>JARCFY010000009.1:16326107-16926107 GCA_029233225.1 Lepidodactylus listeri
ACACCACAGCCAACCTTTCGAGTTTTAGACACAAAACTTTCACTCACGGCGTGTTTCATTTAAGGCACTATTCAACTATGCTTTTCAACCATAAAAAGCAAAACCCCTCTAGTCTTTGAGAAGACAAGCAAGCATCACCTAAACATATGGTGTATTTGGCAATAAAAACTATGGAGCTATTGCGGCATACTAAGCAGTTCTTACTTACTGCTATAGTCCCCGTATCCATAATAGTTGTTGTAGCCAGTGTAGTCATATCCTCCGTAACCACCATAGCCTTGACTGTTGTATCCGTAGTTGCCATAGCCCTGATTCCAGTAGTTACTGTACCCCTGGTTCCAGCTTTGACTGGGGCCTGCAACAGAATTAGCAGAGTCTCAGCTTTACAAAAACAGCCCGGAAACCAACTAACCTGAGCTAAACACATTTAACCCGGGGGGGGGGGGGGGAGTAAATTAACTATATTTTTAAGGAAAATATACGTAGATTACAGGCTTTTGGCTTAGGAGAAGAGCCAGTGCTTACCAGCGCTCCCTCTCTAAGCTGAGTCAGTGTGAGCTAGCTTTTTCTTTTTTTTTAACTTTCAGCTCACACATTTTTGTCTTAGCTCAGGAAAGATGGCTCCGGAGCAAACGGATTTATGCAGCGGTCAAATTGCTCGTTCACAACTTTAATGCCGGTAGCTCACAAAGTGGAACTTTCGCTCACAAGACTCCACAGCTTAGAGGGAGCACTGGCACAGTGTCAGGCTAGGAACTGGAGACCCAGGTTTGAAGCCTCACTCCGCAGTGGAAATACGCTTGGTGACCTAGGTCTCTCTAGGCCTAACCCACCTCACACAGTTGTTGTGAGGATAAAATGGAGGAAAGGAAAATGTTGTAAAGATGCTCTGGGTCCCCAGTGAGGTACTAAATGAAGCAAATAAAAATAGAACATACTGCACCAATTAACGCAGCATGTTTTAACTGGCAGTATAACATTCCCTTCAGTTCCAGCGTAACCATTCTGTCAAACAGCTTTTGAGTACCACTGCATTCCCAGGATCTTAAAAGGGCTGCCAGCTAATAATCTTTTAAGAAGAAGAAAAGCTAAGGGCTGTATGTCGCCAATCAGGTGGGCAAGTTCACTAAGAAACTTGCTGAACGTTTAACACATATAGAGCTTCAAGAATACTTAAGTCGGGAAGATGCTAACCGTCCAATTCTAAGCAGAGTTAGAAGAGTATAACTGGAACAAAACTGTGGAGGGTTCCCCCTTAAGGCGACTAGTGTTTAGTACCAGAATGCCAATGATGCGAACAAGTACATGCTACCTAGACAGACCAAAGCTTACCTCCACCTCTGCCACGAGCTCTTCCGGAAAATCCTCCCCGAGTTCCCCACTGCTGCTGCTGCTGATACTGTTCTTTTGACATAGCTACTTTTATTTCACACTGAAAGAAGGGGGGGAAAGTAACTTGTACACACAGCTTGCCAGTTTTCCAAAATACTAAGCACCTATTCTACACCTGAGCAATTAATCTGAGTGTTAAGTGAAGAATGACAACACATCACGAGGAGCAAGAATTTTGACAGCGCAAGGCTTATAAATATTTATAACAGGAACTTAAGACTAGGAAGTAACTAAAGAGTTACAAAGCAAAGTTCTCTCATGATGCCAGTGAGCCACAAAACTTACTTGAGGGGTAATTTAGCTATTGCTCAATATTGAGCAGTGTTACTTTTATTCACCTTTATCAGGAAAACCTTTGCTGATAAGCTCAAACTAGTTACAGGACCAGGAACTGGCTGCTTTTAAGTAAAGTGATGCCTACTTCAACTAAAAATCTACAGTCTAGATATCTATGCAGGTAGGGGGCACTAAGCGGAGAAGAGAAACTGGAATGGTTAAAAGGCAAAGTTCCAGAATGCTATTTACCAAAAATTAAAACTCGTATGAGCTCTGGTGGCCAAAAGAAAGGGCATTTTACCATAAGCAGGTATTCAAGGCTATAACTGGTATATAAAGTCAGAAGCAATTAAGGGTCTTATTAAGAGTAGCACTCAGTGCTTAAAGTTCCAGAATCCTGTACTGGCCACACAAGCGGAAGAGTTGTACATGTTTCTACAGCTGCACTGGTGGAACTTACAAGTGCCATTCCATCCCTAGCATGCAGGACCGAAAGTTACTTTTTACAGGTGCTCTGTCCACACTTCACTGGCTTTGGCCGCACTCTCATCTCTGTTATCCCTGCGGTTTTGCTCAGTGACTCTTTCTCCAAAAAAAAGGCGCTCTGGAAGGATAGCTTGAAACATACTTTACTAAGACCAACGTTGTGGTATTTTTTCTCCATAATTTTCTTCACTGGCTCCTCCTCTTTGAAAGTAATGAAGCAAAATCCACGCCGTTTATTGGTTTTGTTGTCCATGGGAAGTTCTATTGATTCCACCTGGTTAACAGACCAATGCATATAATATAAACACAGCATAGTACATTCAGACCAGGCCACTGTATTTGTACTTTTGGTTGAGGTGATGCTGAAAAATGCTCATAAAACACTGGGAGCACATGGAACAAGAAGTCAACAAGAACCAATTTAAGTTCCTAAAGTTACACAAAATAGGACTTCAGTACTTATCAGATGTCATGCTCTCTGATGCAAAACCAGAAATTCAGCAAATGAGCAGTTTCTACCAATTTGTCTTAAAGGCATTATATTCTTAAGATTTAACTTTTTTTTGTCCAAGTCAATTAGACTAGGAGTCTTTTATAATGAAGCAATAAAGTGCAATCCACCTCCCATTGAAGTCAACAGCTAACCTCCCATCGATTTCACCAAGTTGGCAGCCCCCTAAGGCTCTGAAAACTAATTATTCCCAACCCAAACACAGCATCAGAAAGGTCACCGCCATCTGTCAACTGACTTGTGGCAGAAAGGCAACAGGAGCATAAAAACATCTAGTCCAGTTTAACTCACCCCTTAGGGATGACAAGCGGAACATTTTATGCCCTCAGATTTAGGACAGGGTAGAAGTCCCTGGGAGACAGAAAGAGGCATCACAGCCAGAGTCCCCAGCAGATAAAAGAGGATCAGAGCATGTAGCTGCATTTAGGCTCCCGCTAAAAGCCTCAAAGCCAAGACGCGCAAATTAAAGAGTGCTTGGAATTATAGTGGGAATTTGTAGAGAATCTGAAAGTAACCTATATAACTTTTTAAAAAACACATAGGACCCAGGAAACACACTGGTTTATGTTCTGTCTAGGTACACTGCTGGAACACGTTAGAGATATAGAACCATTAAACACACTGAAAAGCAACTCAGGGCTTCACAGAAGTCTTTCTTCAACAGCCTTTCTGAAGTCCTTGAAGTGTTTATAGTGATACATGCAGAAGGTAATCTGGCAGACATTATATTCTTGGGCTTGAATCCTTTCCAGCATGAGCAGAGCTTACAGAAGCGCACTGTCCTGCCTCCATCTACCACTGCGGCCTGCTGACCCCCTAAAATTGTGGGCGGGGGGGGGGGAGAGCAGGGGGTGTGGGGAAGCATGAAAACTGCCACTGCCTTTTCCAAGCAGAAAAGATTATTTAGGTGAGCTTGTCAAAAGCTTTCTTTAAAGTCTCTCAGCAACAGCTAAGCAGTAACAAGTGGACAGATCTTATCATAACTAAGGAACATAAGGTACAGGAGAAAGGCTGGTTAACACTTTTACACAACAGAGTTAAGTCAGCAAATGTAATTCACTCAGTGATCAGCACTGGGACTGAAGAGCTCCAGAAGGAGTTTGTCAAACTGGATGAGTGGGCAACAAAATGGGAAACATGACTGAAAGCACAGTACTCCGGCCCAAAAGTTTTGGACTGACTGGTATGCCGATAGGGCCTTGCTAAGATGATCAGAAGTAGAGAAGTCTTGGGAGTGATGGCATGTAACTGAAACTGTGTGCTTTGAAAGAGACAGCAAATGTGTTTAAACTCTTCTCCTAATAATTTCAAAGTAGAACTTCCAACACCAAAATGCCTTTATACGAAAAGCTATGATAAAGCCACATTCGAAAGACTGAGTACGATTCTGACTGCCACATCTCAAAACGTGTAGCATTAGAGAAGGTGCAGAAAAGGTGCCGTTCTTGTGGAAATAGTAGAA
The DNA here is from genome assembly GCA_029233225.1 of Lepidodactylus listeri. Classification (NCBI taxonomy): domain Eukaryota; kingdom Metazoa; phylum Chordata; class Lepidosauria; order Squamata; family Gekkonidae; genus Lepidodactylus; species Lepidodactylus listeri. Next base: position 16,330,235 of record JARCFY010000009.1, read on the forward strand.
AGGCTGAGGCTCTTCATGATCTGTCAGCCCTCCAGGCCAGTTTCAGGAGTCTTCCAAATACGCATATCTGCTCTTTTCTCACCCTTGGAGACTGGTTACGTACTGTTAAGTCTACAATGCATAGCATAAAGTAGTTTACGCTATCATTAAGTTCTAACCCAACTTTCAAAGAATAATACCATTATCTCCAAACACTTGTTGGAGTGGTGATGGGGGGAGGCCTAATTTAATACTGTGGAGTTAGTCAGGTCCTTTCTACTCCAGTATGCCTATACTATCACACTTAAAATATGACTACACGGCACCCTTATACAACCACTTGCTTAGCAACATGAGAAACATAACTGTGAGAACAGTTAATTAAAGCTCAGAGTATTTTAGCCCCAAACAGGGTGATGGCTTACCTCACCAAAACCTCCAAAGTATTCCCTTATTTTTTCTTCAGGTGTATCTGGAGATAAGCCCCCAACAAAAATCTTTTTAACTGGCTCTTTTGTTTTCATCGCTTTAGCCCTTTTGGGATCAATCACTTTGCCATTCAATTTATGCTCCTTCTGATCCATAACCTGCAAAGAGTTACATCTGTTTTTCAAAAAAACTACAAATCATAAAAACAAAGTATCCTAAAAAAATATTTTTATAAACATGCAAAAATAATAATTTTTTTTAAAGTTTCAACATTTAACAAGGATTTTTTAAAAACAAAACCCAAACAAACATACCTTGTCCACACTCTCAGATTCCTTGAACAGCACAAAGCCAAAACCTCTTGACCGACCAGTAATAGGATCCAGCTTCAGGGTACAGTCCACAACTTCACCGAATTTGGTGAAGTAGTCCTTCAAGTCTTTCTTCGTAGTATCCCAGCTAAGCCCTCCAATGAACATTTTCCTGTAAATAAGTTTTAAAGCTGCTGAGCTTCAAAAGAAAAAGAAAATTCCACATTCAAACAGCAAGCTATGGTGAGATACCCTACATTCCAAATACGTATTTCAGAACTAAGCCTGGTCGAGTTTAAACGTTATTACGTTAGGACCAATCTTTTTAAAAACACCCAGATCTACAAGCCCTGTCTTGTGACTAAATGGGCATTATAAAGCTAAACTCAAAACCGGACATGCAATCAATGCCCTGATAACTGGACTGAGGGGACACAAACTGATTACAGTGTGATCAATAAATGCTTGCTCATTGTAAGACTGCTCTATGAGGGCAATTTAATGGGTTTTAATAGAGCAGGAGGAAAGCAACATAAATACCCCTTTAAAACACAAACACATCTAACACAGAACTCATAGGAGAATTTCAGAGAGAAGCTGTGTTGGTCTGCAATAGAAGAGCTAGATTCGAGCCCAGTAGCACCTGAGAGGCCAACAAGATTTTCAGGATATAAGCTTTTGAGAGTCAAAGCTCCCTTTGCTAAAAGCAGAGCTCTGACTCTCAAAAGCATATACCTCGAAAACCTTATTGGTCTCTAAGGTGCTACTGGACTTGAACAGAGCTCATATGACTCTATTTCTAAGTCAGGAGGACTGAGAAGTGAGCTCTGACTCTAGCGAGCAGATAGCAAAGACAGGAGGAAAGAAGAAGATCATGATAAGCTGGGATCGGTTTGGGCCCATCTCCCCACAATGGTGGGGAAAGGAGAAGGAAGGAGCCGCTATGTTCCCACTTCCTTCGTCCTGTGGCCCAGCTCCTTCACTGAGAGAGGTTAGCAGTGGTCTCCAGTTAAAATATTTGAGGGCCACTGACTAGCATTCATTCTCCTCCCACCCTATAAGACGACCCCCTTGACCAAGCAAGCAGACTGCAGCCATACTGAAAGGCTCTCTCAAAGGCCCCCCTTTTGTACTGGAACAAACAAGAATTGTAATTAACTAGAGTATTGTAGCAAGAGTCACCCCCCACTTCCTCCTCCACTTCTAGTCTGTTAATATCTATCACAATAGCCCAACTTGCTTCCTACACCTGGAAGCTTTTCTGTGCTAAATAAAGTAGTACAGCGAGCTAGAGATGGAGGCGACTGTGTTATGGGGATGGCTCACAGGCAACAACAGATTAATAATGAAAACATGCCGTGGAACTTCTACTGAATAAAACTCAACAATAAAGTCCCACACCAAGCGTCATCTTGAACGTATTTTATGATGTGTATGTTTCCGTTCCACAAGATTGTGAGCTGATAGGTTTCTACAGCTTAACTAGAAAGGCACAAAAGCAACTAATTCCACAACTAGCCAAGATGATCACTGCAGTAGGTTCCAGGATAGAGAACACTCAAATCTCTGACAAAGGACCAGGCAGAACCTGAGAGTTTCTTTGCCATTCACTCTTGCCGCTGACAGGACCAGTCAATCCCTTTCCACCTGCACCACTAGCTATTATCAGAAAGAACAGAATCCTGTTTGTGGTGGTGATATAACAAGTCACATGACTAATGTCCATCAGGTGAATGACCAATTTAAGTTGATTTTCCCTTAGTCTTACAGTTAGTCCCCCCCTTTTCCTGAAGGTCTCCTTGCACCAAGGAACATTTTGTTAAAGCTCCTTTTTTTTAATTAAAAGGTCAAGCCTGGAGAAGTAATTCCAGTGTAAACGAGTTTTGGACATTTCACATGAGATAGCACTGAAATCATCAAGCTAATCAAACAGATAACCAGCTTCCAAACCAATAGGTCGAGACATGTTCTACCATTCCTTGATAGCAGTGCCAGACAGAGACATTTAAAATAACTATGTCAGACTCCCTACTGCTTTCCAAACAAGGCCAAGTTTGGAGAAGAAGTAACGCCCAAGGGGGGGGGGGGGAGCAAATTATCCAATGGCCAGCATTCCGTGGTACAACATGACCCAAAAAAGGGGCTTGTGCCCGTCATCCTCAGCAGGCAGTCCCTTCACTTATCAGTAAACAGCTGTGGAGCTCCTTATCTGAAGACTGCACCCGGTAGCACCACGTAAGTCAAATGCCAGTGCCAAATGTGGTCCCCTGTCTTTGGGCATGAATTTTGGACTGAAGGAACCAACCAAGAAGTTGCATACCAACTGAATGCAATAATAGATGGAGAAAGTTGCAGGCTGCCTTGAACTATTTTGAGAGATGGGTTCACCTGATAAGCTGACACACACATACCTTGCAAAGAAAAAAAGCAGTTAGCCCAGGTTTTGTTATTTATGCCACACTATATATGCTGAAAGATGTGCGGGATCTTGATCAGGCTGTCAAAAGCTTCCCTGTCTGAATGCCTTACAGGCGATTCTTCATTGCCTCAGAACCAGAGGAGCAAAGATTTATAGGCACCACTATGGCCTGGTCCAAGACACAAGTCAAAATTATTTTAATAGTTTCCTTTATTAGTAAATTAAGAAGCTCAGACATCGCTTCTACATTACATAGCTACGTCTTTATTGGGGGGGGGGGGGGAGAACCTCCAACAGATTTAAGTGTTAAGCAAGAACAATTCTATGGGTAGAAGAAGGATGGCTAATGATTTAAATATCCTGAGCACCTTTATGAGAACTACAATTCCTACAGTTTTCTGCAGGAAGCCGCTAATGCCAATCCAGTTTAGGTCTGTCTGAAATCAAAACAAAGGCCAGTTGAGTTCCACTTGATCCAGTGCTTTCGGATACAAAAGGAAACTGACAAGACTGTGTACTGAGCTACCTCTTCCTCTCTATATCATGCACTAAGCAAGAAAACCAGGACATGCATTAACTCCCAGACTTGAAGCTGTTTAGGTAAGTGGAGCATATCCAATATTCTTGAACTATTAACGCACGCTTCATGAGCAGCATAGAACCTCCATGTGTATAATCTGCCCAGGAAATCCCAAGGAAACCACAATACATGGAAGAATGGTAAATTAAGAGATCTTGCAGCACAAGCCAAACAGCAGGCGTAGTGGCAACGAACCCATCTGCAGTACCCATCTGCATTTCCGCATATGATTAACTTTACTTCTACTGGGATTAAAGAGATACTGCCTGTTCAAAAAGGGCAAGATCCATAGAACACAGGGATAGGCTCTGCACTCGTACTGCTCTATGCGATTTCAACCACATTATCCTCATATGAGGTCATACAAAAATACAACCACTACCCAGAACTTTTAGTGAAAGGTAGTCTAAGAGGTCATTTGCAGAAAGACACAGCCGATACCTTCTTAGGAAACAGTCCCACAAGACCCGGGGGGAGAGCACAGGTACGGTTCTCTGCAGGAAGACATAAAAGAAAAGCCACCCCGGGCAGTGCATGTCTGCCACCACCCCAAAAGGGATTACATGCACTGCAGGCATGTCCTTAGATTATCCTGCAGGCTACCTTGTACACTTCAGCATATTGCATTCTTCATCCAGAAAATACACATTGCAGAAGAGTAGTAAGTGGGAAGATGATCTTTGCCAATTATAAACATGCCAAGACAGTATTTCAGCCACAGAGGGAAATAGGTCGGAAATATAGGCCACAGGTAAAGCTCAGCTTCTCTGGGGGGGAACTGCTCAAAAGAAGGCCTTGACAAATTTCTTTCAATGTCAGGAACCTGCTCAAAAGTACAGGCACCAGACTCATTTTCACGTCTCCAGCATTTTGTATTTTAATGACCATATTTTTAACTACAGTCACCATAAAACCTAACCCTAAACTCACAGTTTCTTACACATTTTATTCAAACCATGGCAAAAGTATTATAGTATATAAATGTGACAATAATTTTGGTTGCTATCTAAACAAGCTTCTAACCATAGCATAACCTCCCCAATTTCCCATAATTTTATTACAGCTATGGAAAGCTCCTTTTAATTGAGTCCAGCAGCACCTTTAAGACCAATGAAGTTTTATTCTGGGTGTAAGCTTTCATGTGCATGGACACTTCTCCACTGATACCCAGAATAGAATTTTGTTGGTCTTAAAGGTGCCGCTGGATTCAAACTTTGTTCTGCTGCTTCAGACCAACTCGGCTACCCCCTTGAATCCATTTAATTGAATACTGGAGCCAGTACAGAAACCTGCTGGTTAAACTATTCTACCACTGCTGAATAGGTAATGACAAACACTTGGTGCCCTTAAAAAAAACACCATTTTTATGTCCAACAACACATTCTGATGCTAAGCAATACCATCAGGAATACTCAAAACCTGAGCAGAACTACAAGGTAACTCTAATTTCCCTCCCTGCTGTACAGTTGTGGAAGAGCACTTTCTTCTAGAGCAGGGGTGGGCAATTGTTTTGGCTCGGGGGCCACTTTGTCGGAGCGGAGGTTAGCGGAGGGCCGCACCTTTTAAAATGATTGCATTCATTAGTTAACTTTGCATTTCAGAAAAGGTATAAATTGTATCATAAAAATCAATAAATATAAATTAAATAAAATAGTGGTAGTTTATTTATTTATTGTGCTAATTTCATATCATCTATAGCTGCAAGCACATTTAATTTTGGAATCAGTTTAATGTGACAAATGTGCCCTATCATACTTTTCTACAATTTTTTTGAAATCAGGAGATTGCTTGTTGAGAAACTACGTGGCCGACTGTCTTGGCGGGCCGCAAAAAACTCTGTGGCGGGCCGCATGTGGCCCACGGGCTGCAATTTGCCCACCCCTGTTCTAGAGCATCAACAGCTATTACGAGTCTAATAACCTCCTACTATTAAATTTGAAGCTCATAACTCTTAGGCCAACCATTCTGTTTTACCAGTGAGAGCTCTCTGGATATTAAATCTGGACTGTAAAAATGCCTTCCAGATTAGAGCAAGCAGTGATTTGGGAAATGAAGTGGTCATAGAATTTTTTTTTAAAAAGTATCAGACAGCATATGAAATTCTGTATGGAAAAAGAGCAAGACCCATATGACAGCACAACAACAAAAAAGGACAGCATTGAGTAACATAGCATACAGAAGCATCTTCCCATATTAGTGGAGTAAGAAGCCACCCCCTTGGGCATTCTTGTCTGCTATCTTTAGAAGCCAAACAGAACACACGTGTTTTGATAAGTAGAAAGCTAGAACTATAGAGAAATTAAAATGAGCATATAAATATGTATTTAATTTGTAGCTTACCCTATACCACACATTTGGGGAGAAGTGTGTTTGAAGTCATGAAGCCCATTAACAAACCCAGCTAAAGTTAATGTGCTCGGGCCTGCTTTAAATATAAGGCGAAAGCAACTGCCATCAAGAAATTAGCTCAGACCATGCAGGGGGAGCTTCACACAAGCAGCTAAACAATATGCCATCTGGGTCCCCTTGATTTCACTCAGTCTTTTTAAGGGGTAGGTAGGGCTTTAGTGAGTTTCAAGAATAAGGATGTCCCACAGCTGAGGGACAATGTGGGGGGGGGGGGGGGGAGTGTCCTAAAGGGCTCACCTGTACTGCTGGGTCTTTAGGCCCTGAAGACCTAAAAAGCCTTAGAGAACTTACGAAAAGGAGCCCAGTCTCACTCAGAAGTGGAACTGTGGATTTTGTGCAGAGAGCAACGGTCCCCTGCTCTCTCTGCAAGGATTACTAATCTTTTGGAATATCACAGATAAGATGCTCTGCAGCAAAGAAAGGCACGCAGGACCATAACCAGAGCCAGCTGTTGCTGCTTTTTTCGGCGTCAAGTTGCCACTGGCTCGTGGCAACCATGATTTTTCAAGGCAAGAGATATTCAGAGGTAGTTTTGCCACTGCCTGCCTCCATGTTGCAACCTGAGTATTCCATGGCAGTCTCTCATCCAAATGCTAACCAAGGGAGCTGACGAGACCAGGCTATCCAAGTCACAGCAGTTGCTTATTATATGATTCTTCACAAAGATACGGAGAGGAAAGCAGCTAGGTGGTGAATATTTTTTCATGCATTATGTAACAGGCACAATAGAGCTTAGAGGAAGAAACACGGGAGAGTCCTGACATATCATGATCAGTTGTGACTGTTAATGAAGAATGTCAAAAAGGCCTTACAATTAAAACATAGTTTAGGTTGCTATGCTAATCAAACTGAATGACGGTTAAGCTATATGCCATCTCATGGATACCCTCATTGTGAGAAACGGCAAAGGGATCCAGCACTGTCTTCAGCAAAAAACTCCTGATAAGACAGTTGTCTAAACAATACCATGTGCAACCACTAATACAGGAGGCAGATACGAAGACAGTGCCATGGGAGCAGGAAAACAGGCTTCATGACGGAACAAAGGAGGGCTGCTTAGGGAAAAGCCTCACATTTATTAAGAATTCAAAAAGAAATTGTGCATCCTCACACATCACAGTATATTCCAAACCACTAAATTCCAGCATAAATGTAAAGATTCCTAGGACTTTGTTCACAACACCTGCAGCAAGCCACCACTTTACATTATGTAGGCTTAAGAAGAGGCAGAGAGCTATATATATCTATATCTGAAAAGACAGCTTGCCATCTGCTATGTGAAAATCACAGCTACATGCCAGTCTGCCTACTATGATGCATGAAATAAACAGGCATTATTTACTTTTAAATCAAACAGCTCCCCATTTCCACTAATGCGCTAAAAATTCCAAATTCTAATCAGATCCTTCTATTCTTTTAACACAGCCCTCTCTGGACATCTGTAACAATCTAGCTCAAGCCCTTATTCAACATCCACACTGAGCACAGAAACAGAACGGGGCCCAAAGAGTGTGTGTTAACAGAGAGCATTCAGGAACTGAAAACATTTGCAGAGAGCCATGAACCAGTAGCTACTGTTTGAAGAAGTTTGGGCAATTCGTCCCCAAAGGAATTCAAATCCTAAAGCAAGCTAAAAAGTACATTTTAGAGGTTTCTTATGCATTGCCAAGGTTATGTAGCCCTTCGCAAGCAGTTGCTCTATTACTCCAAACAGATTATACACACTCCAATACCAAGACTGTTGTTATTTCTATTGTGCTATCACCAAACTTTGTGGACCAGTATCAACTTGACGGGCCTCTACCTCAAGGATGTACCATCCACTGTTAAGCTCATTGTCCTTCCACGTATCCTCAAAGAGCAATGTCCCCAAAGCGCCACAACCTCCCCTTGACATTCATGAAAGCCAGTACACCCTAGGGCAGTGGTGGCAAACCTATGGCACGCGTGCCAGAGGTGGCACTCAGAGCCCTCTCTGTGGGCATGCACGGCATCGCCCCAGCACAGAGTTTGCAAGATTGGACAGCAAAAATCACATTAATTGTTCAAAAGCATGCCAAATGCAAACTTTTACCTTTCAATAAAAAGTTGTTTGTATCATTGGAAGCTCTGTTATTGTATTTTTCTTTTAAGACAAAAGATGCTAATGTATGAGTTGTTTTTTCTAAAACGAAAACCTTAGTATTCAGTTTAAATTGCCGTGTTGGCACTTTGCGATAAATAAGTGGGTTTTGGGTTGCAGTTTGGGCACTCGGTCTCTAAAAGGTTCACCATCACTGCCCTAGGGGTTACACTGCTAAATCAGAACCTGTGAAACTACACTACGAAGTTTACTAAGCGGACCTTGGAACAGTCTCCTCTGTCAGCCTCACCTACCACACAGGGCTGTTGTGAAACTAAGATGAGAAGGAGGGACAGGTATACCAGCCAGACCTCCTTGGAGAAAGGATAGGATTAAAGGAAAGCATTCTGAGCCAACCTGCCCCAAACAAGCAAAACAAATGCCCGTCTTCCGGTGCACCTGTTCACCCGCAGCAAGAACTCCAAACTCTTCCAAGAGACGGAAGCACGAGTGACTTGCTACTGCGGGAGGACGAAGTTAAAGAGTCCAGAGGCACCTCGAAGACCAACAAAAGTTTTATCCGTTCTATTGCTTCAGACCAACACGGCTGCCCGCCTTGCTCTTGGCGGAATACGGTTTCTTTTCACATTGCCCACGAGTGTGGCCCGGAATGACCATTAACTCACGCAAAACGTAAAAGGACAGCAAGACCCATGCAATCCCTCTTACAGCCACCAACCCCAAAAACTGCGCGCAAGTTCTTCGGCGAAAGTCTGCACGCTCGAGGTCGTGCCGTTTTGGTGGGCATGGCGCGACTTTCGCTCTTCTTCAGTTAAGTGTTGCAAAGAAAAAAAAATACCCCAAGCGCAACAACAACACCCCCCCCCCAAAACCCTTTCCCCACATTCCTTGAGCGGCTGCCATTCCCACCCGCCGCCCGAGGCGCTGGAGCCCGGGCGCCTTCCCTCCCCGCTCCCCTGGGCCAACCACGCCGACCAGCAGATGGCAAAAATACAAGGGAGCTCGTGGCCTCCCTACCTCTGCGGCACAGCTCTCGAGGGGGAGAGGAAAGGGCGGCCCGTGGCCGAAAGCGGCCCTCCACTGCCTCCTCGTCCCGTCCCCCCGTCCCCCCTCCACTTGCAGCACCGGCGGGCGCCAGCCCCACCGCCCTCCCCTTCCTCTCACCCTTCATCTTCCTCGTTCTTGCTCGCGTCGATTTTGGCTCCCTCCGACTCGCCGCCGCCGCCGCCGCCTCCCCCTTCTGCACTGTCGCCGCCTTCACCGTCTCCTCCTCCTCCTCCTCCCGCGCCCGCGTCCCCCTCAAGCGTCTCCGTCTGCTCCGGAGCCTCCGCCGCTTCGATGTCGTCGGCAAACTGCTGTTCCTGCTGCTCCGACATCCCTGCAGCCTCGGCGGGGGGGGTCACAAGAGAAGGCCGCGGAGGGGGAAGACGGCCGCGCTTCGCCCAGCAACGAGCGCGGGAGCTCCGGGGGGGGGGGGCTTTTTTTTTTCTCCTCCTCCTCCCCCCTCCTCTTCCTTTCTCACACTTTAATGGCGCCGCCTCGATGGTCCCTGCCTAAAATGGCCGCCGGAAGGGCCGCAGCGGCGCGGTGGGTCACGTGGCCAGCTCGCGAGAGGAGGGGGGGGAAGAGGCGGGCGGTGGCGCTCATGCGCCCTAGAGGCGAGGCGAGAACAGCGCCTTCTAGTCTCCTTCCACTGAAGGAGGAAAACGAGGGGTCATTCCTCCCCCCATGGCGACTTGCAATCCAGTCCCGGAAGTTTAAGTTGTTATTGCCGGTCTAGTCTCTCCCTACCTGCACTCCATGGTTCGTTCACAGCCGTCGGTTTATGAGATGGCCGCCATGACGTGCGTGCGCAGTTGGAGAGAGGCGCCTGAATAATAGATGAGAGGAAACTGGCGGCGCAGAGCGGCCCCCGGGAGAAGGGCAGAGGCGGGGGGGATTTCTGCTGGTTACGTAATGAGTGGCAGTTCAAAAGAACATAAGAGAAGCCAATGTTGGATCAGGCCAGTGGCCCATCCAGTCCAACACTCTGTCACACAATGGCCAAAAACACCAGGTGCTATCAGAAGGTCCACCAGTGGGGCCAGGACACCAGAAGTCCTCCCACTGTTGCCCCCAAGCACCCTCCCACTCTTGCCCCCCCCCCCCCCCCCGCACCAAGAATACAGTTCAGGGTTGCTAGCTCTGGGTTGGGAAATACCTGGAGGTTTGGTGAGGCGAGGGACCTCAGCAGGGTGTAATGCTGTACAGTGTACCTTATATAAAGCAATTGTTTTCTCCAGGGGATTGATCTCTGTTGGCTGGAGACCAGTTGTGATTTGGGGAAATTGCCAGCAGCAGCAGCCACCACCTGGAGGTTATACAAAAAATCCTGAGGGTCATAGTGCTGGGAAGAGGTGCAAAAGTTTTGTATACCACCTGCAGGTTGGCAATCCTACACTGGCAGATGCTGCAAAGAAATGTTTTTATTATTTTATTATGTTTGTCAGTGTCCAGGTGGGGCAGGCCCACAGCCAGGAAATTTCCCGGCAGGGGGCGTTGAGATTTGGAGGGGTTGTGACCAGTGTCCCCTCTAAGCTGAGTTAGTGTGAGCTAGCTCAGTTTTTGAGCCTCCGGCTCACACATTTTTGTCTTCGCTCAGGAGGAAGGATGGCTCCAGATCAAACTGATTTATGCAGCAGCCAAATCGCTCGCTCACAACTTTAATGCCAGCAGCTCACAACAGTAGAATTTTTGCTCACCAGACTCCATGGCTTAGAGGGAGCATTGGTTGTGACTTCACCACATGTGACTCTCCTCAGAAGAGCTCCAAAGAGGAGGCAGCCAGGTGGCAGGGCAGCAAGCAGTGCCAGCCAGCTGAGCTAGCGAGTCAGCTCTCTGAGACCTCTCAGAGAGCCAGTACGTTGGCTGTTGCGGATGCAGGGAGGTGCAGGGAGTGGCTCACCTCTGTGCCTGTGTCTTCGCGAGCCAGTGAGTCAGCTCTCAGACAGCTCTCCTAGAGCCGACTCCCTGGCTGATGCTGGGGCTCCCTCCTGTTTGCCTGGCTGTGGCCCTGAGGTGGGGGCCTGGAGATCTCCCAGAATTCCAACTGGTTTCCAGACTACAGAGACACATTCTCCTGGCTGCTTTGAAGGGTAGACCATATGAGCTCTCTCCCCAACCCCTGCCCTCCCAGGCTTCACTCTGAATTCTCCACGAACTTCTGTGTCCAGAGCTGGGAGTCACGTATTTTATAGACAACCTAATGCTGAACTCTATGGGAGACCCAGGTTTGAATCCCCACTCTGGCATGGAAGCTTGCTGGGTGATCTTGGGCTAACACACTGTCAGCCTAACCAACCCCATAGGGTTGTGATAAGAATAAAATGGAGATATAACCACTTTGGGTTCCTATTGGACTAGAAGGGCAGGGTATAACAAATAAATAAATCTCGCCGATTGAATCTGCTTCCCTGGTGGAAATCCTTTGTGTCTGATCAGACTGAAAAGACTGAAGCCACCAAAGAGCTACTCCCTTAACCCCAACTCTGTAATCCAGTCGGTTGTTACAAATGGCCTGCTCAGCTGTCAATAGTGATGACTGTCCGCTGTCCAACTTTTAAGTGAAGATCATCTACCAGTGAACCTAAAGCCATCTCCGTCCCAATCCCTGGCCAGATTGAAACGGATCAAGAGCAGATGTGCCATCCAGGAGCCTCTGGAGCTGCTCCGCCCCACATGCAGGGGTGGAAAATGGTCAGTAAAATAAGTAAAAGTCAGTTTTTTCATCTTGGTCAGTAACTTGTCAGTTTTTTAAACAGATTTTTAGCTTCCAGCTCACACATTTTTGTTTTAGCTCAGGAAGGATGGCTCCAGATCAAACTAATGCATGCAGCAGCCAAATCACTTGCTCAAAACTTGAATCCCAGTAGCTCATAAAACAGAATTTTTGCTCACAAGACCCCAAAACTGAGAGGGAGCATTGCTGTCAGCTCTTGTTTGGGAAATACCTGCCTGAGGACAGCAGGGTTTGAGGAGGGGAAGGACTTCAATGGGTACAATGCCATAGAGTGGGGTACAATGCCACCTTCCAAAACTGCCATTTTCTCCAGGGGAGCTGATCTCTGTCGCCTGGAGATCAGTTGCAGTCTTGGAGGTCTCCAGCCACCTCCTGGATGCCAATACAAGCAAAAGGGAAAGCATTACAAATCTTGCATTGGCAACAAAAGTCAGTTTTAGTGTAGGATCACTTTAGTGTAGTTTCCGGGGGGGGAGAACATCGCTCCAGCACGCGCGCGTGCCCCCCCCCCCCCAGGATTTCCAAAAGTCTATGCCCCTGTGCCCAGCAGGACTTATTTATTTTATTTATTTATTTATTTATTTTTCGCATTTTTACCCCGCCCTCCCAGCGAACGGGCTCAGGGTGGCTTACAAGGCAGCCGTCAGTGCCAAGACAGAATAACAGTTTAAAACATTTTAAAATACATTTCAAAATACAACACCAATAAAACATCTACAAACGAATGCTCGTAGTGATGGTGCTGATCAGCATTCTGATGGCGTCTTATGGTTTCCCTTTGAACCAGTATCAGGATCAGAGTCCAGCCTTCTGTGGCCTTCCGACCCGGGCTGTATTCAGGGCCAGCTCTCATTGCAGGTGTTACTGGCGATGGTAATGATGGTAGGCAATGATGGTAGGCGGTGGCGGCTCCTAATTGAAGGCCTGACAGAAGAGCTCCGTCTTGCAGGCCCTGCAGAATTGCACAAGATCCCGCAGGGCCCTGATCTCCTCCGGGAGCTCATTCCACCAGAAAGGAGCCGCCACCAAAAAGGCCCTGGTTCCGGCGAGCCTGGCTTCCCTGGGGCCCGGGACCTGAAGTTGGTCTTGCAACCCCGACCGAAGTGCTCGCTGGGGTATGTATGGGGAAAGGCGGTCCCTGATTGCATGTACAGGTTAGAACGGTACCCTATTTAACAGAGCATCTGTCTTAAACAGATTCGGGTGGTCAGCCATGTTGGTCTGAAGCAGCGGAACAAAGTTTGAGTCCAGTGGCACGTTTAAGACCCACACGAAACTTGGTGGGTCTTGAAGGTGCCACTGGACTCTAACTTTGTTAAGTTACTGTGAGACTTTTGCATAACTGTTGGGGAACTTCTCAACGGAAAGCTTCCAGAACCAAGCTCCAATCCGGTGGGTAGGCTGGCTGGGCACTCCCTCGCCAGAGAGAGTGAGAAAGCCACAGACAGACGTTTCCTTCTCATTTCAGTTTATTATATTCCAAGTAGACATCAAGAAAAATAGATGGTTGAACATAAGGGAATCCCCAGTGTACACTCAGACAATCAGGAATATCTTCTGGCTGCTGACATCAAGGGCCCTGGGCATTGATGAGCAGCTACAACCTTTAGTAAACCAGATACAATTGGGAACCCACAAGAGCCTCGCAGGGAGGGGGCATTCCCCCACCTTTGCTTCCTTCCCTCTTCCCCCATCTTCCCCTTTCTTTCTCTCCCCAAGCCAATCCCCCCTTCTTTTTAACAACCCTCCACCAAGCCAATCCCTCCTTCTTTGTCTTTCTCTCATTCTCTCTCTCTCATGCCAATCCCCCTTCTTCCTCTCCCCCCTAAGCCAATACCTTCATATTTTCCTTTCTGTCCCCCCCCCCCAAGCCAATCCCCCCTTCTTTCTCCCTCCCTCTTTCTCCCTACCTTTGAGCCTGACAGCGGTGGCAGGGCCTGGAAGCTGCTCCAAGCCTGGAGCAGCTCCTACTGGTGGCCAGGTCTGGAGCAGTTCCTGGTGTCTGCCACGGCCAGGCCCAGAGTCTCTCCTGGTGTTCCGCACTGTTGTGGCTCTCTGCTGGTGTTCCGCACTGCTGTAGCTGGGCCTGGAGCTTCTCCTGGCATTCCCCACTGCCACAGGCAGGCCAGGAGTGGCTTCCATTGTTTCCTGCTGCTGCGGATGAACCCCGAGCTTCTCCTGGCATTCCCTGCTGGCATCAATTGGCCCAGAGCAGCTCCCAGCATTCCCTACCCCCACAGCTGGGCCCGGATCGGCTCCACAGGATCAGCAGCAGCCAGGCCCTCAATGGAAAGTTTTTAGGGGGGGGGGATTTAAAAAAAAACCCAATGTATTTTTTTGTTTTCAGATTTTTCTGCAAACCTAGGGAGACACCCAAGTTTGCAGAAAAACTTGTTTGGGTGTAAGTATGCCCCCTTTCTGCAGACTTAGATACCCACACATTAGAGACTTTTAAGAATTAGATATATAAATCAATATATCAATGGACCAATACCTGGCACCGAATCTCCTGACGTACCTGACACATAAGACTACCATGGATGTGATGCGTGCCCAGCCAGAACTGACTAGAATGGACCTGATGTACCAACTCACGATCCCTTCCTTCGTTCTATCTCTGGGGTCAGGAAGCTCTCAGAAAGTCAAGGAGAATCAAGGAAGCCAGTTTCAGTTCCCCTATCCATTTTGATTCTGATAGTGAGACCACTAACTTTTGGAATGCATAAACATCCTCTAAGGCAAAAGTCACGTACGGAGTTATCAGTACTAGGAAGGCCACAGCACTTAGCAGAGTCCTGAAGTCTCCTGGGAAACAGAACCAAAGATTCAGCTGTAGAAAGTATCATAGGTTTAGCAGAGGATTGAGACTCAATTCAGGCCCTAATTCTGCAACAATAACCTCACTCCCTGAAATTTTGTGGCTGGCTCTGCCTCCTGTGGCAACCGTTTTCTTGATGCACCCACCACTCTGTCCAATTTTCAAAGGTGCCCGAAGGCTCGAAAATGTTGGGACCCCCTGATCTAGAGGCTTTTTTTAGTATTTAAATCATTGCTGTTGAATTTTGTCAGAGCAGTGTAAGGGGGGGAGGGAATCTGAGAGTCATAGCATCTCCTGTCCCATATTGATGTCTGTTTAGGACTATCCCAACCCATTTATTTGATGTAAAACATTTTTTATTATGCACATGCCCCTTCTTTAAGCAAACGATGAAACTCCAATACAGTGTAATTTTTATAACCAAACCGTGTGGAAAATGGGCCCACGCTTTGCCCATTCAGAGAGAAAATATAGCCCAACATTACGGGGAGTTTAATATAAATCAGCATTCCAAAAATGAGTCCTTTATCTGCAGCCTACAGGGCAGTCTGTTCTGCCACCTCAAGTCACTTTCATAAATGAGTCAAGCTTTAGGGCTGCGAGTAAATTTACATTTACTCCAATGTAAATAGGCTGCCACCAATCATGGTCAAAGGTCTTGAGGGAGAATAATCTGAAGGGGGATCCTAACAGGAGAGGATGGTCATTGGTAAATCTGTCTTGGAAGTTAGAGTCATAGAATCATAGAGTTGCAAGTACGGTTGCCAAGTCAGGTCTGGAAAATACCTGGAGACTTTGGGGGTGGATCCAGGAGAGGGCGGGGTTTGAGGAGGGGAGGGGCCTCAGCATGGTACAATGCCATAGAGTCTCCCTTTCAAAGCAGCCATTTTCTCCAGGGGAGCTGATCTCTGTCAGCTGGAGATCAGTTGTAAAAGTGGGAGATCCCCAGGCCTCACCTGGAGGCTGGCAGCCCTAGTTGGAAGGGGCTTTTGGTGTCATCTAGTCCAACGCCCTGCACAGTGCAGGAAATTCACAACTACCTCCCCCCCATACCCCCAGTGACTCCTATTCCATGCCCAGAAGAAGGCAAAAAACAAAACAAAAAACCCTTCGGGATCCCTGGCTAAAATGGCCTGGAGAAAATTGCTTCCTGACCCCAAAGTGGTGATCTGCATTTCCCTGGGTGTGTAAGAAAGGGCCACAAGAACTAAGCATTGAGGCAACCCTTCCTGCCCTCCCGAATCAGCATTGCTGTCAGATGGCCATCTAGCCTCTGTTTGAAAACCTCCAGAGGAGAGCCCACCACCTCCCGAGGAAGCCTCTTCCACTGAGGAACCGCTCTAACTGTCAGGAAGTTCTTCCTAATGTTTAGCTGAAAACTCTTCTGATTTAATTTCAACCCATTGGTTCTGGTCTGACCTTCTGGGGCAACAAAAAACAACTCCACGCGATCCTCTATATGACAGCCCTTCAAGTACTTGAAGATGGTTATATCAGCTCTCAGTCATCTCCTCTCCTGGCTTAACATACCCAGATCCTTCAACCTCTCCTCATAGGGACTTGGTCTCCAGACCCCTCACCATCTTCATTGCCCTCCTCTGGATGCGTTCCAGCTTGTCTATATCCTTCTTAAATTGTGGTGCCCAAAACATAACACAATACTCCAGGTGTGGTCTAGCCAGAGCAGACTAAATCAATACCATCACTTTGTGTAATCTGGACACTATTCTTCTGTTGATACAGCCCAAAATTGCATTTCCCCTTTTAGCTATCACATCACACTGCTGACTCATGTTCAGTATATGGTCTACTTTTCACACATACTACTGCCAAGACAAGTCTCCCCCATCCTATAATTATGCATTTGATTTTTCTACCTAAATGCAGAACTTTGCATTTATCCGCACTGAAATTCATTTTATTTGTTTTAATCTGGTTTTCCAGCCTGTCAAGATCATCCTGTATCCTGACTCTGTCTTCTTCCATATTTGCTACCCCTCCCAATTTAGTGTCATCTGCAAATTCAATAAGCATTCCCTCTGTTCCTTAATCGAAATCATTTATGAAGATGTTGAACAAAACAGGTCCTAGGACAGATCCCTGAGGCACTCCAGTTGTCACTCCTCTCCAAGAGGATGAGGAACCATTCACCAGCACTCTTTGGGTGCAGTCTGTCAATCAGTTACAGAGTCATCTAACAGTAATAGGATCCAAACCACATTTTACCAACTTGTCAACAAGAATATTACATGGAACCTTGTAGAAAGCCTTACGGAAATCAAGATAAACTATGTCTACAGCATTCCTCTGATCCAGCAAGGTAGTAATTTCCTCTAAAAGGAGATAAGGTTAGTCTGATGTGATTTGTTTGTGAGAAACCCATGCTGGTACTGTGCTCTCTGAATTTAATGGGGCTTAACTGACCCTGTGTGACTTAGGGAGCTCTGTCAGTTATACTAGATCCAGCACTGTTGCTGGAGAAAATGATTCAGCTAAGAATGGCTTTTTCCATCTAGCATGCAAGTTAGCTCCCCATCTCATCCAATCTACCCACAATGATCCATGCAAGAATAGCTTTGAGACTGGATTGTGGCAGAATCGCCCTTGAAGACTATTTGGAAACTTTATAGTAGGTACTTGCTGTCAAACTACAACAAACTTACAGTAACCCTCAAGCAATGGACTTTCAAGACAAGGAGAAGCAGAGGTGGTTTGCCACTGCCTTCCTCTGCAGTCTTCTGGGGTGGCCATCCAAGCACCGACCTTGCTTAGTTTCTGAGATACATTTCCTCCCATTCGGAAACTTTTGCTGGCACGAAGTATATCACCTCTTTGGCATTTGGAGAAAATGAAAACAGATATATATTACACCTGTTTTTATAGTTCTTCACTGGCTGCTAGTTAAGTTTCCAAGTTTAATTTAAGGACTTCCATGGACTGAGACACATATTTATGGGGCCACCTCTCCCACTATGTTCTACTGTGACAGCACATCTGTCCAGGATCTTTCTGACAGGCCAGAACAGCACCTGTTCATTCCAGAGCTTTTTCAGTACTGGCCCCAGGTAAGCTTCCTCAGGCTATTGGGAATGCACCCACGGTATTGTTTTGGAGGCCAATAAACTTGTTATTCAAATGTGAATCTCAGTTCTCAAGACAGAACAGAGTCCAGTGGCACCTGTAAGAACAACAAAGTTTCAACACTGAAATCAATAAAATTTATTGGATAAGAACAATGAAGTTTTATTCAAGGTATAAGCTTTCAAGTGCATGCACACTTCATCAGATACCCGTGCACACGAAAGCTTATGCCTTGAATAAAACTTTGTTGGTCTTAAAAGGTGCCATTGGAAGCACTTTGCTCTGCTGCTTCAGACCAACACACGGCTGCCCACCTGAATCAATTCTCATAACAGTCCAACTTCTGTGTCAGATACTGGCACTGCTACATTTTTATAAAGGTTATTAAGTAACATTGTAACCTACTTTGAGACCTTTTATAGAAACAGGCAAGCTCCATAAACCTGAAATCAACACACCCGAGTAAACATGCTTAGGATGGCACTGTACAAAGTACAGAATCCCTATACCACTAAAACTTAAATCTAGTGCCCAATACCTGACTGCAGGTGTTTATTTTCACCCTAACTCCTCTTTCTCCCTACTGCCAACAACTACCCATTGCTAATGTTTCCCTAAACTCATTTACAAAGACGTCATAAAGTTATAATGCTCTGCAGGACTGCTGTATTACAGCATTTCATATATTTAACCTCGGGCTCTATTTAATTTTAAAATATCATTTGTTGCAATTTATTTCTCAAACGGCTGATCTGTCACAACAAACACTAGCCCTGTTCTCTCATGGAATATTGGACAGAAACAAGGTTGACATTGTCAACTAAATTTTTTGGCATTCATCTGCATAGCGAACAAGCCATTATCCACTCCAGGGTCCCCTAGAAATTTTGACATGAACAGCCGTGGGAACATTCAGAGATAAGAGGTGTGCATCTGAACCTGTCCCTTTGGCAAAGCGGCAACAGGAGCACAGAGGCATGTCAGAAGAGCCCTGCTGGATCAGACCAGTGGTCCACCTAGTCTAGCATCCTGCCTCAAGAGTGGCCAACCAGTGTCTCTGGACAGCCAACAACAGGGCATAAAGGCCAAGGCCTTCCCTTGATGTTGCCTCCTGGCTCTTGGATTCAGTGTTTTAGTGCTTCTGAAAGACAGGCATCGCAGGAAGTTTTCTCCACAGCAAGCCAGCTTTTAAAAGCAACCATTGCTCTTATGCACTTGACCTCAAGAAGAAAAAAAGGGACTTCATTTAAAGAAAATATTTAAACGTTATCTTTATACTAGATTGGGTTTTGTTTTAAATTCCATCTTCCAGGTTCCTAAACTAGACAATCAGAATAAAATACAAATATTCCTTTGGACAGAGATTCTGTCGAGAGCTGGAGGTCTGCTTTCTTGCCCTCCTGCTGACAACCTATGTTAGAAACAAGGAGGCGGCTTTTAAGGTGGCAAGCAGGATGGAAAGGTAATTTTAAAAAAAGATTCCCCTTAACTGCACGCAAGGGTTTGTTTTCTCCTACTTTTGCTTCCAAGGTAACATAAACACCTTTAAAGAGCACGTTTAGTATGTTCATCTAGACTTCTTCCCATTACCTAAAAGGTTCCAATTAAATATGATATATATATATTTAAATGTATTTTCCTTATCTGTCTTGAAAGAGCCAGTGTAAGGCATGCTCAGATAAACATACATGGCTATATTAAAACTGGGCTGAATACAAAAACTATTTTTGTCTTCACTTACGCCCACTCAGGCAGTGTTTGTGCATTCCATGCAATAGCAATCTTCACAGCATTTTGTCAGTTCCTACACTTTTAAGGTCAACTAGTGCCAAGTGTAATGATATGATACACTTGTGTAAAAGTACCTATTTTCATTTCAGAATAAGGATTCCAAGAGACACCCCCCTGCCAACTCTTTATCAAAAGGAGACTGCAATTTGAATACAGTTGGGTTCACAGAGAGCACTGGCCACGAATAAGCATAAATGAACCAAACAGTTATACGAATAAGGTTTATTCTTGTTGCCTGTGTATTCAACACATTGTCACCCAAAGTCAAACTGACAAGACAGTGTCTAAGACACAAACCTGCAGATCACTATTGGGCAAAATTAGTCATGAAGCAAAGAACAGAGCTACGGCAAACAGGCAAGTCTACATCTTCTATTGCAAAATGGTAATATTGCAGCTGGCAGATGGGAGGCTTGAACGCACCTGCTTACACCACTCCATGTACTCAAAACTATGATTTCAAAAAGACTAAAAACTCCTCCCATGCAAGTTCTGCTGATCTGTCCCCATATCTCTGTAGTGATATATGGTGTCATCCAAACCCCACTGAAGTCAATGGGCTTAAACTCCACTGAGGATGGTGCTGATGGCCTAACAGATACCATGTGGAGTTTCTAATAACAAAGTGGGTAGTGTCCCCAGGCTGGTGTCTTGTTTTAGCATTCTTTTCTATTCAACAGCATGTCTTCAGGTGGTCTACTGAAACACTGTCTTTGTGGACATCCTCACAGGATGCAAAAGGTGGTTTCTATTAATAAAGTCCAAATAACCAAAATCCAGAAATAAAGTCAACAAGTCCAAATTTTGAAGAGATCAGTGGCCTCTTGGGGTACAAGCTTTGGGGAATTTGAGCCCGCAAAAACGTGTGCCACAATATGTGTGAGTATAAAGAGCCCCAAGTCATCGTTCAACCGAGATGTTTATTACACCAGACCCAATTTTTAATCCAGTTTATTAAAAATGCCAAATCACAGCCCCATTACAGCAATCCCTTTCACAAACACTCAAGGGACTACATTTGCACCAAAGGACATTCGTTTGCTTCTGTCCTGAGCAAAGGCAAATTGATTCTCCACCACATTGTGATGTTGCCATTAAAACTCATGGCAATTACTAAGCATGTTGCATTGCTGCGTGGGGATGCTGCTGGTTGAAAACCAGGAATGCTGCACATGCAGAACATTCCCCCATTGTACATCTGGGCATCGTTATGCCTTGATGCACCTCGTTCGGGCAGACGAGGTCAATTCTTTCCCACGGAACAGTGCTGCAATGGTTGTCTGAATTCAGAAGGCAGCAATCACAGAAGCATTTTATTTGGGAATCGGGTCAACATGGAATCGTACAAATAAAAATTGTATAAACACAAAACCACATTTGCATCATAACACGGATGGCAAAAAAAGGACAAAGTAAAAACCATAAAGAAAACTAGTTCGGCCACTATGTACAGTTGGACACTGTTGTGTCATACACTAAAAGTCTTTTACAAAATAATCTCATGTCACGAAGACCACCCTCCAAGTCGAGTCCTGATGTTCTGCGAGATGGCTTTGTTGTCGAGTCTCCACCTACAAAACCAAGACAAAACCATGATGAGGCCTGTGAAACATTTACAGGCATTTTAAAAGGTCCATTTTCATGAACTGCTTTAAGTCCTTTATTTATTCCTTGCTTCACTGTTAAAGATCATATGCACATCTGTTGACGTGAAATATATCTGACGACCCCATTAAGCTTTACATGCACAGATGTACCGGTTCAGCTCAAACGATGGAGCTATTTCGGATAACTGTAGGAAACTCGGAAAGAGGAAATTTCTTGGTTTGCTAAAAACCAAGCCGTAGAAGAGCCTTTCATGGCTTCAACTGCTAGTGGGAAAGAAAAAGTGGCAATTACACCAAGGAAAATGTTAGCCAGGTGATTCCAATACAGCCCTGCTGCTTGCATATGATCTTTAATGTTCCCAGATTTAAAAGTTCGTTTTTGGTTTGTAGATTTCACTAAGCTATAAAAAGAAAAAAGCAAGCATTAAACCTTAAAGAACGAACACTTTAAATGAGGTTCCACAATTGATATACAACACTAAACAGAAGACCAAAAATGATTAAGCTGTAAAGGCATTTATGCACTTTAACTCCTGTAAAAAACCATTTTAAGTTAAGACACTTAGAAATCTTCAAAGAAGATTTTTTTTTAAAAAAAAGAAGCCAAAGTCTGAAGTTTTCCACTTTAATCTTTACGCTGGTACATGAAGTTGGAAGAGACCATACCACAGGACAGCGTTTTCTGGTGTATGCCTTGCGCTCTGCCTGCAACGTGCGACCCCCAGAGATAGACGTGGTCAGGGTGACACACGGCCTGCAATGAAGTTCCCGCTGGCGGGTACAAACAAGGTATAATGTCAGAGGTTAGAAGACAACAATCTTGTTTTGCTTAAGTTGTACCCATTTCAGTACTTTACCTGTTGGTTAACACTTCTACAAAGCTTTTAATTATTCCTCTACACCACCTGGTACACATTGTAAGCAGAAAAACTCTTATGTTTCTCTGAAGTACTAAGGACGCCGGACCACCTTTTACAGAGTTAAAGATCTATAGACACTTAAGGCAAAAGAGTTTTTTTAAAAAAACACATCTTTTAAAAAAAACACGTTTTCATTTTTTTTTTCTTTTTAAAAAAGAGAAGAGTCGGGCTATCCAAGAAAGTGGTTTTTACTTGTTTGTCTATTGATCTTTAAATTAGATTAGCGGGATGGAAGGTGACGCTTTCATTCACTACACACCTGTTTCTTCTCAAGTGCTCCTTTAGTATGGCTGGTAGTTGTTTTGGTGATTACCGCCACCTCGGGATGCCTTTCCGTACGTGCTTTGCTGTCCTGTCAAGAAAGAACAAACTGAGCTCAACCTCAAGTACAACTTAGTACTATCAAACTATGACTGAGAATTATTACAAAAGCTTTTGTCCCCTTTCGGATTTATTTTTTTATCACGTCCACACACCGCTCTATTCCAGACTTTAATTAGAATTGTTTCATAATCCCTATATAGAACAAACTTTTTTCAGTTTTCTATCAGTTAAGCTGACACAGCTGACCACGAAAAGGCATTTTAAGTACTGTATCCACCAAGGGCTGTACTACCTTGCCCTGCTTCACTGGAGCGCCCAAAGCTCCATGAAGAGAGGAGAATCCTATGGCAGAGACGCACTATTTCAAAAGGGAGAGGAAGCCCCCTTACCACTGTAGTCGGCGTATCCCTGTCCATAGCCGTAACTCGGGTAGTTATACCCAGAATAATCATATCCACCGTAACTGCTGTAGCTCTGATCGCTGTAGGGACTGTTGTAACTTCCATATCCTTGATCATAGTAATTATTATAGCCTTGGTTCCAGTTCTGGCCTTGACCTGAAATGAAGCGACGACCCATAAAAATTCTAGCCCCATTATTCTTTTAGCAGAAAGAATGCAAAGCTGCTGAACCATACACATACACACCTGCTTTTAAAAATACACTTCCCCATTTTTGGCTCTAGCTCCGCACTGGAAGGCTAGATTATGCGCTCTGCAAGAATGGAGAGCAGCATTCCTCTCCTTACCAGCATGCACATCCATAACTGGTTAGAAACACAGCACACTTCCCCTTTGTTTCTGGCTGCGTGTTTTCAACAGGCAATTCAAGACTAAAACCACACTTACCCCTGCCGCGTCCTCGGGAACCACCACGTCCACCGGATGAAGTACCTCTGCCTCCCTTTTGTTGCTGCTGCTGCTGTCTATACACATCTTTGGGCTGTGCTACTTTGATCTCACACTAAGGAAACAGAAATTGCTTGACTTTAATACCACAAAATATTAAAATTTCAACAGCCATTTCTTTTGCAGAAATGCCGAACAAGTTCTTAAAACTGAGCACCAATACCTTGCCAGAACCAATCTGATGGTATCTGCTTTCCAACAGCTTCTTTACTGGCTCCTCATCTGTGTACGTGATGAAACAAAAACCCCTCCTTTCATTTGTCTTTGTGTCCATGGGAAGCTCGATATTTTCAATCTGAAATCCACGTGAAACTGTTACATGCTGAACCAAAATAAAAAAAACACCCCATACTTCCCTTTAAAGCTATCCCACTGTATGACTTGCCTCATCTTTTCTGCCCTGCTGTCGTCTATGACACGCCTTTCCCCTGCTAGCACCTCTACCACTCATTCTCATACCACTTTGCTGCAGTGTCATGAATTCCAACTCAAACTCCTAAAAGGTATCAACTCTTGAAAATTCCTCCTTTACAAAAGTTACAGGTTTAATACTTATATATATATATATATATATATACACACACACACACACCCTTCAAAATAAGTTAATAATTCAAGATTTTAACTCTTTTGACTCCCCTCTTCTTTTAACTGTTGCCATTTCTACCCTGCGTGTGTTTGATTTTAACATCCTTGGGGCAAGCATCTGTTTTTTAAAGATATATACACAAATGACACAACAGCAATAAGCACTATTACTATTTTGAAATGACTTCTGAATCCTACTCCCAATGTACCTTTTGCACAGCTTCTAATTATCCTGTCTTCTGAAACTTCTTAAGCTCTAGAATTTTAAACCACTGTAGTATACCTTAAATCAGCAAAAGAAGTTTCCCATCTGCTATGATACATGCCAACCCTCAACTGCACACACTAGCATTCAGCCTAGAGGTACCCACATTAAGCCACTGGACCATACCTCTCCAAAGCCGCCAAAATACTCTTTTATTTGCTCTTCAGATGTATCAGGACTCAGTCCACCAACAAACACTTTTTTAGGTGGCTCTTTCCCCTTCAAAGCTTTTGCTCTTTTGGGATCTATTAACTTGCCATCCAACTTATGTTCTTTCAGTTCCAATACCTAAGAAGACATACATGAAGATTACTGTGAACAGAAGTTCACACGAGTATACAGTTGAGTTTTTATGACTATATAGAGTGTGATTAAGTACCTTTTCAACACTGGCAGCATCTTTGAAAAGCACAAACCCAAAGCCTCTGGACCGCCCAGTGACAGGATCTGTTTTAATTGTGCAGTCCACCACTTCTCCAAAGCGAGACAAGTATTCTGTCAAGTCCTTTTTGCTTGTATCCCAGCTCAGGCCTCCAATAAACATTTTACTGCAATGGGAGAACACAAGATATATTTCAGTGACACTTTCACAAAGCTTTATTTACAGACCACTGTAATCTTACTCCATCTATATAGGTACCCAATCTGCTTCCAGGTTGGGGCCAGAATACCTTGAAGACCGCCTTCCTCCATACGAACTTACCCACCTACTCTGGTCATCTTGGGAGGCCCTGCTGCAGGTGCCCCACAATCTGAGGCCAGGCAGATGGCAGCTCAAGAAAGGACCTTCTTGTTTGTATGTTTCCCTCTATCATCGTCTTCTGCTAGTGGCTGAAGACTGTTTTAAACCATATCCGCAGCAACAGTTATTAGCCCTCCTTCCTTATAAGTGTTTATGTGCATTTATGTTTTTACTGGATTGTTTATGGTACACACACTTCATTTTAAATGTGGTTTCAAGGTTTTGATGTTCAGCATGCTGGGGACCCTTTTTGGGTGGAAAGGTGACATAGAAAGGTTTTAAGTAAATATCCCTGTTTTCCATAAGCACACTCAAGATGGCTGACAAAACTGAAATCTTGTTAAGTAATTGTGAATGCATTACAAACGGAAACCATTAACGCATTCAGTTTAGCTGGATTGCTTCTCCCCATGTAGATACCAGTTAACTTCACTAAGGGCAATTCCATAAACATACAAGGTTCACATACATGAGAGAAATGGCCACATAATTTACAGGTCATTGTCCTAAAGAGTTCCACTGAACTACCACATACAACAGAAAACATCCCTTAAAACGTAGAATTATGTAGGATATGTATTAAGGCACTTTTTTCCATTGGTGAAAAGCAGCACCAGCCACAGCCAATTGGTGGTTTAATTTATTGGGAAGCACAGAGAAATTCCAGAGGATACCCATGATGTTTCGGTTGCAGCAGTTTCACAGCTAGCTGCATTGCCACACCTGGTAAGCCCAACAGATTTATTGTTGCATAAACACACAAAAAGCACATGCCAAGAAACATTACTCAGTATTTAAGGTACCCCAAAGACCTTATGTGAACCACAAAAGAGAGAGAGAGAGACGGTCAAAGGAGAACAGAGCAAAGCTGCATGAAGGAAAAGGACCATCTTAAGCTCAAAATCAATGAACCTCAGCAGGGGCACCTTCTTCCCCCTCTAAGGGACAAGTTGCACTAGGAAAATCCCTACTGCCAGGCAGCGATTAGGAGACTCAAAGCAAAAACTGGGGGCACATTCTGCAACACCTACCACCACCTCCAGTCGATTTCCACCCAGCTGCCTTATTTTGGCATTATTTGAGAAGACAATTTCAGAAAGAAGCTGCGTTGGTCCGCAAATTAACAGCCCAGAGCACTTTAAAGACCAACAAGACTCTGAAGTTAGATTTGAGCCCAGTAACAAGATGTTCAGGGTATAAACTTTTGAGAGTCAAAGCTCCCTTCATCAGACACGAATCGATTTTAAAGCCGGGGTGGGGATATTACAGAGGTTTATGAAATTATGTATGAGATGAGGAGTGTTGTCATGAGAGAAACTTTTCTCCCTCTCCCAAAATACTAGAACTCGAGGGCATCCAATGAGGCAGATGGGCAGTAGATTCAGGATGGACAAAAGGAAATACCAGTTTACACAGGGAGTGATTAAAATCTGAAATTTGCTGCCGGAGAATGTGATGGACACGAGAATAAAACAGCTTTCAAAGGGGATTAGGCAGATTCGTGGAGGACAAGTCTATCAATGGCTACCAGCCATGGTGGCCGAAGGGAACCTCCACATTCAGAGGCACTCATCTTCTGAATCCCAGAGCCAGGAGGCAACATCTGGAAAGACTTGGCCCCTCTGCCCTGTTGTTGGCCCTCCAGAGGAACTGGCCGGCCACTGGGTGAGACAGGATGACTAGATGGACCACTGGTTCTTATGCTCGGTCTGTCGAACGCCTCTCTCTGCGTCCCCTAAAGAGTCGCTCTTCTGTTTCTCTCTTGGCCAGGCTCCCCCACCCCCACCGTCCCCAGCTCCGATCGCCCCGCCTGTTCTTATGCACACGGCACTCTCCCCTCCCTCCCTCCTCGGGCATTTCAGGCCACCTCCCGATGTAACCCCGCCCCTCCGAGTTCCTACAGGCTGGCGGCTACGTCATGGCACCTTCCCGGCCCCGCCCACTTCCAAGTTCAGGCCAGCGCGAGGAGGGGGAGGGTCGCGACACAAAGGGAATTCAAGACCGGGGGGGGGGGGGGAGGCCCTGGGAAGGGAACAGCTCGGTCACGTGACGGCTGCTTTTTTTTAAAAAAAGGGCCGCTGTGAAAGATAAGCCCCTCCCCCTCCCTCCGGCCAAAATGGCGCCAGGCTAGACGCCCCTCCCCCCCCGTACCCGTCATCCTGCTGGTTCTTGCTCGCGTTGATCTTCGAGCCCTCGGCGAAGTCTTCCTGGCCGCTGCCGGCGTTGTTGTTATTGCTGCTGCCGTAGTCGGTGTTGTCCTCCATAGCGGAGACAGAATAGACCGAGAAGGACAACAAAACAAGGAGAGAGAGAGATAAAGTGAGAGGGAAGGGGGAAGCCGAGCGGATGGCGCAAACAGAACGTTAAAATGGCGGCTGTAAGAAAAGATCCGGGCACAGGCTGAGACGGTTTTATATAAGGGCTCCCTCCGCCAATCGGAACAGCCCGGCAGCGCAGGCGCAGTAGTGGCCTCGAATGGCACAGCGGGAAGGCGGGGCCGAAAGGCCCGCGGGCCAATCAGGGGGCGCGAGTGGCAGAGCAATGGCGCCGGTGGGGGAGGGGCACGGAGCGGCTGCTCTAGCCCGCGCCTCGACACGTTGACCTGCCTCGGCAGGAAATTTCATGGCGTTCAGTGGGGCTACTCTCCTCGTAAAGTTAATGGCCAGTCCATTGAATTTTGCTGCGGCGAATGAACCTGGCTGCCCTGCTGGAATTACTTTCCCCCTGAAGCCGTCGACCTATTTCCCTGCTCAGGGTTTAGTTTCTACCCCCCTGCTGCCCGGGGCGGCTGTTTGCATCAGCGTGGTCCTCATTTCTCCCCCCTGCAATAAGAGCGGGCACGGGACGCGCTTCTCTCTCTCTCTCTCCCTGTGCCTGTTTGCAGAGAATCCCCACGGGACAGGCCTGGAGAACTGGGTCAGAGGCAGTGTCCCCTCTAAGCTGAGTTAGTGTGAGCCAGCTCACAGTTTCTTAGCCTCCGGCTCCCACATTTTTGTCTTAGCTCAGGAAGGATGGCTTCAGAGCAAACTGATTTCTGCAGCAGCCAAATCGTTTGCTCACGACTTTAATGCCAGTAAGATCACAAAGTAGGATTTATGCTCACAAGACTCCACAGCTTAGAGGGAGCGTTGGTCAGAGGGGGTCGTTTGCAAATGGCCCCCGCACCTTTTTCGAAAGTGCTGCGCCCAGCAGAGGTTGAGTGCTAGAAAGGTAGCCAAAGTAACAAAACAAGCTTGGGCCACTGTAAACGACTAGCGATGTTCTTAGGAAAGCAGGTTTCCTGAGCTCTCTTTCACTGTTTCAAGGCTGCAAGCTTAGACGTACTTAATTTGCAGGAAGCCTCGTTTCAAGGCGAATGTACAGGCTTGCATTGTAAACAGATTTATCATTGCAACTATAATTCATTTTCAGCTCCTACACTGGTAGGATCTAGGGTTGCCAGGTCTGGGTTGGAAAATACCTGGAGAATTTGGGGGTCGAGCCAGGAGAGGGTGGGGTTTGGGGAGAGGAGGGGCCTCATAGTGCAATGCCATAAAGACCACCTTTTAAAGCAGCCATTTTCTCCAGGGGAGCTGATCTCTGTCAGCTGGAGATCAGTTGTAAAACCGGGAGGTCCCCAGGTCCCACCTGGAGGCTGACATCCCTAGTAGGATCTGATCCTAACTGAGAAGTATGTCTCAGTGGGACTTCCAGTACTTTCAGTGTGCATAGAAATGCATAGCAATTTCTCCTTTCAGATTTACACTGGAATGCCTCATCGTGCAATAAAGAACGCAAAGTAGAGCCTGGAGGATCAGACTGTCCAGTTTATTTAGTCCAGCATTCTGTCTCACACAGGGTCCAGCCAGTTCGTTTGGAGGTCCAGCAATGGCAGAGATGTCCAGGGCTTCACCTGATGTTGCTTCCTGCCACTGTAATTCAGAGGTTTACTGCCTCTGGATGTAGACGTTCCCCTTAACCACCATGGCTAGTAGCCACTGATAGACTGACATTCTGCAGGAATCTGTCTAATCCTTTTTTAAAGCACTCTGTGCTTACAGCCATCACTGCCTCCACTGGCAGTGAATTTTACAGTATAATTACCAGTTGAATAAAGTATTTCCTTTTATCAATCTTCAGCCTATTTCCCAAGAATGTCAATGGGTGCCTCAGAGTTTTTGAATTATGGGGGAGGCAGGGAAAAGCTCCCGCTATCCACTTTCTCCAACCCATGCATAATCCACACCAAGACTCCCGCTGCAACCTTTTCTCATAAGATCTCCCAGGACTATTTCCCATCACATCTATTTGATTACATGGTTGGGATTCTTAAACGCTCATACTGAAATAAATGTTGTTAGCCTTTAAATTTCCACTGGATTTTTATTTTACCATGCCAGATTAACACAGCTATCCCTTTGCAATCGAAGTTTTTGGTACATCTTTCCATCTGTTCAAAACTACAGTTCCTTAGCCTGCTGCTGGTGTCACCTTTATTTGCCACTTTTAACAGCCTTAGCGAAGTGGAATTATTCCTGGTGCATGAGACTTCCTTGTTTATTCCTTTGAACACATATAATTGTTTTCTGTTGGACCAGAACCAACAGGTTGAAATTAAATCTAAAGTGCTTTTGGCTAAACATTAGGAAGAACTTCCTGACAGAGTGGTTCCTCAGTGGAACAGGCTTCCTCGGGAGGTGGTGGGCGCTCCTTCTTTGGAGGTTTTCAAACAGAGGCTAGATGGCCATCCGACAGCAGTGCTGATTCTGTGAACTTAGGCAGATCATGAGAGGGAGGGTAGGAATGGTTGCATCAGTGCTTAATTCTCGTGGCCCTTTCTGACACGCCCAGGGAAATGCTGATTGCCACTTTGGGGTCAGGAAGCAATTTTTCTCTGGGCCAGTTTGGCCAGGGATCCTGGGGGGGGGGGGTTGCCCTCTTCTGGACAGGGAACAGGGGTCACTGGGGGGGGAGGTATATGTGAATCTCCTGCACTGTGAAGGGGGTGGGACTAGATGACCCTGGAGGTCCCTTCCAACTCTGTGATACTATTATTCCAAATGAGAGAAAGTGTCCTGTACTGAATAACAACTATCTGCTTCTTGGCCAGCCTTACAGGAAAGAATACATATAATCCTGCCATCAAAAAAGAAACCTGTCTTGCAATAAAAAGAGCTAGAAACTTTAAAAAAAAAGCTAGGGATTCAGAAGAATTGGTAGATTGTGGCAATAGACTGCAATCTCAAGAGTCTCCAATGGGGAGGAGGGCAGGTCATAAATGAAGTCAATAAATATTGCACTTTAGCAATTACTTCTTTAAGCCCTCAAAAAGCCCTCTGGTGGTGTGGTCCACGGAACTGCAAAGAAAGGCAGCTGATGAAGGAAAGGTGCATACAGACCTTCCGTGTGGACGTCCCACAGGTTTGAAAAAGAAGGTACCAAGGATAGGAAAAACCTGGAAAGTGGACGAGAAGAGAAGCGTGGGTGCTTCTCCCTCCACATACAGTTTTGAAGCCAAGGCAGAGAAAAACGTCCTGTGGATGCAACCACTATAAATGGATCCTCTCTTCAAGCATTGCTTAGACTGCTGCGTAAGAATATTTAGCATACAGAAGAAGAGTTCCTGGTGTGATATTCTTGCATACCTTAGTGGGAAGGAGAAGGAAGGAGAGAACAAGTGATTAAGGAATTACTGCTAGCGCTTTATGATTTTATGATCTCATTGTATCTGAATTGTTTTAAATGATTTTATGTGGATTTTAATGGTGTTTATGTACCAACTAATGTAAGCTGCCCTGAGCATGCTTGCCAGGGGGGGGAGGGTATAAATTAAATAAATAAAATATAAATAAATAAAAATAACAGATGTTCATTGAGAATATTGTTAAGGAAATGGTTCTGAAAGAGTGGTTAAGAGAAGGAAAGGTAGGATCAAATATTTAGAAGTCGCATCCCTAAGTCACAGTCTAGCCCTGTTCACCTGTGCAGTGAATGCACATATAGCAGCAGTGAGTTCACAAAGAGTACAGTTCCACACAACTAATAATTACTGCAAGGTAATTAGAAGGTAAATGGGGTTCTCAGCTGGACCTGGATCAGCCCAAGGATAATTAATTTATGAATTTTATTCAGTGCAACAAAACACGGCGACAGCCACTAGTTCAGAAGTGCAGAAGGAAGGATGGTTTAACAATGCAATCCTAAACGGAGCTGGTGATGGTGGAAAGTCCTGTCAAGACACAGCTGACTTACGGCAACCCTGTGGGGTTTTCAAGGCAAGAGACGTTCAGAGGCGGTTTGCCATTGCCTGCCTCTGCATCGCGACCCTGGTATTCCATGGAGGTCTCCCATCCAAATACCAGCCAGGGCCAACCCTGCTTTGCTTCTGAGATCTGACAAGCTTGGGCTAGCCTGGGCTTTCCAGGTCAGGCCAAATAGTTATACTGTTCAGTAAGTTAAGAAGAGGTTTAGCATTCTGTTTAGCATGGCACTGTGTGGGAGGATAATAGGGAGGATAGTAGTTAGCTACTAATGATGACAGTGGCTGCAGTGGCTCAATTGGTGAAGACGCTGAACTGGAGACTGGAAGGTCCGTAGTTCAGCCGTTCAAGACCTGAGTGCTGCATGACCGAGTGAGCTCTGGTCCCAGCTCCTGCCAACCTAGCAGTTCGAAAGCAAGAAATTGCAAGTAGATAAATAGGTACCACTTTGGTGGGAAGGTAACAGCGTTCCATGCACCTTGGCATCTAGTCATGCTGGCCACATGACCACGGAACCGTTTTTGGACAGCGCTGGCTCTTTGGCTTTGAAACGGAGATGAGCACCGCATCCCTAGAGTCGTATTCCACTGGCTTTTGAGCAAGGGAAACCTTTACCTTTACTAACGATGACAGTTAAAGAGAGCCTCTACTTTCAGAGACAGCTTTGAATACCAGTCCCCTGGGGGACAAAGAAGGGCTGCATCATATCATACCGAAGGCTAGCAAGATGCGGTCTTAAGATCTGGACCTCAAAAAATCTTTCCCCCCCTCCTTCATTTAAATTTTGTAACATCTGTCCTAATGACCAGTTCTGATTAACTTGGTTAGCCCCAATAAAAGATAGCACATGGATTTTGTTTCTTGTTCTGGTTAGTGTTGGAATCCAGATGGAATGTTGCTGTGGTCCAGTTAGGTTTGCCAACCTCCAGGTGGGGGCTGGATTCCCAGGGAATTTCTTCATTTTCTCTGAAAATAGGGACACTGGAACTGAATATTGAAATAGCACTTTTTGCACATTACTATGATTGTTTGCCAGATATTTGTTTTAATATCTTTACAAATTTGTACTGGAACTTTCAGTGCTAGTATTGCATAAGTATTAATAAACAACACACACAAAAATGTTGTATAACTTGCATTTATTGATTATAATAAGAAAGGAGCTTAGTACGTTTTCACGGCATAATATTTTTGGAAGCTTATTTCCGTGATTCTGTCTTTATTCTTTCACTTCCAGATGGGGGCTGGAGATCTCCAAGAATTATGGCTCATTTCCAGACTAGACCTCAGTTCTGGGGGGGGGGGGGGCACGACACAAAAAACGGTTGCTTTGGCGGGCGGATTCTCTGGCATCGCATTCCCTGCTGAGTTCCCTCCTTCCCTCCAAAATCTCCAGGAATTTCCCAACCTAGAGATGGCAACCCTAAACCTCTTCTTGCGTCTTTCAGGAAAAACAAAACCTTACGAAAAGATGCCCTGTTTAGGGGAGGCAGACTGGGGAACTTCCAGTTTCACATATAAGCGCTCTGTTTTGTCGCATCCGCCATCTCCCACATCGAGTTAATAAGCGCAATGGTTTCTCTTATAACCGCCCACTGTCCTGCCTGTGAATCGCTCCAGGAAAAGGACGTTCCCTTTCCCGCAGGCGGGGGCGTGCATTCTCCCATCCCTCGATTCCGCGGAGCAGAGGGGGGAAAATGGCCGTCCGAGGCGCCCTTCCACGCAGCGTGCATGAGCGATTCAAACGCAGCCCAGAAGGCCCAAGCCATTTCCGCTTGCAAAAACTACCGCGTCTGCGTGACGCGTGGACGAAGTGGAGCTTCATTGTATTCCAGAAACGGCAAACTGCGCCTTTACGTCGCACGGGAGGGGCGCCCCTCTGCACCTTTCCGGCGACTCTCCAACCCATGCATTTATTTTTATTTTGCTTTTTACTTCTCCATGGGCCGTTACTGTCCGCTGCCCGCGCATCATCCTAAAAAAGGCGCCTGCCTACACGAACCCCGGGGATGAGAAAGGGGGGGGGGGGTTTGCAGTCGGAAGCCGCAGCTTCACACATGCCGACTCGGGAGCCAGTCCCATTGCAAAATCATTGCCCAGCACGCACGTATTAAACTCGGGCTGCAGCTGAGCCTTAATTCTAGAGTTCGGCTGCGTGCACATAGCGCGCCCATCGCTTCCCTGTTTCGGAAAGGGTGGCTGTCCCTTCACCACGTCGGTCCATTCGAACTCTCCGGCCTCCTCCCCCATTCCCCACCCGCCAATCGGGTCGCGGGCATCCGGACGCTGCGGCCCGCTCGCTTCCACCCACGTGGGCCCCTTGCCTCCACGCCTTCCGACGGGGCGGTTGCGCGCTCGGCGATTCGTCTTCGGGGATCGGCCGGGAGCGCGAAGGTTGCCTTCGGTGCGCGCCCCCGCCCTGCTCGCGTCTTTGTGTGGGTGCCGCAGCCTCCAGTTCTGGGGCGGACATGGTGGGGTTCACAGTCCCCGCAGAAGTCACCGTCATCCTGTTAGATATCGAAGGCACGACGACCCCGATCGCGTTTGTCAAGGTGAGGTCTTTGGGGCGGGGGGAGGTTTAGGATCGGGGCTGAGGCTGCTGCGCGCTTCCTCGCGTGCAACAGCCCCAGCGGGGTTCCGAACGGCTTGGGTCAACGCGCGTGCACAGGATTGGGCAGAGTCGCCAACGATCTGCTTTTCTAGGCGGAGGGTGATGCAGCGGGTGCGGGCTGCTTTTCGAAAGCTAGTCCCCGGATCCGTGTGGAAATGCACCGGACTAGAGCTCGGGCGCCGTTATTTTATCACCAGCTGTCGCGAGCCTGATCTCGTTTCATCGGACGCCGGGAGTCGAACCCAGGATAGCTGATGCTGCAGTAAAAGGCGGCGAGGCTTTAAGACACCGCAAGGCTCTCGTTTGTTTTTCCTGCAACGCAGGGACGCGGCTGTGACGTTGAAGTGCCTCATTTTTAAAAAAAGATGTCGATCGACTTGGTTTTTCTGTGTTTTTGCAGACATTTGTGCTGCTTTTCTGGAACACCTCCCTGCATTTAGCACCACCATCCTGACAAGCCTGAAGGGTAGGGTTGATTCGTTCCTTTAAAAAGGAAACCCTGGCGCTTCTGCTTCCTATTGATGAATTGTGAATTAGTACTGACAGCGTCTTTAGTGGGACCTACGTCTAGTGCAGCCCTTGTTTGTTGCTGGAAAGTGCAGTCAAGTCGTATCCGAACTTATGGTGACCCCATAGGGTTTTCAAGGCAAGAGAGGTTCCAAAGTGGTTTGCCACTGCCTGCTTCTGTGTAGCAACCCAGGGCTTCTTTGGTAGTCTCCTATCCAAGCACTAACCAGGGCTGAGATCAGGCTAAGGTAGCTTCAGTGGACTTCTCCCCCCCCCCCCCCCTTTTTAAGATTGTCACTCTTTCTCTTTAATGTAATTGTGCTATCTGTCTTATTATTTCGCAGTGGAAAACACTGGAATACTGCTTTTGTAAAAAAAAACAAAATTTATTACTTTGTGTTTTGATCTTGGGAGAATGTAGAATTGAATGCGGTGGAAGGAGCCTTATCAGTATACACTGATTTCTTGATATCACTATATCCAGTTCTCATCTGGCGGTACTTAAATCCAGAGATTGGGGACATGGATGGACACGGAAGATCTACAAACCTGCATCAAGGCCCAGGTTCCCATAAAAATATGAAATTTTATTTTTTTTTAAACTTCAGATGATAAAAGTTGATGTCATTGGCCTGGCACTTTGAGGTGGTTTGTTGAGGATAAAATGGGGGCTAGCTGTATGGTTGACCTTCTGGGAGGGGAAGGGCGGGATGCAAAAACATGAACCGTCTGTTCACATTTGCCATGACCAAGATGGCCCAGGCTAGCTCGATCTCATCAGTTCTCAGAAGTTAAGCAGGATCAGCCCTGGCCAGGAGACCCCCAAAGAGGGACCCCCAAAGAAGACTGCAGAGTAAGCCAACGGCAAACCATCTTGGTTTGCCTCTTGCCTTGCATACCCTACGGGAGCCCGGATTGCCATAAGTCACCTGCAGCTTGACAGCACTTTGCACACATGTACAATTTGCACTTCATGGGGCTAGCTTGCAGCTAGGAGATGTTGTTTCCTTTTAAAGTGGCGGTGTCAGATAAAAGCTGCAGCTGCGGCGGCCAGATCTTCTGGGATCTCCCGGCTATTCCACACACAATGCCATACGAAAATTTCAATCTATATATCTAATAGCCAAGTTGCCCTCTTCGTGTGGCTATCTAAATCTGCGCGGAGGGGGCACTTGGGGGGCAGAGATTTTTCTGCACACTTGGGGGACTCCCCATGTGTGCAGAAAAATCCTAAAAGTTAAAAAAAAACTTTGGGGGGGGATATTTAAATCCCCCCCAAAGTAAAAGTGTGGCCTGTGCATGTGCAGAGAATGCTTTGGTGATTGGGGGGGGGGTTTGGCGGGCCCGGCATCTGTGAGCCACTCAGGCCTCGCCACCGCTGCTGGGGAGGGGGTGGGAGAAGGCTTGGCGGGCCGGTGGCTGTGAGCCGCTCAGCCTCGCTGCCACCAGTGCCGCGGGGGGGGGGGGAGGCTCACCTGCTGCCGCTTCCTCCTCCTGTGGAACTCCTCCTGCTTCTGCAGGCCAGGAGCTGTGGGGAATACTCTCTCCCCCCCCCCCCCCCCCGCAAGTATCGTGGGTCCCCCTTTTTGTTTCTGTCTAAAGTGTACAGGGCCGCTGCTGTTTCTCTAGTCCCAGTTCTTTTGCCTGCCTTCCTATCCTGCCTGCCTCGGGACAAAACTGGAGTCCTGGTGTAGCAGATAGTGGACCGGATTGATGAAGGGATGTGCCGCAGAGAAGCCACAGCTGAATTGTCTCCTATAGATTTGCAGTGTTGAGGAATGGTGCGGTGTTGTAGTTAGAGCATTATACTGTGATCTGAGAGACCCTAGTTTAGACACTGGGCTAAGCTGCCACCTCTCAGTCTAACCTACCTAACAGGGAGTTAAACAGAAGCATATATACCATCCTGAGATCCTTGGAGAAGGGGTGGGGGAGAAACATACTAAACAGAAAGTAATATTTCCTTAAAAAAAAATTCGGCTTGCATTCCTGCTATGGAAATTGAGCAAGTTTGTTCAGGATTTTATATGCCGGCCTGTCACATCAGGTATCTGGAAAACCAGGTCACAGTTTGTGCCTCAGGGCTCCCACTTTGTTGTGGTGTATCCGTGTCCTACTTTGCCTTTGCACGCAGAGGAACCGGGGTTGGTGTGTCTGGGGGAACATTTGGAAGCGTAGTGTGTACCGTTGACCCTTGCCCGGTCAAAATGGACAACTGAAATGACCTTCTGTCTTAAGTGATAAGATAACTTCTTAAATGTTTTCACGCTAGTGCTTTAGTTTAAACTTGCGGCTCCAAAACATCTTCTCAAGGGAAACACACATTAAAATTTCAACTACACAACACTCAGCCTTTCAGTTCAAGCTCTGTTTGGGTGGGGCGGGTGGCCAGAGCATGTATGTTGTACTACGTACAAAAGGCTGCTAAGTTTGTAGTATTCCATAACCATAGTTATCACTATCTCCACAGGCAATTGCCACGTGCTGAGAAGTTCTATCAAGCCAGCAGTAAGAACATAAGGAGAGCCCTGCTGGATCAGACTAGTGGCCCATCTAGTCTAGCATCCTGTCTCACACAGTGGCCAGCCAGCACCTCTGGCCAACAACAGAGCAGTAGATGCGCAGGGCTTCCTAAATGAGAGATATTGTGCTGCTGGAGTTTAAGAGCATAGAATCCTAGAGTTGGAAGGGTCCTCCAGGGTCATCTAGTCCAACCCCCAGCACAATGCAGGAAATTCACAAATACCTCCCCCCCACACCCAGAGTGACCGCTGTTCCACGCCCAGAAGATGACAAAAAACCTCCAGGATCTCCAGCCAAACTTGCTGGCAGAAAAATCGCTTCCTGACCCCAAAGTGGCAATCAGCATTTCCCTGGGCGTGTAAGAAAGGGCCACGAGAACTAAGCACTGAGCTATGAGCGGAGAAAACTGGTTCAGGTGTCAGCTCCAAATGTCAACTCAGCCATTGACGGAATGTCTCTCTCAGCTACATTCTGAAGATCAGGAGAAGATCCATGCTTCGTTGGATATCATTCTATTGTAATCCTTGACCTGGATTTTCCTGGCAGACAGGGGGAAGGATTATGCTAGCAAAATATCCAGAAGTGAGTGGGTCCTTCCCAGGAGCCTCACTGTGTCTGACGAAGGGAGCTGTGACTCTCGAAAGCGTACGCCCTGAAAGTCTTGCTAGTCTCAAAGGTGCAACTGGACTTAGAACATAAGAGAAGCCAATGCTGGATCAGGCCAATGGCCCATCCAGTCCAACACTCTGTCACACAGTGGGCAAAAACGCCAGGTGCCATCAGGAGGTCCATCAGTGGGGCCTAACTTGAATCTGACTGTTCTACAGCAGACCAGCATGGCTGCCCTCTGAGATTGTCTTGTGTGAGAAGAGTTGTTTTAAGTTGATCGTAAAGCAACAATAGCCAACTCCCCCACCCCCCTTGCCTAGATGGCCTGAAGGTCTCCTTCAGTGAATACCTTCTTCCTGGATCATGTGCTCAAATGTCAGCTGTGGCAAGCCTTTTGGTTCTCTGTTTAAATTGACAGCGCCTGATAAAGATGTGCTTTAACCTGGAACGTTTTCTGATCCTCTGTGGTAGCAGCTGTACGAGCCTCTTGTTCGCTAGTTCTGCATTCAGTGGTGCATGTAATGGAAAGACCACTTGAAAGTCAATGCTGGAAGGCTTTGCCTTTGGCGATACTGCTGTATTGGTAATATCAGAAACTGCAGAAAATTGGGGGGGTGGGCAGGGATAGAAGAAACATATATCTGTTGTGTGTTTTTGCATGCCGGATTGGATTTTGGGTGACATACCACACCACCAATGAAGAACACTAGGGTTGGTTCCACACTAGTGAAATGTAGTTTAATGACCATCGTTTCCACTTGTAGATTGCAGTTACAGTAGGGTCTCCAGACAACCCCACAATCAATTTGCTGTTCTCCCATTCCTCTCTTTGTTAGGGTCCTTTTTCTCCTATAGCTGATTTGTTGTGATTTAAAAAAAAAACAAAAACTTGTGTGGAATACAATTTCTGCTGGGTGTGAACTGTCTGTATTCTACTATCTTACCGTGTTCTTGGGGCAGTGTCTGTTTTGGCACCTGTTACAAACCAGGCTCCCTCTAAGCTGTGGGGTCTTGTGAGCAAAAATTATACTTTGTGAGCTACGGGCACTAAAGTTGTAAGCGAGTGATTTGGCTACATAGATCAGTTTGCTCTGGAGCCATCCTTCCCAAGCTAAGACAAAAATGTGTGAGCTGGAGGCTAAAAAACTGTGAGCTAGCTCACACAAACTCAGTTTAGAGGGAACACTGGTTACAAAGCATGTTAGAGAGCTGCCCACTTCTGTGTGTGTGTGTGTATGAAGTGCCATCAAGTTCCTTCCAACTTATGGTGACCCTATGAATTAATGACCTCCAAAACATGCTACTGTTGTCAGACTTGTTCAGGTCTTGCAAACTGAGGGCCCTCGCGCCTTCCTTGATGGAGTCAATCCATCTCATGTTGTGTCTTCCTCTGTTCCCTCTGCGTTGCCCTTTTCTCTAGCCTGGTTGTCTTTCCCAGTGACTCTTGTCTTCTCGTAATGTGACCAAAGTTTAAGGGCCTCAGTTTAGTCATTTTAGCTCCTAGGTCAAGTTCAGGCTGATTTGATCCCACTTAGAAACCGCTTTTTTGTCTTTTGGTAGCACACTTTTGCTAAAGCTTTTTCCAAAGTACTTGAGATGAACGCCCCTTCTCCATCTGTCAAAATCTCCTTGGGAGCACCTTGTTGTTGTCTTTTCCAGTGACTCTTGTCTTCTCGTAATGTGACCAAAGTATGATAGTCTCAGTTTAGTTATTTTAGCTTCTAGGGAGAGTTCAGGCTTGATTTGATCTAGAACTCACTTGCTTGTCTTTTTGGTGGTTCGCGGTATCCGTAAAACCCTCCCCCAACACCACATTTCAAACGAATCCACTTTCTTCTTGTCAGCTTTTTTCATTGTCCAACTTTCACATCCACATAAGGGAATGCTATGATATGAATTATCTTGATCTTTGTCACCAGTGACACAGCCTTACACTTAAGCCTACCCCTAAAAAGTAAAGATAAAGGTTTTCCTTGCTCAAAAGCCAGTTGAATCCGACTCTAGGGGGCGGTACTCATCTCCATTTCCAAGCCAAAGAGCCAGTGCTGTCTGAAGCCTTTTCTGGGATCATGTGGCTGGCATTACTAAATGCTGACGTGCATGGAATGCTGTTACCTTCCCACCGACGCGGTACCTATTTAACAACTTGCAATTTCTTGCTTTTGAACTGCTGGGTTGGCAGGAGCTGGGGCCAGAGACGGGAGCTCACTCTGTCATACGGCACTCGGGTCTCGAACTGTCGAGCTACCAAGCTTCCGGTCTGTAGCTCTGCATCTTAACCTCTGAGCCACTGCGGCCCCCTAAACCTACCTCTAGAGAAGCCTAAAAACATTTTCCCTTGAGATGCTACCTTTTCACAGACAGTTTTTAACCATTCATGGACTTCTCCCCTACCTGGATTCTGAAACCAAAGAAGGTTGTACCAGATAGCATTTCTAGAAGCTGCTGTTTTGATACATCACTGTTGTTTAAAACCTCAAAATAGCCCCCTATATACCTGTGGGCACCATCTCTGGGTATATATTTTCTTTCTCAGTCCTCAGTGTGCCAGAACACATCTGGGCTAGTAAAAAATACCGGTTGCCTATCAACTGTTGTGTTTGTGTTTTGTGTATCCCTAGGACGTCTTGTTTTCTTACGTCAAAGACAACATCAAAGATTACTTGCGGAAGCATTGGGAAGACGAGGAGTGTCAACAGGACGTCGGCCTTCTGAGGAAACAGGTACTTGAAATCTTTTCCCTTTTTCCACTGTCTGTTTAAAACACCTTCTATGCCAGGGGTGTCGAACTCATTTGTTACGAGGCCGGGAACTGACATAAATGAGACCTTGTTGGGCCGGGCCATGTATGTCATAAAATGTAATGCCAGGTAGCGGAGATACAAACTTTGTAAAGGACACAGACAAACACAGTTAAAGATTTTTAGAACTCTAAGTAAAACATAAAAAATGTAAAGCCAGTGCTTTACCAGACTCTCTCAGTCGCACAGGAGAGGCTTGCCTATCTATCCTGTGCGATTGAGAGAGTCTGGTAAAGTAAGCTGTGATGTAGCAGCAGCAAAACTTGGGAAAAAAGCAGGAAACAGCCAGGGCCTTGCGGGCCGGATTGCAGCCTTCCGAGGGCCTGATCTGGCCCCTGGGCCGCATGTTTGACACCCCTGTTCTATGCATTTACAGCCTTGCCTTGGATGGCCCAGGCTAGCCCAATCTTGTCAGATCTCGAAAGCTAAGCAGGGTCAGCCCTGGTTAGTACTTAGATGGGAGACCACCGAGGAAGTCCAGGGTTGCTGCGCAGAGCCAGGCAATGGCTAACCACCTCTGATCTGAAGAAGTGAGCAGTGACTCACGAAAGCTCATCCCCTGCCACAGATTTTGCTAGCCTTTAAGGTGCTATTAGACTCCTGCTCTTTTCTACTGCTGCAGACAGACTAACAGGGCTACCCATCTTGATCTTTTGGAAGAAGAAAAAATGGCAGGGTACTAACTCCAGAGACTTCCTTAGCCCACCACCGGAGGTCAGTTTGGTGCCATGGAGAGTGTCAGACTGGTGAGTGAGGAAGTCTTGAGTTCAGATCCTGACTCATTTGGCGAAGGGGCTAACCACTCACTGTCTCTCAGCCTAGCTTAGCTCACAGGTTTGTTGTCAGCATAAAATGTTCAGGGGGAAGATCTTCATACATCATCCTTGATATCTAACGAAGGTAGTTTTGACTCTCGAAAGCTTATACTGCAAAAATCTTGTTGGAGTCTAAGGTGCTCGTGAATTCGAATCTAGCTCTTCTGCGGAGCAACATGGCTACCCTGCGAAACTATGTAAATCACCCTGAGCTCCTTGGAAGAACGGCAGAATAAGAATGTAATAGACAAAGTTTTGTACTGGCTCAAGACCTTTTTAGTGCCATCAAGTTGCAGCTGACCTACAGCAACTTCATGGGGTTTTCAAGGCAGGAGACGTTCAGAGGTGGTTTGCCATTGCCTGCC
Organism: Lepidodactylus listeri; assembly: GCA_029233225.1. Lineage (NCBI taxonomy): Eukaryota > Metazoa > Chordata > Lepidosauria > Squamata > Gekkonidae > Lepidodactylus > Lepidodactylus listeri. The sequence continues at coordinate 16,371,737 of JARCFY010000009.1, forward strand.
TCTGCATAGCAACCCAGGACTCCTTGGTGGTCTCCCATCCAAGTACTAATCAGAGCAGACCCTGCTTATCTTCTGAGATTTGATGAGATCAGGTTATCCTGGCCTATCCAGGTCAGGGCTTCAAGGGACTAGAGAATGTGCATCTTCCTTTGTTTCTCATGATTTAAGGCTAGTGTCTGAGTATTTGGGAGCCAGTTTGGTGTAGCGGTTAGGAGCGCAGACCAATGTTCCCTCTGTGGAGTCTTGTGAACAAAAATTCTACTTTGTGAGCTACTGGCATTAAAATTGTGAGCAAGCAATTTGGCTACTGTATAAATTTGTTTGCTCTGGAGTCATCCTTCCTGAGCCAAGACAAAAATGTGTGAGCCGGAGGCTAAAAAACTGTGAGCTAGCTCACACTAACTCAGCTTAGAGGGAACACTGGCGCGGACTCTCGTCTGGGAGAACCGGGTTTGATTCCCCACTCCTCCACAAGCAGCTGGTGGTGTGACCTTGGGCCAGTCATAAGTTCTTTCAGAGCTGTTCTCTCAAGGGCAGTTCTGGAGAGCTCTCCCAGCCCCGCCTACCTCACAGGGTGTCTGTTGAGGGGAGGGGAAGGGAAAGGAGATTGTAAGCTGCTCTGAGGCTCCTTTGGGTAGTGAAGGGCGGGGTATAAATCTAATCTCTTCTTCTATTTTAATCATGGCCGGAATAGCCATGGTATGGAAAAACACACTTGAGCTTTTCTGTTTCTTGTTAGGATTTTTTTTTAAAGGTTGCATTGCATAGAATAAGACGTAACAGCCCTTTGAAGGAAACTGCTGCTGGTATCGTGTTATCTTCTGTTGTCTCCATTCCCTGTTCCACAGGCTGAAGAGGATTCTCACATGGATGGGGTTGTACCTATCCCACTGGAAACCAGGGATGGGGAAGAAGAGATTGAGCGTGTTATCCAGGCGGTTGTGGACAGTGTTCGCTGGCAGATGTCTTCAGACAGAAAGACCACAGCCTTGAAACAACTCCAGGGGCACGTGTGGAGAGCGGCTTACGAAAATGGTTGTGTGAAGGGAGAGTAAGTAGCCAGTTTGTTGAACTCTTGTATATAATCCTGAAGGCCCATATGTGTGTGTCTATGTACACACACACACTTTCCACATTATATCTATCTAGCTATCGCTGTCACTATATATATATTACTGTCCACGTATATACGTTTAGGGCAGAATTACATCTTACGTTGGCAATGTATTTGTTTGAACACGGGAAGCTGTCTGATACTGAATCAGACTTTTTTTTTGTCTGTCGGGATCAGTATTGTGTTCTCAGAGTGGCAGCGGCTCTCCAGGTTCTCAGGTGGAGGTCTTTCACATCACCGCCTGGGCCTGGGCCTTTTAACTGGAGAGGCCAAAACTCAAGTGAAGAAAAAGAAGGGGGGGGGAGGGGACTCAGCCCAACAAAATGGAATCAAGAACCTCGGAGGCAAGTAAGAAAGCAAATTAGGGGCCAGTAGTTAAAAGTTAAATACAGAATAATTATAAATAAAAATACATGTATTTATTGCAGAGACTTTTAAAAACATACAAGGGCCCAAATCAAGACTTATAACGTGATAAAAGTGACATGTGCACAAGAGGAAACACTTATGACCTAACGCAGTTCGGCCCAGTAGGGCCTTCCTCAGAGGTCAAACATTAAGAAGAAGAGATTGGATTTATATCCCACCCGTCACTACCTGAAGGAGTCTCAGAGTGGCTTACAATTTCCTTCCCTTCCTCTCTCCACAACAGACACCCTGTGAGGTAGGTGGGGCTGAGAGAGCTCTTTCGAGAACTGCCCTTGAGAGAACAGCTCCGACAGAACTTGTGACCGACCCAAGGTCATCCAGCAGCTGCATGTGGAGGAGTGGGAAAATCAAACCCAGTTCTCCGAGATTAGAGTGTGCACACATAACCATTATACCAAACTAACTCTCCTAACCACTACACCAAACTGTGAAAGGTACATATAGGCTCCTGTTACAATCCAGAGGCAGTTAACAAATAGACATAGGACCAAAAAAAAGGAATTTTCCAAAATGGGATCAAATAATACAAGAAAAATATTATTTGTAAGGCCTCATTGAAACTAGCCTTGTGTCAATTACAGATGTGTACAAGCTGAATAACGTTGCATGTGTATGCCTTCCAGTTTTGGTCCAGGAAGTACAGTTTGTATGTATCTGTAATAGACACAAGGCTAGTTTCAAGGAGGCCTCACAAATAATATTTTTCTGGTACCATTTGATTAAGAACATAAGAGAAGCCATGTTGGATGAGGCCAGTGGCCCATCCAGTCCATGTCTCACAGTGGCTAAAACCCAGGTGCCATCAGGAGGTCCACCAGCAGGGCCAGAACTCCAGAAGCCCTCCCATTGTTGCCCCCCCCAAGCACCAAGAATACAAGGATGAATTCAGTAAAATTCTAACAGAGCAAAGATTCTAATAGAACAAATTCAAATAGAGCAAAGATTCAAGCGGGTTTTCAGTCAGAATTCGAGAAATGCTGCTTTCTGCTGACCTGCCATGGTGTTCTGTTACAGGTTGTTTGAGGATGTGGTGCCCGCCATTCGGAAGTGGAGAGAAAGAGGAATGAAGATTTACGTTTATTCCTCCGGGAGTGTGGAGGCACAAAAGCTCTTGTTTGAACATTCGACCGAAGGTGATATTTCAGAAGTAGGTAGAACAATGATTCTTTCCTTTCCTGCCGCTCTCCCTTCAAAATGACACTGGCTGTCACCTCTCGGGCGTAGAAGGGGAGTTGCATTTTCAAAGCAAGGCTGTGTGGTGTTCATTCACTCAGGCCAAGCCTTAGATAATCTCCACATGTTGTTTAGGGCCGTGTGTCATAGTTCTCCATAGTTCTAGGACTGTGTCTGAAAAGTGTTGGGGGTTCAATAGAAGGAAGAGTGTGTTGGTTTGACTAAGGCAGGGCATAAACGTTTGGGACAGAATGAGGTGGTTTTACCAAGTAACCCGTCCTTGTATCCTTGGTGCTTTGGGGGGGGGCAACAATGGGAGGGCTTCTGGAGTTCTGGCCTGGTGAATGCATGAGCAACCTATATATACATGTGTACATCCCTTTGTAAGAAAGAACATAAGAAGAGCCCTGCTGGATCAGACCAGTGGTCCACCTAGACCAGCATCCTGTCTCACACAGTGGCCAACCAGTTCCTCCAGAGGGCCAACAACAGGGCAGAGAGGCCGAGGCCTTCCCCTGATAAGAACATCAGAAGAGCCCTGCTGGATCAGCCCAGTAGTCCATCTAGTCCAGCATCCTGTCTCACACAGTGGCCAACCAGTTCCTCCGGAGGGCCAACAACAGGGCAGAGAGGCTGAGTCCTTCCCCTGATAAGAACACAAGAAGAGCCCTGCTGGATCAGACCAGTGGTCCACCTAGACCAGCATCCTGTCTCACACAGTGGCCAACCAGTTCCTTCAGAGGGCCAACAACAGGGCAGAGAGGCCGAGGCCTTCCCCTGATAAGAACATCAGAAGAGCCCTGCTGGATCAGCCCAGTAGGCCATCTAGTCCAGCATCCTGTCTCACACAGTGGCCAACCAGTTCCTCCGGAGGGCCAACAACAGGGCAGAGAGGCTGAGTCCTTCCCCTGATAAGAACACAAGAAGAGCCCTGCTGGATCAGACCAGTGGTCCACCTAGACCAGCATCCTGTCTCACACAGTGGCCAACCAGTTCCTCCAGAGGGCCAACAACAGGGCAGAGAGGCCGAGGCCTTCCCCTGATAAGAACATCAGAAGAGCCCTGCTGGATCAGCCCAGTAGTCCATCTAGTCCAGCATCCTGTCTCACACAGTGGCCAACCAGTTCCTCCGGAGGGCCAACAACAGGGCAGAGAGGCTGAGTCCTTCCCCTGATAAGAACACAAGAAGAGCCCTGCTGGATCAGACCACTGGTCCACCTAGTCCAGCACCCTGACTCACAAAGTGGCCAACCAGTTCCTCCAGAGGGCCAACAACAGGGTAGAGAGGCCGAGGCCCTCCCCTGACATGGTCTCCTGGCACTGGAATTCAGAGGTTGACTGCCTGTGAGTGTGGAGGCTGGCTTTAGTCACCACAGCTAGTAGCCACTGATAGACAGATTCATGAAGGACAGGTTTAAGGCATGTTCACTTTACAGAAGAGATCATAGACCAGTAAATATTTGGTCACGTGCATTGTGACCAATCACATATTTGGCTATACATGCATCGAATGTGAGAATTACTCAGCACAGGTATGAAGAAAAATGATGTGTATGTGATTTGTATGTGCATTCACTGGAACTTGCACACAGGGCTAGAACGCTGCTGAATCCCTTTGGGGGAACCCCTGCTGCGGCCTATTCTTGTTCTTCATGTTCAGAATTTTGCTCCTTCCTACAAGCACACATTGACTCCTGCTCTCTTCTTCCTTCTTATGGAAACCTTACAGCTCTTCGACGGCCACTTTGACACCAAAATTGGCTCCAAAGTTGACAGCGAGAGTTACCAGCGGATTGCTACGAGCATTGGGTGTTCTCCAAACAACATCCTGTTCTTGACAGATGTCACTCGAGGTAGGAAGGCTGCTCCCATCTCCCTGTTGTCCTTATTTCAGAAGGTTGTACTTGGAGGTGAACTTCAAAGTAATGGGAGTCAGGAAAGACCTTCCCCTCTGCCCCAATGGAGGAGAATTGGCAGGATCCTGTACAAGTGTCCCTGGGTCAGCCTGGCTGCACTGCTTGCATATTTCAGCTTTGGCCCATTCAATAATATTTCTGTCTCTTTCTGAGCAAGAAAATATGGCAAAACCATCTAGGCTGCCTGACACCAACTGGAGACAGCTGAATCCAGTGTAGGGAACAAAGTCACTTAAATAAACACTCCTTATCTGTCGTGATCAGAGTTCAGTGTACCCTGTGTTTAAAAATAATTAATTGCTCGCCAAGCTAACTCAGATTCTGCATCAAGAAAAGCTGAATTTCCCAGTGTGCATCAATGAATTCAATTTCTCCCAAAAAAACCCCTTTAGACTTCACTTTTACTTTAATGATACTGCTTTTACAGCCATTCGGCTCTGAACAGTGTCCTATAAAAACTAACATAGTATCTCTTATGTTTGCATGATTTAGCAATATCCATTGTTTTGCATACTGTATTCTGATTTTGCTAGACATGGTGAGAAGCAAGGAGCACGCTACAGACCTCATTTGGAACTGCAAGTTGTCGAATGTCATGCTTAATTCTCCCCCATGTTAAAGACAGTTTCCCCGCACATAGCCTTCACCCTGAGGCTCTAGTTTGTGAAGTTAGAATTCTCTTCCCAACACATGAAATGTGCAGGGATATTTTCGAGGGGGTTATTGAAGCCTGTGGTTGCCCCCTTCCGCAGTCTGAAGTGAAACAGCCCTAGGCAGCTGACCCGGATAGCCCAGGCTAGCCTGATCATGTCAGATCCCGGAAGCTAAGCAGGGTTGGGGCTAATATTTGGATGGGAGACCTCCAAGGAACACCAGGGTCATGACGTGGAGGCAGGCCATGGCAAACCACCTCTGGACGAGGATGTCTCTTGCCTTGAAAACCCTGTGGGGTTACCACAAGTCAGCTATGACTTGATGGCGCTTTCCACCACTGCCAGGTACTCTGTACCATGTGATTCATCTGCACGTGTCGATTGGCCCCAAACAAACGTGGTAACTGACCTCATATTGCTGGTTGGGACACATGACAACCCTGGAGGAATGGGCTAGGTTTCTAATAGCTCCACTCTGACTGGACAGAAAGATGGGACATAAATGTTACAAATAATTGACACTATGGATCTCTTCTCCCCCTCAGAGGCTGACGCTGCAGAAGAAGTTGACGTTCATGTAGCAGTTGTCATTCGGCCAGGCAATGCTGGGCTGACAGATGACGAGAAATCTTATTACAGACTTATAACGTCCTTTGACGAACTCTTCCTGCCATCGTCTACTTAAGACGCAAAATTGCCCAGGGAATGAAAGCAAACAACCAGCCAGCCGTCACCTGATGAAATTTTCCTTTATAATTTATGGTAGTTTTGTTGGTGATTTTGAAAGGAAGCATGTCGGATCGCTGGATGCCAAAAACTGAGGTTGGCGGGATTGGTGCGTCTGCCGGTGTTGTGTTTCAGAGTGGCACTCGTGAAGCCCTTTGGTTGCAAAGTTCGGCACAAGCCCCACTGGTATAACCATTTCCATGGGGCTCTATCAGAGAATCTCTTGGTGGATTGTGACCAGAATGTGACCGTCACATTTCCGTAACTTTGGAAGCCTCTCCTTCAAATAAAAATATCTTAAGATCTGTCCTTTTCTTTTGTTTTTGCTCAGTAGGTTAAAAACAATCCTGATTGATGGGTCAGTTTTTTTGAAAATATCGCAAGCCCCAGCTAGCTGTGCGGATTGAGAGAGAAAGGGAGTAAGGGCAAGAAGTGGAAATAAATTGCAGTCCACAATTGTCAACACATTTGAGGTTTTCTAGATGGTGATGCTTCCAAATAATTCTTTAGCTAGCATGCCCAGCGGGGTCAGTGCATTTTCCGCTATGCAGTTGGCAGGCAATGGCAAACCACCCGAGTAGCTCTTGCCTTGAAAACTGTTACGGGGTCACCATGAGTCAGCTGCAACTTGAAGGAATTTTCCATTGCCTCCACAAGAGGGACTACGATGGATTATTTTCCTTCAAATCTGAGGTGCAAAGAGAAAATGCAGTATTTGTTTCTGTGACTACAAATACTGTATTGGCCTGCTTTCAGCTAACATATGACAATAACTTCAAAATCTGCAGGGCACTGTATCTGGTTTGGTTCCTTGGGACCGAAGGAAACCATATGCTGTGTAGTGATAGTACAAGGCTGTCCTCCCACACTCACTACAATCAATAATGGCATATCCTTACTCCAGAATCCTTGCATATCAAAGGAAAAAAAAGATTTACCATGAATTCACAGGTGTAATTAGTAATAACATTTCTTTTTGGAGTGGCCAAGGAAAATGCTTCTATGTTGCAGGTCAACTCATAGTAAAGTTTTGTCCTGTCCTGTCTTTTGTGGTAAATAAAGAATGTTCTATTGTTTTGACAAGTAGCTAACAAAATAGTGATAGTTGATCAGTGGTGGAAGTTTTACACATGACTGAACTATGATCTCTCCCACTGTTAATGGAAATATAGTATCCCCAACACACTATGCTGGAGATAACTAGCCCCACCATTTTATTAAGAATTTGTGCACAACCTTCCTCGAGGCTGGTAATTTCCTGAGGTCTTGATTCAGAACGGTGAAGGAGTCTCCACACGGGCCTTCCTAGTACCTTACGCAAATGAAGGGTTCAATTCCATGTATGTGAATTTTTTTAAGTATGAGAGAGTAAACAAGTACTTCTTTTCATGTAAATTCAGGGGGAGGGTCCATGGCTCAGTGGAAGAGCCTCTGCTTTGTATGCAGAAGGTCCCAGGTTCAATCTGTGGGACCTCCAGTTAAAAGGACCACACGGTAGGTGATGAGAAAGACCTCAAACTGAGAACTTGGGGAGCTGCTGCTGGTCTGAGTAGACAATACTGACCTTGATGGACTGAGGGTCTGATTCAATATAAGGCAGCTTCACATATGCATGCACACTCACAAATCATACAGCTCTCAGGGTCATGGTGATTCCAGTTCCTAACCCTTCTTGCTGAATGTGTGAAGGGCTTTCAAGTCACCTCTGACTTAGGGCAATCCTATGAATCAATGTCCTCCAAAACGTCCTAATGTTAACAGCCTTGCTTAGGTCTTGCAGACAGGGGTGTGTGACTTCTTGCATTGAGTAGAGACAGTCTGTCTGAAAATGTACCCTTTCATGAACTGGCACAAACATCTATGAACAGCTTGAAAGTTCTTGGAAATGTTGCACTGGTTGACTTGCTGCAAACGTCACTCTGCAAGCCACGAACCAGCCAAAATTTGCCAAGAACTTTAATTCATGAGTGGGTTCGTGCCCATTCCTACCTAGAGGCACAGCCTCTAGCTAAAATAGTTGCTAATTCTGTAGCAGATGCCTTAATCTCTATATTTGCAAGGCTAAGAGGGACAGAACAAGGAGATTTGGACAGATGAAGAAGGGCGTTCCTCTCAAATACTCCAGAAAGGCTTTGGCAAAAGGGTACCACCAGAAAGACAAATATGTGGGTTCTAAGTGGGACCAAATCAACATGAACTCTCCTTAGAAGCCAAAACAACTAGAATGAGGCTATCGTATTTTGGTCACATTATGAGAAGAGTCACTGTAAAAAGCAATAATGCTAGGAAAAGTTGAAGGCAGCCAGAAAAGAGGAAGACCAACATGAGATGAATTGACTCAGTAAAGGAAGCCATGGTTCTCAGTTTGCAAGACCTGAGCAAGGCTGTTAACTAGGACATTTTGGAGGTGATTAATTCATATTGTTGCCATGGGTTGGAAGTGACTTGATGGTATTTAACACTCACTGTCTGATGAAAGTCAGGACAGGGTACAAAGGGGCCCCAGGAGGTCTGTCCAGGCAGTGGTCAGGCCTAGGCCAAGTTAGCTTCAGCTGCCTAATGAGCACCTACTGGATTTGCTCTTGCTAGCCAGAAACCATTGGGATGGGGGTGTAATACACAGAAATAAACACATGTAGCCCAGACTAGCCTGAGCTTGAAAGCTAAGCAGGCATGGAAAGTAGTTGTACAGGAGACCACCAAGGAAGACCAGGTTTGCTATGTGGAGGAAGTCAATGGCACAAAACCTCTGCTCATCTCTTGCCTTGAAAGTGCAATGAGGGGTCGACATGAGCAGGTTACAATTTGATGGCACTTAATTATTATCTCTGCTCCTGAGGATGCCACGAGTCCACGTGTGCTCCAATGCATGTCGCCATCTGGTCCATGGGTGAGACAACATACCCATAATCTTTCCATAAAAGAAATTTATTTGGTGGTCATGTTTCAGTGTACAGTTATCGATCATTCCTCAGTTGTCCTGAAATGTGCCGTAAGAAATACTCATAAGAAATGTACAGTATATCACCAAAAAGCTTGAATTTTGGCTCGGGTTGCATATCGGGGTTGGAGGGACCCTTTCACAAACGGTTTTTGTCTAATAACTTAAATAGAAAATGATACAATGTAAACACTTTTCTTTTAAAAAGAATCTCACAGTGGACTATTTACAGTAATTTGAACAGAAACCTATTACGTTAGCTATGTGTATTTATTTCACTTCCAGTGTGTTTCTTCCAAGCTTACCTTTCCATAACCATGCATAGAAGATGCTGGGATTGGGTCCACTTCGGGGGCCCCCCAGTTCTCTCCGGAGAAAATCTCCATACCTACCTGACATATTTCTCACCAGTTTTTTCCAACACCAAATATTTTGTACCTATGGCAGACTTTAACCCAAAGTAAACATGCCCCAATACTGTCCACTTCGACAAGTCTGCTGTTTGTATTGTTAAACCTGAAATTGTTCTCGAACACCCTCCCCCACACCCCTAATAGCAACAGGAGAAAAGAACAGGCTAACACTGACTCATCTTCACCTGTCGCTATCTACTTATTCTCTTAGGTGGTGTTAAGGAAGCAGCCGAGGTTTCTATACCTTCTAGTTCCAAAGATCTGTGACTGCAAGGAGGGAAGCCGACCTTTTCCCCAGGCCTCAAGTGATGGTTGCCAACTTCCCAATGGGCAAACTAGCTACAGCCATCTGCAGCTTGATGTGTTGATGCTAACAGGATGTTAATCTCCCAGGCTGTGAAAAGAGCTCCCAGCTGATTTCTCAACATCAAGCTATAGCCAAAGCCGCAAGAGCAGGTCAGGCCTCCCCCACAATGGTCATTTAGCAACCCAACCCTATAGCATACATTTAACAGTTGTTGGATCTGAAGACCTTAGTAGAAGCTTTTTGTAGAATAGAGGTCACTTTGTTTATTGTCCGCTAATGCCTGCAGATCAAGGGCGAGTTAAAATGCTGGTAGCCCTTAGCCCACAGCTGCTTTTACAAGCCTTTTAGCATCCTGAAACTGCTAGGTGGCCCATAGCAGGCATGGCTGTTAGAACAAGAAGAGGCAACCGATTCCCTCCTTGCAAGCCAAGCAGAGATCATTACGATGACCAGTAGGTGATGACAGCGCTGGGCAATTCCTAATTCAAAGGGGGGGGGGAGTGTGGGGGGAGATCATGTATGTGTTTAATATGAATGTTCCCAGGAAGAACCCCAGCTGTTACACCTACCATCTGCCTCCTTGTTGTGCAATTATTAACAGCACAAGAACTACCTTTTGTGTTACGAAAACAGAAATCCCAAGAGAACCACCACTTTGGTTTTTAAACTGGTCCTACCCTTTTTTTGTCATTTACAACAGTCTGAAATGCAGTCCATCCTCTGAAGCTTTCCCTGTAATGGAGGTTGTAAGGGTGCAGCCTGCTTAAATTTCTGCATGGAAAGCTGCTGTTAAAGGATTAGGAGCAGTAAAAAAGGTAACACCCTCTAAGTAATGGATTGCGGAAGTCTCCTGATATTGATAAGTATCCCTCCTAGTGACCTGTTCAAAATTTACGACCTTCAGGATCGGTTCAATGCCAGATCTCACCGTTTAAGAGTGCACATTTAAAACACATGCACGCATGTAAATGAGAGGATCAAAGTCACCTTTGACCAAAGAACCTTTGAGATCATCACTGCAGAATCACAGACATGTGCCTTCTAAGGATGCGCAAGAGCTGAGATCACTCTGTTCCTCCCATCCAAGTCAGTGAAGCCAATGAAACCACAGCAGTGGGTTGAGTGGCTGGTGGATCATCCACCTAAGAAGCTTCAGGTGAGTAGCTGTACTGGTCTGTAGTAGAAGAGCCAGATTAGAGTCCAGTGGCACCTTAGAGGCTGACAGGATTTCTAGGGTACTATAAGCTTTCGAGAGATACCTAACAAAGGGAGCTTTGACTCTTGAAAGTTTATACCTTGGCAATCTCATTGGTCTTTTAAGATGCTACTGGGCTCAAATCTGGCTCACCTAAGCAGTTGGCAGACACCTCCCTTCACTGCCCACCTGTATCCTGTTTGGCTTATACTCAAGATACTGCTGCCACTCAGTGATTCCCATTGGTTGGCTGAGAAAGATGGGCTTTAGAAACAGCAGACAGTGTTATGGAAGCACTAAATAAAAGTATTATTTGCAATATACAAATGCTGTCTTGGCCATCACTAATGTTAAAGAAATGTTGACTTTTTACAACAGTTTGTTCCCAAGTCATGGAGTCCCTATTCAGATTTTAGGAAGGGAGGCGGAGATGGTTTCTTCCAGGACAGAAGTGGTTCATATTCCTTGCGCTGTTCAATATTTAGAGATGGAAGCTCTGTGCCTTTAAGAGGGAGGAGTTCAACCGGTATGGTGTGGCAACAGGGTAAGAGAGAAACCTGTTGCTGTCTGCCTGTCATGAAGCTTCTACGGCTACTGAGACTCTGAGATCCTTTAGAAAAGTAGGCGCCAAAAGCCAACCCTGAAGGTGGCTTTCACTTGTTTTGGGGACCTTGGTAAAGCAGAAAGGGCTCTCCCACAACTAGACTGTGGGGCTCAGAACTGCTAAAGCAGTTCTGCCTCTGAAATTGACCTGCCTGGCTATTATTGAACTGGATCCTTAACTCCCCCCTTTTCTGCACAGATTTGTTTTGACTCTTAAGAGTTGTCTATTGGGGGGGGGGGAGTAACATTGTGAACCTTTTTCCATCACACCTGGTCAGCCAGAAAAAGGTTTCACCTCCCACATTTCACCATGGCAGAAAACCCTCAAAGGCCTAGAAGCCCTGCTGGGAGGGAAAAGGTAGCAACCCTGGCCTAATCACAATGGGTAGCTGTGTTAGTCTGTCTATAGCAGCAGAAAAGAGCAAGAGTCCAGTAGCACCTTAAAAGACTAACAAAATGTGAGGCAGGGGATAAGCTTCCGTGACTCACTGCTCACTTCTTCAGAGAAGTATCTGAAGAAGAGAGCAGTGACTTATGACAGCTCGTCCTCTGCCACAAATGTTGTAAGTCTTTAAGGTGCTACTGGATTTTTGCTCTTTTCTACTGTCCTAATCAGATAGAGGGGGTTGCCATCTCACCCTTGTTCTACTGCTCTATAATGCCTTTCAGGTTGCCAACTTTTTTCCAGCAGAACTTCTGGGTTTTTAACAGCTGACTGACATACAAAAATGTATATGGAAAGGGAAAGCCGTGTTGCCAAAACCGTGTTGCCAGACTGCAACTTGGAGATTACCTTTCAATCTGTGCTGAGACAGGAAAACTAAGCAGCTGCAACCCCCTCCCTGCTTACTACAGCAGGCCAGAGAGAGGAGAGGAGACGGAAGGACCAAGAAACACAAGCAGCTCCCAGTTCAGCAGTGAAGGAGAAAGCTCTGGAGGACAACCTGGAAATCCAAGGCCGCATGGGCTGGCTCAGGATATGCAATCTGTGTGGCCAAATTCCCTCTATTTGCATGGAGGAGGGAGAGGCGGCTCATGTGCCTGTCTTTGCTCGGTGCGCTTTCTGCGTCTTAAACTGCACTTGAGAGCAGAGGAAGCTGATGTGAAGACAGCCCAAGAACAGTAGCGGCCCATGTGATCTCTTGTAGCTTGCCTGTTATAAATGTGTTACAGGTTCACCAAAGAAGGTAGTGTCAGAGGGCCACTGACTGTGTTGATCTGCAGTAAGAACAGCTGGACTCGAGCCCTGCAGCACCTTAGAAACCAACGCGATTTGGGGGTACAGGCTTTCAAGAGTCAAAGCTCTGACGAAGGATCTTTTGATTCTTGAAAACTTAACACACACACACACACACACACACACCCAAAAATCTTGTTGGTCTCTAAATTGCTTCTGGACACGAATCGAAATTCACCAAAGAATTTACAAGAATTCTCACTCTGTTCCCCATCCCAGCTCTTAAACCTCTGATGATTAATCTTGCTCTGGGTGGAATGCTCCGTGTCTCTTTCCTATCTTGCTATGCTGTGGTAGGAGGGAAGAGCAAAGGGACACAGAGCGGTGGCCACTCTGCATCTCTTAGGTCTAGTTCTTCTCCTCCTATGAATTTTTTGGCAACTGGCCGGTGCCTACAGGCATGGAAAACAAGGTGATTAAAAAGAAGTGTGAAATGGAGCCGTGAGTAGAGTCATGTGACTGCATACGCCCAGCACCGTGGGGCAAAGGAAGGAAGTGGCTGGGTCACACCTGATCCGTTTGATACTCAGATGCTTCGGACAGGCTTTCGGAAAAGCTGAGGAAGTTCTCCTGGTACTCGGAGCAAATGATCTCAAACCGGTAGTGCCTGAACTCCACGGCGAAGGTGCCGAAGTAGCAGAGGAAGCACATCACCATGCCCCACTGTATCCGTGACGCATGCATGTGGAACTTCTGTCCCATCAGGATGAAATCTGAAGAGGTGGGATCAAGGAAGACACATGTGGAAGTACAAGCACGCAAACAAGCACACAGGTCCCACTGTGCATAAGACTGTGGGGAATTGGAGGCTGCCCGTAGAAGGCTTGTTTGTTTTTTTTAGATCATGTATGTGTTTTTAAATGTTGTTTTAAAATTTATGGTAACCCATCCTGTGGCTCTAGTCTAGGATGGAAGGGCAGAATAGAAAACGCTCCTAATAAATATACTCACAAAAAAAATCTGCACTAAGAGGCAATGCTCCCTCTAAACTGTGCAGTCCTGTGAGCAAAAATTCTACTTTGTGAGTTACTGGCATTAAAGTTGTGAGTGGGCGATTTGGCTCCTGCATGAATTAATTTGCTCTGGAGCCCTCCTTCCTGAGCTAAGACAAAAATGTGTGAGCCGGAGGCTAAAGAACTGTGAGCTAGCTCACACTGACTCAGCTTAGAGGGAACGCTGCTTAGCGGAGCTGAGCCCGGCAATTTGTCTATTATTACGCAAGTGAGCCAAGTTGGAGACATCCTCTGATTCGACATCATTTGTTCACATCATTCACATTTTACTACTGGTGGGGAGAGGGGAGACTGAAGCCCACGGCCGCTTAAAATTGTATTTCTTCCATCACTGGCTCTTGAAGGTTTTTGGCAGCAGATTTCCCCCTGTTCTGCTACCTGGGGGAGAGGGGCTGGATATAGGACTTTCTACACACAGAGCACAGGCAGCCCTGACCTGGATGGCCCAGGCCAGCCCAATCTTGTCAGATCTGGGAAGCTACGCAGGGTTGGCCCTGGTTAGTACTTGGATGAGAGACCACCAAGGAAGTCCAGGGCTGCAATGCAAAGACAGAAAACAGCAAGCCATCTCTTGCCTTGAAAATCCTATGGGGTCACCATAAGTGGGCTGTGACTTGACTGCACTTTTCATCAGGTGCTGCACCCTCTGCCTCTGGAAATGTGCATTATGTTGTTTCCTATTCCCTCCTTCCCAAATTTTACACATTAAGACCCTTCTGTCCAGATGCAGGTACCCAAAAACACATAGAACACATACCTGAAGCTGCTTTATACTAGCCCTGTACAGATGACAGATGAGAGCCAGTTTGGCGTAGTGGTTAAGTGCGCGGACTCTAATCTGGGAGAACCGGGTTTGATTTTCCATTCCTCCACTTGCACCTGCTGGATGACCTTGGGCAAGCCATTGCTCTGAACCAGCTGTTCTCTCAAGGACAGTTGTCTCAGAGCTCTCGCAGCCCCACCTACCTCACAGGGTGTCTGTTGTGGGAAGGGGAAGGGAAAAGAGATTGTAAGCCGCTCTGAGACGCCAAGTGAGTGAAGGGCGGGATATAAATCCAGTCTCTTCTCTCTCTCTTCTTCTCTGTGTGTTAAGTGACTCTATGGGACAAAGGGCAGGGCACAAGGTTACCGGCCCCACTCTCTGCACAATTGCCGTGTCATCTGATTGTACACATGTTTACTTGCACTGTGGCAGGGCAGGGTGGGGCCAGTGCGTTCTTGCATCCTCCCCATGTGCGGACAGATCTTCTGCTCAGGGCTGCCAAATCAGACCTGTGGTCCGGGAATGTCACTATTATATACTCAGATTGGTCTTGAGTATTAGTTACTATTTACTATATTCAGGGGTCCTTTCGTAGAAAAAGAGCTGCAGGAGCTCATTAACATAACTCATTAGCATATGCCACGTCCCTTGACATCACTGGAAGTGTGTCAGAAAGGGAATGTCAGTTTCAGCCCCATTATACTCTATGGGCCATTGAAATCAATGGCAAAAACTTATAGGGTATATGAGGGGCTGGAGGAAAGGGGATTTGAGGGAGAGGCTCCAAACTTGCAGGGTAGCTGCTGGGGCCTCTCCTCGAAATACCCACCAAGTTTCAAGAAGATTGGACCACGGGGTCCAATTCTATGGGCCCCCAAACAGGTTGTCCCATCCCCTCCATTGTTCTCTATGGTGGGAAAAAATGTTACCTTTTTTTCTACCATAGAGAACAATGGAGGGAATGGGGGCAACCTGTTTGGGGGCCCGTAGAATTGGACCCCGTGGTCCAATCTTCTTGAAACTTGGTGGGTATTTGGAGGAGAGGTCCCAGCAGCTACCCTGCAAGTTTGGAGCCTCTTCCTCAAACCACCTCCCCTCCAGTCGCTTTTAAAGTTGCCACCGAATTTCGGCGGTAATTCGGCAGCAGGCTGAATCAGATCAGAGAATCTGATTCAGCCCATGGCTGCCCTAGTGGCCACTCCTGAGCTGGCGGAACTTTGCTCCGCCTCGCTCCGGCCCCAACAGACCCCTGACTATATTAACAAAATGAAATTATACACAATTCGCTGTGATTTACTCATACCAGCAGTCTGACTCAATAGAAGGCAGCTTCATGAGCTCAGGTTGCCATTTAGAGGATTCCCAGGAGGTCCTCGCTGCAGGCACTGACCAAACTCAGACCTCAGCAAGGCTGCAGTAGTCTGATTCGGTAAAAGGCAGCTTTGAGAGCTCACAGGGGGGATACAGAGGCTATCCAGGACGTCTCCCATAAAAGCAGAATCATATTTCAGCAAAGCTGCTGTACCATGTTGCCCTCCAACCACGGCCTGTACTCTTTTCGGGGGGGCTTGATGTAAGCCCCACAAAGCTCAGCAGAATTCACTTCCACCTACAGGGCTGGGTTATTAGAGATGAGAACTGAGAGCCTTTCCCCGAAAAGAAACCATTGCTCTGTCAAGGTCAGTAGTGTCCAGTCTGATTGGCAGATGCTGGGGATTGAATTTAGGACCTTCTGCATGCAGAGCAGATGTTGTATAACTGAGCCACAGCCCCTTGTGCTCTGTAAAGGAAGAAAGATGGAATATGAATGTCATAATAAGAATGATAGTTCCCCTTCCGTCTCACTTTGCATCACACTGTTCTTGCATCTAGACCCTGCAGCATCCTGCAACTGCTCATCCGATTCCGGCTGTGCTTGTGTAAGAACGTTTTAAATGATGCGTTCACTAAAACTTGCTGCGGTCGTTTTATTAGAACCTCACCTCTGTCAATTACGCATCTTTGGAGAACTGAGTCAGCTGGAGGGCGGGAAAGGAACAAAAAAGCGAGCCTGGCAAATTTCCCCATGTTATATAAGCGAAACAAGGAGGCTAAGACATCTCGAGTGAAAACCTGTGTGCGAAAGTTGAGGGTATGCTCATAAAAAGTACACCGTAAAAATCATGAGAGCCAGTGTAGGGCAGTGGTCAGAGTGTCGGACAAAAGATCTGAGAGACCCAATTTGAACCCCCATTCTACCGTGGAAGCTTGCTGAGTGACCTTGGGCCACTCACTCTTTCTCAGTCTACCCTACCTCATAGCGTTGTTGTGAGGATAAAATAGGAGAATGATGTAAGCTGTTCTATCTAGGTCACGATTGGGGAGAAAGGCAAGATATACAATGAAGTAAATCTATCAATTCATCTATCTATCTATCTACCTACCTACCTGGTTTTGTACTCAAACTCCGAAGAATATGTTGTCCAATCCAATTTCCCCCCCTTTAAAGAACCTATACAGCTCGGAGCCAGAGACCAGAAGACACCCACTCTTCATCAGATCTTCACTAGAGGCCTTATTCTGGGTGCCTTTGTCTTCAAAAATTATATGATTATACACAGGGCCTGCCCTGACTTTGGCGGCCCAGGCTAGCCCAATCTCGTCAGATCTCAGAAGCTAAACAGTATCATCTCTGGTTAGTACTCGCGTAGGAAACCCCCAGAGAAGTCTAGGGTCGCTATGCAGAGGATATGGGAAACCCATGTTTGAATCCCCGCTCTGATGAAGGGAGCTTTGACTCTCGACAGCTCCTGCCCTGAAAATCTTGTTGGTCTCTAAGGTGCCTCTGAACTTGAAAATATCTTTTAAAAGAAACTGTTTAAATTTGGGGGAAGAAATGTATAGACTACAAAAGGATACAAAGGACAACACAGAGGGTTATTGCTGCAGACAAGACAACTCGCGGGATTCCAGCTTTCCTTCCTTCATTCTTCAAGTTTATTTTGAGCGTCAATGCAGACTGAATCCAGCAGGCCAGGGTACCAAACCCGAAGGTCAGAGATGTGCCAACATTATGTATTTCTTCATCGTTGGAAAGCTGCAAAAGAAAAGAGAACTTTGTGATCTCTTCATATGACTACTGGGGGCGGGGACACTCACCCAAACTGAATGCTGATTCTGATTTATTAACACCAATAATGAACACATGAAACTGCCTTATACTGAATCAGACTATCGGTCCATCAAGGTCAGTATGATCTACCCAGACTGGCAGTGGTTCTCCAGGGTCTCGGCCAGTGGTCTTTCACATCATCTACTGCTTTGGTCCATTTAACTGGAGATATCTGGGGTTGAGCCTGGGACCTTTTGCATGTAAAGCAGAGTCTCTTCCACTGAGACACATCCCCTCCCCAAATGGTTTTCCTAATAAATACAGTGGAAGCTGCAAAGGTTTTGGTAGTTCTGGTCACAGTATTAATTATGGAATACACAGGTTGGGTCCAGGGTACCCAACTTGGGTGAGATGTAACACAATCACATGCGGTTTGAGGGTTTTCCTCAGTTCCTTTGCGTGCATGGGGAACTTCCACATTCAGAGGCACAAATCCTCTGAATCCCAGAGCCAGGAGGTAACATCAAGGGAAGGCCTCGGCCTTGATACCCTGTCGTTGATCGTCCAGAGGAACTGGTTGGCC
The DNA here is from genome assembly GCA_029233225.1 of Lepidodactylus listeri. Classification (NCBI taxonomy): domain Eukaryota; kingdom Metazoa; phylum Chordata; class Lepidosauria; order Squamata; family Gekkonidae; genus Lepidodactylus; species Lepidodactylus listeri. Next base: position 16,389,894 of record JARCFY010000009.1, read on the forward strand.
ACTGTGTGAGGCAGGCTGCTGGACTACATGGACCACTGGTCTGATCCAGCAGGGGTCTTCATATGTTCTTATGTTCATTGCCCAATTAGGATCTGAACCATGGTGCACAAGGTAAAGGAGCTTTAGTGTTCTCACTCATGAAGATATGACTTACACTATGAGGCTTCCTAGAATTTCTTTCATTCCCGGGCACTCTGTCCTTAAACTGAACCTAGGTCATAGTAATGGTGGTAAAGTCTGGACTTCCCTGGTTCAGCCCGCATCAGTGCAGTTTTCTATATTCCCATTCCTGTGGCTGCCACCCCCCTCCTGTACCACTGGGGGGGGGCTTTTTGAAATTTTCTAAAAATTGGTAATTGACGTACTGATATAATAGTATACGGATATGTCAATGATGGATTAACAAAACCTTGAAAAAAGCCCCCTGGTGGCATGAGGAGGGAAGTGAGGCAGAGAAAATGCAAAGAAACCTGCCATGGGGAAACCACAGAAAGGGGTTACTGTATGGAGCTGACTCCAGAGGACATGGAGACTGTTCTGAGGACTGGAGGGCCCGTTGTTCTCTTCTGAGAGAGAGTCATCTAAAATGAGGCAGTGGTGTTTTGGTGAGGCAATCCTACCATTCTAAGCCCGTTCAACCAACGGAAAGTAACTCTGTTTAGGATTACACCATTAACCCAAGATTCAAGTCCATCAGCACCTTGAGAGCCAGTTTGGTGCAGTGGTTAAGTGCGTGGACTCTCATCTGGGAGAACCGAGTTTGATTCCCCACTCCTCCACTTGCACCTGGCTGGATGACCTTGGGCAAGCCATAGCTCTGTACCAGCTGTTCTCTCAAAGACAGCTTGGGAAAAAGCTCTCTCAGCCCCACCCCACCTCACAGGGTGTCTGTTGTGGGGAGGGGAAGGGGAAGGAGTTTGTAAGCCGCTCTGAGACTCCAAGTGAGTGAAGGGCGGGGTATAAATCCAATCTCTTCTTCTTCTTCTTCTTCTTCTTGAAGACCAGCAAGATTTCCAAGATATAAACTTTCGTGAGTCAAAACTTATACCTTTATATCTTGCTTTTTAAAAGCAAGATTCGAGTCCTGAAGCACCTTATTTATTGCTGCTTTCTTATTTTAACACTATTTTCCTATTTTAACACTGACTTTTATTAAATTCTAGTATTCTAGCCATCAACCACTAACCCAGAGGTGTTGAATTCATTTGTTACAAGGGTCAGATCTGACATGAATGTCACATATCGGTCTGGGCTATAGATGCTATCAAATTTAATGCCAGGTACAGGAGATACAAACTTTATAAAGACAGCAGCTGGTAAGCTCTGAGTTGGTGTATCCTCTCTGCAAGGCGCCTTGGGCTGGGGAAGGGGGGGCGGGGGAGATGCTGAGGAAAACCCACATGGGCTAACTGGAGAGCCAGCGGTGCATCGCTGGACAGAAGCTCCCATGCTGTCTGGAGCGGGGGCAAACCCCTTCCCCAGCCCACTCCTGATGCCAACACTGTGAGCCCAGGCCCCAGGGGGAAAACGTGAAGCAGCTGAGTGTTGCAAGCTCCCCTCTGCCCCCAAGCCACCATGGAAGGCGACTGGGAAGACAAGCTGAAGTAACCCCCACCTGCAGAAATGAGGTGGTGGTGGACCAGGCACAAGGCGATGTGCACAGCGAGACCCAGGCCAAGCAAACCCCCAAAAGCTTGAGACGCCCATGCAACAGTGACCACCTCTGACCAAGGCCACCAGGCGATCCATAGTGGGGGGATGCTGGGGGTTAAAGCTGTGCCATTCCCATGCAGCGGCAGCTGCCCCAGACCTAAGGCTGCCAGATCATCTGATGTGGGAGAGGGCACTGCACACACAAGGCTGCGCATGTGGCAGAAGCCCCAGGCCACCCAGTGACCACTACAGTTGGAGAGTGCCAGCACCCCCCCCCCCCGAGGTGGCAGCTGCCTACAGCTAAAGGTCACCGGGTGTTCCATGGGGGAGGGAGGCCCAGCTGCCAAGTCGCATGCTCCGTGGCAGGACTAGACCCCCAATGTGTGGAAGAAACTGAGGAACGCCGCCCCATGGGCCAAAGCACAGTCACCGCATGGGGGCGGGGGTGCAAATACGGCCGAAGTGCTGGCCGCCAGCAGACCCCAACAGAGGATTGTCTGTGCCTCCCCATGTGCAAATGGTGATCCCTGCCACCATCCGGGACAGCATCCCCGGAGCTGTAGTCCAAGCGGAGTGTGGTGTGACCTCGCCTTGGAACCCTGAGCCGGCATGAATGCAACTGCAGCGGCTCCCAAGTTACCAGTGAGGCTGCTGTTGAAGCAAAGGAGCTCTCCTTGACTGCTGTAGGCAACGTTGCTCCACTGTGCTGAAGCCACGATCAGAGTGGCTCCACCCACTCCCCCCCCAGCAGCCTCCTGTTCCCTCCCTCGTACCAGTTGCTCGCAGGCTGGATAAGAGCCCTGGATGGGCCAGTTCCAGCCCCCAGGCCTTATGTTTTGACACCCCCGAACTAACCAGTTTTATATATTTGCAATGACTGTGTAGGACTTTAAAAAAAACAAAATAGCAATAAATGTGTTTGCATATGCCTGAAAATGGGCCGAAAGATCAGTGGCAGAGCGCTAGCCGTGAATGCAGAAGGGAACAGGTTTCAGCCCCGGCGTCTCCAGCTTAAGAGGATCTCAGGTAGCAGAGATTAGAGCCTGCCAGTCAGAGCAGAGAGACTAGCGGGCTTTTTTATATATAGATTGACCAAGGAGGATCATAATTATGGGGAGGGGCTGTGGCTCAGTGGCAGAGCATCTGCTTGGCACGCAGAAGGTCCCAGGTTCAGTCCCCGGCATCTCCAGTTAAAAAGGACCAGGCAGTAGTTGAGGTGAAAGACCTCAGCCTGAGACCCTGGAAAGCCGCTGCCAGTCTGAGTAGACAACACTGACCGTGATGGGCCAATGGTCTGGTTCATGCACATAGGTGTTAATGTGCAGCTTAATACATCTATGTGTTCGTGTGCTAAATTAACTGGAAAGAGAGAGAGAGAGAGCGCACAGTACCTGGAAGTTGCCAAGGAGGGTCATTCCAAAAGAGGCCAAGCATAATGCCACCAAGCCGCTCACGTTAAGCCAGGGGTTCAGGACCTTTGGCTTTAGCTGAATAAAGCGAAGGACAGCCACCACGAGTGCTAGGCGAGGAAAAGAAACCCACACATACTTGCTGTTAGAGCTCCACACAGAAATGCAATTATAAATCCAAACTGAGGCCCACAAGCTAGATTTAGTAAAGTGCACTGTACTGTCTGCTTCCGGGCAAATACCTGCACGAGTTCAGAAGACCAGGGGCATTGAGTTTTAAAATCGGGGGGGGGGGGGGCTTTTGTGTGTGTGAGCGCGCTTTGCGCGCGCACACCGGGACCATTTCCCCACCGCCTCTCCCCCTGGGCCTGGCCACTCTCCCCCCGGGCCTGGCCACGCCCCAGCAACGTGCCCAGCGTGATGGCGTAACTTCCAGGTGACGCCAGCACGCTGGGCATTTGCCCAGCTGGCCCCTGGACGGATGGAGGGAAGGACGGAGGCAGGAGTGGCCAGGCTGGGGTGGGGGGAGAGGCGGCGGCAGCCAGCCGGCGGGTAGCCTAGGAAGGGCCCGGTGGGTGCTCCATTTTGCCGGGGGTGGCTGAGCCCCCCCTGGGAAATATCGGGGGTGGCTTGAGCCCTCGAGCCCCCCCGTAGTTGACGCCTATGCAGAAGACCAAGAGCTTACCCTTTCAACTATATAATAAAATAAAACAGGGGGGGGGACCCTTGTTTATACATTTCATTGTTGGGTCAAAGAGGAAATTTTGACCTTCCTTTGTGAACCACACTGCCTAGGATCCTTTGTCTGTCCAAGAGATCCTGATCTCCCTGATATTCAGGCACTCTTCATTTTTGCCAAATTTAAGGTACTGTGTACTTCCTTTCCCTGTTAGTTATTTCTCTCTTCAAAATCATTCCCACCAGCTGTTGTTCGCCCAGAAAGTATTCATAACCAGGACTGCCAACCTCTAGGTGGAGCCTGGAGATCTTCCACTATTACAGTTGATCTCCAGATGACCAAAATCAGTTCTCCCTGGAGAAAATGGCTGCTTCGGAGGGTGGCCTCTATGGCCTTGCACCCTGCTGAGGTCCCTCCCCAAATCCCGCCCCCCCTAGGCTTCACCCTCCAAATCTCCAGGCATTTTCCAACCCAGAGCTGGCAACCCTATTCATAAGAAAGGATTCAAATACCTCTTCCCCCTGCAAAAAACCAAAATAAATAAATAAAGCAATTGGAGAAAAATTTTGAGGAGAAAAATGGCTGGGAGGGAAAGGACTTAGCAGGCTTCCCACCCTTCCCTCCCTCCACTTTTCTGTCGCTAAAAATAACAGCCTGCTTTCAGTTAATGAACTAAAACAGAGAAAAGACAACACCGATTAGTTATGCTTTTAAGAGATCTTGCATATATACACGTTTGAGAAATTTAAAATATTCCAGTGGGCTACTGGGCTTCTGCTTAAAGATATACCGTATGTACCCCTTTGTGTGTATATCTGAATTGTATTTGTGTAGAAATACACTAGGGTTGCCAAATCCAGGTTCCGAAATATCTGGAGATTTGAGGGTGGAGACTGGGAGAATAGGGTTTAGAGAAGGGAGAGACCTTGGTTGGGTAAAACGCCATGCAGTCTACTTTCCAAAGCAGCCATTTTCTCAAGGAGGAGCATTTATTTCAAATAAATAATGACTTATGTAGTCTGGAGATCAGTTGTAATTCCAGGAGATATCCAGCTCCCACCTGGAGGCTGGCAACCCTAATTACTATATTTGCACATGCAGAACTTGAGTCTGCCTACCCAGAAGCAATTTTATTTGCTGCAGGCAACTAGGGAAGCGGGTATTTACACAGATGCTATATGGCAACAGGGTCAGCTCCCACATATAACATGGGAATTGAGGCCTGTCCATATAAATGTGTGTCGCATATAAATGGCACATCAACACAATTATGATGTGTGCAATCCGCTCTGGCAGTGTTCACACTCATGCGGGATTCTAAAGCACTCCAAACTGGCAAAAGTGTCATGCAAATAAAAAATTGTGGCAACGGTGTAGTGATTGTAAAGACAGAACAAATGGGAAGGGAAGCATGAATGTTTCAGCATCCACGTATTTTAACAAACGTTCCACATAATACGCCTAGTCCCCACTGGAGCAGCAGACCTGTGTTTGGGCTGTACCATTTCAGACTCACATGATTAACAGTCTTCTATACAAGCGGAAGGCAGCAGGAAAAGAGGAAGACCCAACCAGAGATGGATCGACTCAATCAAGGAAGCCACAGCCCACTGTTTGCAAGACCTGAGCAAGGCTGTTAATGAGCTAATGTTTTGAAGGTCATTAATTCATAGGGTCACCATAACTTGGACGCAACTTTTTTCCCAGTTATTTTTATTAGTTTTCCAGTAATAAACAAAGAGAAAACAACAGCTGCATAGCTAACATGTGAGAGCCAACTTTATCTAATACAAAAAAAAACAGTACTAGGAATATGTTATTTATATCAAAGAAGGTTTAGAAAAAACTAGAGCTAGAAGGTAGTTGTTGTATTTATTAGTTCCAAAAGTAATTTGTCTGCAAAACATTAGGTGATGTGATCTAGGAGCTGTGAGCTTTAGCAATATAACAAAGCTTGGTATGTGGGATTGTGTGGTTGTATGTCTGATGCAGAAAGAAATTCCATGAAAGGAAACCACTTCCATACAAAATCAGAAGGTTTTGGATATATTTCCGATTGCCAAAGGCGATCTGTGATTTTCTCCAGGATTAGGTGGTCCCGGACTTTATTGGACCAACCAGAGAGAGTAGGGGCCTTGTCAGTTTTCCATCTGGAGGCAATGGATGTTTTAGCAGCCACAAGAAGGCTAGTGATGAGATTGCGTTGGAGTGGTGGTATGTCTTTTACATTAGTTGGAAGCAACTTGATGGCACAAAACACACACATACAAAACAAATTCCCTGCATTCAGATGTGTGTCTTTGGACCATCAAGTCGCTTCCAGTTTATGGCAACCCTACGATTTAATGACATCCAAAATGTCCTATCATTAACAGCCTTGCTCAGGGTCTTGCAAACCGTAGCTCCCTGGATTGAGTCCATCCATCTCATGTCATGTCTTCCTCTTTTTCTCCTGCCTTCAACTTTCCCTAGCATTATTGTCTTTTCCAGTGACTCATCTTCTCATATAGTATACAGAAAGCCAGCAATTATGTTACTGTTGCTAGTCCATCAGGGAGAAGGCTATGTTAGATTCCTTTTTCCCTTACATGCTAGACTTCTAGGCTAGGTCAGAATCCTTTCCCCCTTACACAGTAGACTTCTATGTGCAGGGTGTCTTTTGGTTTGGCGAGATGCAAGGCCACATCTGCGGTCTGAAGTTGAGCTGCTCAAATGAAGGTTTAACTCAACTGTGAGAACTACGCGACAGTATCTACATCTCGTTGACTCTCCAATATTTGATCTCGGACATTTACTGGGCAGAGTCTGACTAAACCATGATGTGAGAGAGAAAAAGAAAGAAACCAGGCATTCTTCATGCATGTCCTACCTAGAAATGCTGCCATGTTCATGACTTGGCTAAACACACAGCTTGCAGGAGGGGCATCACCTGCAATACTTCAAAAATATAACGAGTATCATTGTAACTCTACTAAGCCTGCAACAAAGATGAAATCAATCAACAGAAGTCCATTGATAAGGAATGGGCCTTGTTGAAATGAAGAAGAGGAAAAAGACTTCTTTACCTTATATAAGGCGGCTTCAGGGGACCTGGTTTCCTAAGTGAAATTGGGAAAAAATTGTAGAGTTTGTCACATTATGTTATATTGCTCGTGGCTCAATGCAGATTATTTTCTAGCCCTGGGGTCCCCAGCCTTTTTTGAGCCTGCAGGCACCATTGGAATTCTGACACAGTGTGGTAGGTGCAGTGCAGCCACAAAATGGCTGCTGCAGGACATGAAGCCAGCCACAAAATGGCTGCCACAGCTTACCTTCAGTCACACACTGAAGATCCTTGTACAGTGGTGGCAACCGCCGCTAAAGCCCTTTTTTAAAAAAAACAACTCTGCATAGCCAATAAAATCTCCAGTGGCCAACCAGAAGCCTTGCTTGGTGGAAACCTCACTTGGTCCACCAACTTTCTAAAAGCAGTTGGCGGGCACCCGGAAAGGTGTTGGTGGGTGCCATGGCATCCACAATGGGGGCCCCTGTTATAGGCAGTTTTAAAGTTGGGCTTCGTGGATAAACAAAAGCACAGTACTACCAGCAGACTGCAAAAATCAAGCAGGCCATCACAGAATAATGTGAAATTAATACAATTACCGGTACAGTTCCTCTACTGACTCACACTCTTGGTGTTTGGCCTGGACAAAGAGAAATTTTTCTCCCTCTCTCTCAAAATACTAGAACTCAAGGACATCCAGTGAAACTGATGGGCAATAGGTACAGGATGGACAAAAGGAAATACTTCTATACGGAGAGAGTGATTAAAATGTGGAATTCGCTGCCAGAGGGTGTAGTGATGGCCAAAGGAATGAGCAGCTTTAAAAGGGGATTAGATAGATTAAAGGAGAAGTGTATCAATGGCTACTAGCCATGGTGACTGAGGGGAACCTCTACATTCAGAGGCACTCATCTTCTGTATCCCAGAGCCAGGAGGCAACATCTGGGGAAAGACTTGGCCTCTGTACCCTATTGTTGGTTGTCCAGAGGAACTGGTTGGCCACTGTGTGAGACAGGATATTGGTCCAGATGGACTATTGGTCTGATCCAGCAGGGCTCTTCTTATGTTCTTATGATACAAGAATGTGCCTGTAATCAGAAACTGGGCTGGCAATTGGTGGGAGGGTTGGGGGGCAGGAATATGGGGTAGCCATGGTGGTGGTTGTGGCACCACATTTCTTCTGGTAAAGAAATGAAAGTGACATGGGTAATGCTAGGAACCAGCAGAAACTCTATGGAAAAACCACAGAATTTCCACCAATTCCTAGAGCTACCTAAGTCACTTCCCTTTTTTTTTGTACTGTGACAAAGTCCCACTGCCAGCCCTGAGGGCTTTTTTCCCTTCTGTTTTTTCTCACCACCATGTGGAGCAGCAGTGGGCAACAGGAGTGGGGGTGGGGGGAGGAATGGGACCACTATCAGAAACACATCCTGGGAGAACTGAATAAGCCTGAGGCAAGCTAATTCTGGAATAACACTCTCAACACTGTTCCAAAGGCTCACACACAACCTGATAAAAGTGATGCTGCAAAGTACTCAAAAATATTGAATAATGAGAGCTTTTGTCATTAGAAAATAGCTTTTCAATTACTTTACCCTTCTTTCACATTTAGTGGTAAAATTTTGTTGTCCTCTACGGCTATAAAGTATCTGCCAAAAGAAAAATGGAGAAGCTGAAATATTTTTAATACAACCATCATTTTTTGTTTGTTTTTGTCTGTTTGTTCTTGGAGAAGGAAGGGGATGTCATATTTGGTGACCTGGAGATACTTCAGCAAAGGCAGTTCAACAGGAAATCGGCCTATGAGGAGCTCAACCTGCATTTGAGCAACACAGCTCAAAACAAGTACGCCAAGTCACAACCAGAAGGTTACAAAACCTTGTTGGTGCCCCATGTTATCTGATTCCCTCTGAATTGGAAGCTGCAGTACACTCTCTGGCCACCTGAAATGGTTGCACTGCAGTGCAACAGAGATAGGGCCAGAAATTCTTTAACTGTGGGCCATGCTGCTAAGGCTGTTTTTACATCTGACTTTCCCGCTGGAATCATTCTAGTTCCAAAAAAACCTGCCCACACCTCTGTGCGGTGTGAAACCGTGCTGCTACTGAAATGTCCACATCTACTAATTGCCCTCCTGTGGTCAAGCTAGTATTCAACCGGCTTTATTCTGCTTTAAACAATTGCTGTTGATTAGTGCACTTAGACCCCCTGGAGTGAAATTTCACACCACTGTGAAATCAGCACAGGAAAAGACAGCAGTCAAACTACTTTAGAGGGGAGGTGTAAAATGACCCGAGAGCTTTTAGTACCTTACAATACAGTAGAAACTCATGAGCCTGTCAAAGTTAAGAACATTTAACTCTGAGTGCAATCCCAGAGAAAGTTAAGCACAAGGTTCAGCCCTCTTCTTGTACAAATTTCTTTTTTAGACAGCCAAAAACAAATCAACCTGCCTTAGAGTAAGTCATACCATTGCTTCATGGAGGCCAATATTTTCTGTGCTGACTGGCAATGGTTCTCGGGGCTCTCGGGCATAGATTCATCTTTCCCCAAGCCAGCTTTCTTTCTTTTTTTTTTTTACTGGACAAACCAAGGATTGAATCTGGGCAATTCTGTATGCAAAATATGGGCTCTTTTACTGAGCTTTGGTTCCTTCCAAAAGGACGGTGCCATGGCATTCCAATCGATAGAAGGAAAAAAATATAAAACTTCCTTTACATTTTCCACTACCAGCTGCAACATCTAGGGCATTCTGCATGAACTCTGCAAAAGTACGGAAAAGATGGAAAGAATCCTAAGAATCTCTCCTTCCTTCCTTCCTTCCTTCCTTCCTTCCTTCCTTCCTTCCTTCCAACCAAATATCTTAAGAATTCAACATTTACCTTAGCCAGAATGGTAAAATTTTAGTTATAGAGCACCTTTTGCTTAATTAAAGGGGAGGGAGGAAAGTAAAGGGTTAGCAGATAATTAAATGGCATGAAGTTTAGTTATAGGTTTACTAACTGTTATAAATTTTTGGGAACTCTTTATTGTTGAAAATTTTTATATGTTTACAAAAATGTATAAAAACTATGTATACTGTTGGAAATATTTTTTTGTGCAATAAAAAATTCTTATTAAAAAAAAAACAAAACCAAATATCTTACGGATACAAAAATGTACTTGAAATCGAGTGGGAAATCCTTGCTGAGTTTCAAAAGCTGAAGGATGATCTAAACACATGTTCCAATAGCACAGAGCAGGCAGCGGCAAACCACCTCTGAACGTCTCTTGCCTTGAAAACCCCATGAGGTCATCCTAAGTCAGCTGTGACTTGATGGCACTGCCCCCCCCCCAAAAAAACCCCATAGAGCTAATGAGGGTAGTAGAATGGTATGATATAGCCCGATCTCATCAGATCTCGAAAGCTAAGTTGGGTCAGAGCTAGAACTGGAGACTTTGCAAAGGAATGCACTGACACACCACCTTAGCTTCGTTCTCACTTGTCTCAAAAACTCCTTGTCTGGGTCACCAAAAATTGGTTGCATCTTGATGGCCAGGGGTCCTTTTGTAAAAAAACAGGTGCAGGAGCTCATTAGCATAACTTATTTGCATATGCCACACCCCCTGACATCACCAGCAGTGTCATGAGGCCACACATCCCTGATGTCAGGTGTGTCAGTAGGCAAGAAGGGAGGGAGGAGGGAGGGGGGAGGAAGGAAAAGAACAGGAAGGAAGGTAGGTAGGTGGGGGAAAGAGAGAGAAGAAAGAAAAAGAAAGGAAGGAAGGAGGGAGAAAGAAAGAAGGGAGGAAGGGGGGAAGGAAGGAAGGAAGGAAGGAAGGAAGGAAGGAAGAAAGAAAGAAAGAAAGAAAGAAAGGAACAGTAAGGTAGGTAGGTAGGTGGGGGGGAGAGAGAGAAGGAAGGAAGGAAGGAAGGAAGGAAGGAAGGAAGGAAGGAAGGAAGGAAGGAAGGGGGGAGAGAGGGAGGAAGGAAGGAAGGGAGAGGGGAAGGACGAGGAACGGAAGGAACAGGAAGGTAGGTAGGTAGGTAGGGGAGAGAGAGAGAAGAAAGAAAGGAAGGAAGGGAGAGGGGAAGGAACAGGAAGGTAGGTAGGTGGGGGGAGAGAGAGAGGGAAGGAAGGAAGGAAGGAAGGAAGGAAGGGACGCTTCTCACTCCACTGGGGCCGGCGTTTCCTCCCCCCCCCCTTGCTTGGGCCCGAGTGGCTTCAGGCCACTGGGGCCCGGCTTCTTCACTGGGGGGGGAGGGAGGGGGCTTCTTCTTCCCGGGGTCTGCTGCGCTCTGCCGCGTTCCGGGAGCAGTGGGAGGGGGGAGGGAAGGGGCTTCCCGAGGCCGGCAGCGCTCTGCCGCGGCCCCGGGAGCAGTGGGAGGGGGGAGGGAAGGGCTTCTCCTTCCCGGGGCCGGCGGAGTGCCACTGGCCCTGGGAGTATTGACGGGGGGGGGAGGGAAGGGGCTTCCTGGGGCCGGCAGTGCTCTGCCGCGGCCCCGGGAGCATTGACCGGGGGGGGGAGGCTGGGGGGGGCTTTGTTAAGTGCCCGCCCCCCCACCTCCTCTCTCCCGGAGCGGTGCTCCGGCGCGCCCTGGCCCCAACGGAGCCCTGTTGACGGCTCATTTTTTGCTATCAAGTGACAGCCAATTTATAGTGACCCTAGGGTTTTCAAGGTAAGAGAAGTTTAGAGGTGGTTTGCCATTGCCACCCTCTTGCGTAGCAACCATGGCGTGATGACCCATACATATGTACATACATACATACATACAGAGCTAATGTATAGAGCCTGGAGAATTCAGATTTCCTTGGCACAAAATCTGGATTCTGTGGAGGCAGAATCTTAATTGTGTTTCAGATGTACAACACCCACATCCCTATATATAGATCTCTTTCCTGCGAATGGGTTTTGTCAAGAGACAAAACAGGTATCGCCAGGAAAAGGATGGAGTAAGTCAAGAGCTCTTCCAGCCATAATAATGTCTCCTTAGCAATGAGCTATCTCGCCTTGACACACGCTATGTGTTGAAGAACTCTTCCTTCCAGGAACCATTAAAAAAAGAAACCACAGCAGTCACTTACACAATCCATAGTCCTGCTGAGGTAAATAGTGTCAGTACAAGAGGTAAGAACATCCATACGCTGCATTTCTTCCCATCCATGCCTGAGAGAAAGAAAAAGAGCAGTGGTAAAACAAAACAAAGTGCATACCCAAGACAGAAGCATTTAGTCAGCCCTAGAGGGAACTGTACCCTGACCTGGACGGTAGCAACCATGGACTTCCCTGGAGGTCTCCCACTGAAGTACAAACCAGGGCTCACTGTGCTTAGCCTCCAAGATCTGATAAGATCTCATAAAATAGGGCTAGTACGGGATATCCAGGATTACTCAGACTTTGTCTTGAACCTTCATTTGGCACTTGGAAGAATTTTTCTGTAAAATGCAATGAAGTTCAAATCTGTACAAGAAGTAGATGGCCAGTATGGTTGGCCAGATTTGCATAGACTGCATTTTTCATAGCAACTAGCTATGTTTCCTTCCCAGCACTGCACCCTTCTTCTTCAGTCATCATAAATTGTTTCCATGTGTGTAGTGTAGCCTGGAGATCCTAAGATTGTCTGGCAGCCAGAAGTTCTAGTTCTTTAGCATTATCCAGGGTGCACCATGAGGAGACGAGCTAGAATTGCACCCTCTGCCATATGATAAATAAAGAAAAAGAAGAAGAAGAAGAGATTGGATTTATACTCTGCCCTTCACTACCCAAAGGAGTCTCAGCATGGTTTAACAATCTCCTTTTCCTTTACCTCCCCACAACAGACACTGTGACCGATTTCCCACAGCCGCTGCTCTGCCCCTGCTCCTCCCTTTGCCCTGATCATAAGTGTCAATTGCCCACTATTTGCCATGTGGCCACATTTTGCCCCGGAGTTTCGCCCGATTTCTGCCGCGCCTACTCCATCCTGTTTTTTGAGGATCGAGTAGATGCGGCGGAAATTGGGCAAAGTTCTGGGGCAAAATGCGGCTGCACAGCAAATAGTGGGAAATTGACACTTATGATCAGGGCAAAGGGAGGAGCAGGGGCAGAGCAGCGGCTGTGGGAAATCAGTCCCTGTGAGGTAGATGGGGCTGAGAGAGCCATGACTGACCCAAGGTCACACCAGCAACTTCATGTGGAGGAGTGGGGACTCAAACCCGGATATCCCAGATTAGAGTCCACACTTTTAACCACTACACCAAACTGTCATAATAAATCTCCTCCTGTCCCCACACAGTTCTATGCCAGCAAACATCAACATTCTTCAAAAACAGGGGAAGAAGACTCACAACAAGCCTCTTTCTGTGTTTTAGATTTGCATATGTTTCTGTAGATTGGCATATTTTTCTGATGAGCTCAGAATTTGAGGTTCCTCATCGCCATCATCACACTTCATGTCAAATAACTGAAATGAGGGTTATTCCAGGAAACATCTCTCTCTCCTGCACTTCAAAAGCTTAAGGATTAGTTAATAGAGATAATAGAAGCTGACAGCTGGGTACCTAGAGACATGCCAGCAGGAACAAAAGCCAATCTCTCTATGCTTCTAGCTTTCTCATAAGAAGCCACTGCCCATGCTGAATTTTCATTAAGCATCATACCACAAAAGGTAAAACCCCATCCTTCAAGACTGCTGCCCACCTACCACCTTTCTCTATTATCCTGCTCTGGGGTCTTGTGTCACTTTCTCTCCCTGCTCCTGCCTTCCAACCCCACCGTGCTCCATGCAAGAAACATTAATTGAGGAGTTCGTTTCATAAGAACAAAAGAAGAGCCCTGCTGGATCAGACCAGTGGTCCATCTAGTCCAGCATCCCGTCTCACACAGTGGCTAACCAGTTCCTCTGGAGGGCACGGAAGCCAAAGCCTCCCCATGATGAAGCACTGGGATTCAGAGGTTGACTGCCTCTGAATGCGGAGGTTCCATTTAGTCACCATGCCTAGTAGCCACTGATAGACTCATCCTTTCGAATAATCCCTGAGTGACAGCTAACTAAACTATTATTTATAGTGATTAAAATGTGGAATTCACTGTCAGAGGATGTAGTTATGATGGCCACAGGCATAGAAGGCTTTAAAAGAGGGCTAGACAGATTCATGGTTACTAGCCATGGTGACTGAGGGGAACCTCCATGTTCAGAGGCAGGAACCTCCATGTTCAACCTCTGAATCCCAGAGCCAGGAGGCAAGCCCAGGGAAAGGCCTCAGCCTCCGTGCCCTGTTGTTGGCCCTTCAGAGGAACTGGTTGGCTACTCTGTGAGAAAGGATGCTGGACTAGATGGACCACTGGTCTGATGTTCTTAACTATTTTCATAATATATCTTCATAATTTTAAGATATCTGAAGTTATCAGAAGAAGTGAGCAGTGACTCACGAAAGCTCATACCCTGCCACAAATTTTGTTAGGCTTTAAGGGGTGAATGGACTCTTGCTCTTTTCTACAGTTACAGGCAGACTAACACGCCTGCCCACCTTGATCTTTCTTCCCGGAGCCACACAGAGAAATCGGTCTAAACTTATTTTAAAAACCTCTGAAAACTATGCAGTGGGGTTCCCTCAAGCAGTGACTCAGGACTTCAGCAAAGCCATCTCTTGCATATTCTGTGCTTGATGCCAGCAGATGCCAACTGGTCTGCAGATAAATCTCCTGTCCTTTCAATAGAGGCTTAAAGTGTAGAAATGGGCAGCTGAAGTTTTTCATGGCATGGAGGTTAATAACATCACCTGGTATTTGAAGCAGATTAATCTGATATTAAAGGGACAGTAGAGGGACCACTTTAAAAGCTAGAGCCCCGGTCAGTCGGTCAGTAAAGATCATTCTTGTGAACTACCTTATAAATGATTAGTCCACTGTTGTGTTCTAATGGTGACTGCCATGCGGTCTGGCCATGTGGCAAGCACATGGCCGGGCACAGACAGAGCTTCGCTCCAGAACAAAATAGACTGGCCGGATTGTGATTTAGACCTATCGGTCAGCCAGGATGCAAACAGGGACCAATGATCTGGGCAGACTTAGTTGTAATCCTATCAGAGTGTGTGGGCGAGGCCGGGGGTGCGGTTTAGATGTGCATATAAGCAGACCCCCGAGCCCAGCTCAGGCATGTGTTCCAGAACCTCCTAATAAACCATGAGCTGATTTCACTCGAACGCGTCTCTGGACTGAGTACTTTATATCCACCTAATTCAGTAGAAATCCTTAAGTTCGTGATCCCACAGACAAAAAAATTCCTGCACACAAAGCAGGTGGTTGACAACTGAGCTCAGTGGCAGAGCAAAAGCATCTTGCCTCCCTATTTACTGAAGATATTTATACCCCACACGTTTGGTCAGCTGCCTTTCCAACAGAAAATTTTAAAAGGCAACAAGTAACAATAGAAAGATCAGAGGACTGCGGAAATCAAAAGGAGAGCCATGCAGTGCGAAAGTTCAAAGGAGAAACAGACACAAAACCAGCAACACTGTTCCTATGCAACGATCAAATACAATTGGCAAGCAATGAACACCATCTATAACAACACAGATTTTCATAACCAATGTGGAGAGCAGAGAAATATATCATCAGTGCCAAGGAGAAGGAAAAAAGCCACCTCAGTGGAAAATGAAAGCCTTCAAAGTCAATGGAAAACCAGGGAAAATAAGGATATTACCAGCTTGAGCCTAAAGTTTATCAATCTCCATTTCATCACACATATACAGTAATTGTGACCTGACAAAAGCCTAATTTGTGTGACTATTGAACATTCCTACAAGTAAGGTTGCCAACTTCCAGGAGTAGCCTAGAGAACTCCTGGAATAAGAACTGTTCTCGAAACATCGGTTTCCCTGAAGAAAACAGATGCTTGGGTAGGTGGACTCTATGCCACTATACCCTGATGACATCCCTCCACTCCCCAAACCTTGCCATTTTCAGGCCCCAAGTCTCCAGGAATTTCCCAACCTGGAGTTGCCAATCCTACGGACAAGGGGAGGGAATTCATTAGAGCAAGCCAATGTTCTACAGGCAGGGTTGCCTAGCTCCCGGTGGTGGCTGGAGGTCTCCCACTATTACAACTGATTTCCAGGCAACAGAGATCAGTTCACCTGGAGAAAATGACCACTTTGGATGTTGGACTCTATAGCATTATGCCCCAGACCCTACCCTCCTCAGGCTCTACCCCGAAAATCTCCAGGTATTTCCCAACCCAGAGCTGGCAACCTTATCTACAGGTCAGACATTTTCTTTTACAACCAATGCACAAATACGACTGTCACTGGATGAGTGTATTAACCCGCTCCATGAGGTTACCAGAATGTGTGAAACTACCAGCAGAGACATCATCTCGAACACAATTCTTTCCAGCACAGGCATTCACAGAAGTGCCCTTGATGCAGTGGAAGTGTGGCCCTGGAGACACTGTTTTCTGCAGCTGTAACCTTTAAAGTCCCGGAAGAACAAGGGTGGGGCCAGATGCACAAGTCTTGCTTCCCTACCTGGCCCTGGCCAGAAAACACCTGAATGGCACCTATGCACAACTATGTGGTGTTTTTTTTGTAATTAAACATTACAGTGCCACAATAAGAGAAGCCACTGAAAAGCAGTTCCCATACCAGGAGGGGGGCTGTAACCTAGGATGGGGGACATCACATTTGGACCCGAGCCCCTGTTGTGGAACAGACTCACATGTAAGCCATGGACTCAGCTGTCTATTTGTTGGAGACTGGGACGGTTCCACACGATCCTTTGGCGCCTCAGTGCCTCCTTTGTGGCCTTGCGTCTTGGCCATCCTCTTTTTCCCAGGGGTCTCTGCCATCTGTGTGTATTCAGGTCAGGAGATCACAAAGTGCCTTAAGGCTGGGAAGTCTCAAAAATCATAACCCCCTCAGCACTCTTCCTGGGGTGTTTGATCTGCAGCGAGGGAGTACTAATGGCTTCCCACCACCATGTCCCACAGTCAGAATATTGGGAGTGTTGCAGAGTGTGGAAAGAAGGAAAATGCAAGCCAGAAGGGCATTTAGCTCCCAAGTAGTAGGCCTCAGTAAGCTGTTTTTGACTGGCTGTCTCCTAGAGGCCAAGGAGACAACAAGGTCTGTTTGAGGTAGCCAAATACAGGTCGGGAAAGTTCTGGAGAACTGGTGTTGGAGCCTGGAATGGATGAGGCTTAGGGAGAGAATTTCAGTGGGTTATAATACCACAAGAAGCAGGGACCCACGATATTCCCACGGGGGGGGGGGGGGGAGAAGCTCCACATGGAGGAGGAGGAAGCTGCTGCAGGTGAGCCTTCTCTCCCCCCACCCCCCTGCAGTTCCCAGTGCGTTCTCTGTGCATGCGCAGGGTATGCCCTTTTACTATTGGGGGGATTTAAGTATTCCTCCCTATAGTTTTTTCTACATTTCAGATTTTTCTGCACACCTGGGGAGTGCCCCAAGTGTGCAGGAAAATCTCTTTGCCCCCTATGTCCTCCAGATGTGCGGATTTAGATATCCGTATGGAGGGGACAACTTGGCTATTAGATATATAGATAGAATCCACTCTCCAAAACAGCCATTTGCTCCAGGGGGACTAATCTCTGTCATCCGGAGGTCAGCTGTAATTCTAGGAGATCTTCAGATCCCACCTGGAGGCTGGCAACTCTTGTTTGAGGCCTAATTCACAATCTGCTGAAGTGATTTTTATTTGTATTCACAATCATGTTGGAGCCAATTTATGGCAAATTTATAGGGTTTTCAAGGCAAGAGATGGTTTGCCATTGCCTGCCTTTGTGTAGTGACCCTGGACTTCCTTTGTGGTCTCCTATTCAAAAAAACTAACCAGGGCCAACCAGCCCTGCTTAATTCCTGAGATCTGACAAGACCAGGCTATCCAGGTCAGATGAAGTAGCAAATGACTTTAAAAAATAATCCCTCTTCTATTGTGCAACGCCGCACTGCCTCATTGACATGTGAAGAGCTGACCTCAGCGGGCTGCTATAATTACAGTGGCCTCATTCACACCAACAACCCATGAGGTGTGTATCGCCTCAAGATAGCAGATTAGGGTTGCCATGCTCCAAGTGGCGCCTGGAGGTCTCCCAGAATTCCAATGAACCTCCAGACTATGGAGATCAGTTCCCGTGGAGAAAATGGCTGCTTTGGCTAGGGGAGTGTATGGCAATATACTCTGCAGAGGTTCCTCTCCTCCCCAAACCCTGTGCTCCACCCCCGAATCTCCAGGCATTTCTCAACCCAGAGTTGCCAACCATAGTGCAGATGGGAGATCATACAATGGAATTTTTCCTCATGGGATAAAATAAAAGATCCTGCATGTAGAACACTACTATATTGATTTGATCTATTAAATTTCTACCCCAGGTTGGGGAAAACCAGGAGTCCTTGTTTTACCCTTTGAAACGGCACTGGGGACAGTGCAACATTCAAACAGAAAACAGAATTTATTTAACAGGCAAGGGATGGATAGGTGTGGTCAGGGGTTGGAACAGCTGAGGTAAAACCTGTTGGTACAACAGATTTCACTTCTTTCTGTAGCCAAAACAGTGTTGTAGAAGCCTGTTTGCATATATTCTTGGTTCTTAACAGTGGGAGGTATTTTTCTTAGTATTTTAGTTACAGCAACAAGGTTTTTTCAGAGAGTTTCCTATGACCAGGCAGTTTTTCTAAAGTTGGTCTCTTTCTTTGATAGGGCTGCCAAGTCCGGGTTGGAAAATACCTGGAGACTTTGGGGGTGGAGCGAGGAGAAGGTGGGGTTTGGGGAGGGGAGGGGCCTCAGCATGGTACAATGCCATAGAGTCCACCCTTCAAAGCAGCCATTTTCTCCAGGGGAGCTGATCTCTGTCAGCTGGGGATCAGTTATAAAAGCGGGAGATGCCCAGGCCCCACCTGGAGGCTGGCAACCCTATTCTTTAAGCAGTTCCTTTCTTGAAGTTATAATTCAGGAGACTGAAATAAATGATCTAAAATTCCCTTTGTAACAGAGCCGGGGTCCTCCTCAGAACCAAACCCTCTGAGAAACTGGGCAGGAATCAATATTCTTCTCCTCAGAAGTTATAACCTTGTTCCTTTTGGCTTGAAAGGGAGTTTCAGCACACTACCCAATCACTCTTGCCAAACTACTCTCCCAGTTCTGGTGTTTGTGTAAAGCATACTCCAGCTTAGGCTGACACTTTTGCATTCTGCTACTGAATTCTCACTCAGGGTAGGAACACTACAGTTAAGGCAAAGGAGTCTTTTCCCCTTCACTCTAAAAGTGAACCTGTCTGACTTTTCCTGTCAGACTCACTGACTCCAAACTCTGTCCGAAACCAACCAACTGCCTTCAGAATGATTCCAACTGACAAAACCTCAGGCATGGAATGAACTAACTGCTCTCTTCAGCACTCGGCTGGTTGATATAGTTTATCTCAGCTGGCACTGCAGAGAAGAGGAGCAGGCTCTCACGAAGGCTCTCCGTTCTGGTGAAGTGTTAACTATTCAACTCCCATATCTCCGATTTTGCAGCACTTGGAAACCTGGTTTTAAGTGCAGTCCATCACATGGTGTTTGGGAAGAAGCCGCATGGTCTTCCATCCAGGCAAGAATACTAGCAAGGGATGAGCAAGAGCAAGATCCGAGCCCATTAGCACTTTAAAGACCAACAAGATTTCCAGGGTATAAGCTTTCAAAAGTCAAAGCTGACAAAGTTTTGACTCTCGAAAGATTATACCCTGGGAATCTTGTTTGTCTTCTCAGGTGCAATTGGCTTCGAACCTTGTTCTCATACTGCAGGCCAAAATGGCTGCCCACCTGAGCCTAGCCCCAATTAGAGATAAATTCGAACTCTGCTCAGACACGGTCCCAATCATTTTTTCTTTCCACTCACCTTTCCTTGCTTGTCTTTTGTCTTTTTTAAAAAAATCCTGCAGGCAGGGCCTGTCTCTCTTTACTGATATGAGCCGTTTTGGGGAGAGAAGGGTCTGAAAATCAGGATATAAACAAAACAAAAATAAAATAAGTGAAGGAATTAAGGGGGCCTCATTCTGTTCTGCAAGGGGGGGTACTCCCTCGAGCAGGGCTGCAATGCCTTCTGTGCCTATGAGACTTGGCATGGTAGCAGGGGGGAGGGAGCTCTCTGGAGCCACTCTCTGGAGCCTCAAGGTATGCTGATGCCAGCCTGTATCTTTGGTTCCATCCTTGCCCAGAAGACTGCCTTGCTTAAGTTAGCAAACGCCTCATGCTGGATAAACTGTCAGGGAACCGGAGCAATGCAACAGCCGGCTATTACAGCAGGATTATACGGATTAGGAAGGATGGATGGCAGAGCTCACTCTGTGAGCTCCTAACCAGAGATCGAGCATTAAAGCTTTACTCTGCTCTGTAAACCTAAGAGGCCAAAATATTCCATTTAATGAATGAGCCTTTGAGTGCTCATGCAAATAGTATTCTCTGGTCAAATACATGAAGCAAGAATGGAATTTTGCTTCATGGGACTGCTGTGGTACACCAGACAAACAGGAGCACAGAGAAGGCAGTCTAGAACGATTTCAATTATGTAACTGCTGAGATAGTGCAGTCAGGAAAGGGCATGGCCTTGCAGAGCTCACATGGGGGAAATCCCTTGTCTGAAAGAACTCCTTGTGTCACCACAATTAGCAGTACCATCTTAAGAACACTTTCCTAGAAGTAAGCCTCACTGAACAGACCTGAGTAGAATTCTGAGTAGGCCTGCTTCAGATTGCTTTTAAAGACTCTGATTGTGAAGGCCAGCATTATCTATATATCTAATTCCCCACTGTCTGCAGATTTATGTACCCACAGATATGTGGGGCACACTTACCCCAAACAGGTTTTTCTGCCAATTTGGGTGACGCCCTAGATTTGCAGAAAAATCTGAAAAGGTTAAAAAAAACAAAAACCCTGGGGGGGTGAGATTCCTCCCCCAAATAAAGGCACAGACAAGGCACTTACTGGGAGGCACTCCAGGCGCACAGCAGTTTCCACATGCTGCAGCCGAGTCTGAAAGCCTGGAGCTGTGCCTAGCTCAGCAATAGGGAAGCCAGTGTTTGGTTGGGGGGGGGGGGGGGAGTGGTGGTGGCTTGGAGCTGGGGAACTGTGCAGCTCTTGACCTCCAAGGCCAGTATGTGTGTGTAGCACTTTTCACATTACTGCCCTAAATCAGATGTTATTCATTGTTGGCCCAATTTCAAGTAAAGCAGTACAGGGACAGGGGTTTCATTCCTTCCATTGATGAGCTATCTCTGAAGCTCTATGGTCATTTCAAACAGTGCCACTTTCTTTCTAACCCTTTTTCGCTACGCGATCTTCCTCAGATTTTTTTTTTTACGTTCTAAGTTGAGCGCTATACCGCTAAACCAGTATAGCACTTCAGTGCTATAGTAGCACCACTGAGATGCCTTGACTCCATTGGCTCATTGGTTACAGTGCTCAACTTAGAACGTTTAAAAAAAAGTCAGAGGAAGATCGTACAGCGAAAAAGGGTGTGGGGGGGTAAAGTGGCATTGTAGAAAGTGCTGTGGACATTTTAAACAGCACGCCACAGTGATTCAGAAGCGCGATGAAGGGGTAGAAAACAGAAGAAAACTGTTTCCTTCAAAAGTGGCTCAGCCACACTTTGCTGGCTGTCCTGGCATCCCTGTGGCTCCTCAGGCCCGACTGCAGAGGCACTGATACTGGAAGGCTCTCCAGGCCTAGAGCAGTTTGCACACTGTGGCTGGGTCTGAAAGCCTGGAGCTGTACCTAGCTCAACAATAGGGAAGCCAGTGTTTGGAGGGGGGTGGCTTGGAGGGGGGGGGGAGTTGAGCAGCACAGTTTGTGTGTGTTTGGTGCGGGGGGGAGAAGCCTTGGACATCAGGAGCTGTACAGCTCTCGATCTCCAAGGCGAGTGTCATGAGGGAAGGCTTGGAGGTTGGGAACTGAGTGGTTATCAACTCTGAGGTGGGGAGGTGTATCTGAGATTGGAAAAAAGAGGAGTAGGGAAGACTGACAGAAGGGGAGGGGTGAGAAAGAGGGGGAGGAGTGTTCAAGAAGGGGAGAGGGTAGTAAGTAAAGGGGGGATGAAATTAACCTTCCCCACAAGCGCTGGGGATGCTGGCGCACAAAATTTTAACAGGCACCTCAGGGGCTGTGAGCTTATGCTCACAAGATATTTCCCCCTCCACTGGAAACAATGGAGGATGGGGGCACTTCCTACTGGGGCCCGTGGAACTGGACCCCCTGGTCCAATCATTTTGAATCATTGGGGGGGGGGTTAAGGAGAGGGATCAGCAGCTATGCTGCAAAGTTGGTGCCTCTACCTAAAAAACCAGCCCTTCTAGAGCCCCAGATTGATTCTCCTCTGGGTCTATTGACTATAATGGTCCCCATAAGCTACAGTGGAGTTGGGGGGAAATGTTTTATTTTTTTTTGCACACCCCTATTATGTTTTTGAGTATGATTTGTAAACTGCCTTGAGTCAAAAGGAAAAGTGGAATATAATATTTGAATAAATAAGTAGTTTGGGCAGGTGGATAACATTTAAGCAACTTCCTGTTTGTTAGGTTAGGCAGGGTTCTGACAGTGACTGTTCCTCCTGTTATACTTGACCTGTAATGCTGGTTGTCATATTTCACTAAAAAAAACCCAAGGCAGACTGCAAGAGGTGTTCTCCCCCCCAGTGCTGGTATATTTCCTAAGGCTCAGCACAAGGTGATAGTCAAAGGCCAGGTCTACCAATATAGTGGATTGGGCTGGGTAGACCTGTTCTTCGGAGGCCAGATCTACCAATATAGTGGAAAGGGGTGAGTAGACCTGTTCAAAAACATGTGAATTCGGTAACAACTACACCAGTGTACTGAGCGTAGGTAATGGATTACTACAGGCGAGACCCAGGTTCAAGTTCTTCCTCAGCCATGGAACTCAACAGATTACTTTGGTCTAGATACTTTCTCTTAGCCTACTCTAGTTCACAAGGCTGGTGTGAGGATAAAGCAAAGGAGGAAGAGTGGAATAAAAATATGAGTCAGGACTAGAGTTGCCAATTCTGGGTTGGGGAATTCCTAGAGATTTTGGGGGCAGAGCCTGGGGAGGGGAGGGTTTGGGGAGGGGATGGCCCTTAGCAGGGTATAATGCTACAGAGTCCACCCCCTAAAGCTGCCATTTTATCCAGGGGAATTGGTCTCTGTTATCTGGAGATCCATTGAAATATCAGGGGATCTCCAGGGCCCACATGGAGGTTGCCAACAACATGTGGAACAGTCTATTCATCCCTGAAAAGACGACCCCCCCCTGTTTCCTTCCTGGTCTGGGGAATCTTCAGTAATTAGTGTTCATGTTTGGGCGATGGGGATTGTATAAGACAGTAGGCCTCTGGAAAAAACTGAACCACTCCATTTGACCTAAGGGAAGATGGCTTTGCTTAAGGCCTCAGGGACTAGAATGATCATCATTCTCTCTGATTCCTGGAGTTTTCTACAGACTACCCCTCCCCCTTCTCTTTTTAAATCTCATGCATCTGGAAAATGGTAATTATCAAAGTGAAACAACCCCCCCCCCCATATTTCTTCACAATCCCAAATCCTATTAGATTATCATTTAGTAGGGTTGCCAGGTCTGGGTTGGAAAATACCTGGAGGCTTTGGGGGTAGAACCAGGAGAGGGCGGGGTTTGGGAAGGGGAGGGGCCTCAGCGTGGTACAATGCCATAGAGTCCACCCTTCAAAGCAGCCATTTTCTCCAGGGGAGCTGAGCTCTGTCAGCTGGAGATCAGTTGTAAAAGCGGGAGATCCCCAGGCCCCACCTGGAGGCTAGCAACCCTATCATTTAGTGTACAGGCTTCGTGTTTTATTCAACTCAGCTCCTTTTGTCTGTAAAGTCTCCCCACAATTCACTGGAAAATTACGTACCAAGCGACTTTTCTAACTCACGGATGTCTTTTGTTTTGTTTGCTTGAGAAAAACTCGGCCTTCATCCCTCACAGTGTTTTAAAACTGAACTCAGGCAAGGAGCAACCTCCCCCCCCCCCCCCAAATCATCCAGGAAATGTGTGATTTTTTGTACAAAATGAAAGCTTGCTCAGGAATCCCAACGTTTTAAAAGGCCTGCTTTCAATGTCAAGTTTTGTGCCCATTGTTTACAGTTAACTTTATCAAGTCGTCCCCCTTTGAATCAGTCTAAAATAAAACAAGAATGCTGAGATGGTAAGATCCCCACTCTGCCAAGCAGAGATGGGGATATATACTTTTAAGAACATAAGAACATAAGAGAAGCCAGTGTTGGATCAGGCCAGTGGCCCATCCAGTCCAACACTCTGTCACACAGTGGCCAAAAATATCAGGAGCCATCAGGAAGTCTACCAGTGGGGACCAGGACACCAGAAGTCCTCCCACTGTTCCCACCCCCCCCATCACCAAGAATACAGAACATCACTTGCCCCAGACTGAGAGCTCCTATCTATACCTTGTGGCTAATAGCCACTGATGGATCTCTGCTCCATATGTTTATCTAATTACCTCCTGAAGCCATCCATGCTTGTAGCTGCCACCTGCCACCACCTCCTGTGGCTGTGAATTCCATGTGTTAATCACTCTTTAGGTGAAGAAGTACTTCCTTTTATTCTGTTCTAACCCAACTGCTCAGCAATTTCATTGGATGCCATGAGTTCTTGTATTGTGAGAAAGGGAGAAAAGTACTTTCTCTACCTGCTCTATCCCATGCATAATCTTATAAACCTCGATCATGTCACCCCTCAGCTGTCATATCTCCAAGCTAAAGAGCCCCAAGTGCTTTAACCTTTCTGCATAGGGAACGTGTTCGAATCCTTTTATCATTCTAGTTGCCCTTTTCTGCACTTTTTCCAATGCTATGATATCTTTTTTGAGCTGTGGCGACCAGAACTGCGCCCAGTACTCCGAATGAAGTCGCACCATCAATTTATACAGGGGCATTATGATACTGGCTGATTTGTTTTCAATTCCCTTCCTAATAATCTCCAGCATAGCGTTGGCCTTCCATTGCAATCGCACGCTGTCTTGACATTTTCATTGAGTTATCTACTACGACTCCAAGATCTCTCTCTTGGTCAATTTGAAGAACTTTCATAGAATCACCAAGTTGGAAGGGGTCATACAGGCCATCTAGTCCAATCTCCTGCTCAATGCAGGATCAGCCTTAAGCATCCCTGACAAGCGTTCATTCAGCTGATGCTTGAAGACTGCCAGTGAGGGGGAGCTCACCACCTCCCTAGTCAGCCAAACACACTTAGTCAGGGTCTCTTTAGTTAAAATACAACATAATCCACAAAATGTTAAAATAGTTAAAGCACAAAGACTAAAATATGACACAATCATATTCAAGGCCTCTCAGGGGAGCTGTGTCTTTAAAACCTGTTGCAAGGCCCATAGTGAGGTGACATAACAAAGTTCACCCTTAGATAGCCTCAGTTCTTCAGGAAATTTAGAATTCACCTATCTGAAGGTCAAAAACAGCACTCCAAATAGGAAACACACTGGAAGCCAGTGTAGATGGTCTATGAGGCTTGGTTTAACAAACTCATTGCAGCTAGCCCCAGGTTTCATTTTGGCTGCCCCATACTGAACCTAGTCAAGTTTCCAGCCCATCTTCAAAGGTAGCCCCCCACAAAACCCGTTACAGTAGTCAGTCTTGGAAGCTACCATGGTGAGTGTAACTGGGGCCCAATCAGTCTTTTCAAGTTGCCGAACCAACTTATACTGGAAAAGCACTCCCTGCCACTTCTGCACATCCAAGGACACAGACAAATTGAGGAATGCTCCCAGATTGAAAAGCTACAGTTCTATTCAGAACAGGCTATCTATACCAGGTTTGCACCCAATTCACAGCACTTCTGCTTTATCTGAATTAAGTTTCAGTTTATTCGCTGGAATTGGACTGAAAGGATAGATGGAACTGTCAACCAAACTCTGATGACCACAGACTCCAAATCTCTGGATGAGCTCTCCCAGTGGTTTCACAAAGACCTCAAAACAGAATGCATGTGCCTTCTGGGGATGGAACCAGGTTTTCGTCAAGGAATTAGTCTAAGCAAGCTATTGTGGATTGTGTGTTTGGCCGTGCAGAAAAAACAGCTTCCAAGCTAAGAATTGAGTACAGCCTCTCAGAGTTCCAGTTTGGTCCCAACAGCTTCCTAGTCTGAAATTCTCAAATTCAATAGGCTACCTACATCAGTCTCACTGAAATAGCTCCCATATCTTCAAGGCATGTTCAAGGTGTTTCATTGCCCCAAACAAGGTAAACCTACACATGAATGGATACACATGAAGCTGCTTTATACTAGATCAGATCCATGGTCCATCAAAGTCAGAAGAAGAAGAGGAAGAGGAAGAAGAAGAGGAGGAGGAAGAGGAGGAAGAAGAGGAGGAGAAGATTTGATTTATACCCTGCCCTTCACTACTCAAACAAGTCTCAGAGCGGCTTACAAACTCCTTTCCCTTCCCCTCCCCACAACAGACACTCTGTGAGGTAGGTGGGGCTGAGAGAGCTCTGACAGAAACTGCTCTT
Source organism: Lepidodactylus listeri (assembly GCA_029233225.1). Lineage (NCBI taxonomy): Eukaryota > Metazoa > Chordata > Lepidosauria > Squamata > Gekkonidae > Lepidodactylus > Lepidodactylus listeri. The sequence continues at coordinate 16,416,176 of JARCFY010000009.1, forward strand.
TTTCAAGAACAGCTGTGCCAAAACTATGGCTTGCCCAAGGTCATCCAGCAGGTGCAAGTGGAGGAGTGGGGAATCAAACCCGGTTCTCCCAGATTAGTGTCCGCGCACTTAACCACCACACCAAACTGGCTACTGGCTACTCAGGCTGACAGCAGCTGTCCAAGGTCTCTGGTAAAGTTCTTTCACATCATCTACTACCTGGTCCTTTCACCCGGAGATTCCAGGGATTGAACCTGGGACCTTTTGTGAGTCAAGCAGATGCTCTACGGCAGAACTGTGGCCTTCCCATGGCCCCATCTGTTCACTCCTTCTGCGCTGCCACTGAACATGTTCAAGTCAAACCTCTGCACTGACCTGACTGGGGTGGCACAGGTCTCAAAGGTGATGCCTCCTGTGCCATTATAGCCAGAAGCGGGCCAAGCCCCTGAGGCATGCCAGCACCCTCCTCTCTGTGCCGCCAGCATCAAGCTATTGCTCGGGTGACTCTGCCAGAGAACCACACTTGCGTATCCATTTCGCTTGCATCCAAGTTACGTTAATTATTAGCAGGGAGTTTGATGCAGAGGACTAAACTCACCTTGAAGCATCCAAGTACTGCAGCATATATGGTCTTTTACGGAGGGTCAACACTCTACTGCCGGCCTTTGACAAGAAGACAGAGTGTTAGTAACAATACATGAGATAGGCCGCAACAAAAGAATGCAGCATGTGCTCTAACTTGACGATGCTTACAAAATCCAAAAAGACAAGAGACTTAGGCCCAGCCCTGGTGCTTGTTTTACTAACCTAGTGATGAAACACACATGTTGCCGGGACCCCTTGGCAAACTAATCCTTGACTTCTTTTTGAATGCAATTCCCAAGAGTTTGCTACACACTAAAACCATGACATGTGGTACACTGCCACATTTTACGATGTAAACTGTGAGGGTGGCATCCAAGAGCCAGCGTGGTGTAGAGGGGCAGACTCCCAGGTTCGAATCCCCTCCTCTACCATGGAAGCTCACTGGGTAACCTTAGGCCCACCACAATCCTTCAGCCTGGCCTACCTCACAGCATTGTGGCTGTTATAAGAAAAATGGAAGAGGAGAGAATGATGTTCTAAGCTGCTTTCAGTCCCAGCTAGGGAGAAATGTGAGGTACAAATAAATGCAAAATGCATGCACCAAGACCTCAAATACCTAACATGTGAGGTTTAGCAGAGTTTATGCCTCAATCACAAAATCATGAAGGTCTTCCAAAGGGTTAAACTTTTGATCTAGCACACTAAGTCCTGCAAAATTCAGTGTGGTGTAGTGGTGAGAGCAAGGGTGTTGAACTCATTTGTTATGAGGGCCAGATCTGACATAAATGAGACCTTGTTGGGCTGGACCATGTGTGTCATAAAATGTAATGCCAGGTAGTAGAGAGATAAACTTTATGAAGGGCACAAACACAAAGATTTTTTTTTAACTTAAAATAAAAACAGGCTTAAAACATAAGCACTCTTGCAATATTTTATTTAACTGACACCTCTTGCTCTGAATTATTGCATCAAAATGCCTGTGCTGTTGCAATCCTGAGTATGCTGTTCAAGTGTGTATCTGTAAGCTGCAAACCTACTTTTGATTTATTGACATTCACCAAGAAATCTCATGCTCAGAGTTTTGAGTCTAGGACTTAGGGGAAAACATGAAGTGGCTGAGCAATTGAGAGAGTCTGGTGAAGCAAGCTATGATGTAGCAGCAGCAGCAGCACTGGAAGCAGGAGATGGCCAGTTCCAGTGCGGGCCTGATAGAAACCCTCGGGGGGCCTGATTCGGCCCCCAGGCCGCATGTTTGACATCTCAGGGTTAGGGTGTCAGACTAGTATCTTAGAAACCTATGTTCAACCCCCTAGTCTACCTCAGAATTCAGATAACCTTGACCCAGTCATTCTCTCTCTCACTCTCTCAGTGAGGACTGGTTTTCCAGTGCTGCTGATCATCATGATGGGAAAAAAATGGAGAAGACGCCGCATCAGAACCTGGAAGTGACGTCACTTTGAGGCGACACTGGGAATCTCCAGATCTCTATGGTAAAGACCACAGAGATTTGAAGGGATTCCTAGAGCATTACCTGCCACTTCTGGGTTTGGATGCAATGCCCCCTCCACTTTCCCCCACCGTGATGATCAGAATCAGTGTGTGAATGGATTAGCATGCAAATGCACGCTGGGAGCAGGCAAATGGCAACCCCATTTTTTGTTGAGAGGCCAAGAGGGAGAACACTGTTGTAAGCTCCTTTGGGTCCCCACCCACTGAGGGAAAAAGTGGGGTATAAATAAATAAAACAAATCCCAGTTGAGGAGCCGAGCTATAAAATCAGGAGTGAAGAATTTAGAACGCAGCACACAATTAGCAGCAGAAGAGCTGTGCAGCATTGAGAAGTCCTCTGCTTTGAACCAGCAATCTCAGGAAAACTCAAACAGCAGTGCCGAAGAAGTAACTATGCAGCAAAACCACCTCCGTCGCCTGATGCAGTGTGCTATCGCAACGTCACGAGCTAGAAGTGATAACTAGGGCACTGTAGTGCGATGCCAACATTAAGGCAACTTGGATACTTCTCTGAAAGAGAAAGACAGGGGGAAGAATATTTTAAATAAAAACAGAGCCCTCCTCTGCCTTGCAAAGCTAAATTCCCACCTGGCCCCCAAAAAAGCTGCTGGCAATGTTGTGTCTTTTTTTATTCCCGGTTCTTGCAACAGCTTATTTCTGCCTTCAGTATTAAGCACTGTATAAAAACGATCTGAATTCATCTTCATATGCTCCAGCTGTCCATATTTATCAGGGGCACTTTCTATTTGCCGGTAAGCGACTCTCCCTGTTTTTGCCTTTGGGGTGATCTTTTTTCATTTTGGGTTTCTTCCCCCTATTTTTCATATGTGCACGTGTGTGTGTACGCATGTGAGTGTGTGTGTACCTGGAAGTCATGGAGACCTCTGGTGACTGACCCCTACTGGGGGCCCGGATGATATTCACAGAGGTGGCTGAATAAAGCCTGCCCCCATCTCCTGACTGTTGGTATTCCAAGGAGGTCTCCCATCCAAGTACTGTTTAGCTTCTATGATCTAATGCGATTGGGCTTGCCTGGGCATTCCAGTGCAGGGCAGGGGTGATCCATTTTTCCAGTTTTATTCATGTGAATTGCTACAGTTTGTTTGTTTTTTAAACTACTTTGTTTGCATCTCGCCTTTCTCTCCAATGGGGACCAAAGGGGCTTACATCGTTCTCCTCTCCTCCATTTTATCCTCACAACAACCCTGTGAGGTAGGTTGGACTGAAAGTGTGTGACTGGCCCAAGGCTACCCAGAAAGCTTCCATGGCAGAGTGGGATTCGAACCTGGGTTCCACAGATCCTAGTGTGACACTCTAACCATTACACCATGTTGGCTCTCTAGCTGATGTTGCTCAGGGCTTCAGTCCCACCCCACACCCCCAGGTCTCCAGCAGCTGCATCTCCAGGCAGGGTGGGGACACAGCTTGTCTCTACTTCACATGCATGCGAATGCCTGCACCTGAACTACAAGGAAAGATGATACAGATGTTTTGGTGATAGATGCATGATCCAATGACAAAGGATTAATCAAGTGAACTTTCTTAGTCAATGGATGTCCCTGATTTTTAGAGAAATCAGGGCAGCAGGAAAAGGGCCTTAAAATAGTAGAGAGGAGAACTAAAAATGATTGCAATTCACCAGTACAGATTATGGTGTGACTGTGAAATAATTCTGGGGCACTCAAATCATGGCTAGGACAAAGGAAGGGTGGAAACTAGGCATCTGGAATGGACAAGGACAGATGCATTTGAGGGTTGACCAATTTTAGAAGGTACAAGAACAGACATAATTTGGGCCTGGGAAGGAAGGACTGTTGCAAGAGAGGAAAGAGCTATTTTACACGGACAGGGATTAAAATGTGGACTTCAGTGCCAGAAGATGTAGTGATGGCCACAGGAATAAACAGCTTTAAAAGGGTATTAGATAGTTTCATGGAGGATATGTCTATCAATGGCTACTAGCTATGGCGGCTGAGGGGAACCTCCACATTCAGAGGCACGAATCCTCTGAATCCCAGAGCCAGGAAGCAACATCAGGGGAAGGCCTCGGCCGCTATGTCCTGTTCTTGGCCATCCAAAGGAACCGGTTGGCTTCTGTGTGAGACAGGATGCTGGAATAGACAGCCTATTGGTCTGATCCAGCAGGGCTCTGCGTATGTTCTTAGCTACATTTTAGCTGATCTAGCAAAAGTCTCAGATGGTTCACACATCCATGTATATCATTAGATTTTTCTACATTTTGGGGCCAATTCACTCATGTAGATTTCTGTACAATCAATTACTATACATTAAACGCTAGTTTATGCACATATATTTAATGCATGATCAATACAGCACCTCGCGATGATTTGCCCGTGTCAGAGGGCAATCACAGATACACCCCCCTCAGAACTCTCATATCCGTATGCACACCATGCTTTTTCAGGGGAGTTAGTTCAGTGGTTCTCAAACTTCTTGAAGTGGGGCCCACTTCTAAATTTCCTCTACTTTTCAGGATGTAACCTCACACTACTTCTCCCCTCCCCCAACATAAAAAACACAAGTCTCCCATCAGTCAATACTGAACAGATTTATATTTTGTTTTTCATTTTTAGAACACACAAGTATTTATTTATTAAAACACTTATACCCGGCTTTTCCTCTTGGTTCAAGGCGGCTTACAATAACAGTTAAGGCAAACCCCCACTAACCAAAGATAAAATACCAAGTCACAGATCCCATCCGCCCGCAAAAAAAAAATTCAATTGCTAATTGAAACTCTCTCAAAAGCCCTGGCAAGCAGGCAGGCCTTGCAGTGCCTCCTGAAGCTCTCTCAGGAGGGGTAACCCCTCACCTCTTCATGGAGTCCACTCCTCAGCGCTGGAGCTATGATGGAAAAGGCCCAGGCTCTGGTCAGTGACAAGCGGGCCACCCTAAGACAGCCAACAGATGGCTGCCTGATGACCATAGTTGGTGTGCAGGGACATATGGAGGAGGAAGTGGAAGAGGAAGAGTTGGATTTATACCCCGCTCTTCACTTGGGAGTCTCAGAGCGGCAATCTCCTTCCCTTCCTCTCCCTACAACAGACACCCTTTGAGGCAGGTGGGGCTGAGAGAGCTCTGAGAGAACTGCTCTTGGGGAAAAAAGCTTTGAAAGAGCTGTGGCTGACCCAAGGTCACCCAGCTGGCTGCACGTGGAGGAGTGGGGAATCAAACCCGGTTTTCCAGACTAGAGACCACCGCTCTCAACCATTACACCAAAGGAGAGGGTCCTTCATACACATGGCGTTATTGAGCACACCCTACTTCATGGCCACTTTGCCAGCCTCATAACCCACTGTGAGAGAGTTGTGACCATTTTTGGTTCCTGACTTCTGAGCTGAAAGCCACGGTGAGGTAGTTCTTACATTCCGCAGCTTGTCATCAAGTACAGAGAATGTGCATGCATGTGTGGACCAGGCCCCTGAGGATTGGCAGTTCAGTGGGCGAACTGAAGAAGAGTGTTGTATTATGGGGGCTAATCAAGATTCTCTGCAATACCCTATTCACATGTACAAGTCATCCCCAGCTATTATAGTCACTGTGATATGAATCCATGTATGAACCACTCGTTATTTGTATCATGAGTACATGAGCACACAAGAAGCTGCCTTATACTGAATTAGACCCTTGGTCCACCAAGGTCAGTATTGTCTACTCAGACTGGCAGGGGCTCTTCAGGATCTCACATCACCTTCTGCCTGGTCCTTACTGACTGGAGATGCCGGGGATTGAACCTGGGACCTTCTGCATGCCAAGCAGATGCTCAGCCACTGAGCCACAATCCTTGTGACCAGGATGCATTGTCTTATGGTTTAATGAGATAATTTAGGTAGGTTCTTCGGACAGGACAGGATATACTAAACCATCTTTTACAGCAAGGAACATTTAGAAACCCAGGCTATGCTACTAAACAAATGCTGATTTTCAAGCTTATGTTTTGTAACAGGTAAAGAAGCTTGGATAGGAGAGGTGGTATAGTATAGCCTGATTTATCATACTCAGAAGCTAAGCAAGGTCCACCCTGGTTAGTACTCGGATGGGAGACCTCCAAAGGACTGTAGAAGAAGGCACTGGCAAACCACCTCTGCCTCTCATTTGCCTCGAAAGCCCCTTGCTAGGGTTGCCATAAGTTGACTGCAACTTGAGGGCAGTTTACACACACAAAGAAGCCTGGAAACATTTATTTGGCCAGAGAGCAAAATCTTCTTGGAATGACTTTTCACAAGGAGTGGGGCTATGCCACTTCCACACCCCCCCTCCATCATATCCAACTGCATCCAAGAATTACATATTAGTTCTACAGGCTGCGCATGGAGAAGCAGAAAACTCTTTTCCGAGAAGATGGTAATCGATGCATGGCACAACTTTGGTTTGATGAGTTTGTATGTATATTTAAAGAATTTCTACATTCAGGGAGCCACCGAAGTGTATGGGGAAAGGGGAATTATTTTCTCCATCCAGCACTGCAGTTTGGCAACTGACTCATGGCATAAACAGAAAACAAAAGGCATGCATATAATATAAGCAATGAGTATCTCTCGCAATGAAAGCTTTCCCCCCAACGTTTCATCACATTCTGAACCCAGGACGGCAGGCAAACTTTAGGACGTTGAGGAGGGGGGGGGGGGCGAAGTCCCTTAAAATGGAAAGGACAGGGCATACCAACTGCAAAATAAGAATCGCAGAGCTATTGAGATGGTGAGCCATTGGCTGGACTAGAGATGCAGGGCCAGTTCCAGATTTTGGGTCGCTCTGTACAGAGTTCCCAGAGCCCCCTTCCTGCCTACTCACCCATAGACCTCTACTCTGCCCTGCTCATCAGCTCGCCCACTGCCCCTGTCATAGCCATCTGCACTGCCCACTGCCTTTTCCTTGATGGCACTCAGCAGTGCGGGCAGCTGGATACACCAGTGGTGAAGCACTCACAAGTGAACAGGAGGGGAAATAGTATGGGGGGGGGGTTGGCAGAAGTGGGCCCCACCAGAAGCCCCACCTGACAGTATGCTGACACTGGCCCCTTGGAGGTGGAAAGTACCATCAGGTTCCAAAATACTAGAATATGAGGGCATCCAATTAAGCTGACGGGCAGTCAGGAGGACAAAAAGAAATATTTACACAGTGAGTGATTAAAATGTGGAATTTGCTGCTGGAGGATGTCGTGATGCCCACAGAGATAGATGGCTTTAAAGGCGGATCAGACAAATTCATGGAGGATAGGTCTGTCAGGGGCAACTAGCCATGGTGACTGAGGGGAACTTCCCTATTCAGAGGCAGTAAAGCTCTGGATCCCAATGCTACAGAAGCAACATCGGAGGAAGGCTCTGGCCTCTCTGCCCTGTTGCTGGACCTCCGGAGGAACTGGGTGGCCACTGGGTGAGATAGGATGCTGGACCTGATGGACCACTGGTCTGTTCCACCAAGTGCTCTTCCTATGTTCTTAGAATGACCCCACAGGGTTTTCAAGGCGCAAGACATTCAGAGGTGGTTTGCCATGGCCTGCCTTTGCGTAGCAATCCCGGACCTCCTTGGTGGTCTCCCATCCAAGTTAGTAAACAGAGCTGACCCTGCTCCTGAGATCTGACCAGATCAAGCTAGCCTGGACCATTTAGGTCAGGGTGGTCTTAAGGGGGGGGGGGAGGCTGAAAGATGCTGTTCTCTTGAACTGGAGCTATCCTACACACATAAGAGCATGCCTGATTCTTAATTGCGGGGGGGAGAGGGTATTAGGGCAGGAAGTTTACTAGGGAATGTCTGTCTGTCCTCTCCTATGGGAAAAATAAAAACTGCCACTTGGGGATGGAGTGAAGGGAAATCCTGTCCCTCACTGCTCCTCATCGGCAGGAAGGCTGCGTGGGTATGCTCCACGTCTCCTGGCAACCCCCCACCCCCACCCCGCTGGTCATCATGAAGGGGATTTTGCCAGGGAAACAATGCAGACCACATGGCTTCATCTCCCCCACTTAGCCTGCATTCTGACTCCCCCCCCCCCCAAAAAAAACGAACAAAAACAATATTATTGACCAAGGAACGGCTAGATTCAAGTCCAGTAGCACCTCAGAGACTAACACAATGCTTCTGGCTGTAAGCTTTGGAGAGTCAAACTCCTTTTGTCAAATACCAAGGGAGCTATGATGACTGTCGAAAGCTTATACCGTGGAAATCCTGTTGGTCTCGAAGGTGCTGCCGGACTCGAGTCTAGCGGTTCTATTGCAAAGCGACGCGGCTACCCTCTGACATCATGACAATGGATTCTTTAAAACAACTATCACCCAGGGATGCCAGATGCAAAATCTAAAAATTGGATCGTGACAGAAAACACCTGCAGTTTTGAACACAGGCAGCACAAGGATGCCAAAATTGGAGGGAGGGACCCATAGAGAGCCTTTGGGCCATACTGTCATGGAAAAGGTTTTGCATCTTGGCTGGCCAGCATCTCTCCCCCCTCCCCCCCAGCAGATAAAAGCCAAAAATAGGGCATGCAGAGACTCAGGAAAGCCCCTACCCTGCCACAAATTTTGTCTGTCCTCAAGGTGCTGCTGGACCCCTTGCTCTTTTCTACTGATGCTGTCTCAGCAGCGTTGCTGCAGTGTGGTGGAGCAGAAGAGGGAGGAAGCGTGGGGAGGGTGGGCAGCGGTCCACATGCTCGATGGTGGCTTGCAAACCATGACATCGCCCTAACGGGCCCTTGCTGAGCTTTAAAGAACGGCCAGGAAAGCAGGAAGGGGTTTCCCACGTCCTGAGCAAACCAGATAAGGCCGCCTCTACGGTGCGTGTGTGCTGTGCGCGCAGTGCAAAAGGAACAAACGAATCTGATCAAATACAAGGAATTTTTTTAAAAAAAAGTGTGTTCCCAGTGAACCTCGGGAGAAGCAGCATCGACAGCCAAAGCACCTGAGAAGCTCAACAATGACTGGGGGAGAAAAGAGGGGTTGCAATCCCACCCCACTGTAATCACTACCCGATTGCAATCACACACACACACACGCACGCACCCCAAGCGGATTTCCAGGTTCGCTTCTGGCTTGCAGGCGTGCTTGACAAGGGACGGGGGCGCGGACGGGGGCGCATGCAGAGGAGAAGGGAATCCAGGACAGCCACCTACCGACTGTCGTGGTGCGGGTGCGGAGGTCCGGCCCGCTGATCCCCGCGCTCTGTTGCACCTGCGGAAGGCGGAGGAAGCGGAGGGCGGAGGCTTTTCCCCTCGAGGAAGAGGTGGGGTTTGCTCACGGCAGCCTCGTCGCCGTCCCTGGAGCGTCCCGGGGGCCAGAGACAAAGAGCTCCCACTTCGCCCTTGCGAGCTTACAAGCGGAGAGGAAAGGGGGGGGGGGGGGGGAGGGCGAGGGTTGGATCCTGATAGGAAGCGGTGGGGGTGGGTGGGTGGGGACATCCTTGCCCTACAAGCCTCCTTTACTAGACAGAGCCAGAAGGGGAGGAGGAGGAAGGAGGGGGAAGGGGATGAACAGAGCTTAAGCAAGCCTTCTCCCTTGGCAGCCTTTGCTCGCTTTCCTTTCCTTGGCGAGAAGGAAGCTGCATTGTTCTGGTTACAGCCTTTGCGTTAGTCTGAGTGGGTGGGTGTGCGTGCGTGTGTACAGCTCACATTGCTGGGGAAGAGTGTAGATCTAGGATGGGGGGGTGGGCTAATGGGGCGCACGCTGTAATCTCGGTTTTCTGCGTGTGGCATGCACGTGTGCAGTTTAGTGTTGCCAGCCTCCAGGCAATGGCTGGGGATCTCCCGCTATTACAACTGATCTGCAGGCGACAGGTATCAGTTCACCTGGAGGAAATGGCTGCTTTGGAAGGTGGACTATATATGGTATTATATCCTGTTAAACTCCCTGCGTTCCCCGAACCTCGCCTTCCTCAGGCTCCGCCCCCAAATCTCCAAGTATTTCCCAACCCGGAGCTGGCAACCGTGGCTTGTGTTGCTGGGCCCCTTCCAGTTCTGCATGGCAAAGGCCCTTCATCACAGTGTGTTCAGCTGTGTGTGCACAATGCAGTTCCACAAATTAAGGCGGCGTTGGTGAAAGGTGAAAAGTGCCTTCCGGTTGCAGCGGACTTATGGCAACCCTGGAGAGTTTTCAAGGCAAGGGGGCAAACAGAGGTGGTTTCGCCATTGTCTGCCTCTGCAGTGCAGCCCTGGACTTTAGGGTTGCCACGTCCCCCCTTGTCACTGGCGGGGGGTAGGGTTGCCAGATCCAGGATGGGGAACTCCTGGAGATTTGGGGATGGAGCCTGGGATGGATGGGGACCTTGGTGTACGATGCCATAGAATCCACCCTCCAAAACATCCGTTTTCTGCAGGGGAACTGATATCTGTAGTCTCGAGATGAGCTGTAATTGCAGGAGATCTCCAGGTCCCACCTGGAGGCTGGCATACCTAACTTAATGGGTGGTCTCCTATACTGACCAGGACCCACTAGCCTGGGCCAGCTAGGTCAGGGCAAAACAAATTCATTTCCTCTCAAGGTAGTATGAAAGATTTTTTTCAGGTTGGTGGGGGATTTTACTTATTTGCCTTTCTTGTGTCAGTGATGCAACTGCACAGCCTAAAGCTTTTCACATTCTTTAATTTCAGGAAGCACTTCCGTCCCCTTCCATTTTCGATTCCACATGAATAACATCCCTGTGTGTAAAACAGGGCAAAGGTTAAAAAGTCCTAGAGCGAGATGCAAAATAATAATAAAGTGTTTTGCATTGTACCTTTGCATCCCTGACTCCTTTCTTTGCAACACCCATCCCACCTCAGGGGTCTCCGTTCCTGCTCATATCTGATAAAGGGAGCTTTGACTCTCGAAAGCTCATCCCCCTAAAATCGTGTTGGTCTCTAAGGTGCTGCTGGACTTGAATAGCATGTATAGAATGTTGTGTCAGTGCTTGAAATAGCGTTGGTTCACAAGTGCATGTTCACCACTGGGTGGTAGCATATTTGATTGGGGACTGAAAGGTGTGAATGAGCCATATGAAGTAACAAGGCTTTATTGAATGCATTGTAGAAATACAGCCTCCCCACAGTTTTATGAATGCACACATGAAGCATACTCATGAAGCTGCTTTATACTTTATCAGACCTTTGGTCCATCTGGGTCAGTACTGCCTGTTCAGAGTGGCAGCAGCTCTTCAGAGTCTCAGGCAGAGGTCTGTCACATCACCTTCTGCTTAGTTCTTGGCAGGGCTATTTTGGGGCAGGAATGCACAGGAATGGAGTTCCGGCTGGCTCCTGAGTTGGCCACACCTGGCAGGAACTCATTAGCATAACAGGCCACACCCAACAGCAGGAACTCATTAGGATTGGCTGCATTAGGGGTATGTGGCCTAACATGCAAATTAATCCCTGCTACAAAAAAGCCCTGGGTTTTGACAACAAACAAGGTAAACAGAATAAGAAGCAAAAGGTGGGTGTGGCTGGATGACCACTCTTCTGGTAACATGGGGGTGTGGTGTAATATGCTAATAAGCTGTGCTGTCAGTGGTGTGCCCTAATACGCTAAAAATTTTCTGCTGTTGGGTGTGGCCTATTATGCTAACAAGTTCCTGCTGGGCTTTTTCTACAAAGAAAGCCCTGGTTCTTTGAGATCCCCGGGATTGAACCTGGGATCTTCTGTGTATGAAGCAGAGGCTTTGCCTTTGAGCTACAGCCCCTCCCTCACTATTACAGTGCAATCCTTCAGTGGCCTTAGAACAGCATGTCTCTGTTTATGATTGGGCTGTTAATATCCTTATAGCATTGATAGGCAGGCAAGGTCACCTAGGGGACTGAATCACCCGGAAAAGGATACTGCAGAGCTTGAAAAGGTGCTGAAAAGAGCAACCAAAATGATAAGGGGGCTAGCGCAACAGCCCTATGAGGGTCGGTTAAAACACTTAGGGCTGTTTAGCCTAGAAAAAAGGCGAGTAATGGAAGTCATGATAGAGGTTTATAAAATTATGTATTGTGTGGGCAGAGTGGACAGGGAAAAACATTTCTCCCTTCCCCATAATACTAGAACCTGGGTTCATCCACTAAAGCTGAAGGGTGGAAGATTCAGAATAAACAATAGGAAGCACAATAGTTAACTTGTGGAACTCCCTGCCACAGGATGTTGTCATGGCCACCAACTTTGAAGGCTATAAAAGGGGAGCATGGGCGGGATGATGCCGTTGCAGTCTTCCTGTTTGTGGGTTTCCTAGAAGTAGCTGGTTGACCATTGTGTGACTGGAATGCTGGACTTGATTGGCCTTTGGTCTGATCCAGCATGGCTCTTCTTATAGGGTGCGATCACACGGGCATTTAAACCCGGGTCTCCCGTGCTGCTCTTTCAAGCGCGATGGCTCAAACGGAAGGTACTTGTTTTTCCTGGTGGCTGGAAAAGTGGGCTCGAGTGCGGGGGGGGGGGGGGGGGGGGCGGCGGGCGGCGGCGGCTTCGAGACGGGAGACAGATGCGGCCGTCTAGTCAGCCCCTTTAATTGCGATGGGGAACAGCTGCGAGGCCCGCAATAAACGTCCGTGTGATCGCACCCATACTCTAATCAGAAGGCTTTTTGCCCTGCAGATTGAAAAGACCACACTGAATTCTCACCAAATAAGCTGCTCACATTCCACCACAGAGTGTGTTTGTCGGCTTCTAACAGTGCAGACTTCCACCTTTCTAAAGCCACTGAAGCTGATGGGCTTCGAAGAGTGTAATTCTGCTTACAATGGCATTGTAAGGGTGATCCACTGTGGAAACGCACCAAGATCCCTTGTAGCCCTACCGTCTTCAGATGTTCAAGAAACTTTCAAGAAACTGGACTCTTTAAAATCACTTCATTCTAAAACAGCGTTCAGTTTATGCATGCGATTTTTCATCAGTTATTTGAATGCTGTGTAGCTGCTATCAGTACACCCGCCTGTGATTCCCTATACCAATCAGCACGGTCACTAAATAGGTCTGCCATGACTCCACACTTTTATTCACCATCTCTGCTGAATTCTTGAAGAGGGCAATTCAAGCAAATCCTGTAATCAATAACCTCTAATCGATAGTTATTTGTAGATGATACAGCTCTTGTGCTAACAAAGCGCAGGCAATCACTAAATGATTGAAATTGTTTCAAAAAAGCAGGGAGGTTAAAAGGTTAAGGATCAATCAAGATAAACCAGCAGTGCACAGTATGGGTAATTAAGGGGAATCTTTATGAAAATCACCTACTTGGAAGTCAATGTTCCTCAGTTCCTCAGTGAAGGGACCTAACTTGCAAGAAATGAAAAAAGAAGAAGAGTTTGGATTTATACCCCGCCCGTCACTACGCAAGGGAATCTCAGAGCAGCTTACAAACTCCTTTCCGTTCCCCTCTCCACAACAGACACCCTGTGAGGCAGGTGGGGCTGAGAGAGCTCTGACAGAAACTGTTGTTTTTCAAGAACACCTGTGCCAGAACTATGGCTTGCCCAAGGTCATCCAGCAGGTGCAAGTGGAGGAGTGCGGAATTAAACCCTGTTCTCCCAGATTAGAGTCCGCACACTTAACCACTACACCAAAAAAACCCCAAACCATCATGATCTAAAACAATGGGATTCCTACAATACAACCTGGCTAGACAGAATTGCTGATGTCACTCTTTGGCTTTATTTAAGAACGTAAGAGATGCCGATGTTGGATCAGGCCAGTGGCCCATCCAGTCCAACACTCTGTTACACAGTGGGCAAAAATACCAGGTGCCATCAGGAGGTCCACCAGTGGGGCCAGGAGACTAGAAGCCCTCCCACTGTTGCCCCCCCCCCCCCAAGCACCAAGAATACAGAGCATCACTTGCCCTAGACCGAGAGTCTCTATCTGTACCTTGTGGCTAATAGCCACTTATGGACCTCTGCTCCATGTTTATCCAGGGGTCATTATGTAGAAAAAGAGGTGCAGGAACTCATTAGCATAACTCATTTGCATAATTTATTTGCATATGCCACACCCCCTGACATCACCGGACGTGTGTCAGAAGGCAACACCCACCACTCAGGCTTCACCTCAAAAATCTTCAGGTATTTCCCAACTCAGAGCCGCGAGCCAGCTTCACACTCAGGTCTGAGTATGTATTGATGGGTTCAGGGTATAGTTAAAAGTCACCTGTAACTTAACCTTCCTGATGCTAAGAAGGTCTGGTTAGTGCCTGGAGACCTCTGAGGAACCCAGTGCATGATGCTTATGGGGATATAAGTCAACAAGCCAAATCCTTGGCTATTTCTACCAGGCATCTTCCAACAAAAGTTTAAATATCACAGTCATTATATAAGGTCATTCATTCCTGCTACAGACTCAGGATCCCAGCCTCCAGGTGGAACCTGGGGATCCCCTGGAATTACAGCTCATCTCCAGACTACAGTTTCGCTGGAGAAAATGGATGCTTTGGGGGGTGGACTTTGTGGCATTGTTCCCTGCTTAAGCCCCAGTTCTCCCCAGGTTCCATCCCCAAATCTCCAGGATTTTCCCAATCTTGAGCTGGCAACCCTATCCCCCACCCCCTCCCCTGACAGTGGCAAAGGGGGAACTGACGACCCTACTACAGACACAGATATTGCTCAGTAACAGACAAACGTGTGCCCTTTTTCTTTAAAACGTATGGTGTGTGTCTGTGCAAGTGAACCCTTGCTTTAATAGAAAAAGTAACTCATGACTAGAAGCATATGTCCAGGGACTTGGCCAAGCCAGAATGTTATGCAAAATGGCACCTATTCATTTCTTTTGTTTTGTTCTTTCCTCTCCAGCGTAACTCATTCTGTGGTTGATCCAATTACTCTACAGAGACGGATCTGGAGCAAAAAACTACACTGTAACTGAACGTCTTAAAGCTTTTAAGCACTTTACAGTCTTTGTGCGGTCTGATCCTGCAACATTTCTTTTTAGGGTTTTTTTTGGGGTAATTTTGTTAAAATGAAAAAAGGAATCCATAAAAATGAAAACAAAACAAAGAAGCACACAGAACCCAGAGACAGGTGGTTCAAGAGGAGAGAAACAGCACAAGAATTGTAACCAGGGCAGGGGGGGGAAATAAGAAGCACAGAAGAAAGGTGTCTGAACTATACACCAACAGCTTTTAGAATGTTGATGTGTATACAGACACTTAGAAAAGGGTGTGCAATTACATTCATCTTTGGAATCTCTGCGTTCACTGTCAGACAAATCCTATTTAATCACAAGAAAGCCTCACTGTATTCAAGGAGACTTTTCCCCAGGTAACTGTGTTTAAAATTTAGGGTTGCCAATTCTGGGTATGGAAATTGTTGTGTACTAAGACCACGGTTGCCTGGCCTCTCGCAATGGCGACCGCCACGTGGTCAGCACACAAGGTCAGAATCTACCTGAGCTTCGGCCAGGTAGAACAATAGTCAGTTGGATCCTGAGCGACCACCAATTACGTTCCTAGGTCTCCCGCTGGGGGACCTATGAACTGCAACCACGGACTTAAGGTCCTATCAGGACTTGGGGGCGAGGTCGGGGCATTGTCTCCGGCCGGCATAAAAGAGGGCTCTGAGCCCGGGGTTTCCATGTTCCATCTGACCCTCAATAAAGAGCTTTGCTATGAAATCACTACCACTCGCCTCCCGACTCCAATACTTTCCACTGGCTACGAGGATACTTTCCAGAAATACTTGGAGATTTGAAGGTGGAGTCTGGAAGAGTGGAGTTTGGGGTGGGAGGGACCCTGATAGGGTAGAATGCCATCCAATTCCCCTTCCAAAGCAGCCATTTTCTCCAGGAGAACTGGAACAAATGTTTTAAGTAATCCAGGGCTATTTTGGGGCAGGAACGCACAGGAATGGAATTCCGGCTGGCTTCTGAGTTGGCCACGCCTACAGCCTCCCCCACCTCGGGTTCCCCAGGTGTCTGGCAAGCCATGGGGCGCCTGGGGAAGCCAAGCCAATCCAGGGAGGGAAGGCAGTTTAAACTGCCTCCCCTTCTTAGGTTCCCAAGGCGCCAGCCAATCCAGAAACTGCCTTCCTTCCCTTGGGTTCCCCATGTGCCCTGCAAGCTGTGGGGCACCTGGGGAAGCCAATCCTGGGAGGGAACTGCACCGTCAGGGGTGTGGCCTAATATGCTGACTTTCTGCTGTTGGGTGTGGCCTATTATGCTAATGAGTTCCTGTTTGGCTTTTTCTACAAAAAAAACCCTGGTAATAAATGATAAAAGGTAAGCCATTTATGTAATCTAGTGATCAGTTGTAATTCCAGGAGATCTCCACCCCCCAGCTGGAGGTTGGCACCCAAGATGATAGTGTGAATAAATTGGTATCAGTTTGGGCTGGTGTGACTATTATGCATTAGAAACCAGACACTTTTAACAAAAGAATATTAATGTTTAAGGGAGGGGCTGTGGTTCCCCCGGCAGAGCATCTCCTTGGTATGCAGGAGGTCCCAGGTTCAATCCCTGACATCTCCAGTTAAAAGGACCAGGCAGGAGGTGATGTGAAAGACCTCAGCCTGAGACCCTGGAAGAGCCACTGCCAGTCTGAGTAGACAGTACTGACTTTGATGCACCAAGGGTCTGATTCATTGTAAGGCAGATTCATATGTTCAGTGTTCCTTGATGGCTAAGGGTCTGTAGTCTTTGGAATGTCATACCTCTCAGATACTGGGAAGGTAGCCATCCTGCCTATCTACACATTGTGGAATGGCCTTTGCAAAGAGGTCAAGAAAGCTCCAACTCTCCTGACTTTTCACAAACTGTGTAAGACTGATCTATTCCAGAAGACTTTCCTGCGCAGATCGTATTGGGTTGCACAGTACAAAACAGTTTACAAACTTGCTTGGATAAATGATTAGGGACCGTGGTCTATACCGATGTGTCTGGCATGGCTTAATGTGTCATGTGAATACTTACGCTGTGCTTCAGTTCTTTCTGGTGGTTCTTGATTTCTAAAGTCCTAATGCATTGGTTATAGAATGTCCCATTATGCTGATTGTACTGACCTACTGTGAGTAATCTGTCTTGAGTCCCTGGGAGAAAGGCAGACTGTAAATAATGTACACAAATAAGCAAACAGTGTGAATGCAATATTCCTCCCTGCTGTTGTCTCCCCCCTCCCCCTGCAACCAACGTTCAGAAAGCAGACTGCCCCTAAACATGGAGGCTCTTTAGTTGTCCTCAGGGGTCCTTTCGTAGAAAAAGAGGTGCAGGAGCTCATTAGCATAACTCATTAGCATATGCCACGCCCCCTGACATCACCAGAAGTGTGTCAGAAAGGGAATGTCAGTTTCAGCCCCATTATACCCTATGGGCCATTGAAATCAAAGGCAAAAACTCATAGGGTATATGAGGGGCTGGAGGAAAGGGGGTTTCAGGGAGAGGCTCCAAACTTGCAGGGTAGCTGCTGGGGCCTCTCCTCGAAATACCCACCAAGTTTCAAGAAGATTGGACCACGGGGTCCAATTCTATGGGTCCCAAAACAGATTGTCCCATCCCCTCCATTGTTCTCTATGGAGGGAAAAAACGTTAACTTTTTTCCTGCCATAGAGAACAATGGAGGGAATGGGGGCAACCTGTTTGGGGGCCTGTAGAATTGGACCCCCTGGTCCAATCTTCTTGAAACGTGGTGGGCACTTCGAGGAGAGGCCCCAGCAGCTACCCTGCAAGTTTGGAGCCTCTCCCTCAAACCCCCTCCTCTCCAGTGGCTTTTAAAATTGCTGCCGAATTTCGGCAGCAATTCGGCGGTGAGCTGAATCAGATTAGAGAATCTGATTCAGCCCGTGGCTGCCCTACTGGCCAGTCCTGAGCTGAGCTCGCTCCGGCCCCAATGGACCCCTGGTTGTCCTAGATAACAGCCCTGAAGATGCCTGTCTTCCAGGAAGTCTAGTCTCCTTTAATAGTGATCTAAGCAGTGGCTCAAGTGGTTAAGACACTGAACTGCAGACTGGAAGGTCGGTGAGTAATCTGTCTTGAGTCCCTGGGAGAAAGCTCAGCAGTTCGAGACCCGAGTGCTGCGTGGTGGAGTGAGCTCCCGTCTCTGGCCCCAGCTCCTGCCAGCCTAGCAGTTCGAAAGCAAGAAATTGCAAGTAGATAAATAGGTACCGCTTTGGTGGGAAGGTAACAGCGTTCCGTGCACCTCGGCGTCTAGTCATGCCGGCCGCATGACCACGGAAACGTCTTCGGACAGCGCTGGCTCTCCAGCTTGGAAACAGAGTTGAGTAGCGCGCCCCCTAGAGTCGTATTGGAGTGGCTTTCGAGCAAGGGGAACCTTTACATTTACCTAAGCAGGTAGTGCCCTGCCCTGGATGGCCCAGGCTTCCCCAATCCCATCAGATCTTGGAAGCTAAGCAGGGGTCAGCCTTGGTTAGTACTTGGATGGGAGACTGCCAAGGAAATCCAGCATTGCTACACAGAACAAAGTTTGAGTCCAATTGCACCTTTAAGACCAACAAAATTTAATTCTCGGTTTAAGCTTTTTTGTGCATGCACCCTTCATCTGAGGAAGTGTGCATGCACACGAAAGCTTATACCCAGAATTAAACTTTCTTGGTCTTAAAGGTGCCACTGGACTCAGACTTTGTTCTGTTGCTTCAGACTAACATGGCCACCCACCTGAATCTATTGCTACACAGAGGCAGGCAAGGGCAGCCTACCTCTGTTAGTCTCTTGCATTGAAAAGCCTATAGGGTCACACCACAAGTCAGCTGCGGTTTTGATGGCACTCCCTATCACCAAGCTGGTGGCCCATCACCACATCATGTGGCAATGAGTTCCATAAACTAATGATGTGTGGGAACTTGGGAGAGATGGTGTGATGTACTGGACTGAATATGATTGGGGGACAAAGCCCTACTCAACTATCAAGATTATTGGATGTCTCTGGTCAAAGCTAAAATTCTCAGCCTTAACGGCCTCCTGGGATATTTTTGGGAGGAAAAATAGGGTAATGCATATACATTGGTTGAGCAGCTTTGAAAGAGAGAGGCATAACCAGTTTGGTGTAGTGGTTAGGAGCGCGGACTCTAATCTGGGAGAACTGGGTTTGATTGCCCACTCCTCCACATGCAGCTGCTGGTGTGACCTTGGGTCAGTCACAACTTTTCCGAGCTGTTCAGTCAAGAGCAGTCTTCAAGTGAGCTCTCTCAGCCCCACCTACCTTACAGGGTATCTGTTTTGGGGCAGGGGAAGGGGAAGGAGATTGTAAGCCGCTCTGATACTCCTTCGGGTAGTGAAGGGAGCAGTATAAATCCAACCTCTTCTTCTTCTCTTCCTTCTCCATACTAACTTCCCAAGATTAATATCTGAGCGACATTTAAAAACTATTTCACTTCTCTTGCTGTTGGGTATTTTACTGTGAACTTTAGAGTTTTAAATGCCATTTTAGTAGTGGCTTTATGCTCTTGCACATTAGTTACTGAGGCCAAAACTTCAGAATGGAGCAGTCTATGCATTTGCGTAAATAAAATTTAGTTCTGGATTGGTTGGGGGGTGGGCTGAGGTTGCTACAGGTGGCCCTGTTGAGAATTTGCATTTTGCAAATTATGCAAGCCCAAATTTACCATCCAGCCTCCCAGACCCTGCCCTCCCAGCTCACCCTCATCCTTGTCCTCTCCCCCAGCTTCATGACCCAACTGTGAGATGATCCACTTTTGGAGCCCAAGCCACACTTTGAGAGCCACTGTCCTAAGCTCTTCCAGTGAATTTTGTGCCTGTTCGTCCCTGAGGGATTCAAACCACAAGACCCAAGCCTGATATTTTGATTGAACCCAGCTGTTGTGTTGCTTAAACGTCCCTCTGGGGGATGTTGTCCAAACATGGGAAAGTACAATGGCTTTCATTTTTCACTGATACCCGTGATTTCAGCCAAATGTGCTGAGAACAAGCCAGGCAGGAGTAGAAGCCCAAAGGGAGGGAACTGGAACACATTGGGTCCACTAGAAATAGTTGTAAATGGTTTTGGGGATTTCCACTTTCAGGCATTGTTGCAAAGTGCCAAGTAGCCGATGTGGGGAAGTGTGTTCCTCTTCAAAGTGGCACAATTTTCTTCAGTTTCATATCTAATAGGGGGGGGGGGGGATACATAAGAAATACTCTGTTATGAGTCTTCAAGTACTGCTGTGATATAATTTTAGGAGGGTGACCATGTTGGTCTGCAATAGAAGAGCAAGATTCATGCGCAGTAGCACCTTAGAAGCCAATAAGATTTTCAGGGTATAAGCTTTCAAGAGTCAAAGTACCCTTAGAGCTAAGGTTGCCTTCCTCCAGGTGGGGCCTGTAGATCTTCCAGAATTACAACTCATTCCCAGACAATGGAGATTTGTTCACCTGGACAAAATGACTACTTTGGAGAGTGGACTGTATGGCATTATATCCTGCAGAGATCCCCCTCACCAAACCCCACCTTCATAGAATCATAGAGTTGGAAGGGACCTCCAGGGTCATCTAGTCCAACCCCCTGCACAATGCAGGAAATTCACAAATACCTCCCCCTCCACACCCTCAGTGACTGTGGCTTAGTGACAGAGCATAGGTCCTGGGTTCAATCCCCAGCATCTCCAGTTAAAGGAAGTGGCAGTTGGCGATGTGAAAGACCTCTGCTAGAGACCCTGGAGAACAGCTGCCAATAAAGGGTGAGGCAGCGGGTGATGTGAAAGACCTCTTGTTGCGTCCGCTGACCGCCACTGGGTGCCAGCGGCATACAGTCAGAGCTTGACTCCGAGAGACAATAGGGGTCAAGGATCCTAGACCACCACTAGCCCTCCAATAAGAACTCTGGCAGGAAATCCAAACCTGCCAATAGGACTTTTGGGTGTGTCCTAGGAGGGGTATATAGGTGGCCATCTCGGCCAGTATTGCATGCTTGCTGTGTACTCAGTAAACCTATGTTGATCACCACGTCGTAGTCCGGGCTTTCCATGCATCGAACCAAGTACACAATACCTCTGCAGTCCATGCAGTAGACAGTACTAACTGGACTAAGAATTCAGTAGGAGGCAGCTTCATGTGCTCAAAGTGCTGTGTTTAGCTTAAAGCCAAACAGAATCCTGGTCATTTACTCACTTAAGAGCCATTCCCGCCTATCCAAACAAAGCCAGCAGTTTCTTGTGCAATCACAGGTTTCCCCTTCCCAGACTGTTTCCTGATTTCACATAATGTGTGGGTTTTTTTGCCCATGAGTCTCTTTTTCTCTCCAGGGATTTTCCTCTTCTCTGAAATCCAAAGAGGGGGGTGGGGGGGGGGAATCCTAACCTGTCCCCACGAGAACAATGATCAGCTATTTCTTTTCATTTATTTGGACTTGGACTTGTGTGCCTGTTCTTGGTACAGTGTTTTGCAATCTCTCCAGCTAGTGTGAGGAATTTGACTGTGGTGACGACAGGACCAGTTTTTATTGGAGCAGGCAACCCCAGAAACTTGGTCGCTTTAGAACTTTGTAGATTCACAGCCATGTAAGGTTACCAGGTCCCCCCGGCCACTGGTGAGGGATTTGGGGGGAGGAACAGGGTTGCCAGATCCAGGTAGGGAAATTCCTAGATATTTGGGGATGAAGCCTGGGGAGGACAGGGACCCCAGAGGGGTATAAAGCCACAGAGTCCACCCTCCAAAGCAGCCATTTTCTCCAGGGGAACTGATCTCTGTAGTCTGGAGACGAGGTGTGATTCCACGTCCTATCTGGAAGCTGGCATTCCTACAAACACACTCGGTGTAGAAGCCCTGTTTGATTATATTTATTAAATAATATTGCTTTCACGCCTATTATTTAAAGGATTTAAATAGAAAGCCATCACAGTATAATGGCTAGACTGTCAAACTTGTATCTGGGAGACCCAGCTTCAAAGCTTCACTCTGCCTGTGGAGGCTTGCCGGATGAACTTAGGCCAGTCTGTTCCTCAGCCAAACTTACCTTGCAAGGTTGTTATTGTGAAGACAAAGTGAAGGAGGGGAGAATTATGTTGTATGCCACTTGGATGTGTGCTGGGTAGGGCTACCAAGTCAGCCCGGGGGACGGGGGATTCCCCGCTAAAGGGGTTCCCGATCCGCTGGACAGCATTTGGCCGGCGGGGGTAACCCCACCCCCGACGTTGTCCAGCGAAGATGACGTAATGACGTCACCGGAAGTGACATCAGCACATTGGGGGCGTTGCCAGGGCGACGCTCTGGCAATCGCCCCAAAACTCTTATGATACCATAGAGTTTTGGGGCGATTGCCAGAGCATCGCCCTGGCAATGCCTCCAACGTGCTGACGTCACTTCCGGTGACGTCGCTGGGCGCGCGCGCCAGGAGGAACTCCCAGGGTTCCCCCCTGCCGGTGAGTTCCGAAGACTTGGCAACCCTAGTGCTGGGGTATAAACATGTAAAAAAAATTTAAAAAATCATGTATACCCTGCTTTTCTACTAGGATAGCCAGCACAAGGTTGTCAGCCAGTGAGAAACTTGCTTGTGGGGGCCCTCATCACCAGCAACATATCAATGTCACCAGCAATGCTGTAGCACTTGACTGAAACCACAGAGTTTTAGGTGAATGCTAGAGCAGGAGTCCCCAGCCTTTTTGAGCCCGCGAGCAACTCTGGAATTCTGACACAGCATGGTGGGAAAAGCCACAACATGGCTAACACAAAATGGCTGCTTCAGGTAGGGTTGCCAAGTCTCCCCGGAGGGAGCAGGGAAACCCCCCCTTGATTGTCTTGCTCCCCACCGGCCCGGATTGAGCTGCCAGGGGGAACCCCACCCCAAAATTCCCGGGCTGCGAAGACGTGCTCGGTGTGATGATGTCACCCGGAGGTGACATCATTGCGACGGGCACATTTCGGGGGGGGACACGCTCTATCATTCAAGGGGAAACTCTATGGTTTTTCCTTGCATTATACAGGTCCCGCCTCCAATGTGTCCGATGCGATGACGTCACCTCTGGCCTCCGGCAGCCTTTTAGGGCAGTGGGCCACTGGGAAATCTCCCTGTAAGTTCAGCGGACAGTGGGACACTTCTGGTATGTCTGACAGAAACACAAGTACTCCTTAACAAGTGAATCAGCATTAAACTGAAAACAGTTCTCCATCTAGGGTTGCCAACCTCCACACTGGGTCTGGAGATCTCCCACTATTACAACTGATCTCCAGATAACAGAGATCTGTTCCCCTGGAGAAAATGGCTGCTTTGGAGGCTGAATTCTATGGCATTGTACCTTTCTGAGGTCCCTTACCTCCCCAAACCCTGCTGTTTCCATGCTCTACCCCCAATTCTCCAGGAATTTCTCCACCTTTAGCTGACAACCCTAATCCCAGTCTTTAGCTGGCCCTGCTGTTTCCAGCTGCTGTTACTCTGGGGGCTGCAGCAATCTCAGCAATGGATGTCAACAACCCCTGGCAGTGCGGTGGGGTTTGTTGTCTCTAAGGCTTAGCTGGGAATAGGACAAAGCTGACGGGTCCAATTCTTCTCCCAAGGAGGTCACAGAAACAAACATACTGTTCTTTGGACAAGCTGGGGTCAAGTTGGCTTAGCTTCAGTAGCAGAACTTCCTCTTATGCCTTCAGACTATAACTAGAGATTACAGTTCAGATTTCGACTGTTTGGAGCAAAACTTGAACAAAAACAGGTCTGAAGCCTCTGCCAGCAGTTGAGCAGTCTGTGGATGGAGCATAGATCTGGATTCAAATCTACACTGTCATGAAATTTTCTCAGTGATCTTAGATCCTTCATTCTCTCTGCCTAACCCACCTCACAGGGCTGCTGTAAGGATAACAGTGGAAAAGGGGGGAACTCTGTACACAGTTCTGAGCTTGTCAGAGGAAGGGCAAGATAAAAATGTACTAAATAAATAATATATTTATTATTACATATCTATATATTTATTTTTCAGTGTGGCCACCATCTGCGGATATCTAAATCTGCCAATCAGGGCCAAACTTACTCAAAACAGATTTTTCTACAAACTTGAGGGACTGCCTAGGTTTGCAGAAAAATCTAAAATGTTAAATGAACACATTGTAGGGGTTTAAATTCCCCCCAAATTAAATAAAGCATTGTCTGAGCATGTGCAGACAACAACGCACTTACTGTTGAGAGACCCAGCAGCAGTGGCTGCTGCTGTTGTGGTGGCAACTGTGGCTGTAGAGCCCAGACGCTCGGCCATGGGAGAGCTGGGAGCTGTTGCTGGACACAACCATGGCAGATGCCAGGAGCCACTCCAGGCCAACCATGGTGACAGATGCCAGGAGCTGCTCGTGGTCCAGCTGCAGTGGTGTGGCTCTGGGCCCAGCTGTGGCGGCAGATATCAGGAACTGCTCCTGGTAGGGCTGCCAAGTCAGCCCGGGGGGCGGGGGATCCCCCGCTACAGGGGTTCCCGATCCGCCGGCCAGCCTTTGGCCGGCGGGGGGAACCCCACCCCCTAAGTTGTCCAGCCAGGACGACTTTCCCCAGTGTAATGACGTCACCCAGAAGTGACATCACCACGTTGGGGGCGTTGCCAGGGCGACGCTCTGGCAATCACCCCAAAACTCTATGGTACCATAGAGTTTTGGGGCGATTGCCAGAGCATCGCCCTGGCAACGCCCCCAACGTGGTGACGTCACTTCCGGGTAACGTCACCAGGCGCGTGCGCTTTGTGCGTGCGCCAGGGGAGCTCCCGGGCCAGGGAGGACTCCCCCCCGCCATTAGGTAAGTAGGACTTGGCAACCCTAGCTCCTGGCCTGGTTGTAGTGGACGTCAGGAGCCGTTATGGGCTCAGCGCAGTGGTAGCAGATGTCAGGAGAGGCTCAAGGCCCTGCTCCTGCCTGACTGCCAGGAGCTGTTCTGGGCTTGGAGCAGCTTCCAGTCACCCCCACAACCACCATGCTCAAAGGTAGGGGAAAGGAATTCGGGGGGAGGGGGGAGACAAAGAGAATGAAGGGGGATTAGTAGGGCCTGGGGATCTCCAGGTGGGGCCTGGGGATCTCCTGCTTTTACAACTGATCTCCAGCTGACAGAGATCAGCTCCCCTGGAGAAAATGGCTGTTTTGGAGGGTGGACTCTATGGCATGCTACCATGCGGAGGACCCTCCCCTCCCCAAACCGTCCCCTCTCCTGGCTCCACCCCCAAAGTCTCCAGGTATTTTCCCATCCAGACTTGGCAGCCCTAAGGGGAATTGTCTGAGGGGGAAGAGAAAGAGAAAGTAGGATTGTTTGAGGGGGAAGAGAAAGGGAAAGAAGGGTTGTCTGAGGGAGTGGGGAGAGAAAGAGAAAGAAGAGGAATTGTCTGGGGGAATAGAATGAGAAAGAAGGGGGATTGTGGGGAGAAAAAGAGAAAGAAGGGGAATTCTCAGGGTGGGGAGAAAGGATAAGAAAGAAGGGGGATTGTCTGAGGGAGGGGGGAAGGGAGAAAGAGGGGGAATATTGTCTGGGGGAGAGAAATAGAGGATTGAGAAAGAGGGGCAGATTGAGAAGGAGTGAGGGTAAAGGGAAGGGGGACATTGCCTGAAAAGGGGTGAGGGTAAGAGAGGGGCCAGTTAGCATACAAGGTATGAAGGGAGTAGGGTTGCCAGGTCTGGGTTGGAAATTACCTGGAGGCTTTGGGGGTGGAGCCAGGAGAGGGCGGGGTTTGGGGAGGGGTGGGGCCTCAGCATGGTACAATGCCATAGAGTCCGCCCTTCAAAGCAGCCATTTTGTCCAGGGGAGCTGATCTCTGTCAGCTGGAGATCAGTTGTAAAAGCGGGAGATCCCCAGTCCCCATCTGGTGGCTGGCAACCCTAGAAGGGGGAGTTAAAATAATTGCTAGAGAAGGGGGAGAAGAGAGGGGGAAACTGACATAGAAGGGTGAGGGGAGGGAAGGGAGAGAAGATTGATAGATCAGGGGTGAGGACAGAGAAGGGAGAGACAGGGAAGGAAGCAAAGGCAGGGGAGATGCCCTTTCCCTGCAAGTTTCTTGAAGGTCCTCACTTATTAAATATTTTATTGAATATACTTTACATTAATTAGATATTATTTATTACTAAAATGTAGTAAATAAATATTTATTTAGAAAATTTGTATGTCCTCTCTCCAGAGACCTGCTTGAGGTCCCTTTCCCTTCCCCTCCCCAAAATAGACACCCTGTGAGGCAGGTAGGGCTGAGAGAGCTCTTTGAAAACTGCTCTTGAGAGAACAGCTCTGAAAGAACTTATGACTGACCCACGGTCACACCAGCAGTTGAATGTGACGGAGTGGGGAATCAAATCCGGTTCTCCCAGATTAGAGTTTACACTCTTAACCGCTACACCAAAACAAGTTAGGGAATAAAAACAGCATAGAACAACCAATGATCAGCCTAAAAATATCCATAGAAAATCCTCAGGCTAGAAGAAAGTCATAAAATAATTACAAATATTTAACACTTTAATTAAAAGAACCATTGTGGCGTAGTGGTTAAGAGTGTCAGACAAGTATCTGGGATGCTCAGGTTCAAATCCCCAATCATGTTATGGAAGTTCATTGGGTGAACTTGGGCCATTCACACACCCTGAGCCTAACCTACCTCACAGGGTTGTTGTAAGGATAAAATGGAGGAGAGGAGAATGATGTAAACTGCTTTGGGTCTCCATCAGGGAGAAAGGTGGGGTATAATGAATTAAATATTGGAAGCACTTTTACCGAAATTTTATTGTTGTTAATGGATCTAATTTATGGGATTTTAAACTGGATTTTAAATATTATTGTATTAGATATGGCACATCGTGCCCTTGTGAGCCGCCCTGAGCCCGTTCGCGGGGAGGGTGGGGTATAAAACTGAAAAACAAACAAACAAACAAGTAAAAAGATTTTTTGTTTGTTTGTTTTGCTTGGTTCCTCATTAGTCTCTCATTAGTCCTCCTTCCTGCTTTGTGTGTTCTTATGAGTTTATGTGGTTTGTTCTATTATTAACAGTATTTTGGCAATAATCTGTGATTGACGATGCGTGGAGCATTAGGTGAATGCTTTTCTTTTTAAGACATTGCTATGGTTGTATAGACCGTAGGTCGGCTTAGGAAAGTCTTGGGAAATGATGTGTATTCTACATTGAATTTATGAATTTATTGGAATGCCCTGATCCAAAGGAAAAGTATTTATGCAGTGTATACATTAAGCGTGTCTGATGGTCCTCTTTTGGTGAAGAATTCTTGAAATGGAAACTATTACTGGATGTTCGTCAAAAATATTGTATTGGACCCCTAAATATTGTGTTAGACTCATATATATATTTTGTATTGTATTAAATCTTAGTATTGTGAATTACATCTTTAGTAGTGCATTGCAGCTATTTTGGTTTTTGGTATCACAATTGTAATAGCTGAGGGTTGTCAGTTGCTTATTATTAACAGTGGCAGTCTTCAAACAGAAACGCTTTAAGGGGAGATTACAGTGAGATTGCTAAACTGGAGTTCATTCACAGAACGATGGACCCCGCCACCAGGGCTGAATAGGGACATAGGATTCTTATCTCACTACAGATGCTAATTTTTTCCCTGTAAGCATTTCTCCTCTGCTCTCATCAGGCCAACGGCAGTGTGCATAGCACCTTTGCTTCCTGACTCCTTCCTTTGCAATACCCCTCCCGTCTCCTGACTGTGATATAAGGACTCAGGGATCTCCATTCCTACTTGTATCTGATGAAGGGAGCCTTGACTCTTGAAAGCTTATATCCTGAAAATATTGTTAGTCTCCAAGGGGCTACTGGACTCAGATCTATATGTTTTGTAACTTTAAATGCTTTTTAATGTTTGAAATGTTTCAATGCTTGAAATGTGTTAATATTCACCACCTTGGAGACCCTGAATTGGGTGAATTTGTGGCATAAAATGTTTAAATAACTAAATCAATAAAATAAAAAGGCAGTAAGCTATGTGCGAGGTTAACCTCAAGGGGGAGGGCATTCCAAAAGTGATGTCCCACCACTGGGAAATCACTGTCTTTGCGTACCACGTGCATCACCTCTGCCTACATGAGCAGAGACACCAAAGGTCGGGTGACTAATGTTGGCTGCAATGACATGCCGAGGATTCCCCTTTGGCATTATCACTGCTGAGAATGCACAGGTGTTCCCACCAGCACTGGAGAAGCCACACAGGAGTTTTGTACATGTATTCCTCAATCGGCCGCCACTTCCCCTCAATCTGTCGTGCTAGTGGAGGGCTTTTTCTTTTTTCGAAATTGGTACCCTTTCCATTGCTGAGATATAAGCTGAAAACTGGAGAATTTCCACTTGCATCTCGACAATAAAAAAGGACTAGAGACTTTTCAAAATGAAAGCTGGGAGTTCAGAGGAGCTAGTGGATTGTGACAATATACTGCTATAATGCTATTGCAATCTAGCAATTGCCATTTTTTTAAAGCTAGGGTTGTCAACTCTGGATTCAGAAATACCTGGAGATTAGGGTGCAGCCTGGAAGAATGGGGTTTCAGGAAGGGAGGGAACTTTGTGTGGTATAATGTCCTGTAGTCTACCTTCCAAAACAGCCGATTCCCCCCCCAGCCCCAGGAGATGTGGAACAAATGTTTTAAACAAATATATAATAAGCCAGTTTAGTGCAGGGAGCCAGTTTGGTATAGTGGCTAAGTGTGCGGACTCTAATCTGGGAGAACCGGGTTTGATTCCCCACTCCTCCACATACAGTTGCTGGTGTGACCTTGGGTCAGTCACAAGTTCTCTCATAGCTGTTCTCTCAACGAGCAGTTCTTTAAAGAGCTCTCTCAGCCCCATCTACCTCACAGGGTGTCAGTTGTGGAGAGGGAAAGGGAAAGGAGATTGTAAACCGCTCTGAGACTCCAAATGAAGGGTGGGGTATAAATCCAATCTCTTTTTCTTCTCTAAGCAATTAATGGAGTCTGGAGATGAGCTGTAATTCTGGGAGATCTCTACCCCCCACCTGTAGGTTGGCAACCCTGTTTTTAGCACAAAAACCCTCTTGGTTGGTATGACAAACCCCTGCTTCTACTCTGTGAAGCAGATTTTCCCACCAAAACACTGTTCCCAACTCTGACTGAACAAGCCTCTTAGTAGCAGATTTGAATGATAGAATTACAACTTTTTTGTGTGTCCCACCCTGTGATAGAGAAGTTATTTGGGTTTTGCCCAGGCCAGGGATTTATTGTAACTCAGCAGGAGCCCTCTTATAAAGCCCTTTGGAAATGGCACTTGACACAAAGAAAAGTTAAAACAAAAAGGTTGTTTTTATTGAACAGGCATAGCTGGATCAGGAATAGGGTAGGGTATAAGAAGCTGAGGTAACTGTTGTTGATTATACAAATTAGAATATTTTGAACAAATTGATCAGCTCAGCTCGGCTCCTTAGAGATACTTGCAAGAATCTTCTTCGGCTGCAGTGCTCAAGGTGTCGGAAAAGTCTCCTCCGAGACTTTCCCTTCACCGAGCTTGCTCAAACCTGGATTATATTGCTTGCTAGTCCTCACACTACCCGTGTGAGGTTGCGTCAGGTGGATTAATCCACCCAAGCTGTCAAGAAGAGCCGCTGTCCGCCTTGCGCATTTGCAAAGCGTGTCAGACCTCCATTCCCCCGACCGGAAACGCTTTTTCCCAGCATAGAGAACAATGGAGGGGATGGGACAACCTGTTTGGGGACCCATAGAATTGGACCCCATGGTCCAATCTTCTTGAAACTTGGTGAGTATTTTGAGGAGAGGCCCCAGCAGCTACCCTGCAAGTTTGGAGCCTCTCCCTCAAACCCCTTTCCTCCAGCCCCTCATATACCCTGTGAATTTTTGCCATTGATTTCAATGGCCCATAGGGTATAATGGGGCTGAAACCGACATTCCCTTTCTGACACACTTCTGGTGATGCCAGGAAATGTGGCATATGCTAATGAGTTATGCTAATTAATTATGCTAATGAGCTCTTTTTCTACGAAAGGACCCCTGCATAAAACCATCTTAGTTTTCTGGAAGTTAGTATTTTCTTCCTGTATTTGAATGCTTCCCTTGTGGGATTATAACTTCCCCCTTTTTATTCTTGAGAAGTCTAAGACCGTTTCCCTTTTCACACAAACCAGGGATCCATTCTGAGTTGAACCCTCTAAACAACTGGGTAAGAAATATCCTCCTTTTTCAAGGAGTGATAGTCCTTTTTCTGTCCAGGCTGGCAGTTCCAACTTACTGTCCCGCCTCTTCTGTCAAACCTAAAACCCAGTTATGAAGCCTGTGAATAAATGGAATTCAGCTACAGCTGAGACTTAGACTTTTAAGTTCTGATTTTTGAACTTTTCCTCAAAAGTGTTGGTACACAGCGAGGGCAAGGAGTTGTGTCCCTTCACTTGCCTGTTTCCTTCAGATTGTCACACACTCCTGACTGCCTGTTGCCAAGCCAAATTTCACAACAATGACTGACCCCTTCTGACCAGACTGACCAGGCTTTTGAAAGCTCTCCTCAGCTGGTGCTGACCAGTCAGAGAGAAGGATGGGGGGTGCACACAGGCAGCAGCCTGTGAATCAAACTGTGCTTTACAGTGAGGCATTAACCCCTAATCTCCCAGCTTTCTGAATCTGATGCACTAAGCATCCTGCCTTTGGAGGTCAGTTCGTCACAGTAGGCAGCTCCAGCAGACTGAGCGCAGGGAAACACCACTAATGTGGGCGAGGCCTTCAAAAAGGCACACTTGCCTGTCCACATGATGTGAAAAGCATGCTTTGATGCCAGTTCTTCCAGAAGGATCATATCAAACCAGGTTTGGGAAAGAGCAGAGCAAAACAGGAAAACCCAGAAAGTGCAAGATCCAGGGACTGTGTTGTGTGGATGCACCAAAAACCCTCACTTCATATCAAGAGCATAGACTTTCCAATTTCCTGGGGTGGGGGGACTGGGGCTGGGCCAGAGACATCACAGGCCATTGTCTCCGGGGGCGGCTCAGCACTTCCTGGAAAAGTTTGGGGGGGGGGCTCCAGCTCCCCAGCCCCCCTGAAGTTGACGCCTATGCTCCATATTGATTTCCACACCACAGCAAAACCTCATGTGGAAGCAACCCTTAACTGAGTGGGTTGTAAGTATGGGAGGATGCGAATTTGCCTTGTACAAGATGATGTGATGCACATGAACTGGTCTGAGTGAAATGGATCTAACAAAATTTTGCATCCATATTTTGTGCACAGAAAGCACAGCCCACATCCATTATATTCTGTTAGGGGCAGGGGTCATTTCGAGCAGGAGCGCGGGGGAGCTCAGCTCCGGGAGTTGGGAGTTGGTGCCTGCCTGTGTCATGGCTGCAGCAAAATGACCCCATCCCCTGGAAAGGTCCTTGTTCCTCTGACCAGCCTTCTGAAGGCTTCAGCCACCACTGAAGCTATCCTCCCAGAATAGTGGTATTTCTGAGGCTTGGATTAGTAGCTGTCTTCCTTCCTTCCTTTCCTTCCTTCCTTCCTTCCTTCCTTCCTTCCTTCCTTCCTTCTGACATACTTCCAGTGATGTCAGGTGGTGTAGCATATGCAAATAAGTTGTGCCAATAGAGTTATGCTAATGAGCTCTTGCACCTCTTTTTCTATGAAATGGCCCCTGGTTAGGGGAACCTGGCTTAAAGACATCCCATTTCAAAAGTTAGACTGGTATGAAAGAACAGACTTTGGAGTTATGGAATTCCTTGCCAGTAATGATTGTGGGAATCTAACCTTGCAACCTAAACCCAAACACACAGGAATCAAAACCTTTCTCCCTTTCCAGAATACTCTTATGGCTCTTTTGCAAACAGAAAGATTGTTGTTTTAGTCATCTTCATGGAACCGTGCCTACGTGCCTACAGCACTGGGGACTGTAGTTTTCATTATATGACGTCTCATTTTAGCTCCAAGCTTTAATGCAGCGGAACTCACTTCATGGAATTTGATTGTTCTCAGTTGTAGACCTGGGTTGCTGCCTTCTAGATGTGGGAGGGGGAGGAGAACCGGATGAATGAGATTAACGTTGAGAGTGCCAGCTAGGGTTGCCAGCCTCCAGGTGGGGCCTGGGGATCTCCTGCTTTTACAACTGATCTCCAGCTGACAGAGATCAGCTCCCCTGGAGAAAATGGCTGCTTTGAAGGGTAGACTCTATGGCATTGTACCATGCTGAGGCCCCTCCCCTCCCCTCCCCAAACCCCACCTTCTCCTGGCTCCACCCCCAAAGTCCCCAGGTATTTTCCAACCTGGACTTGGCAACCCTAGTGCCAGCACTGGGCTAGGGATTCTGGGGGTGGGAGAAGGTGTTGGAATGGAAGGAGATGGAGATAGGGTTATTCTCGGTCCCCTTCCAGCCTTCATCCCATCCAGAGACACGCGGGTGTGAGGGCTAGGAGTACTTACCCCCCCCTTCAGCACTGCTGTTGTGCAACGCCAGGTCCATTAATAATAAGACTGCGAGATTCTATTGCAATGCAAGAAGTGGGCCTGACGTGTGTGACCAAGACCTGGACGAGAGAAGGTGAAACATTTGCCTTGAAAGAGCTGTCCCCTCCAGGTTTTTGGTCCTTCATCAGTCTCGAACAGTGGGGTGGGGTGGGGTGGGGTGGGGTAGCGATACTCATCCGAGAGAGTTTTTCCCATCCCAAAGATTACCGGCACTGACTGTGTAGGCCTGAGCTGGGACTCTGAGGTGAGTCTGTCTGTCTGTCTGTCTGTCTTGTGTACCATCCACCTAGTACACCATCAGACAGCCTTCTGAGCCTGCTTGAGGCGGTGGCCGGCTGGCCCTTGGAACTGTCAGACGGCACATATTAAACCTGTGCTGTGTGAGGTACACTAGCCTCCGGTGGAGCACTGGATCAGGTTCAAGGGGCTGTTTTTGACCTTTAAGGCACTTAGCAGTCAGGGACCCACATACCTTCGGGACCACCTCTCTCAGTATGCCCCCAGAAGAGTGCTACGCTCAGGAAGTAAGACCCTCCTGGTGGTCCCCGACCTGAGAGAGATCCGGCTGTCCTCAACCAGGGCTAGGGCTTTTTCAGCCCTGGCCCCTGCCTAGTGGAACTCTCTGCCGGAAATCATCCATGCCCTGCGGGATTTGTTACCTTTCTGCAGGGCAGGTAAGGCAGAGATGTTCCGCCAGGCATTTGGTTGCGGGCAGCGACGGGACAACACGCAGCCTGCCATTCTCACGCCCTCCATCCTCCGCAACCCCTAGGAGGCTCCTGGAAGCTGATATTTCCCCCCCATCGTGGAACAGATTGTTTTATTTGTCGATATATGTATTATCTGTGTTTTACTGCTGGTTTTAACTTGATTTATTTATTGTGTTTACCTTTGTTGTCAGCTGCCTTGAGCCCCGCTTGCAGGGGAGGGCGGCCTAAAAATCTAAATAAATAAATGGCTTGCAGAGAACCACTTGCTCATTCCCAATTGCTGTCAACTAAAAGAGGCGCATGGCTATGATAACAGTGCTGATTCCAGGTTTTTGGAAGACCCTGGGCAGGCAGCGCCAAGGGGCCCCTTCTGCTCACTGTCAGGACCCCCTCATACCTTCCTTTCCAACTGCCTTCCTCTCTGTGTTCCCACCTGACTGTAAATCCCTTCCCTTCTCACAAGCCTTCTCACCACCTGCGAGCAGAGCTGCCTGTACCACATTCATGCCCTTCCCCCAGTGGCAAAACCTGCATGCACTTCTCCATTGATGTTATGGAGCTGGGAGCATTGGGTGGTGGGGTGCTTGCAAGCAATGGGCAGGGAAAGGCACATGGATGTGTGGCAGGAGAGATGGCCAGGTGGTGGTGGGGGGGTCAGTGGCAGTGGGCCTCACCAGAAGTCCTGGGCCCTGGCAGCTGCCCCACTTCAGGGTTGCCGATGCCATTCCTGCTATGATATACCCTGTGCACCAGCCCACCACATACAGACAGGATAAGATGCAAGTGTTCATGTTAACTGTACATAGCTACAGCCAATGTTCCCTCTAAGCTGTGGAGTCTTGTGAGCAAAAATTCTAATTTGTGAGCTACTGACATTAAAGTTGTGAGTGAGTGATTTGGCTGCTGCCTAAATTAGTTTGCTCTGGAGCCATCCCGCCTGAGCCGAGACAAAAATGTGTGAGCTAGAGGCTAAAAACCTGTGAGCTAGCTCACACTAACTCAGCTTAGAGGGAACACTGGCTACAGCCTTGTAACTTGACAGAGTACCTATGAGAATGTAGAGTGGTCTCTCCCCACTACGAACTTTAGACAGCCCTTGAGTATCTAGAATAGTGGTTCTCAACCTTTCTAATGCCGCAACCCTTTAATACAGTTCCTCATGTTGTGGTGACCCCCAACCATAAAATTCTGCCAACACACACAACAATGAAGCTACTTTTTCAGATGTTTTCTCTTGCATGGCAGTTAGCACCAAACAACTTTAATACAGACTTTAGACACACATATATTTGCAAGCTATTCCCAACAAGACACAGCAAACACTCAGGCTTCAGACTTACTTTTCTTCAACAGAAGATGCCATGAGAAAATGAAGGTAGGTGGGGGGGAGAGGCTGTTGCAGGTAGGGGAGAGAGAGAGAGAAAGGGGGAAGAGAGAGAGACAGAGAGAGAGAAAGGGGAAAGAGGGTGGGAAGGAAGGAAGGTGGGTGGGGGGCGGCTTTTGCTGCTTTTCCTGGGTTCTGCACCTCGGCGTGGAGCCCAGGGAAGGTGGGGGGGAGGCTTTTGCCGCCTTTCCTGGGCTCTCCTGCTACCCCCAGTGGCTATCATTGCACTCTCATGGTCTTTCATTCTAGTCACAGAACACTCCTGCTACCCCCAGTGGCTGTCATTCCACTCTGGGGCCTGTCATTCCATTCCCAGAATACTTCTGCTGCCCCCAGGGGCTGTCATTCCACTCTCGTGGTCTCTTGTTCTAGTCACAGAACAGTCCTGCTACCTCCAGTGGCTGTCATTCCACTCTTGTGGCCTCTCATTCTAGTCACAGAACACTCCTGCTACCAGCAGGGGCTGTCATTCCACTCTGGGGCCTGTCATTCCATTCCCAGAATACTCCTGCTACCCCCAGTGGCTGTCATTCCACTCCATGGTCTCTCATTCCAGTCCCAGAACTCTCCTGCTACCCCCAGGCCCTGTCATTCCAGTCCCAGAAGGCTTCTGCTACCCCCCTGGGGCTATCATTCCAAGCTGGGGCCTGTCATTCCAGTCCCAGAGTAGTCTATATGGGCCCAGAGACCCTAATGGAAAATCCATTCCACATTTTCTTTGCAACTCTACTTGTACTGAAATGTATTTCAGTGGAGCCCATGCAAATCAATTGGCATTCCTGGCTCCCATTATTTCCAATGGGCCTTCAAGTGTTTCCCATTGTTTCCAATGGGCAATCCTGTCCTTCCTTTTAGTACTTCCTTTTGTTTTCAATGGGCAATCCTGTCCTTCCTTTTAGTACATCTCTTTCTGGCATGAGCAGTCAGAAACAGAAAAAAATGATTTCTTTCTTTTTAAAAATAAAAGCTAAGAAGTAACAAAGAACGGAAAAGCTGGAGAAATTCAAAAAGGACTGGGGGTGGGGGAGTGGAGAGGAGAGCTGGGTTGGAATCAAACTTTGCTGTTGGAGCAGGAGGGGGAAACGAAAGCCACATTTTTGCTTCAACTTTTTGGGCACTGAAAATAGTAAGAAGCCTGATTAAAGATATATATTGTTTTTAATCCACAGTTTTTTCTACTCCGCTCTCTTTCTCTCTCTGTCCATACACACACACACACACATACACACACACTCCACCTTTCTTTCTACTTTGGTGTTCAAAATAAAAGGGGGGGGCGGCCACCGGAGGAGGGATCTCACCCTGTTCCCCAAGGATTTCTACATTTACAACACAAAAGCTTACCAGAAGATGCAGAAGTTGTGCAACCTGGAGGAGCAAAACTTTTAGACAGAGGACTCTGAAACCCCGCCCCGCCCCCCCAACACTCTGTAGGAAAGCTATGGCGTGCTCTGCTCGGACTTCTGGGTGAGTGGAGCAGGGCTTTTGGTGAGGGAGGGGTGGGAAGGGGAGGGGCTTGGATGCCAGCCAGCGACCCCAGTGAAATGGTTGTTTGACCCCAAACGGGGTCCCGACCCCAAGGTTGAGAACCGCTGATCTAGAGTGAGGGGAAGGGCTTGTGAGTCAGACTTATGACATAAAACAGTGTGCAACTTTTCAAGTAATCTCCTCAGCTTTCCAAAGTTCCTGGGGGGGGTCCTCTAAAGGCTGGAATGATACCAGTGGATATTGCCCCCCCCCCCAAAGCTGTTGAGGAATCTCAACAGTCTCTCTCAGAGGTAGGGTTTCTAGGTTCCCCCCGGCCACCAGCGAATGATGGGGGTGGGTAGGGTTGCCAGATCCAAGTTGGGAAACTCTTGGAGGTTTGGGAATGGAGCCTGGGGAAGACAGAGACCTCAGTGGGGTACAATGTAGGGTTGCCAGATCTGGGTTGGAAAATACCTGGGGACTTTGGGGGTGGATTGGGGAGGGGAGTAGCCTCAGCATGGTACAATGCAACTGAGTCCATCCTTCAAAGCAGCCATTTTCTCCAGGGGAGCTGATCTCTGTCAGCTGGAGATCAGTTGTAAAAGCAGGAGATCCCCAGGCCCCACCTGGAGGCCGGCAACCCTAGTACAATGCCATAGAGTCCACCCTCAAAAGTATTCACTTTCTCCAAGGGAACTGATCTCTGTGGTCTGGGGATGAGCTGTAATCCCAGGAAATCCCCAAGTCCCATCTTGGAGGCTAGCAGCCTTACTCAGAGGTCCAGAGGGGCTAGCGACGCTTCTAGCTTTGAGGCCTCCAAGCCATAATATAAATTAAAAATGATGACACATGATTCATATGAAAATCTGAACCCAAGTTATGACCAACTCAACATCCTATAACTGGAATCTCAGATTCCTTTTTGTCACATCTGGTGTCAGTTCTCAAGCATTGACTATGTGGTTTCTCATGATGAGTCATAGAGCTAAAGTGAGCAATGTCATTCTAATGGTATCTTTTAAAAAATATTTCTGATACACCATGATATGTATCCCTTTGTTCACAGGATAAATGCCTTGTAAAACAGTGAGCTAGGGGCTGACAGACTCAATAAGGAAGCCAACTCATTTACAGCACATGTAAATCATTTGGAGCAGGCAGCTTCCCAACAGAGAAAGCAAACTTTTATTGACCTCTTCTGTTCACTTAAGTATTTGCCTGGAAAGGAAATGAATCCCATACACCTAGGCCAAAATGAACAATGGGTGAGCAGTAACTAATGATTCAAGATTTGGTTCAGCATCTGCACACAAAATGTGGTGTTGGAGGAGAGTTTTACGGATACCATGGACCACCAAAAAGACAAAGGTTCTAGACCACCACCTGCCTGGTGGAACGATCTTCCTGGAGACATCCGTGCCCTATGGGACTTTGTACAGTTCCGCAGGGCATGTACAACAGAGATGTTCAACCAGGACAGCAAAGGTTCTTTTTTCCATTTTATCCAGCCCATGACCCCGTCCCCTAGAGTTACCCAGTTTTAAATTAATTTATGTATTGTGATGTTTTAATTGAATTGTATCCAGATATGCTTTTTTTTTTTAAACACTTTTTATTTTAACACCAAATGAACAAAACAAAACACACAAATATAACAAACAAAACATTAAAAATTGGGGGTTACATTTTTTATATCTGTTAAATTATCACCTACAATATCCAGTTGCATGTTAGCCATTTTTAACACCATCTCGATTGTCTATATATTCTGCCTTGTATTTTAAAAGTTCTGTAATATCTCTGTGATTATAAGTCTGTGTTGTTCATTTACTGTTATCTTGCAACCGTTTATAAAATCGTGACCATGTAGTCTGAAATTTCCCTTCTTCTTGTCCTCTCAAAAATAAAATCAATTTATCCATCTCAGCAGTTTCAAGAGTTTTGCTTATCATTTCTTCTTTTGAAGGTATTTCATCTTTTCTCCAGTACTTAGCATACAATATTCTTGCAGTTGTTAATACATGAATAATAAGATAAAAGTCTATTTTTTTTTACAATGGTCTGGTCTTATATTCAGTAAAAAATAATTCAGGTGTTTAAAGGTATGGTACAATCTAACATTTTTTGTACTATTTCGTGTATCCAAGCCCAATACTTTTTAACTGTATCACATGTCCACCATATATGGAAGTATCCCAAATATGTTGTACACTGGGAAGGCAGTTTAGAAATTTAATAAATAATAATAACAATAAATCAAACCTGAACTTTCCCTAGAAGCTAAAATGACTAAACTGAGGCTATTGTATATTGGTCACATTACGAAAAGACGTCACTGGCAGGGGTCTGTTGGGGCCGGAGCGAGGCGGAGCAAAGCTCCGCAGCTCAGGAGTGGCCACTAGGGCAGCCACGGGCCGAATCAGATTCTCTAATCTGATTCAGCCCGCTGCCGAATTGCCGCTGAAATTTGGTGGCAACTTTAAAAGTGACTGGAGGGGAGGGGGTTTGAGGGAGAGACTCCAAACTTGCAGGGTAGCTGCTGGGGCCTCTTCTCGAAATACCCACCAAGTTTCAAGAAGATTGGACCAGGGGGTCCAATTCTATGGGCCCCCAAACAGGTTGCCCCCATTCCCTCCATTGTTCTCTATGGGAGGAAAAAAGTAACATTTTTCCCACCATAGAGAACAATGGAGGGGATGGGACAACCTGTACTTTCCAACCGGTACTTTGGATTAAGGACCAGATGCTTGACAGCTGCGCTATCTTGATGGGCAGCAGGAAGACTTGATGGCTTGCTAATGTCGTCATCGGGCACATCCTTTTGTCTTAGGCTGGAGAGGAATGTGTGTTTCTTCTGGTGATGTTAATATGTGAAGGTGGTGGTGGGGAATGTCTATGTGATGGAGAAGGGAGTTTTTCATGGGGTCTGTGCAGGAATATCTTGTCCTTTTTGCAGAGCATGGCTTCCCTGTGTTATCTGCTGCTGTTTCTGCGTGCATGGAGGTCAGGGCTGCTGGTCTGCATCATAGCACTGGCATGGTTGCAAAGCTGCAAAGGCAGGAGGCTTCTGTAGTCCAGTATGAGGGCACTGCTCTTGGGCTACAGTTCTGTCCATTGCCTTGACACACTCATTTCACAGTTCAGCAAAGCAGTCATATTTAAGAGTCTTCAATAATGCCATTTAAAGTGGCTGCATGACAGCACAGCCCATGAACCCTCACTGCAGTTCCTCCATATGAATCCTGAGATTCCAGAAATAAATCTTTCTGGGGATGGGAAGGAGCTGCAGGCATGCAGGGGAATGTGGGTCTCCAGGATTTCAAGCAGAGGTCTTTCGTTGCTTGTGTGTCCGTACTGCATTTTTCCCCCTTCTCCACACACATTTTGCTCCTTCTAGTGGTCACTTCGATATGTCGCCATTGCATCACGGGTTAATTTTTGACACCTTGGGAAGGGCAGGAAAATAAGTCGGAAATATAGTGATGAAATATCGATGCAACCACTAGAGGGAGCAAAACATGTCTGGAAAAGAAAAAACAAACCCACACAGTACAGGCAACAAAGGTGACAGACATAAGAGTGCGGAAAAGCCCCTTAATTTGAATCCAGCAGCATCTTAGACACCAAGACAATTTCCAGTTATGAGCTTTTAGAGTCAAAGCTCCCTTTCAAGAGTCAAAGCTCCTTTTGACTCTAGAAAGCTCATACCCCCAAAAGCTTGCATCTAAGGTACTACCTGACTCGAATCTAGCTGTTCTATGGCAAACCGACATGGCTACCCTCCGAAACCATCTTCATGGGAAAGCTCCGTGTGACTTCTGCACATGCATTGTAGGATACCGTCCATGGCTGAGCTAGGTGGGCTAATGTCAGGGCTCATTTCATAGCAGGAGCTCCTCTGCATATTAGGCCACACACCCCTGATGTAGCCAATCCTCCAAGAGCTTACAGTAGCCCCTGTAAGATGAGCTTTGTAAGCTCTTGGAGGATTGGCTACATTAGGGGTGTGTGGCCTAATATGCAAAGGAGCTCCTGCTAGGAAATGAGCCCTGGCTAATGTTGTGGGAAAATTAAGCGGCTTCATATTTTGTTCAGCTGCCATGGAGTCCAGGTAATTCTTACAATGAGCCTGACACATAATTGTGGCAATATTCACTCAGTGAGATGCAGGAGCATCACACTGTCATACCTATGGCCAGGGCTATTTTTGGGCAGGAACGCACAGGAACAGAGTTCCGGCTGGCTTCTGAGTTGGCCACACCTACAGACTCCCCCCCCCCCAGGTTCCCAGGTGCCTCACAAGCCGTGGGGTGCCTGGGGAAGCCAAGCTGATCCCGGGAGGGTAGGCAGTTTAAACTGCCTCCCCTCCTTGGGTTCCCCAGGTGCTCCGCAAGCCGCGGGTCACCTGGGGAAGCCAATCCTGGGAGGGAGCTGCGCTGTCAGGGGTGTGGTCTAATATGCCAATGCGTTTCTGCTGTTGGGTGTGGCCTATTATGCTAATGAGCTCCTGCTGGGCTTTTTCTACAAAAAAAAAGCCCTGCTTATGGCTGTAACTGATCAAAATCCAGGGCAGTTACAGGGTGACTGTAATTGCATCTAGTCAAATGCTAGGATGGACCCCACTGCATACGGTTATATCCCTTCCTCACTTTGCGACCAGAATCATTTATTGACAATTTATGACTACTGTGGACTGTATATAATGAAACAAATATGTGTGTGTCTGTGTGTAAAGTGCTGTCAAGTCACAGCCAAGTTCTGGTGAACCTGTAGGGTTTTCAGGTCAAGACGTTCAGAAGTGGTTTGCCATTGCCTTCTTCTGCATAGCAACCTTGGACTTCCTTGAGGTCTCCCATCTAAATATTAACCAAGGTTGACTCTGCTTAGCTTCCAAGAGCTGATGAAATCACAGTAGCCTAAGCCATCTAGGTCAGGGCTAACAATTATCTACTGGAAACTTATTTATAGAGTACAGAATATTGTATTTGTTCTGTATCTGTTTATTTTAGTGGTTATCCCCTGAGAAGGTGCAGAGGTCAAAGTCCAACTCACTCGTTATGCAAACATTTGTATTTCACCCAAACAGAATATTTTGTCCACCAAGGTGCTGTGGTATTCTGGAAATCCACACTGCTGTAGTACAGAAGCAAGAAAATGCAGCAGTGCAAGCCAAGTTCTGTTTACTGTCAAGGCTTGTCCTTGCTTAGCCTGCACATGCAGAGAAAACTCCTCAGAAGAAGAGGAGCTTCCCATGCCTTTCTCTATGCACCCCAGGAGCTCCAGGAGAAGACCTCCTGCATCCCCTCTAACAGCAGGCTCCCATTCAAGTTTCCTTGGAACCAGCAGTCTTGGAGCATCCTGAGGGGACCTGTCCAGCACCTCTAGAATCTCACCAATGACCACAGGAACAAAGACGATGGAGGGGGATGAGTTTTGAGCCATAATGCAGCAGGAGGCTTTCCAATGCACCATCAACAGAAGCAGTCATACTTTGTCTGTGGATGCTAGGCTCTCTCTCCCCCCCCCCCTCCCCGTCACTTTCTCTACCCACACCCCTTCTGCAAAATGGAAACGGTAGAGGAGGAATGGAGGGAGATGGTTTGTTTGTTTTGCAATTATGCAGAAAACAGTGGAATGCAAAAAAGAGAGAAGTTTGTTTTTAGCCCAGTCATTACAACATAAAATTATCATGAACAAAGGTTAATGTTACAGCCCTGCTTTGTTTGCTGATTAAGAAACTAATCCTCAAAAGAGTTATGCCTGTTTTAAACCTATTGACTTCCATGGAATCAGAGGGTGCGATTCTGCTTAAGACCGCCCTGTACACATTCATGAATAATCAACATTCTATTTCTGGGATCTCACGCTGTTCTGCTGGGACAACAAAAGGAACTCCATTTCTTGAAAATCCCAACTTTCAGTCTGAAAAACAAAAATCCCGATAATGCTCCTAGCTGCCTCTCCTGTGAAGCAGAAGTCATTTAAATCACGGCATCCATTTCCTGGTTTCAGCTGGAGGATTTTAAACAGCTTTTTGTCCTTCCCCCAAAGTTGTGCTTTGGCTTCTGACACCATCAGATAAGAAATGTTGATGAAATATGATAAGACTGTTTCTGGCTAGATGTGTTGCTTACTTGTCTCATAAACCTTAATCCCTGCTGATAGGGTATGAATTTTGTATAAGATGTTAACGCATATTAGATTACAATTTAAGAGGCAATTCAATAAATGCTCTAAAAATGTTTCTTTGCGGGGGGGAGCAAGGGTATTAAAAAGTAAACGCATTAAAAGGTAGCCCAGAATGTTAATAAATGAGGCTGTAATTCTCTGAGCACTTTCTTGGGAATAAATCCCATTGGTGGGTCTTAACCGACAGTGAGTATGGCTGGAATTTGGACTGTGAATCTCACTGGAATTATTTGGATGCATATCTGGCTAACCTTCTTTATGCTGCTGTCATTTCAAGTCAAGTAGCACAGGAACGGTTGGTTGTCAAGGAAACCAGCAAGACATGACTTTTCTAGCAAGCAATTCATTTGGTTAGGTCTCTTGACACTGGCAGCCTCCATGACTTTAATTTTTGCAGGTTCCACCTTCCCACCCCCAACTCCTTTTCAAAAGCAAATGCATATCCCTGGAGAGATGCATGCATGATATTATACATTTCCCATTCTGTGGAAATGTCTGCAATGTAGCATTTTGTTGCATTGCTTTGGAACACTGATTTTTTGTGTGTGTGTCCAGCACCTCGATGTTAATTCAGATTAACACTCCACACATGTCTTTTCTAGAGATGTTCTTGGTTTAATGCTAAAGCACTGAACTAAAAGCCTAGGCAGCTGACAGGCAGATGTGAACTCAAGTCTCAAATACGATGCTTTGTTTAGGAACTGGGTGATTCAGACAATGAAGTGCAGTATAGGACTGTAGTTCAGCGAACTTTAAACATCCAAGTTTAAACATCCAAGTTTAAGGAATCATAGCATAAGGAGTCATTTTGTAAAATCCACCACATAAAAGAAAAAACGTCCAGATGTGCAGAAAAGATGGACTAAGTCATATTAAAAGGTGCAAATGGAAATAATAACAGATGTAGCTGGCATTCTCCAAGGAACTGAGCTGCCA
Source organism: Lepidodactylus listeri (assembly GCA_029233225.1). Lineage (NCBI taxonomy): Eukaryota > Metazoa > Chordata > Lepidosauria > Squamata > Gekkonidae > Lepidodactylus > Lepidodactylus listeri. The sequence continues at coordinate 16,459,184 of JARCFY010000009.1, forward strand.
ACCAGCCAATTACCAGTAAACCAAGAGCAATTAATCATGGGTGGAATTTATTAAGTAACTGGACCAACGGAGTAACTGACTGAATAAAATATAAATCCCTTGGCTGGCTGAATGTATCACGGGCACAATACATTTTATACAAAAGTTGTAATGAGATTGGCTCTTTGGGATTACAGGGTGTTTAGCAAACCAGGGCAAGGGGCTTCTTTATGGTGGCCCCGTCCTGGTGGAACCAGCTGTCAGATGATACATGGGCCCTGTGGCCCTAATCTAAGTTCCACAGGGCCTGCAAAACAGAGCTTTTCCGCTTGGCTTTTAGTTAGCTGGGTTTGTTTATGTGGGCTGCTTTTTAGTTTTATTTCTATTATGTTTTAAGATGAGATTTTTAAAATGCTTTAACTGTTGCTAGCTGTCTCAAGTCTGCCTGGCAGCGAGAGGCAGCATATAAATTCAATAAACAAACAAACAAATAAATGGTTCTTAGGAGTAAGAATGGAGACACAGATTTAACCAAGGTAGGGAGCAATCCTACACAGATCTACTTGGAAGTAGGTCTCATGTTACTCCCAGGAATGTGTCTGTAATTTTGCAGAGTCTGAATTTCCCTTAGTCTTCCAAGTCCATTGTAAATCCTGAATTCACATGTGGTGAATCTGAAATGCAGGCCTTGATCTCAGACTGGAGTTGCTACAAAGAATATAAAGGACACTCACTCAAAGCTACTTTAATAACCATTCCTTCTCTCCAGAGATGTTAAAATGGTAGTTCAGGGGAAGGGGCTGGACATCTCTAAGGACAAAACTACATCTGACTTTCCCGCTGGAATAATTCTAGTTTCAACCCCCCCCCCCCCCCCGTCTATACCTGTTTCTAGTTTCAAACCATACTTGTTCTATGAAGCAGTGAGCGGTCACCTGTGACGTAGTCACCTTGCCAGCAAGGTGATGATACGGGACCACCTCCTCAGGTGAGAGGTGGTGAAACAGACACACGGAGACAGAGGTGATGCAAGGCATAAAGTTAGGGCTTTGAGGCCCTTGCTTTTATTGGCTATATTTGCTACATCAGTAGTTAGTTATTTGTTCAGTCAGCAGGAGGACATGCATGATACATAAACAATGTTGCTACAAGATACAGTTCCCGGGGGAAAGCAGTTTTTCCGTGAGAAAGCTGAGCTGGCTTAATCTAATGGTTACATTTCTATTATGCTCAGAGAGAGATGAGAGAGGAATTCTCTGTGACCTTCAGATGTGCTGTGCCAAACATTCTATAGGTGTTTTAGCTATCTATAGACATGGCTTGCCAGTGCCTTAAGATAACTACAGGATTCCTTCAGTTCTAGTTTAAAAATTACTGTTTACATTCATTACTTGCCCTCCTGTGGTCAAGCTAGCATTATACTACGTTAAACAGATCCTGTTGCTTAGTACTCTTCAGACCCTGGGAGTGAAATTTGAAACCAGCGTGACATGAGCGTAGGAAAAGACAGCAGTCAAACTACTTCAGTGGGGAGGTGCAAACTGGGCCTAAAACCTGGCTTGCATCTGCAGAGAAATTAGTATACAGTTGGCGTGCAATCCCTGTACCCCTCTGGCCTTCCCTGCCACATAGCTAATTTCCCCCAACATCAAGGCAGGCCATTGGTGGTAACAGGATGGGAACTGGAGGAATGGTTGAGAGCCCCTGATAGCCTATAGGTCATACCACTTTCCACACACACCCTCCCAAGTTTCCCTTACAACACAAAAAGGAAGAAATAATAATAAAAAACAGGCCTGCAATGCCCTACTCATGTTCAGGGCTAAATGACCCAAACGGTTGAAGTCAGGGGAACTGCTTCTGCTGAGTTTCAAGGCAGGCTGAGCACAAAACTATCTCCTACACATTCACATGAAACTGACTTGCACTGTGACTGAATCAGACTGAGGGTCCCCAAGTCCCCCCAGGGGTGGGGCGGGGAAATCCCCGCTCCAGCAGCCTGCTCCCTGCTGGCCCGGATTGGGCCACCGGGGGAACCCCACCCCCAAAATGCCGGGCTGTGAATGACGTCACCTCGCATTGGGCATGTTTCGGGGGGGGGGGGCGCTCTATAATTCGAGGGAAAACTCTATGGTTTTCCCTCGAATTGGAGAGGTTCCGCCCTAACGTACCCAATGTGATGATGTCACCTCCAGGTGATGTCATCGCACCGCACGCACAAAGCGTGCGCGAAAGAAGACTCTCAGAAGGAAACGGATCCCCCCCCACTAAAATCAAGGTAGGAAGGTCAGTAGTTACCCAGACTGGCAGCTGCTCTCCAGGGTTTCAGGCAGAAGTCTTTCATATCACCTACAACCTGCTCCTTTCAACTAGAGTTGCCAGGGACTAAACCTGGAAGCTTCTGCATGCAAAGCAGATGTTCTACCTCTGAGTCACAACCCCTCCCCAATGAGTATTGCAATATTGTTGAGCATCTCAAGGATATTTCACTTCAGGAAAATTCCCCTTGGTCTTTACCTACCACCCTGTATGATTCCTTGAAGGCTATGATGCAGCAGAAGCAGCTGAGGGCAGTGGAGCTGGTTACCTTTGTGTCTGCTCTCCCCATTCTCCAGCAGGGCTTCAAAGATGATGAGGGACCATTTGGACCATTTGGACTCATCCAGCCTAAAACGTTTGGGGGCTCGTTTTTAAAAAATTGCAATAATTTTGTTTTAAAACTGCTGAGTTTTGTGCCCTTTTGAGTTCCAGAAAGGCCACAATTACATCAATAAATATTGTCCTGGGCTCACGCTCTCTCTGGAATGCTGGCTGGACCCAGTAAGGAGCCAGTGAGAGAGAAGCATCAGATAAAGGGAGGAGTTCTGGAATGTGCAAAGGGAAGGGCGGTTGAAGCCACTGGAGGAGGCCGTAACTGCCAGAAGAAACTGAGGCAGACAGAAGAGGAACTGACTAAGGTGCCAGAGTTTCCAAATGGGAAATGCCGGGAGGGGTTAAAGCGACAGAGCATTATTGGGCAGAAAATCAAGTAAATAAGGCAGTGAAAAGTAATCTTTTGGTGGGGCAAATAGGCCAAACCTTTACTGATCCTTAGAAGACATCTAGGGGTCTAGAAATAAGTCTGTTAACGTGTCTGTCTCCCACCCCCATGTACAGTATGGGTCAATTTGCAATGAAGAGGCTGAGAAGCTGTCTCTCTGCCCTGTCCCATGTTTGGGTGATCCAACATGTCTCAGGCTCAGGAACCACTCAGGCAATCATTCCTGTTGCCTCAGAATCACATATCAAATGTTCTGAGGCTGTAATTCCTAAGTCATTCATCCCTCCTGTGGAGACACATATTCTGGGGCACCCTAAGAAGGTTTCTGTCATAAGAACATAAGAAAAGGCATGTTGGAACAGGCCAATGGCCCATCCAGTCCAACACTCTGTGTCACACAGTGGTTAAAGCCCAGGTGCCATCAGGAGGTCCACCAGCGGGGCCAGAACTCCAGAAGCCCTCCACTGTGGTCCCCCAAACACCAAGAATACAGAGCATTACTGCCCTAGGCATAGTGTTCCATCTATATAGTGTGGCTAATAGCCACTGATGGACCTCTGCTCCAGATGTTTATCCATCATGAACATTTGGCCTAAGGAATCCTCCTGCACATTCAAAGGCTGCCCTAGGTGATTATCAGCATGCTCTCCTTCCCTGCCATGTTCACCTTGTCAGGTATTGTGTATTTAGAGTACAACCTAATTAGGGAATTATGAGCCAGTGTTCTGTAGATAGTAAGATTACTGGACTGTGGTCTGGGAGACCCAAGTTTGAACCCCCACTCTGCCATGGAAGCTTACTAGGTGACCTTGGGCCAGTCACATTCTCTCAGCCTAACGTGTCTCATGGGGTTGTTGTGAGGATACACCGGAGGAGAACAATGTAAGCCATTTGAGGTCCCCACTAGGGGGAAAGGTGGGTTATAAAAGAGTAAATATATACCGTATTTTTTGCTCCATAAGACTCACTTTTTCTCCCAAAAAAAGTGGGGGGGAAAGTGTGTGCGTCTTAAACCCCCCTCACCTTTCCTGAGCCATGGCACCAAGCAGAGCTAGGTGCGTCTTATGGTCAGGTGCATCATATGGAGCGAAAAATATGGTAATAAATAAGCTTGTCTTTCTTTCTTAAACTTTAAGCTCAACTAAAACGGACAGTGCAGAATAGCTCCCTTCAGATGCCTCAAGCTGAGGCCAGTTTGGGTCAGAAGGAAGAAAATTCATTCTCGGCCACCAGATGATTAGCTAGTAAAATATTACCATAGGTAGGAGGGTGGGTGGATCCTGGCATCTCTGATGACCATGCCGGGGAACGAGGGTATCGAAAAGTCATTAATCATCAGTGGCTTTGACATTCAGCATTAGCTGAGGACACAATTCTAATAGAGGACACGGTGATCAAGAGTAGGCTGTCTTCTCAACTCAATTACATACATTTCTCTGAATGTCAATATGCTTTTTTATAAGCATACTGATATTTAAACAGTTTGATATAATAACTTTGGAGTAACATTTATAATTCTTTTTTTGGGGGGGGGAATCTACATATTGCTTACTTAATATTATTTTAATCTTTTAGTAAAATGGATATATTACATTAATGAATACCTAGAAAAAATATTTTACCTAAATAGTGACTATAATTTCTCCCTATCTGTGTGATTATTTCAGGAGGTGCCAACTTTTTATTTCAGGTGATAAGCCTTTAATTTTTTTCATCTTAAGAATATACAATAATTTAAGATATATACTACAAAATTCATTTTCTTCTTATCATATCACATTACAAGGGCAGGTGATTCAGAAGATACATAAACAGATAATAACAGCATAATCTATCCACTGTTAATACACACGTCAGTGTCTTCAGCAGGGCTCTTTTTGTAGAAAAAGCCCAGCAGGAACTCATTAGCATAATAGGCCACACCCAACGGCAGAAACTCATTAGCATATTAGGCCACACCATTGACAGCACAGCTTAATAGCACATTAGGCCACACCCCCATGTTACCATAAGAGTGGTCATCCAGCCACATCCACCGTTTGCTTCTTTATTGTGTTTACCTTGTTTGTTGTCAAAACCCAGGGCTTTTTTGTAGCAGGAATTAATTTGCATGTTAGGCCACATGCCCTTAATATAGCCAATCCTAATGAGTTTCTGCTGTTGGGTGTGGCCTATTATGCTAATGAGTTCCTGCTGGGTGTGGCCAACTCAGGAGCCAGCCGGAACTCCGTTCCTGTGCGTTCCTGCCCCAAAATAGCCCTGGTCTTCAGCATAAGCATAATGCTGTTAATTCATATTGTTAATTTACATAGCCTCAATTAACAATTCATTATGAAAATAACCAAGTCTATTTATCCCTCAGCGGTTATTCTTAAGAAATATCTAGATTTATATGTATGGGCTTCTGCAGTATATCAGACATATGCTGCACAATTAAGTAAATCTACAGGAAGGTAATGCCAGAAATGTATAAAACGGCTGCCTGCTCTCTGAAAATTAAGGTTTCTCAACTGTCCCTCAACTAATTCTGTTGATTTCAATAATTTTGCTAGCTCCCAAACATTAGCTGTCCAGATTTTAATATTTAACCTCTTTGCACTCTTCCAGTTACCTGCTATTACCATCCCTGCAGCAGTAAGTATCTCTTTATTTATTTACTTACTTACTTATTTATTTATTTTATTGGGTTTATATCCCAAAATGGGATACAGCCCTGTGTTTGAAATGGATATAGTCATTTAACAACTGTGACAGGCAGAGTTTAGGGTCTTCTGGTAATTTAATACCAAGGATCTGGTTGATTTCTTTCAAAACTTTTCTCCAGAATCACAGAACAACTCCATCATGCATGTTTAAATTCCGCTTTCTGGGAACCACATTTCCAACAATATTTATCGATATTGTATAGTTCAGGGGTGGCCAACCTTGCTTAACGTAAGAGCCACATAGAATAAACATCAGATCTCTGAGAGCCGCAAGACAGGAACAAATATCACACACACGTTTTTATTTTTAAAAATATGCAAATTTGCTTTTTATTAACGTTAAATGGGACTGCCAAAAATAAAAACAAACGAGGAAAACCGGTTATTGATAATGATATTACTTGTTTGCTAATGATATTGAGAGAGAGAGAGAAAAAGAGAGAGATGGAAAGAAAGAATTAAAGAAGTGGAAAGAAAGAGAGAGAGAGAAACTAGGAAAGCAAATAGATGGGAGGGAGGAGGGAAGGAAGGAAGGAAGGGAGAAAGAGAGAAAAAGCATGCCTCTCCTTTGCTTTCCCAGCCGCCCTGCCAGGAGCCGCACAATATGTGTGAAAGAGCCGCATGTGGCTCCCGAGCCACAGGTTGGCCACCCCTGGTATAGTTAATTCAACAAGAGGGAAGATACCACGCATAAATAATGTTGTAATAATTTTCCATCAGGCTAATACAAATGGCAGAGGCAGGTGTTGTGGGAAATTTGTAATGTTTTGCCATTTATTACTAAAATGATCAAATTTAGCTGCTGATAACCCTTGCTGCAGGTTTGCAAAAATTGCTGACGTCACCCGCTTTCTATTGCTTCTTTTGTATATTAGTATTTCAAAATCTGTTAATTCAATCCAAAACTGGTTTGAGGCTCTTTTGGCACTTATAACGTTCCACAATTGAAAATACTCAGACCATCAGGACTATCCAGAGAAGGCCAAGGCACATATTCTATAGGAATCTCGGCGGTGGAAAGTGCTGTTGAGTAACAGCTGATTAACTCTGAAGGGTTTTCAAGACAAGAGATGTTCAGAGGTGGTTTGCCATTAACAGCCTGCCTCCATGTTATAACCGGGTATTCCTTGGAGGTCTCCCATCCAAATACTAGCAAGGGCTGACCTGAGATCTGATAAGATCAGGCTACCCTGAGCTATCCAGGTCAGGACATAGGAGTCTTACTGTTATCCTGTTCTGCAGGGGTCCTTTGGGGCTGGAGCGAGGTGGAGCGAAGCTCCGCCAGCTCAGGAGTGGCCACTAGGGCAGCCACGGGCTGAATCAGATTCTTTAATCTGATTCAGCCCGCTGCCGAATTGCTGCTGAAATTCGGTGGCAACTTTAAAAGTGACTGGAGGGGAGGGGGTTTGAGAGAGAGGCACTAAACTTGCAGGGTAGCTGCTGGGGCCTCTTCTCGAAATACCCACCAAGTTTCAAGAAGATTGGACCAGGGGATCCAATTCTACGGGCCCCCAAACAGGTTGCCCCCATTCCCTCCATTGTTCTCTATGGGAGGAAAAAAGTAACACTTTTTCCCAGCATAGAGAACAATGGAGGGGATGAGACAACCTGTTCCTGGGGGAAAACAGCTCAGATGGCATTTAATTGCCTTCAGATGGCATTTAATTGCCTTCAGAAGACATTTAAATGCCTTTTGAGTTCCCTTCCCCAGGGCAAGAAGGGCACCTTCAATTCATCTCCAACAATCCCCCTCTGCTAGCCCAGTACCACCTAGGTCATGGTCAAAAATAAAGTTTCTGGCCTGGCTATTTGTGGGGGCGGGGCTTTCAATTAAGGGGGCAGGGCCCCCAAACGCCCTACCATAGCTATGGGCCTGCTGAGTAGTAATAATTCTGCAGCTTTGGGTTCACTAACCCTTTAAATCTCTTTCTGAAAAATTCCAGAAGCTACTCTTGACTTATCACTGGACCAAATGAATCTAGTAAATTCCTTTTGCCAGAAATTCAATACTTCTTCTGTTATTTGAATGAGAATATTCTCAAATTTTAAAAAATCAGTTTGGGCATAACCATCATCTTGGAGACATTAATTCTCCCATCCAGGATATCTGGTATCTGAAGAAGAGAGCAGTGATTCACAAAAGTTCATACCCCACCACATATTTTGTTAGTCTTCAAGGAGCTACTGGACTCTTGCTCTTTTCTACCGCTACGGACAGACTAACATCTTAATTTGACTCTGGAAAGCTGATACCCTGCAAATCTTGTTGGTCTCTTAGGTGCTACTGGACTCAAATCTGGCTTTTTCTTAGTGCAAATTACTGTTAAAAAACCAAAATGGACAAACCTACCTATGTTTTAAAACTGTGAAAATAATTTGGTACATCTCTACTTATTAATATTTGGAAAATACATGTGAGGGAAACTAACTTGCTACCCAATGCTACCCAATGTTATTTCGGTGGTACCTAACATCTCACAGATGAGCCGAGATTTAAAGTACCTCTAATTTACTAACGTACCTCTAATTTATTGATTGTTATGTATTGGGTTAAATGTAAGCTTGAGCTTCAGTCACAGCTCCATAGACTGCCAGCATCCAAAAATACACAACCGGTTTGGTCGCTGCTGCAAATAGACCAATCCAGAAAGACTCTGACCTTCAGCGGGAACAATCCCCATTGGTCCCAAGCACTGATCTGTGATTGGACGTTATTGTTCCAGGTGGTGTGGTTTTCCTGGTTCAAACTGTATATAGGTGGCTCATTCTGTGTGTTGCTTGTTGTGTTCTGAGCTGAATAAATAAATCACTTGTTTGCAACACTGCCTGGATCTCAGTACATAATACTGATGGATGTGAAAGTAGTCTAGACCATTCTAGATACAGATAAGGCAAGCAGATAATTTAGTGATTTTACCATGTACGTTTTAAGTTGTCAGCCACCTTGGTGACCCTTGTGTGGGCAGAAAGACGGGATACAAATTCTGTACATGAATAAATACATCCTACTTTGGATCCTGGAGTCTCAGTTGCCACAAGACTGGCTTGCCTCAAGAAGGCCAGACTAAGTTAATAAAATCAATGAAAAATGAGAATGAGTGCTCATATTTTGGGGTGTTAAAGCGTTTTGTCTTACAGGCAATCCTATTTTTCTGTTTAGCTCAATGTTTATGTACACGTGCAATATATTTGATAGGAGTGCAGCATTTTCTGGATGCCCAAGGGGTAGGAGATTTCATACTTGAATTCTGAACCTGAAGCAGGATGTTAGAAACATAGAGACCCCTGCACATTCGCAGCTTCCCCACCACCACTCCCCCAGAGACCCCAGCTGTATGCCTGGAGGAAGGTAAAAAACCTCAAGGATCCCTGGGCCAATCTGGCCTGGAGGAAAAGCCCTTCCTAACCCTGATGTTACAGTGTTCCTTATGTGGAATTCAATGGAGCAGGAGAACACACCACTGTTAGGACTTTTGTCCAATATTCAAGAAAATTCAGAGTAATGGATCTTGCTTTTCTGGAAAGAAGAGATTGCTTCTTTCAGTTTAAAAGAAACTTTATTACTAAAGGGAAAAGGGAAATGGGATTAGCTACAAATAAACAAAACATGCTTCCTAAGCAGCATTGTGCTGCATCTGCACACTAAGACATCCTACTACAGAGAGTGAGAGATTACAGTGGAGGATCTCTCCTTCTTTTTGACCCCTGAAAGGAAACACCTGATATCATTGACCAATTAGCAAGACAGTACACCTTTAGGTTTCCCGGGCTTAGAGTTAATTGGCCAGCTGCCAGGCACTTCCAGGTTAAACTAAGAAACACAACAAGTTGCATAGGTTAACCCTATAATGACTGAAATCCCAGGTCTTGTCTTTCATACTCATTTCTCCAACAACCACAACTTCTCATTCAGTGCTGTATTCATCTGAAGGCGTGTTATTTGAACAGTGTTCTTTGTTATGTGATCCCACAGACAGAATGCAGGAGGAGATGAGATGCTAACCCAAACAAGCAAAAAGAATGGCCCCCAAAGGTAAGTGGCTTCCACTTCTATTTTGTCTTCGGGGATTACATTGTCTCTATCCCTAAATACTTCTGGGGGGAGGGGGTTGCTTTGATCTTTGCCCCAGCACCGGAGTAAGAGTGTGTTGGTTTTATTGTGGTTATATTTTTGCCTTGCTGCAGGAAAGGAGCCGGCAAAGCCTGAAAAAGGCAAGGATGCTAAAGGTCTGTAAGCTGCACACACCCCAGAACTGGTTTGTAACACTGTATTGACTAGAAATAGGCAGTTAATGAAAAGGACAGAAACAATCATGATGGGGAGGGACAGATAAAAAAGAGCCTTTAAAGCTTCTTGTGTCCAGAAGACTCTGAAAACCATACAGAGGCTCTTGCCAAGCCAACCCTTGGGGCAGAGACATTGTGAGCATGATAGTGTAACTTGCAAGGGAAACCCAGAAATGACAGTGGGTAACTCTAGGACTCTCTCAGGATGAGGTTGACAGGATTCTGGGTGCTGTGAAGACCACCACTTGCCTATTGGACCTGTGCCCGTCAGGGCTGGTGAAAGCCAGCGGTGATGGGATACAGGCTCCCCAGGCAGATATCATCAACTTGTCCCTGATCTCAGGGACTTTCCTGGGGGCTTTAAAGAAGGTTGTGGCGAGACTGCTCTTAAAGAAACTATCTCTGGATCCTACTGATCCAGTCAACTGCCGCCCAGTTTTGAGCCTTTCATTCCGGGGTAAGGTTGTTGAAAGAGTTGAAGCTGAACAGCTCCAGGCTTTTCTGGATGTTTGCTCGATTCTGGATCCATTCCATTCTGGTTTCCACCCAGGCTATGGGACAGAGACCACGCTGGTTGCCCTAACATATGATCTCCGCAGACATCTGGACTGAGGCGGACCGGCACTGCTGTTATTACTTGATCTAACAGCAGTATTCAATATGGTTGATTATGATCTTATGACCCGCTGCCTTACCGATGTGGGGGTATGTGAGACAGGTTTACAGTGGTTCGTCTCTTTTCTCCACGCTCGGGGACAGAAGGAGGCACTGGGGGAGAAAGAGTCTTGCCGCGTTACCCTATGATATGTGGCATCTCATATACCATAGGGGCAGTTCTCTCTCCCATGTTATTTAATATCTATATGCGCCCCCTTGCCCAGTTGGTCTGGAGCTTTGGGCTGAGTTGTCATCAATATGCTGATGACGCCCAGCTATATCTATTAATGGGAGCCAGTTTAGTGTAGTGGTTAAGTGTGCAGACTCTAATCTGGGAGAACCAGGTTTGATTTCCACTCCTCCACTTGCACCTGCTGGATGACCTTGGGCAAGCCATAGTTCTGTCAGAGCTGTTCTTGAAAAAGAGCAGTTTCTGTCAGAGCTCTCTCAGCCCCACCTACCTCACAGGGTGTCTGTTGTGGGGAGGGGAAGGGAAAGGAGTTTGTAAGCTGCTCTGAGACTCCTTTGGGTAGTGAAGGGCGGGGTATAAATCCAATCTCTTCTTCTTTGTCTTCTTCTTCTTCGATGGTCACCCGGACTCTGCTCCAGATATTTTAGCCAAGGGCTTGGAAGCTGTGGCTGGGTGGCTGGGCTACTCTTGAGACTGATTCGGAAACTTTCAGCTGGTCCAGAACGCAACAGCGCATGTTCTTACAGGAACACTTCTAAGAGCACATATACAACCAGTGCTTTGCCAGCTGCACTGGCTTCCAGTTGAATACTGGGTCAAGTTCAAGGTTTTGGTCTCAACCTTTTAAAGCCCTATATAATCTGGGACCAACATACATTCAGGACCATCTCTCCTAGTATGTCCCTCAAAGAGCATTACGCTCGATGGATCAAGATCAGCTGGTGACCCCCTAAAAATGTTCACTTATCCTCAACCAGAGCAAAGTCTTCTTAGCTCTGGCACTGGCCTGGCGAGCACTCTCCCTACTGAGATCTGGACCCTGCGCAACTTAATGCAGTTCCGCAGGGCCTGCAAAACAGATGTTCTGCCATGCCTGTCGTTGAGGTGGCAGAGATCTATTTATATTGGCCTCCCCTGCATTGCTGGTTTGCTTCGCATGTGTGGCTTGTCTGTCTGCTTGATGTTGCTTTCTTGTCTTGTGTTGTTTGTTTTTGCTGTGTTTAATCTGCATTGTCTTTTGTCTGCCTGTTCCCCCAGTTATCAGTTGCCATTCACCTACACACATATGGGGAGTCTTCGCGGAGCAAATGGAGGTGGATTGATTAAATGGTGCCATTGACTGTTATTGCTGATATACCAATTGATGTTATTGCCATTGGGTTTTAATAACTGTTATCCAGTTTTAAATACTGGACTATGTTATTTATTGTACTGTTGTAACCCACCCTGAGCCTGCTTGCAAGGGAGAGAGGGATAGAAGTCAAATAAATGAAATGAAATGAAACTCCTAGAGCTACCTGCTGTCACTTCCAGGTTCACCCAGGAAGTAACATCATCATGCCTGCAAAACCACCTTTTTACATTTCCGCCACCCCCAGGCATTGGGAGCTCCAAGTGAGGAATCCTCCACCCCAGCAAGGGGAATGTCATCCCTAAGATTGTGTCCACTCTTGTTTGTTGTCCATGTTGCAAAGAACATATCTCAAACTGGTCTATATTGGGTAAGCCTTGTAAAATACATTGCTACCTTCCTGAGGCCAGACAGGGAGGAGTATAGACTGCCAGGTGTGTGAAGTTTAATCTAGATCAATTATCTTTGAGTATGGGTGTCGGATGTTTGCTGGCTGTGATTAAAATGAAATTTTCTTTCCTCTTGTCCTTCAAGGAACGGAAGGTGATAAGCCTCCACCCGGTCCATCTAAACTCAATAACCTCTTGATGCATCCCCACTTTGCGAACATTGCTATGGGCGTGGTTGCAATGATGATATTGCTGACTTTTCTGATGTTTTTGCTGTGTAAGTTGAACTCACCAGAACAGGAAAAGTTTGCCTGAATTGCCATGACTAGCTTTACTTCAATGTCAGGAACCTGTTCCAAAAGAGTGGAACAATCTAGTCTCTACAGAGCCTTTCGGTTTCCTATTGATTTCTGTGGGTCAGAGAGCCAGTGTGGTATAGTGGTTAAGAGCGACAGACTTTAATCTAGAGAACCAGGTTCGATTCCACACTCCTCCACATGAAGCCAGCTGGATTCACCTTGCGTCAGTCTCAGCTCTTTCAGTGCTCTCTCAGCCCCCAAAATAACCCTAGCTCCCCACAAAGAGCTAGAGCTTCAGGCTGCCAGAAAATCCTTGGATCGCCTCGCTATACTACACACAATGCCACATGATAATTTAATTTTTCTGTGCATCAGTGGAGTAAATGAGATTATATTGTTACTAATGAATAATCACTTTCTTGGATACTTTAGCTTTAGTGACATCATACAGACCAACAGAGCTTGACCGATCAACCAGCCCAACCCTCTGTCGTTCGCCAGCCAACCCAGTCCTGTATTGCAATTCCTTGCTTCTTTCTCCGCCAAGGCCACTTCCTGGGTGATACCACTCTTCTTTTTACGCTTTCCAGAGCAGATCTCTATAGAGAGTTCTATGTTTCCTCCTTGGGACTCAGATTTTGGTGGCCTCAGAAGAACTTTTAAGACACTATTGTAGAAACAATGGCATTATTAAGTACCTGTGAAAACATAGCTCTCCTCCTTATAATACCTGGAAATCGTATTCTTCATAAAATCTAGACAATTGATTTCATTGGCCTGAAAGGGAATCTCCTTACTTGAATGAGAGGTCTGTGTATTCTGGCAGGTTTTAAGAAGACTTTTCTTTCATTCAGGCATTTTGTTTATCTGATTTGTGACTAATTTCTGTGTGCAGCAATTATTTTTATTGGGATTAAAAATTTTTTGTTGTTGTTGTTGTAAGCTACCCTGAGGCCCCTATATAGACAGGAGTGGACGAGTATCAATATTTTAATAGATAAATGTACATATCTAAACTCTTGGGGAACTGTGAAAAAAATAATATAATTACCTATGACAGATGAACAAGTTGCCTTCTACTGAATCAGAATCTTGATCCATCAAAGTTAGTATTGTCTACTCAGACAAGCCACGGCTCTCAGGCTGAGGTCTTTCACATCACCTCCTACCTGATCCTTTTAACTGGAGATGCCTGGGATTGAACCTGGGACCTTCTGCATGCCAAGCAGATGCTCTGCCAGTGAGCCACAGCAGCTCCAAAATGAGAGACTGAATGAGATCTCTGTAATTTGCAATTTCTGTGGCACAAAGGAAGAATCATGTGTCTATAGACAGCCATTCCATTTTATTTAAACTTAATTTTTTATTATTTTTTATCAACAATCAACATTAAAAAATAAATACAACATCAACAATCATAAATAGTTCAACATACAAATATAACATGAAATTATATACCTTTGCAACTTTAAATACTGTACTAATTTTGATCTTATACAATCAATAAAATACAAAGTCTAAATATTTCTTAGGTAAAGAGCAGAGACTATTAGGGTATAGTGTGACATAACTAAAGAAAGGAAACTATTTTTCCAGGAAAATGTTTAGTTTAGATGGCAGTTCTGAAATAGTTATCTGCATTGCCAGTTTATCCATAACTACTATATCCCAAATCTTTAAAAACCATTGCTGTAAAGTAGGATTTTTTTTAGATTTCCAATTTTGTACAATAAGAGTTTTTGTCACTATCAAAAAAAGAGATGCTAACTCTGATTTATATTTCGATAAATTGAGGGTAGGACAGTAATTGAGAAGAACTGACTCTGGGGTACAAGGAAATGTTTGGCATGAAACTCCCTCCCCATTCCAGTTGATTTAAAACATTTATTAGTCACCTTTCTTCCTTACAGAGTTCATACTATACATAAAAAACAAAACTGAACATCACAATTTAGGACTGCTAGTAATTTAATCAAATCTGGTCCTAAATAAAACTCTCTTTAACTTCCTCCTAAAGATCGAAAGTGCACCTCCAGGGGGAGATTGTTCCATCATTGTGGGGATGCCACTGAAAAAGCCCTCTCGTGTATCCACCAAACTGTAATTGTCAAGAATATTAAACACATTTTTATTAATGCGTTATATTGAGACACAGAGAAACCTCACACATGGTACAGTTCTGGATATTTTGTCTTGCTTATTCTTATCTTTCGGTCATTATTTGAATCTATTTTCTCATAGATTGTCATTGCTTTTTGGCATGAATATGGCTAGGGATATAGGGGAGCAGTTAACAGTCATAACTAAAAAGATTGTGCAGGTCAGAATCAGGGCTCTCAGTTAAATGCTGAAATATGTTGACTGAGAAACCAACCCAGGGTAGTGCAACCTAGTACAAAGAACAAAGCAGCTGCCAAATAACATGTCCTCTAGTAGATGACAAATTCTCCTTTGGATGTCAAACCACATCGTGGCTATTCATCAAAGTAGTAGTAACTCTTATGGCTCACCTCGATTCTTAAGCAGTAGGAGTTACCCCTTGTTTTAGATGACTGTGACGTCCTTGCTATTGGGGAGACTGTTTCTCTTTTAAAACCCACTCTGTGTACATGAATTTGGTAGATTTCTGCTGCCACCAGGAATTAAAAATTCCAACTCTCTCTAATTTGGTAGAATGACCCAGTGTCTGGGCTGCTTCAGAGGACTATGTGGCAGAGGACTATGTGCCAATGCAGGATTGGCTTTTACTGTGAATTTTAATTCTTCCCCCCTCCCTGTTAATATGTAGTTTATTTTTCAAATAAAAGATTTACAATAGATAGTAAATATGAAGTTTTCCAACAAGTTTACATAAACAACAATCTCATTAAACACTACAGTTCCAACTATAACAGATCACCACATAGGTCATATGCCTTTTATACATCTACCCATTTTAACAATCCTTGGCATACTATTATTTATCTCACCACAGATGTAACAAATCCGTAATCTCAGGAATTTCTTTCTGTTGTTTCAAATACTGTAATATGGGTGAATTTTAATTCTTAGAGGTTCCAGGGTGGGTCAGTCATCCCACCCAGTATTTGGATGAATTGTGAGGTAAGACAGATCAGGATAGTTTTGAGGAAAAGGGGTGTTGAACAGTGGACAGTAGTGGCAGCGGTACCCTAGTGGAAGGAAGTGGAATAGCACCCTCCAGGAATTGGCGCAAGCCAAGGAGGGAGCTGGCAGAACAGGGTCTGTATGCCAGAGCAGGCTTGTTCCGCCACAAGGACAAATGTGCTATTTGATTTCAGTTGCTGGTTGATGACACACACATCCAGAAATATTGGAAACATTATACCAGGTTTGTTTGCAGGTTAAAATTTTCTCAGGTTTAAATGCTCATTTGTATAGACCTGTTGAATTCTTGTTCAGTGTAAGCTAGTGGCGGGAGGGGAGTGGGACACAATTCCACCTGGCATAAAGAACAGCGTTTCTTTTCTTCTTTCCTCTTTGTTAGATCGAATGAAATTGAATAACACACTCCAAAAACTTGGTGCTGTAGCAAGCATACGGGGACTTTTGATCTATCATAATGAAAAACTTGAAAACCTGAGTGGTAAGTAGCCAGTTACAGTGGGAATACTCAGGAACTCTCCCCTCCAAGTGTTCTGGCCACACTGCTGGACCTCCTGATGGCATCTGCTATTTCTGGCCACTGTGTGACAGAGTGTTGGACTGGATGTGCCACTGTCCTGATCCAACATTGGCTTCTCTTATGTTCTTATGAGCACTTCCCCTACTCTGAAAGAACTAACTTCTGGTCCAGTAGCACCTTAGAGACCAACAAGTTGTTTGGGGGTGTAAGCTTCTGAGAACCAAAGCTTTCATATATGATGAAGGGAGCTTTGACTCCTGAAAGCTTATACCTCAAACTCAGAAACGTGTCTTAAAGAAAGCGCTATGCTATTACAAACTTCCCCAAACAGAGAAATCCAGCTGGAAATAGAGAGCATGCAGAACTCTACAAATAATTATTTACTAAAATTAGTTGGAGATAACTGCATCAACACAGGGGAGACAGCCTTAACTCTCTTTTGGCAACTGAGCCTCATACTTCAAAAACTCGATTCATTGCACAAAATCTTCTCTGTAAGCTCCAACATAAATTCAAACCCCTCTCCTTATTTGAGCCACATGAATGCTACTGGGAATGCTGTCGGGAAGGAGAGAACAAATAAATACTGGCGCTTCACACTGCCTCCAAGGAAACCAAAGAGTTTTGTCTATAGCAGAAAACCATATGAAGAGAGGGTGCTTGACAAACAAGAGAAAAGATTCTGCATTGGCTTTTCCCTCCATTGTTTTAGCAAACCCACCCCGGAACAGAAATTCCCCCCTGCACTGCATGCTGCTTTTGCTTTCTTTGATCACCAGATTTTATGGTACCCTCTACACTGCATGCCACTTTCACTTTCTTTGGTCATTGGGTTTTATGGTACCTTCTGCATAGATTTATAGCCATTCGGGAGTGACTTTGCAGTCAGTACAGCGTTGGCCTGTGGCATTTGAATGTGGTTTTGAGCTGCACCTTTTCCTCAGTGTTGAGAAAAGGTGGCGTGAATGCCAGATGCAGAAGCAGACAGAACCTCGGTCTAGATGAAATTGAAAGACTCCCCCAAATCTCTTATAATAAGATGTTACTTTTAAAGTTTAATAGCCAGTAATTCTGACCATGCTTTTGAAAATGAGGAAATTTTTAGGCAACAAAGAAGAAGAAGAAAAAGAAGAAGAAGAAGAGACTGGATTTATATCCCGCCCTTCACTCACTTGGAGTCTCAGAGCGGCTTACAAACTCCTTTCCCTTCCCCTCCCCACCACAGACACCCTGTGAGGTAGGTGGGGCTGAGAGAGCTCTTTCCCAAGCTGTCCTTGAGAGAACAGCTGGTACAGAGCTATGGCTTGCCCAAGGTCATCCAGCAGCTGCAAGTGGAGGTGTAGGGAATCAAACCCAGTTCTCCCAGATTAGAGTCCGTGCACGTAACCACTACACCAAACTGGCTCTCTACAGCTAACAGCGTATTCCATGACCAAAGTATAATTCCTCTCCTCTCCCCTAAGCAGCGGACTCCTTCGCTTGCTGCCTCTACAACTGCAAAGCTTGGCTCTGCAGCCAGCTGATAAGACACAGAGAAGCGGAAGCCTAATGACTGAAAAGTGGGGGGAAGTCCAGACCCAAAGCGCTTTCAAAGTGCTGTCTGCGGAAAAACCTAATGACTCAGAGGCTGCTATATTAAACTTTTAAAAAAACCTCTACACATCTTGAAATCCAGAGATGCTCCTCTAGGTAATCCTCAACAGAAGCCTTCAAACCATAGTAAAAAGCAAACTCAAAAAGAGACACAAAGCTGTCCAACTACTGAACGTTCACAGATTTCCCGAGATCAACGGAAGCAAGGGGTTTTTGCAAGCCAAAGAAATATGTGCACATATACCCCCAAAATCTTGTGGGTCTCTTAAGATAATACTGGGCTCAAATGTAGCTGTCCTACCGCCCAAGTCTTAAGCTCATCAGCTAAACATTTAGCAGCCTGCATTGCCTCTTCCTGCACCTACTCTACCGTAGGTGGCCATTGTGGCTAGGGTTGCCAAGTGACTTACAGTTGCTGGCGGGACAGTCCCACTTCTGGTCCAGGGTCTTCACACGCCACACAATGATGTCTCCTGGAAGTGACGTCATCACACCAGACAAATTGCAGGGTGACGCTCTAGTAATCGCCCTGAAAACTCACCATAGAGTTTTCAGGGCGATTACTAGAGCATCGCCCTGCAATGTGCCCGGCGTGATGATGTCACTTCTGGGCGACATCATTGCGCCGGACACGTTGGCCTGAGCTGGCCATTTTGGGGGTGGGATTCCCCCGTGAATCCAGGCCAGTGGATTGGGGACCTAACTAGCGGGGGAATTCCCGCCCGCCGGGGGGACTTGGCATCCCTAATTGTGGCAACAGTGGCCTGACCTAAGTCTTCCTGTGCTTCTGTGAGGGTGGTGGACAAATTGCCCGGGTCAATCACAAAATGGTTTGGTACCCACCTCTCCCTCGCCAATTCCCTGTGTTTCACATGGCAGTCAGTGCTGCTTGTGACATGCCAAGTCTTGAAAATACGAAATGCCCTCAGCTGAGGATGAATATTGGCCCATCTGTTCTAGTCTTGTGTATTCTGATTTGCTGTAGGGTTCCAATATCTTACACAAAACTCTTCCTCAGCTCCATGATGTCTAAATTGAACCTTGAACCATTTCCATGCAAAGCAGGTGTGCTTTCACTGAGCCATGGCTTTCCATAGCATTAGATTGCCAAATTTGCCACCTTTTGAAACTTTTAAAACCCACGGGAACATGAAGCTGCTAGTGATCTACCAGGGTCAGTACTGCTTACTCTGACTGGTAGTGGCTCGCCAAGGTATCAGACACTGGCTCATGAACATAGGTAGCTTTAAGACAGGGTTAGAGGGATTCATGGAGGAGAGGTCCAACAGTGGTTATCAGCCATGGTGAGTGAAGGCAGCCTCCTTCATCAGACCTCTGAACACCAGTGCTCAGAGGCAGCAGCAGGGGAAGAATTTGGCCTTTAAGGGAAACTGTCCAGCTGCTGTGTTAAACAGGATACTGGACCACTGGCCAGATCCAGAAAGCTCTTCTTATGTTCTTACCTTTTTGAGAAAACTGGGCACACTGTAGATTGAACCTGGGGTCTTCTGGATGCTAGTAGATGTTCTACCACGGATTCATGGTCCCTGTTCATGGTTAATTTAAAAGAATAAAGATAAACATAAGTTTGAGTTTGGAGAATGGGCTTGAGAATGTTTTCCCCAACGATTACCAATTGTGTGCATTTAGTTGCAGCCCTAGTTTTGGGTGATGAGGTACCCTTTAGGAATGTTAAACTATTTTTTCTTCCGAACACTTGCCATTGTTATGGGCAGTGTGGGGTGGGAGAGGAAGGGCTTTTATAGTGTAAACATCCCGTGAAGTGCATTGCTGTATAATCTGAAATATACCGCACCCTCTTGAGGGGTTCTGTTTGTGTAGAGCAGGCCGGATAGCCTCAGGTGTGGAGGAGAGTATTTGCTCTGCTGGAACAACTTCTGCTAGGGCATCAAAGGAGTGGACCTAAGTAGCTCCCTGGCTCCTCCCCAGGCACTGCAGCCACTGAGGATGAATCCTTCTTGGGTAATAAAGTGTAATGACCACATGGAGCTTTGAGATCCCCTGACTTGGATTATTGTGTCCTTTAGATCCAGAGATATTGAGTAGAACCCAACAGCTACTGCTCTATCGACAAACAATGAAGAGCAAGATTGACCGCATGGAAGATGAAATCAGTAAGTGGTTTAGAGATCTGTTAAATAGTGGGTTCCATGGATGAACAGACCCCAAGTCTAGTGATCAGTTCTACTTTATTAGTGATTTCAGCAAGGAGAAGAAAGACAAAACCCCAGGCAGAAGCCTGGTTTTTAAGCATGCACAAATTACACCCTGAACACACCCCACTCCCAATGATAGGCTATTTACATAACATTGTTTCTCTGTTGGTCCATTCTAGGATCCTAGCCAGCTATTGTTTGTGGACGCAAGCTCAACCTGACCCCAGGGCTAGTTTAGGGTTGACTCATCCTTAGTACACAACAAGATCATAACGAAGAAGACTGCACTCTGCTTGCAAGTCTCCATTCTGAAATTACACCTGCTGAAAAATCTCTTTTCTGTTGAACTCTTTTATAAAAATATAATGCCTTAAAAGGGGGCCTGTGGGGAAATGCATTTTATTGCAGTGCTTGGGCTTTGCACAAACCCCACACTTGGTTTTGAAAGGTTTTTATCTGTGAGCAGAGGATAGGCAGCAAGGAGGAAGTCTATTGTTTACAAGTATCACCCATACTGTCAATGGCTCTAGTGAGTGCCAAGCCATCAGAACTTTGCAAATGGTTCTAGCTAGATAAGAACAAAACACCCATCTCACACACTGGCAGGTGTGTGACACCTAGGAGAGGATGGAGACTGGGAAATGCAAAATGCCAGATTGTATCTTTTCCTGGGAAGGATGAGAAGAGAAGTGTTGATCCAAAGAAAGGGTGGACAAAGACAAAGGATAAAATCCCCAGGCATGAAGGGAGGTCAATTTTGGCTGATTCCATATGGAGGGAGGAGCTCTCACACCCGAGCTCCATCTTGATGTCCAGCATTGCCACATGGAACAGACAAAGGGCTGGCTGCCAGGATAGAGACTCCAAGGTCCTGGGAAGATGTTATATCTCTGTAATTTCTAGGCTTAGAGAACCTTCCTTAGAATAAGATCAGCTAGGGCATGGATAGAGTTGAAGACCAGGGGACTGCATGTTTGCACATTACTTTTGTATCCCTTGCCCCATCTGTTGCTGTGCAGAGTAGACGTAGACTTTTTCCTTTTAATAAATTCTGTACTATTTTAGATACTGGTACTTCTTCACCTTACCAATAAGAACACAACTGTCTGAATATGCTATTCAAAATGGGTATGAGGGCAAGGGAGGCAGTTGGTTGCTAGATCACTATTTCCCTGGGAGTACACAAGTGTGGTAAGCTGTCCACATGGTATTCAGTCACTCAGAATTGTGAAATGTGGACGTTAGGACTTCATCTGCAACATAGTAGGAAAGCTGAGAGTACTGGCTCTCTTGGCAGGTAATTCTGAAACTGACCAACTGCTAGCAGTGTTCTTTGAGGGAGTAAACAAACATGTGGACAAGGGGGACCCAATAGATGTTGTTTACCTTGACTTCCAGAAAGCTTTTGATAAAGTTCCTCATCAAAGGCTCCTAAGTAAGCTCAATAGTCATGGGATAAAAGGACAAGTCCTTTTATGGATCAAAAACTGGCTAATTAAAAGGAAAAGGAGAAAATGGGCAATTTTCTCAGTGGAGGAAGTACCGCAGGGGTACTGCAGGGTACCGCAGGGATCAGTACTCGGTCCGATGCTTTTTAACTTGTTTATTAATGATTTGGAGTTGGAAGAAAGCAGTGAAGTGGCTAAATATGCAGATGATATGAAGTTGTTCAGGGTGGTGAGAACCAGGGAGGATTGTGAGGCACTCCAAAGAGATCTTTCAAGGATGGGCGAGTGGGCATCAGCGTGGCAAATGGGGTTTAAGGTGGCCAAGTGCAAAGTGATGCACATTGGAGCCAAAAATCCTAACTATAAATACATGTTGATGGGGTCTGAACTGGCAGAGACTGACCAAGAGAGAGATCTTCGAGTCATAGTAGATAACGAAAATGTCGAGACAGTGTGCGACTTCAATGGAAAAGGCCAACACTATGCTGGGGGTTATTAGGAAGGGAACTGAAAACAAATCAACCAGTATCATAATGCCCCTGTATAAATTGATGGTGCAACCTCATTTGGAGTACTGTGTACAGTTCTGGTTACCACACCTCAAAAAAGATATTATAGCATTGGAAAAAGTGCAGAAAAGGGCAGCTAGAATGATTAAAGGGTTGGAACACTTTCCCTATGAAGAAAGGTTGAAGCACTTAGGGCTCTTTAGCTTGGAGAAACGACGGCTGAGGGGTGACATGATCAAGGTTTATAAGATTATGCATGGGATAGAGCTGGTAGAGAAAGAGGTACTTTTCTCCCTTTCTCACAATACAAGAACTTGTGGGCACTCAATGAAATTGCTGAGCAGTCAGGTTAGAACAGATAAAAGGAAGTACCTCTTCACCCAAAGAGTGATTAACACATGGAATTCACTGCCACAGGAGATGGTGGTGGCTACAAGCATGGACGGCTTCAAGAGGGAATTAGATAAACATATGGAGCAGAGGTCCATTAGTGGCTATTAGCCACAAAGTATAGCTAGAAACTCTCAGTCTGGGGCAAGTGATGCTCTGTACTCTTGGTGCTGGGGGGGGGCAACAGTGGGAGGACTTCTAGTGTCCTGCCCCCACTGCTGGACCTCCTGAGGCACCTGGTATTTTTGGCCCCTGTGTGACAGAGTGTTGGACTGGATGGGCCACTGGCCTGATCCAACATTGGCTTCTCTTATGTTCTTATGTTCTTACCAAAGGAGAAGTGCAAGATAACCACGCTGAGGGTTGGAGGAGCCAGAAGAGTAGCATGTCACTGGGCAGAGATCTGGGGTTGCCTGGAATTTACAAAACTCTATGCCCCTGTCAAGAACTGAGTTGGTCACATGATCCTAGGACATGTGAATCCTGAGGCAGGGGCAAACGGACACCCACCCACACCCAGCCATTTCCATAAGGGAAAATGATGCAGGATAGATGGCAGACGCTTCTTCTCCCCTTCCCCCTTTGCAGTGCTCCAAGCTTCACGAAACGATGGAGCAATTCTTAAGGTGAGGACCCCATGTATATGTGATTGTGAGCTGGATCAAGGCCTCTCAAACCTGACGTGTCACATGTCACATGTAGGACGGCCAGTACATAAGAACGTAAGAGAAGCCAATGCTGGATCAGGCCAATGGCCCATCCAGTCTGTAAAGTACTGAGTTCTCGGCGGCATTGACGAGGACGAAGTTGGCGTAGTGATTAGTTCAGGTTTGTTTAGAGAGAACAAACATGCATTCACCAGCCACAAGGCCAACATATATACACACCCAGGCCCCACCCCAGGCCCCACCTACGATCCTATTGGGGGGGGTTGAATTTTTTGCCTAGGTCTTATTGGAGGATTAGCAGGACGATCTTTTTTTTTTCCTCCAAAATTTTTTTATTGTTTTCAATACAAAAATATAACAAAGAACATCAACCTTATATCTTTAAAACAATAATATAACACAACCTCAACTATTACAAATTAACTTAATAAAATACAAATTCCAAATATTTCTTTGGTAGGCTACAATAATTTCTCTGAGATTTAGAAACGTAATCAAGAAAGGGATACCATTTTCCCACAAAGTTGTCCTTTGCAGAGGGAGTCTCCAGTCTTATTAGTTGAAAGCTAACTTGTCCACCACTGCTAGGCCCCAAAGTTTCAGGAACCACTGCTGTATCGTTGGGCAGTCTTTTGCTTTCCATTTCTGGGCAATTAGGGTTTTAGTCGCAATCAAGGACCATCTTTTTACCTGGACACCTCACCAACCATAACCTGAACTGATTTGAATCCGTGTTCTATACCAGCCTCACAACCGGAATTGGCAGCTTCCTGACCTGTATGTCTGTTAGTTCCTGGAGCTGCAAACTCCTGCTGGGGGGTGGGGGGGCGGGGGGCGGGGAAGGAAGATGAAGAAGAAGAAGAAGAGATTGGATTTATACCCCGCCCTCCACTCCCCAAGGGAGTCTCAGAGCGGCTTACAAACTCCTTTCCCTTCCCCTCCCCACAACAGACACCCTGTGAGGTAGGTGGGGCTGAGAGAACTCTTTCTCAAGCTGTCCTTGAGGGAACAGCTGGTACAGAGCTATGGCTTGCCCAAGGTCATCCAGCCAGGTGCAAGTGGAGGAGTGGGGAATCAAACCCGGTTCTCCCAGATTAGAGTCCATGCTCCGCATTCCTTGCACAACACTTGCATAGAATCCTGTCCCTAGGAATTCATTAATTTATATGTCGATGTTAAGGTATGGAAATCATTTTTCAATGTAAACACGGTGTAGAAAAAAAATCTATGCAGATTTACAAGCTGGCTTCTGTTGAGTCTCCTTTTTTGTTCTTTCTCTCTCTCCCTCTGTTCTGCACCTGTTCCTGGCTTGGTTAAAAGCTAGAGTCTCAGGACTTTTGCAAGCAGGATGGACAGCAAATATTGGGTTCCTCTATTACATCTCCGTTGGAGCAGGGCAGCCATTCCTTGAGGCCATGAGGGACTGTAAGGAACGAGATAGTGTGCTCGTTATTGTAATGTCTAGGATTGAGCAGGTGAGCAGAACGGCCGGATACATAAAAGGTAGTAATAGTGGGGGCTAGTAATGGATACGGCGGTATTTAGTTTGTTCATAAATGATCTGGAATCGGGGATGGGCAGCGCAGTGGCCAGGTTTGTAGATACTATCAGAATATTTGGGATAGCGAAAACTAAGGCAGATTGTGAATAGATCCAGGGGGATCTTTCTGAGTCGGGTGAGTGGGCAGCAATGTGGCAAACGAAGTGTGGTATAGTGTATAAGGTGATGCATCCTGGAACAAAAAACACTGAGGTCTTTCTGTGTTGTGTTTTTGGAGGGAACGGATGAGTGGAGTTTGGGGGTGTTACTGTGTTGGGTTTTTTAAAAAAATGTAATTGTTCAGAATTGGTTTGTGCCAGCACTGGTTGCATGTGACTTGTTTTAAAATATTAATTAAATTATTAAGTTTTCCTGTTTTGAGGGGGGTTGCTCGATGAGATGTGTGTTTGTGTGTGGGAGGGAGGTCTTTGTTTCAGGTTTTAAAAAGGCTTGTGCCGTTCTATTAGAGTTAGGGTTGCCAGCCTCCGGTGGGGCCTGGGGATCTCCCGCTTTTACAACTGATCTCCAGCTGACAGAGATCAGCTCCCCTGGAGAAAATGGCTGCTTTGAAGGGTGGAGTCTATGGCATTGTACCACGCTGAGGCCTCTCCCCTCCCCAAACCCCGCCCTCTCCTGGATCCACCCCCACAGTCTCCAGGTATTTTCCCAACTAGACCTGGCAACCCTAATTGAAGTCTCTCCTCCTTCAGATGGCATGTCCTCCTCCAGCCTAACATCCTGCCAGAGGAAGCCTTGGCTAGCATTACTCCTCTTATATATTTCAACAGGGATGTGCCTTGACGTGGCTGGTGCCCGTAAAACACTGATCAATATTTCCCTGAGCAAGGGACATTGTCTGGACTTAGTCTAAGAGAAAAATTCCATCCCCCGTTCCCAGTAAAGACTCTCAGCTTGTGCTCTTTACAGAACCATTTAGTGCGGACTGCCCAAATTCAAAGGAAAAAATTCTGGATTGGACTTGGCATGGCTGGAGATCAGTGGGTCTGGGTGAATGGTGATGGACAGTCAAATGCTATCAAGTGAGTACTGGAAGAAAATTTCTCAGTGTGCCGTGCAGTCCTTCTCAGAAACGTACCTTTGCTGGGCTTTTCAGAGGTTTCTTTGCTGAGTGATTTTCACATTTGCATGTAGTGAAATTCAAATGGGACTCACAATCTGGTATCCAAAAAACCTGGGCTTTCAAAATTCCTAACAGGTCACACCAGGAACCAGGTTACAAGTGACTGCTTTGAATATTTGACAGAAGAGCTCAGGATGCTGAGAACATTGCCATGAACATGTCTGGCAGATGCACATGCCATTTCCAACAACCACGATTACTTGCGAGTCCAACATCATGTTTCCTTGCCTCACAGCCAGGGCTATTTTTGGGCAGGAACACACAGGAACGGAGTTCCGGCTGGCTTCTGAGTTGGCCACGCCTACAGCCTCCCCCCCCCCCCCCCGGGTTCCACAGGGCGCCTGGGGAAGCCAGACCGATCCAGGGAGGGAAGGCAATTTAAACTGCCTCCCCCCACCTCGGGTTCCCCAGGCACCTTGCAGCTGTGGGGCACCTGGGGAAGCTGATCCTGGGAGGGAGCTGCGCGGTCAGGGGTGTGGCCTAATATGCTAATATGATTCTGCTGTTGGGTGTGGCCTATTATGCTAATGAGTTCCTGCTGGGCTTTTTCTACAAACAAAGCCCTGCTCACAGCTGTCCGACTTCAACAGCATGCTAAACAGCTTTTGTGGCTGAGCAGCAGTTGAAGTCATAAAGTTTCATTTCCTTCTACCTTGCAGACAGTTTTTTGTCTGTGCAGTAGGTGAAATTGGTTCCCCCCAGGGGTCAAATAATTAAATGCTGGGTCAAATAATTAAATGAGTCCGGGGGGGGGGGTGTCTATGAATTTCATAAGTCTGAGAAGAAACAACGATGCATAATATAATGTTGGTGAAACGGACTTTAAAGCATACTAATCAGTAAGCGTTTTAAAAAACACACAGTGACTTACTCATGGATAACTGATGGCTTAGTTTTCTCGCTCTTTCTTTAAACATTTGGCTGTTGTGTGACATGCGGTGACCTCCGCTATGTATGTAGTGTGGGAAGGAACTCTAGTGTGGGAGGGAACTGTAGGACCTCAGTTGGTCTCCGGTGTGACAGGGCTATATCATGCTGCCTTACCTCCCCGATGCTTCTCTTATACTGATTTTATTTCCTGGCTAATTTTGTAATCCAGTCTTATTATCCAGTAATTTCTAATTTTGCTAAATTCTTAATGGTGAAATAATGTTTTTTTAATAAGCACAGAGCACAATGTAGCAGCCGACTGATTATTGCAAATGAATGATTGATTAATGGTACAGCATTTGTCTGGCTTGATTACCACTGTCTTTACATTGCAGCTACTGGGCTCCAGGGAAACCAAACCGTCAATCAAGCAAACAGATGTGTGCTGAATTAGAAGGATGTAATCGGGATGACTTAAAATGTTGGAATGACATTGCCTGCACTGACTCAAGAAGCTGGATTTGTAAGATGGCGCCCAGTCCAAACTTTATGGTCTAAGATCCCTGAAACTGATTTCCAGTTCTCCATGCCAGAAAGAACAATGAAAGCCTGTTTAAAAGTAAAAGCAAATGGCAATCCCAGTCAGCTTGCAAGTTTATGGAAACTGTATGAGAAAAGTTCAACTCTTGGACTCTAGCACTCGAAAGTAGCTTCCTCAAGGCTGAGGGGGTAGGGAAAGAAGAATTTCCCTTGTGTGCTTTAAAGACTCAGCCACGAAAAGTGGAAGACATCAGTAGCAGCCATCTTCTATTGTAATAAAGGAATACAGAATGTCTACAGATATTTGTGAAATGAGTTTCCCTTTATGGTTTTTGGCTTACATTTCAGAGTGAGAGACTGGCACAAGCCCACCCAGAAAGATGCAGGAGGGAAGTCTGGAAATGGTGGGATTTGTGGAGGAGAAAGGTATAATGCCATAAAATTCACCTTCCAAAGCAGCCATTTTCTTCAGAAGAACTGATCTCTGTCACCTGGAAATCAGTTGAAGTCTCGAGAGATCTCCAGCCACCACCTGGAAATTGGAACCCCTATGCAGGAGAGCTTCAGTGGAAACATGGCTTAGCTTGGGGGGTGGGGGGCGCGTTGCTTGGAAATATCCAATGTAGGAGGAGTTCTAAGCATTTCTGTCACCATTTAACAACAATTCAAGTTAGGGGAACGAATTCCAAGCCAGAAGATACAAACCCTGGAGGTTTGAGGCCTGGCCTCGTATTCAAATAACAGCATCAAAGTGGGTAACTGCACCACATTTTCTGTAATGAAATCAAACACAAAGAATTCATTCAGTTCTTCTGCGATCTCCTCATGTTCTTCTACCAATTATTTTCATCCCTTCTTTGTTCAAGACCCCCAGGGTCGCCAAGTCTGGATTGGGAAGTACTTGGGGATTTGGGGGGGGGGGTGGAGCCTGAAAATGGTGGGGTTAGGGGAGGGGAGGGACTTCAGTGGGGTATAATACCACAGAGATCCCCTTCCAAAGTGGCCATTTTCTCCAGGTGAGCTGATCTCAGGTGGTCACCCAGAGATCAATAGTAGTTCCAGGAGATATCCAGCTACCACCTGGAGGCTGGCAACCCTTCCTCGCTGGTCTGTTTCTTGCTGCTGCTGTTTTTTAAAGTATTGCTTGTCTTAATGATTCCTGCAATATGATATTGTCACACCCGTGGTATGCCAGGACAGAGTATGCAGCCATGTTTCATATCACTTGGATGGGAGATGTATGCACACACACCCTGCATCGTCCAGTTCCATTTTATTCTCAATAAAATCGCTCCTTTATATATAATTGTATTTTCGGATGGCAACGTTCCATGCGCTCCCAAATCAGTTGGCTCCCTCAGCTGCCAATCAGAAGGTCTGCCAATCCCCTGGCTGCTGCTTAGCCCTGGCAAGGGAGCTACGCCCCCCTGCCCCCCCGGGAGAATTGGCAACCCTACCTCCTGGAGGGACCAGGAGGGAGGGTGTTTGGGCTGGGCTGGCCGGTGAGGCAGCAGCACTTCCAGCGACCACCTGCCTGGGATGCCCAGCAGAACTGCAAGGGAAGCCTCGAACAAGCAAGCAAGCGGCATGGACCGGTCTGGCCGTCAAACAGAGGCAGAGAAGAGCAGCGGTGGAGGGGGCCACTCAGTAGAGGTGGCACGTGCCTAAAAACTCCCTCCCCAACAGCCCATGGGGGCCTCCAGTCGCCATACGGCCAAGGAAGGGCCACTGCAGGTAAGCCCTAGCTCCCCCAGCCCCACTCCACTGCAGGCAGCCACCACCTGAGATGGGCCATGGTGGGGAATGGGGGGGACTGAACACAGAGGCCCGGGAGCTGGGAAGCCGCTGCCTACTACCCTCTTCCTTCCAGGGTTGTCGGAAGGACCACCAGTCCCCCCACCACCACCATGCTGGGCTCCCTCTGTCCTTCCCGGTTCCAGCCACTCCTGAGCCCAGCCTCGGATGGTGTTGGGGAATGGGGCTGAACGAAGTGGGCAGCTGCAGCAGGCATGGCCACAGGTGCTTGGGGAGTGGCTTGGGAAGGGGATGGAGGAGGGCGGAGTCCTGAAGGAAAAGAACCTCCAGGTTCAGGGGCAGTCAACCGCTGAGCCCTAGGGCCAGGAGGCAGCCTCGCCCCCTGGATGCCCTGCCCTCGGCCCGCCAAGGCAACTGCTTTGGCCACTCTGTGTGTGAGATGGGGGAGCAAGTGGGCACCCGTGGCATAGGACAAAATGTCACATAGCGGCTGAGGAAATGACTCTCATGTTTCATTCGGAACATGCTATCCTCACATTTTGGAGTTGAATAAAAGGTGGGGGAGAAAGGAAGGTGCAAAGCAGGATTGCCAGCCTCCTCTTTCCCAGCCCTCAGAGCCACGGCAGGAGAATTTTTTTTTAATGGCTGTTATGCTGACAGTGTGACATCACTTCTGAGGTAAACCTGGAAGTGATGTCACATCTCTCGCCAGAAACTCTGTGGAAAAACCCAGAAGTGATATCAGTCTTGTGTAAACCAGAAGCTTCACTCTCAGTTCTTCTGCCAAAGTCTGTAGGGGCTCCAGGCCTCAAGTTGGCAAGGAGCAGCTTATTTACTTTAGCAAGACTTAAAGCACTCTGCTCTTTAAAGGCTCACCTCTTCAGTCTCTGGTTTGGCTCTGGGGGAAGGGAGGGAGGCACCCATTAACAACACTGCTCCACACTTCAGCCCTTAGAAAGCCCAGCAAAGTTTGTTGAAGATTATTAAAAGAAAGATAACTAATTGCTGTACAGTAACAGTGAGTAAACAAATGTACCAGCATCCACAAAGTCTGATGCTCTCAGACCCACATGATCTGGAAAGTGAATTAGTTAGTTCTAAAGAAAGGCATCTGATATTAACCTGCCAGCTAATCAAGGCCAAATAACTAATTATTATTTGCAGGTGTAGAGTTCTTAAAGAAAAAAAACCAAGGTCTTCACCTGAAACTGTTTACAGGGCTCAAGCTGAAACAACTTAGGCTGTGGTCACACGGTCATTTTGACTGGGTTTCACCACTGTTCCCTCTCACATTTAAAATTGCTGATCAGACACCCACATCCATCTCCCACACCAAAGTGGGCTCAGTCGCGTGATCTTTCCAATTCCCTAGTGAGTTTTCTGACACCGGGAAAATCAAGTACTTTCTAGGTAATTGTGCTCTGAATCTGCAATTTTGCCGATCTGGACAATCATTTCTCACAATGATTGCAATTAGGTTCTCTGAACGTCCTTCTTCCGGTAGTTCCTCCCCCCCCCCAGGGCTGCCAAGTCCTACTCACCAATTGGCGGGGGGAGTCCCTCGCTGCCCGGGAGCCGCCCGGGAGTCTCCCTCCCGCGCGCGCCGGTGACGTCACCCGGAAGTGACGTCACCAGGAAGTGGCAGCCCGCCCAGGGAGAGACGGGGGGGAATCGCCACAGACAGCTGCTCTCCGGCCGCCGCTGGTAGCTCCTTGTGCGCGCCCTGCGTTGGCGCAGCTGGGCTGGACTCCGAAGGCGGGAGAGGGAGGGTTGGGGGGCCGCGTTTCTTCTTGCTCCGGCGGCGGCTGGCTTCCTCCGCGATGAGGGCGCTCTGAAGGGCAACGGCAGCAGGCAGAGGGGAAACCGGCCACCAGGTGCATTGCCTCCATCTTTCCTGTGCGGGAGCCAGGCGGAGGGGACGTCGCAGTCGTCCAGGCAGGACGACTTCGGGGGTGGGGTTCCCCCCGCCGGCCGAATGCCGGCCGGCGGGTCGGGAACCCCTATAGCGGGGGATCCCCCGCCCCCCGGGGGGACTTGGCAGCCCTACCCCCCCCCGCCACTTTTGCCATTGTATGCATATGTGTGCATGCACAAAGATTTTTTTTTAAAAAAATTGTGCCACGCCGCCACTTGGGTGGCGCGGCTGCCTGGATGGTGCCTGGAGCATTGTCATGCAATGCAAGCGGTTGGGTAAAGGATGTGTGATTATCTGAACCCGCTTAAAAATATTCCCAATCAAATCTACAGCGGGAGCAAATCGCGGTACACCTGCCATGTGACCACAGCCTTAGAGTCGCTATTGCGAGTTAATCATCTAAATGAAAGAATAAAAACACATACTGCTTCCATACAAGTCTTCTTTAGAAATTGCTGGAAACTCTATGGCTTTACCCATGTTCCTCCCCCACATATCCTGCTGGCTGCCAGTCCCAGCCCAGGATCCAAAGAAACTGGGCAACCCAAAACAGTTTGGAAGTGAATATCTGCATCTAGACATTCACTGTCTTCCTTTGATCAAGAAAGGGTGAAATACAGAACCAAGGACTGCTTGAAGAAATCACCGCAGGGGGGAAACGAGGCCTTACCTACCTGCTGAGAACTGGAAGAAAAAGACAGATGTTAGAGATTCCTAATGTAGCCTGGGTCTGTAGTTAAAGAAGACAGCACATAAATTATGGACATGCCCCAGTCAGACACCAGGACACCCTCCCCCCACACACTAGAGTTTAGACTTGCCAGACCCCTGCTGGGGACAGGAATTCCCAGCCCCCAGGGGGCATTTCCCACTGCTGCTCAGCTTGCCAGTGGGGGCGAAATGGCAGCAAATGGGGGGTATCCCAAGTGTCCCAAAAGTGTCCCAATGCATTGATGTGACTCCCTGTGCACCCGGACGTGACATCAGAGCATCACCAGGCAACGCTGGGGACACTATGGTATTTGGGGAATAATTCATAGCAGTGTCCCTGGTGTTGCTCAGCGACATCATTATGTCACTGGTGAGGCCACCTTGCTGCCAGTAAGTTCTCCTGATGGTTGCCAGGACCTGCCTGGCAACCTTACTTGGGATAACAAACTCCAGGTGGGGCCTGGAGTTAGGGATGCCACCCTCCAGGTGGGACCTGGGGATCCCCTGGAATTACAGCACATCTTCAGACTAACAGATCAGTTCCCTTGGAGAAAATGGATGCTTCGGAGGGCAGGCTCTATGACGTTGTACACCTGTCCTCTCCAGGCTCCATCCACAAATCTGCAGGAGTTTGACATCCTGGATCTGGCAACGTTACCCCTTCATCCCCCCTCCCCAGTGGCCGGGGGGGGAACGAGGACCTGGCAACCCTACCGTATTACAACTGATCTCCAGACTGCAAAGATCAACTCCCATGGAGAAAATGGCTGTTTCAGAGGGCATTCTCTGTGGTATGTCACGCAACCTAGGAGAAACTGAAGGGTTGATACTATTTCAGAAATCCATCTTGGGGGTCATTTTTGGGTTCAAGAATAACAGCGTCCCAAAAATCATGCCCTTAAAAAGAAATTAAAAACTGGTTTTTAACAACCCCTAACGTGAATACATGAAGCTGCCTTATGCTGTATCAGACCACTGATCCATCAAGGTCAGTATTGTCTACTCAGACTGGCAGTGCCAGTGACTCTCCAGAGTCTCAGGCAAAAGACCTTTCACATCACTTACTGCCTGGTCCTTTTTAACTGGAGATGCCGGGGATTGAACCTGGGACCTTAGGCAGCAGGAGAGGTAAGGGAGGAGGGAGAGTGCAGCTGAGCCACAGTGCCAGTGCCACCACAACTTCTTAAATGCTCTTTAATCTTTAAAGATCCACTTTGAAGATCTACCATTGACTGAAAACAATGGGCAGCAAGTCCTAGCTTTTGAGTCCAGACACTAGGTGGTAGACATAGTCCCCAAGGCCAAGTCTACTGCTGAGGAACTTTAAAGTTTAATGGTAAAAAGCCCAGTAGCACCTTTAAGACTAACAAACTTTATTGTAGCATAAGCTTTCGAGAAACACAGCTCTCTTCGTCAGATGCATGGAGGGTATGAAGAAACTGGCTAGAGATATATAGGTGGTAAGGGGAGCGGGGAGAAGATGCAGAAAGTGCCATGTAAATGCAAAGCAGTTGCAAAAGTCATGAAAAAGGTTGAGTCCGCAATCCAGGCTGGGTGTGACACCTTCCTTCTATTGATGAATCTGAATGGAATACCTGAAAAGCAGTTAACAGGCTGCAACTTGATGGAAAACCACCTCTGGACATCTCTTGCCTATGGGGTTTCCATTTGTCAGCTGCAACTTGATGGCACTTTCTGCCACCAAGAGGGTTCCCAATGCAAGAGACTGCAACAGCATCAGCCCTGCGGCCCAGCTGGGGCATTTTCACTCTCTCTCCCTTCTCCCACAGCTCTTGCTGCCTCTCTGTGAATTCCAGGGTCTTAACTGACATTGAAACAGAGGTAGTGAGATGTGAAGGTCGACCACTAGGGTCTCCACCCCAACCCCCTAGTCCAGAACCCATAGGATAAACAAATGAACAAATCCCAAACCCATGCAGTCCCAGGGATAGGGTAATAAGGGGGTTCAGAAAAGAGACTAGAACCTATTTACAGGTGTAACATAGTCTTGCTGGCCCATTCATTATCAGGTTAAAGTGGATAATTTAGGAGTGCTCTTTGATGCTAGAGGGGCAGATGGAAGATTTTGTCAGACTATGGACTCCCTTTTACGACTGGATAAGAAAGAATAATAAAGATACAAACTTTTTGATAATATAATATGAAGAAGCCTTTATGACCTTTTAAAATTTCAGTCTATCCTTGTGTAATGTGAAATGTTAAGTGGAGAAGATTTATATGGAGAAGAATTATTTTTTTCCCTTTCCTTTCCCTACCCCTGTATACCCCCCAAAATATAATAAAGTGTACTATAAAAAAATAAAAGATAATTTAGGAGTGCAGCAAAGTTTTCCCCAGAAACTAGACACTAAGACCTAAGTCTCCTAGCAAATGATTTCTTCCATCCAACTCCTCTGGTGGCAAAATCGTATCTCCACCCCTTTACTATTTTTGCCTATTCTCACTCAAAAGGCGGACAATTGAGTCTTTTGAAGTCTCCCGAGACAGGAACTCTCCAACCTATCACTCCGGAGATGCAAGCCCTGTCTAACTAAAAATGGAGAGAGTCTCCATTTTTCTCTCACTCCCACTTCCCACAGGTCTCCTCCAGTACTTCCATGGATCTTGTTTGGCTGTTAGCTGCTCAGCTCACATAACAAAAAGGACTAAAGGGTGTAGGTGTTTTTCAGAAAGGGGCAGGACCTTTGCCCATCTCTTGCACTCTCCAACACCCAACACCATCTCCAAATTGTGGGAGATAATTTTTTGCCACTCCTGAAAGTTCAGGAGTGTTAGGAGTCATTTTGGTCATCCTTGTGCCCGGGGCTATTTTTGGGCAGGAACGCACAGGAACGAAGTTCCAGCTGGCTTCTGAGTTGGCCACACCTACAGCCTCCCCCCCTTGGGTTCCCCAGGCACCTCACAAGCCGCGGGACACCCGGGGAAGCCAAGCTGATCCAGGGAGGGAAGACAGTTTAAACTGCCTCCCCTCCTTGCGTTCCCCAGGTGCTCCACAGCTGCAGGGCACCTGGGGTAGGCGATCCAGAAACTGCCTTCCTTCCCTCGGGTTCCCCATGCACCCCGCACCAGGGGAACCAAAGGAGGGGAGGGAGCTGCTCTGTCAGGGGTGTGGTCTAATATGCTAATGTGTTTCTGTGTTGGGTGTGGCCTATTATGCTAAATGAGTTCCTGCTGGGCTTTTTCAACAAAAAAAGCCCTGCTTGTGCCAACCCAAAATACTAAATTCAGGGGGGAAATTCAGCTCCGGAATACCTGAATGCCCACTCCTGATTCACACTGTAACTAACTGCTTACCACTATTTCCTTTATTGGATATACTCTGAGTGATCAAAAATTTCTCTTAAGTATACACAGCAGCATAGACAGTGATGTAAACTAGCTAATAAAAAGAGGAAAGAACCACTTCGTGGTTAGGCTTGTGCCACTCTAAAAAGTAATCCAGAAACGACAAAGAGAAACTCATTACATAGGTATTGGTAGATATTCTATATTCCTTTATTACAACAGAACACGGCTACTCTTCCCCTTTTTGTGGCTGAGTCTTAGAAACACACGAAGTAAAGTCTTTTCTTCTAGCCTTCAGGGAGCTGCTTTTGAGCGCTGAAGTCAAAGAGTTGAGCTTCTCTCATCGAGTTTCCACGAGAAGGCAAGTTGACTGGAAATGCTGCTGGCTTTTTCTTTAAAACAGGATTTCATTTTTCCCTATCCTGAACAGAGAATGTGAAATCAGTTTCCAGGTGCCTTAAGCTAGCAACTTCGGATCGGGTTCCATCTCACAAATCCATCTTCTTCCTGCTCTGCATTCGACAACATACCAGCATTTTAGTGCGTCATTACATGTTCCCCGTATTTCAACACACTCCGGCTCAGGTAGTGGTCTTGGTGGGTGCCCCGCTGCCCAGTAGCTGGAATGCAAAGAGAGCAGGAATCAAGCCAGACAGACAGCTGCTGAACACTGGAATATAACAAATCAGCCATTCGCAACAATGCGCTCTGGGCTCTCCTTTTCAATTTAAAATGTTGATGCATCATTCATATTTTGGGACATGTTTCCACAAGGAGTAGAAAATGCATCTATAAATGGGGCTTATTCATGTTTAATACTGCAAGTGGCTTTGTAAAGAATGTGCGTGTCATGTGAAAAGGCAGGATGAATAAGAGTGCGAGCACATGGCCCTTTAATGCGGGAGGAAGGGCTGTTTCCTCTCGCATTTAAAGGGGCCGATTACACCGGCCGCAGCACGTCCCGCGCCAAAGTGGGCTCAAATATGGGTTCCTCCTGCATTTTCCGACCCCGGGAAAATCAACAGTTTTCTCGGGAGTCGCGGGAGGAACCCGCATTTGAGCCATCTGGCCAGCCCTCTCTCACAATCACTGCAAGAGCAGGGCTGTCCAGATGGCCCCCCTGCCATTTCCCCCCCCCCTTTTACACTTGGGCGCTTGGCCACTCAAGCACCCAAGTGTAAAAGAGGAAAAAAAACCCTGAACTTACCAGGCGGCTGGCGGGGCTCAGGGAAGGGTGCCTCCCCCGGCCGCCGCCACAAACAGCCGCCACCGCCGAACTCCTGGGAATGCCGCTGCCGCTTCTGCCGCCAAACTACGGGGAACGCCGCCACCACTTCTTCTGCCTCGTCTGCCTCCTCCTTCGCCGCTGCCTCTGCTGCCTGCTGCCTCCTCCTCCTCCGCCCGCTGCTGCCTGCCGCCGCAGGGGTTGGGATGTGTAACCCGAGGTAAAAAAATGCAGCCCCTTTAATCCGGGAGGGCTCCCGGATTTAAAGGGGCCATGTGACCACAGTCTATGTGACAGAACTTGAATCTGAATGTCTCTGGAAAGGCCACAAAGGCAAAAGCCATCATTTGTAGTCTGCTCTTCTACCTTCAGATACAAAGAGGTGTGCTGCCCCCCTGCCCTATGGAGGGGTTACAGTCCCCCTGAAGGAGCACGGTTGTAGTTTGGTGGTGCTGTGAGATCCTGGCCTACAGTTAGGGTGGCCAGGTCTTACCTGGCCGCCGCCAGCAGCTTGTCTGGGATTTCTTTGGTGTGAGCACGAAGCACATGCGCCGTGATGACACCACCCAGAAGTGACATCATCACGCAGGGCACATTGTAGGCAGGGCTTCTATCGTTCGAGGAAAAACCATAGAGTTTTTCCTCAAATGACAGAGCATCATCCCGCAATGTGCCCTGCATGATGAGGTCACCTCTGGGTGATGTCATTGCACCAGGCAAGTTGGTGCGAACACGGCACTTTGGGGTGGGGTTTCCCCCACTGGTTGGATCCAGGCCAGCAGATCAGAGGCCCTGAAAGCAGGCAACCCCCCGGCCCCAGTGGGGGAATGGCAAGCCTACCTACAGTTCAAGGCCTATGTTTCCTCTGTGGCATGTCTGGCCTTTTATCATCTTAGGCTGATAATGCCAGCTACGTTCTTTAAAAAGCATGATTTGGCCACAGTGATTCGTGCTCTGATTGCATTCAGGTTAGATTACTGTAATGCACTCTACATGAGGCCACCTTTGAATAAAGTCCAGAAACTTCAGCTGGTCCAAAGGTGGCAGCCAGGCTAATGTCTGGGATGGGCTATAGGGACCGTTACCACTCCCATGCTGAAGAATCTGCACTGGTTGCCCATCTGTTTCTGGACACCATTCAAAATGCTGGTTCTTACCTTTAAAGCCCTAAATGGCTTGGGTCCGGGGTAGTTGGAGGACCATCTCCTCCCATATTGTTCAGCTTGCCAGTTAAGAACTGCCTCACAAGTCCTGCTCTCTGTGCCCCTGGCTTCAGGGGTGAGGTGGGTGGTGACCAGAGATGGGGCTTTTTCAGTTGTGGCACCTTGCTTATGGAATACCCTTCCCCAAGGGTCACCTGGTGGCTATGTTGTTCTCTTTTAGGTGTCAAGCCAAAGAATTTCTTTTGAACTTTTAACACCATTTTGTAGTGTGACTTTAGTCTGAAAATTGTTACTTTAAACTGCTGAATAATCTATGTTTTTATCAAGATGGGTAACCACTAGGTTTGCCAGGACCCTACCTGGCATCCAGCGGGGGGGGGGGGGGAGCCTGTGTACCCAGGAGCTTTGTGTTCGCACATAGCACGCACTGCGATGACATCACCCAGAAGTTACGTCATCATGCCGGCCACGTTGTTGAGGGACACTCTAGTGTTTGGGCTTAAAACTCTTATGATACCACAGAGTTTAAAACCTGAATGGTAGAGCATCCCCTGACAACGTGCCCAGCGTGATGACGTCACCTCTGGGTGACATCATCGCACCGGGCATGTTGGCCCAATCCAGGCACTTTGGGGGCAGAGCTCCCCCAGTGGCTGGATCCGGGCTAGCAGGTTGGGGACCCTTAGAGTGGGCAAACCCCCACCCCCCAGGGGGACCTGGCAACCCTAGTAGCCATGTTAGTCTGTCTATAGCGGTAGAAAACAGCAAGAGTCCAGTAGCACCTTAAAAACTAACAAAGCTTGTGGCAGGGCAGGCGCTTTCATGAGTCACTGCTCACTTCTTCAGATACCTATGTTTTTATGTTCTGGCTGGGTTTCAATGTAGGATTTTAATTAATAAGTTATAATGTTTTATGGGTTTATCATGTTTTACTTTGTAAGTCACCTCAGGCAGATTCCCTGGATCAGAGGGATAAACATTTTCTAAATCAACAAACCAATAATTCTACCATGGTGGTTCCACTTAGCTATTACGGTCAACATCCAGTGAAAAAGGAGGTGATACTGTGAGACTTTTGTCACTGAACCTCAGCTCCACCCTTTTCTGGCAAGTGAGTTTTTGAACCTTGAAGAGGGTTGCCAATTTTTAAACTAGTCCTCTAGCTGTCCCTTTAACATCAGGCAATGTTTTCTTTATGAAATTTCTGTTTGATTAGCAAGACCTATACCTATATAGCATTTACATAGTGCAAGAATAATTCAGTCAGGATAAAAATACCAATAAACTGCAGTGAGGGAATGAAGTGGGGCTGTCTTTGCTGCATTTGGAGCTGGTGACACTAAGCTCTTCTCCGTACCTGCACACTGGTGATTCTTTCCAGGAACATTCACACAGAATTGAGGGAGAGACTCTACTCACCTGGACTATGCTCACTATTTCTGTGAGTGTTGCCCAAATTGGCAGTCTCCTAGTTAATTGGGGGGAAATTAGCTTAATGGGGGCAAGCGAGAGGGGTAACTGGGAATCTCCACCAGTGTATATCAGGATTTTCCCTAGAGAACTCTCAAATGAACGAGTCACCTGAAAGTTGTTTTTATTGGAAAATAATAAGGTAATAACACACTCACACACAGAGCACACTTACAATACATACAAACTAGCTAAGAAATTAGGGAGGAGTGGAGAGAAAGAAATACTGAAGAGGTGATATTTACCAGTCTAGAAGAACAAGGTCCACGGAGTCAGCAAAACAGCCAGTGTTTCACTAGAAGAGGAGAGGACCCATGCGCAAGAGAGGATGGATGTATGGCATGCTGCAATTATAGGGCAAAATGCTCCCTGAGGCTATGCTGACATGTTTGCCCCCCAAACAATAGCTTGATGGCTTTTATGGGGATGGACAAGGAGAACCTTGATGAGATCACCAGGAGTGAACTTTAGGTGTTAATGTTTCTTGATGACCCTTTGAGTATCAGACAGGAAAACTAACAAGTTTTATGAAAAGTGTTAAATATTGTTAATTGGGGTGAACAGGTGAGAGGGAAGTGAGGCTCAGCGTGTGATAAGGTTAATCCAAGATGAGGTAATATTTTCTTGGGAGACCCATTGTTATCAATTATGCATCACTTTAGGGTGGGGAGGAGGGTCATTAGCTCGTCAGCCTCTATGATTCACCTACCAAAATATTTTCCCAGGCTCCTACCTGGCCAGCATCCATTTTGTTTGTACCAGATCCATTTTGGTTTCACTCTTAGGCCAGGCAGTGCCGTACACATATGATTCTAGGGTGACATTAAAGAAGAGTGTTTATCTCTCTCTTAGTGCTAAACTGCCCCTCAAATAGAGGATGTGTCTTACTGCTAACATTAGGTGTGGACCTCAGGACTCCACCAGATACTCTGTTAGGTTCTATTCCTTTCTTAAGTTTTTGTTGAAGTTGTTACAGTAAATTGTTGGTGTTAGCATTATAGCAACTATTGGTAAATCTATATAGAATTGTCAGTTGAAGTATAAAGAATGCTGAAGAAAAAATTTAATGAGCTGACTCAGGGAGGAACCTCTTCTCTTGAAAACTCTTCCTTGTCTTTGAGGGATATCAAGGAACTTTTTGTAAGTGAGTTAAATAATTCTGAGATTGAAATCACTCGGTCTTATAGCTAAAGCTGCAATATTTAGATAAGAGACTAGAAATTGGGGGTGGGGGGACACACCAGAGGAGATACTCAAAAACTTATGTGAAGTAAAAGACCAACAAATCCAAATTAAACAACTCAAACCAAAAATTGAGATGATTGACTCTAAGTGTACTATAAATGAGGCAATATCTCATAGAAATGATGATCAGATACAGGCATTGGATTATAAAAAGGAGGAATTAGACAATAAATTATGGGGAAACTCACTGCAATTGAAAGGGGCTAAGGAAGGAGATGACTTGATTGTATATCTAGAAAACTTATTTTCTGGAATACTGGGTCTTAAGGAGTTAAAATCGCAAAAGCTAACAGAGTACATTCTAAGTTTACACTAAATGGGCAGGTATGTTGCATAACCTTTGAATCTCTGGCTATTAAGGAATTGATTGTAAACCAATTAAGACAAGGTCCATTAGGAATTTGCAATGACACCATCCAAGTTTTCCCAGATTCCTCTCTTGCTTTGTAAAAGAGGTTGAGAAACAATGATATTGCTTATAGATGGGGGTTTCTCTTCAGGTATCTCTTTAAGATGAAAGGAGTAGCTCAAATAGCCTGAACAACTGAGGATATCAGTGGTTCAAACAGTTTAGATCAGTTGTGTAAGTACTACGGACAAACTCCACTGAGGAACTGGAGAATTTACAAGAGGGAACAGTTTATACAAAACTTTAAGGAATCTTCTAGAATGAAGGTGGGAAAAAACAATGTGTGAATCCAGCCATGTGAACTTAAAAAAAAAAAATCTCATTTTTTAATAACAATTTTTACTATTTTCAGTTGGTATACATATATATGAAATTCCAATTTTTTCTTACAAGATTTTAACAGCTCTTATTTAGTACAGTATATGGGTTTTTAGCAGGGGTCATTTCATGGAAAAAGAGGTGCAGGAGCTCATTAGCATAACTCATTAGCATAACTTATTTGCATATGCTACACTACCTGACATCACCAGAAGTATGTCAGAAGGCAAGAAAGAAAGAAGAGAGAGAGAGAGAGAGAGAGAGAAAGAAAGAAAGAAAGAAAGAAAGAAAGAAAGAAAGAAAGAAAGAAAGAAAGAAAGAAAGAAAGAAAGAAAAAAAGAAAGAAAAAAAGAAAG
Organism: Lepidodactylus listeri; assembly: GCA_029233225.1. Classification (NCBI taxonomy): domain Eukaryota; kingdom Metazoa; phylum Chordata; class Lepidosauria; order Squamata; family Gekkonidae; genus Lepidodactylus; species Lepidodactylus listeri. The sequence continues at coordinate 16,500,254 of JARCFY010000009.1, forward strand.
AAAGAAAGATGGCAGAGAGGGGACAGCTACTATTCCAAGCCTCAGAAATACCACTATTCTGGGAGGATAGCTTCATTGGCCTGGATCAATTTCTGCTTCCCCTCGATCTCTCCTTCCTGCTTTTGGCTGCCATTGATGATGGATCTGAGTTGGGAAATACCTGGAGATTTTTGGGGTGGAGCCTGAGTGGTGGTTGTTGCCTTCTTCCAGTGATGTCAGGGGGTGTGATATATGCAAATAAGTTAATGAACTATGCTAATGAGCTCTTGCACCTCTTTTTCTATGAAATGACCCCTGCTGAAAAGTAACTGCTGCTGGACTCAAAATGAACTAACTCTCCCCTCAGCACACAGGTGATCTTATATTTTTCTTGGCTGGTGCTGGCCAATCAGAGAAAAGGAGCAGCCTGTCACTCAAGCTCAACATTCTTGAGTAGAGTTAACTATTCACTTCCCTTCTCTGATTTTACATAATTAGGAAACATCATTTTAAATGTAGTCTGTCACAAATGCATAGAGAAATTTCGTTGAAATACTTACGTCTTTATTGGTCTGTCACCATTTACCCATTCCCAGTTACCCGCAATCTTGTGAAGTCCAATCCAGAAAGTCTTCTCAATATGTCTGACACGTTTCTCTACAAAGTCCTGTAAAAAAACCACAGATTGAAAGTCTTTGCTGGAACTAGATTCTTCTCCCATACTACATCCAGACATTGTCTTTTTCCTTATTGTGAATTAATGTTTGGTTTTACTAGGAAAAATCCCAGAGAAGATAAGAAAATAGTTGATACAGCTTAATGAATATATCTTCTTTGGCTGCAAAAAGCATGCTAGGATTATAGAGAAGAAGAAGAAGAAGAAGAAGAGATTGGATTTATACCCCGCTCTCCATTCCCCAAGGGAGTCTCAGAGCGGCTTACAAACTCCTTTTCCCTTCCCCTCCCCACAACAGACACCCTGTGAGGTAGGTGGGGCTGAGAGAGCTCTTTCCCAAGCTGTCCTTGAGGGAACAGCTGGTACAGAGCTATGGCTTGCCAAGGTCATCCAGCCAGGTGCAAGTGGAGGAGTGGGGAATCAAACCCGGTTCTCCCAGATTAGAGTCCGCGCACTTAACCACTACACCAAACTGGCTCTCAAGGTAACTGAAACTGAAATGGCTTGTATCACAATGTCCATATTTAAATCATTGTTACAATATGATTTGGGATACTGAGTATAATTCTTTTTTCCATATTTTTAAAAAAGATATTAGAGGCCAGGAAGAGTTACAGAAAATGGCAACCAAACATTTTTCTCTCTCTTTCCACCTCTCTCTTTTGCACTCTTAGACAAACAAATATCATTAGCAAACCAGTTAATATCATTAGACAAATAAATATCATTATCAATATCTGTTTTTACCCCTTTTGTTTTTTATTTTGGCAGTTTCATTTAATATTAATAAAAAGCAAATCTGCATATTTTAAAATAAAAATGTGTGTAATATTTGTTTATGTCTTGCGGCTCCCAAACATCTGACGTTTATTCTATGTGGCTCTTATGTTGAGCAAGTTTGGCCACCCCTGCTCTATACAGAAGCAGGACAATAACGGCTGGTGAAGTGTGCATGCACACGAAAGCTTACACCCAGAATTAACCTTGGTCTCAAAGGTGCCACTGAACTCAAACTTTGTTTTTTATTTTTAATCCCTTTCATAATATTGATCAGCATGAATTTTGCCTTTTTCATCACTGCCATAAACTGACTTGACATTTTCATCAAGCCATCTGCTGTCAGAAAATGAGGGTGTTTTTGCTCCAGTGTACATCACCTTACACTTATCTACCTTAAACTTCATTTGCCATGTTGCTGCCCACCCACATACCTTACAGAGATCCTCCTGGAGGCAGAGCTATTCACAATCTGCCTGCGTTATCTCTATCCTGAATATCATCTGCAGACTTGGCCACTATGCTGCCTAACCCCAATTTCCCAATAATTTATGGGGGGGGGGATTTTAAAGCCATGGTTCCACTACCAGTCCCTGCTCTTTCTGCCTTTTATGTGCTCCATTATTCTGCTCACCTGCTCATCATCGGTAGTAATAACAACCAGAAGAGCATTTTGTTTTTCACAGTCCTCCTGGGCCCTGTTGTAGCTTTTTGTGATTTTTTCTTGATGACTGAAGAAATAGAGGTGCCCATTTCGTGGCTCCCAGCCTTCATTGATTAATTCTATGACTTTATCTTTTAAGTAAGCCAGGAACATGTGAGGAACAAAGACAAAGAGCGAGAGAGAGAATGGATATAAGTCTCAATAGAAGCCAGCTTGTAAATATGCGTAGTCCCCCCCACCCCCCAATATAATGATGGAGAAAAAATAATTGCATACTGATATTTCATTACATTGATTAACAAATAAAACAAATTTCTCAGGCTTGGATTCAATGTACAAGGATTGCACATCTTTCTGTGCTCTACTCTGCCCTCCAACAGCAGGCATTTGCAACAACAGGAAAGCAGACTGCCACAGTCTGAGGACTTGCAGAGAGTCAGGGGTTTTTTGGTAGAAAAAGCCCAGCAGGAACTCATTAGCATAATAGGCCACACTCAACAGCAGAAACTCATTAGCATATTAGGCCACACCCCTGCCAGTGCAGCTTCTTCCCAGGATCAGCTTCCCCAGGTGGCCCCGCAGCTTGCAGGGCGCATGGGGAACCCGAGGGAAGGAAGGGAGTTTCTGGATCGGCTTCCCCAGGTGCCCTGCAGCGCCCTGCAGGGAAGGGGGGGGGCTGTAGGCGTGGCCAACTCGGAAGCCAGTTGGAACTCCGTTCCTGTGCGTTCCTGCCCAAAAATAGCCCAAAAATAGCCCTGCGGAGAATAATGGACATCAGGGCCAGTAGGTTGTCTCTTCTAACCAGGGGTCCTTTCGTAGAAAAAGAGGGGCAGGAGCTCATTAGCATAACTCATTAGCATATGCCACATCCCCTGACATCACCGGAAGTGTGTCAGAAAGGGAATGTCAGTTTCAGCCCCATTATATCCTATGGACCATTGAAATTAATGGCAAAAACTCATAGGGTATATGAGGGGCTGGAGGAAAGGGGGTTTGAGGGAGAGGCTCCAAACTTGCAGGGTAGCTGCTGGGGCCTCTCCTCGAAATACCCACCAAGTTTCAAGAAGATTGGACCACGGGGTCCAATTCTATGGGCCCCCAAACAGATTGTCCCATCCCCTCCATTGTTCTCTATGGTGGGGGAAAATGTTAACTTTTTTCCTACCATAGAGAACAATGGAGGGAATGGGGGCAACCTGTTTGGGGGCCTGTAGAATTGGACCCCCTGGTCCAATCTTCTTGAAACCTGGTGGGTATTTCGAGGAGAGGCCCCAGCAGCTACCCTGCAAGTTTGGAGCCTCTCCCTCAAACCCCCTTCCCTCCAGTTGCTTTTAAAGTTGCCGCCGAATTTCGGCGGCAATTCAGCGGCGAGCTGAATCAGATTAGAGAATCTGATTCAGCCCGTGGCTGCCCTACTGGCCAGTCCTGAGCTGGCGGAGCTTTGCTCCACCTCGCTCCGCCTCGCTCCGGCCCCAACAGACCCCTGCTTCTAACTCTATAAATCTATAGGGCATTGTGCCCACTAGACCTGGCCAGGCAGCTAAGAGGAGCCCCCAGGAGCTTGCGGTTGGGCAGACAAGAAAATGGATGGGCTGGAAAGCAGAGTGTCCCATCTATCCCTCTCCCCCACCTTCCATTCTGCCTCCTGCCTTGTTGCCTGCAGAGAGGATCTGTCATGACCACACAGCCAGCCACCCTCACTCTCTGTCCACCTGGCACAGCTGTTTGCAGCTATATGAGAAAGGCAGCAGCACTCACGCACAAATACACCACATGCTCCTTCTTGCCTGTGGCCCAGCAGCACCTGCCACCACCACAGCTGCGGCATAAAGCAAACGGAACAGTTCACAGGGAAGAGGGCCATAAAAGGAACAAGAGTGACAGCCAGAGTGGAGATGCGTTTCCATGAGGAAATCACAGTTCACTGCAGGTAGCCTCTGCAGTGGCTAATAGCACGGCGTGACAAAGAAAGGAGAAAGACTGGTGAGGGAAACGGTATTACACCTGTATACTACATAGAATGCAGATCCAAATATATATATATATATTTTGCTTATGTGCCTGAATTTTGTTAATTAAAGTATGCAAAAGCACAAACCTGCTAATTGGGAGAATCTGGTCTGCAGCCAACTTAGGTCCGATCAGGGCGGTTTTTTTGTAAAAAAAAAAAAAAAAGCCCAGCAGGAACTCATTAGCATAATAGGCCACACCCAACAGCAGAAACTCATTAGCATAGTGCAGCTCCCTCCCAGGACTGGCTTCCCCAGGCTTCCCCAGGCACCCCATGGCTTGCGGGCTGCATGGGGAACCTGAAGGCAGTTTCTGGATCGGCTTCCCCAGGTACCCTGCAGCTGTGGGGCGCCTGGGGAACCCAAGGGGGGGGGAGGCTGTAGACGTGGCTAACTCAGAAGCCAGCTGGAACTTCGTTCCTGTGCATTGCTGCCCAAAAATAGCCCTGGGTCTGATGCTCATCAATACAAGCACTCATGTTTCTTTGCTGATGGGTCATAAAGATGAGGGCATTTTCACACATGCTAAATAATGCAGGTTTAGTCCACTTCAGTGACCATTTGCAAGTGGATTTTGCCATTTCGCACAATAAAATCCAGTTGCAAAGCGCATTGAAAGTGGATTGAAAGTGTATTATTTAGTGTGTGTGGAAGCACCTCAAGAATCTTTCATTCTCCCTGCTTGAGTATGTGTAGGCTACCTGGATAACTTGTTTACATACAAAGCAGGTACTCCACAGTAAACTGACCACATGGCAGAAACGGAGAGTTGCCAGGATTTTAAGGTATATTGGATGACCATCCTGGTGATGACTCTGGATCCACTAATCCTAGATATTGTTGGAGATGAGCTCACACGGTAAGAGAAAACCACTTTACAATATCACATCTTCTAGATTAGAAAGATGGAATTGCCCCATTGTACCATGCAGGTGTGTGAAGGGGCCAAAGCTGAACTCATACAAATGATGAACCTACAGTAGTAGATAAAGTAGCATTCAGCACTGGCCTATGTCCATACATGAAGGGTGTTTCTGCACTGGGTTTCCCCCCACGCTCACAGCCATCATGCGTCATGGCATTTTTTGCATTCTGCATTGCCCCCCTCTTTTGAGTCGCCCTATATTTTAATTTCTGCATTGCCTCCAGTGTTCACTCTCCATTTTTGCTGGGGTATTTTCCAATTCTGCATTGTTCAGCTGTCAGTTCAGCTTCCCCTGCTGTTTCTGTAAGGTATCCAGATGCAGTTTACCCATGAACTTTAACTGCCTACCTGGCTCAATCCTGGAATAATGCAATGTAGAATACATCCTTTGGAGTATTAATCCCCGCCCTTACTGGGCCATCTCAAAGCGTGCCTACTTCCTTAATGGAACACTCCCCCCACACTCTCAATCTGCCACCAGAGTGCACCATAAAACCTAACCAGTATTTCGCTGTGGGGCTGGAGTTAATTGTGGCTCGACAGGCTGAGGCAGTGACACTAGTACTAGCATGTCCATCATTAAATCAGTGGGCCAATAGTTGGGTGGATGCTTGCTGTGCTCTTCCCCACCGTGGTATCCACCCATTATTGTCTGCCAATAGCATCAGCTTGTCTGTCAGTGGGAAATTTAAAATACTTGCTAATTGTACTGTGGGGAAGAGTGGTTTCCCAAGGAACCATCTTCCCTTTTGTTTCCAGATTGCCAAGGCCACGCAGGATGGCATCAATCAGCAAGCATGGTAGTGTTGGACATGGGGTTTCCTGGCACAGTTGAGAGATGCTTGATCTGCTCTCCTTATGGGGGGAACAAACAGTACAGTCTGTGTTGAAACATTCCCATAGTCACATCAACATTTTTCAGAAGATCATGGAGGAGATGATGACATTGAGGGGGGATAACAGATCAGCTTTGGAGTACCGTACTAAATCGAAGGCTCTCCGCCAGGATTACAAGAAGGTGGTTGTACATAACATTCACTCTGGCAATTCGCCCACGAGCTGCCCGTATTTCAATGAGCTACACTGAATTTTCAGGGGCAATCCAAGCTTAGCAGCACCACACATTACGAGGAACTTTGAGCTAAGTGTTCAGGCTGTATCCAAGCCAGCTTGCTTGGAAGGTGTCAGTTATTCAGAAGAACTTTTCAGCCATGACCTTGTGATGTTGAATACCTCACAGATATTTACCTCTATGCCAATGGATGGCGGTGAGTTAACCAAAGATTACTCATGAATAGACCTCTGCTATTTATGCAGGGGGGTGGTAACTCTGTGATTTTCTTAAACCTCATTGTTCTTGTTTGCATAGTCTTTTCCAGGGAGATGACAGCAATTGCTGGGGAAGACAGTTTGGATGAGACCAGGGTCCTAACACCATCTGGTAGCAGTATGTCTTGCTTTATACATCATCGCTTGAAAGTGTAATTCTCACGTGGCTTTATTTGGGTTGGGGGGAAAGAAATTGCACTGTGCACACCAACTCTGGTAACATGATGATCAATGCATCGTGAACCAACTTCCACCACAAATCATGTTCCCCGTATATGTCTTCCACGTCGGGCAAATCAACCAGCATCTCTGCCAACGCACTGAAGTCTAGCAGCTGGCCTCAGTCATCCTCCTCACAGATGTTGTGGAGAGCCACACATGTAGAAACCATTGATGTCACATGTACACTCCCCACTTCAAGCGGTACATTCCCCACTTCAAACCTCCACTGTTGTTTGAGCCTCACAAAAGCTGAGGCTACAACATCATGTGCATGGCATGGTTAAAGTTCCTTTCACATTGACCGTCAGGACTAGTATACTGTTTCATAAGCCACTGTTTCACGGGGAACATGCAATCCATGAAGAGTAAGCATAGGGTTTCCTGGAACAAAAGTCCTAAAATCCATTGAGGAGGCCTCAAAAAAGCTGAAGATTAACCACCCATGCTCCAACCAAGCAATCTCTGCATATATGAATCTTCTGGTATCATCCACAGTGGCCTTCAGCAGTATGGAAGGGTGCCTCTTGGGGAAACCATGAAACTCACACAAAATGTAGGATATTGTTTGATGGAGAAGCACTATCTCGTCCAGGGCACCAATGCAGCTCAGGAACCCCAGCCTTTGGAATCCATACATGATCTGAAAGAACATTAATGGGAAAATCACAAGTAAGTATATGGAGAGGGAAACAAAGGTGATGTCACTCCTAGAATTATTCTGAAATACACTCGCTACTACATGGTGCATGGTAAATCACTGTAGACTAAAAAAAAATGAGACCTAAACATAGATCAGACCATGCAAGGATGAACGGATTCCGTGATGCAGGAAGGGACAGGCAAGACAAGACGGATGGCAAGAACTGACCATTAAGGTATAGTTTTAAGACAACACCATCAAGAGTGGTCAAGCATTGATCAGTGACAGTGACAAATCACAATATAAATTGGCAAGTGGTACCTTGGTTACGTCCCGACCCAGGCAGACAGTCCTCAATAGTATCTCTCACTCAGAAGCCAAAGAAACGTTGACGATGGTACGTTTCACAACGGAGGGACAAAGACAAAAAAGATGTGCCAGCTCTCTGATCCAGCAGCCACTGGTGAGGTAAAAAAGAGTGGTCGCAACGATCTTCTCCAATGCAACTTGCCGTCGGCTGTAAGTGGCTAGCCAGTGCAGGTGCCCCCTGAGATCTTCCACTATCTGGGAATAGGTTGCCCTTTGAGATTCAGAAGTGATGAATCCATGCCCTGTTATCACTTGGAAGACCATAGGTTTCCCACCAGCCATGGCATGAAAGGAAGGGTGAGGGTGCAGGGGTAGCTTGTGAGACCCGAGGGAGATGATGGCACAGCCCATGTACAGAATGGGAGCAATGAGACTGGTTCACGATGAGCACTGCCCTTCTCCCTCACCTTCTAGCTGTGGTGAGAACAGTACGTTACCATTCCGCATTAACACTCAGTTGTGTACCCTGCAATTCATCGGGCGTAAGACCAAGAATATTTCTGAAAACGCCTAGAACAAGATCCACCGATGCCATGAAAGTGTGCAGGGGACCCATCGCAACCACCATCACAACCACCAAGCACGGACACCCCCCCCCCCAGTACACAAATATCAAGGGGTCTGCATACTAATGTAAAAACACTCGCCAAATGACTGACCAGTCCAAAATATCAACATGCAGAATCCAGAGCACTGAAGCCAGATTAAAGGTAAACTGGCTTGAGTACGGAGAAACAACAGGGGGGGGGAGGAAGCATGCAGAAACACCCTAAATCATTGATTTTGCCTCCAGAGAAGACAGCTGGATGATTTCTGCAAAACAGACAGTGACATGTGAAATAGTAAACAGCTTTCTTTTATTGAGGTTGGGTTTGTACTTATTGTGCAGAATGAGCCCATGACAAGCTGTCCAAAATGCTTTTAATATGAATAATGGCCTTTAAAGTAGCTAACTTTAGAGGAGGATGAACAATCAAAGATTGGTGAAGAAGTAATAACGATTGTAGGAGACTTTAGACCAGGGCTCCCCATGGTGGCACTTCTGGGTGCCAGGGCACCTGCCCCTACTTACCCTGACACCCACTAAGCTTTTCAGAAAGTAAGCGGGGCCATTGTAAGCGGGTGGGGCCACTGTCATTGGCTGCCTTCATCTAAATGGAAGAGTTCCCCACTGCTCTAATAGCAGTGGCAGCCCCCTATCAAAAATTCCCAAGGTCCCCGCAGGTTCAAAAAAGGTACCCCTTCTCTAGACCATATTTAGAGGCTCCCAGTGATATCCCCCCAGAGCACTGCGAAAATGTAGATCCTAAATTTACCTCCGTTCAGAAGCACAGCTTGCACTTTCAAGAGCTCATTTTGTAACTCGGCATCATTCACACCACCCAAAAAAACAGATTTAAGGATCCACTCCCCTCCCACACACATGAATCCCCCCCCCCAAAAAAATGGTTCCCTCCAGTCCTTTCCTGCCCCTTCTCCAGAGAATACATATGTGTTCCCTTCTACAGCCCCTATACACACTTGCCCCTATAGCACATGTTGCTATTTCTTGAATGAGGTTTGGCAAGGAGTTTACTTGACTGCATGACTGTTATCACCTGTTACTGGCATGTTTCCATGGAAACTGCCTCGGCCCCCTTTTTGAGGCATGATATAAATAAATAAGAGTTCTGTAGACAAAGGAAATTTCAGCAAACGAAACTTCAGAATACGGACTTGCAAGCAAAGTGCAGAATCTTCTGCGTTATGATATCTGGATAACTTACTGATTTGCCTTGACATTTCTAGATTTCTTTTGTTCATTGTGGCCAGACGGTCCGATTGCTGTATGGCTTCAGTCAATATATATTTATCTAAAAGAGATGCAACAACCCAGCTTGGGGGATCTCAAAGCTTCGTGAGTTCTTAACACTCTATTACCTTCTACCGCAACTAAGCAGGGAACCAAAGATGGGTTCATTCTCAACAGTGGCTACATTCTTCGGGTAGGGGAAGGGTACCTGATTGGTTCCTACTTCTTCGGTGCCCCCAAATACTCTCCTTCACACCTGAGGCTCTCTGGCCCGCTCAGCACAAATAGAATCCCTCAAGAGGCTGCAATATGTCTCCGTGTTGAGATCATTACAGTGATGCGCCTCATACGATTGCCCTCCCTGCACACCCACCACCCATAACAAAGTCAAGTACTCTGCTAGCAAAGAAGAAAAAATGGTTTAACATTCCTGAAAAGTACCCAAATGCCCCAAACTGGGTCTGCAACTAAATGCATGCATTTTGTCATTGAGATTTTGTGATGGAGGTGCTGTACTAGCGGCCCCACATGGTGATGAAGAGCCCTTCCAGCCTCTGCATCTGGAAGTCCCTCATGCCTTACTGGCACTCGAGTCCTCCTCCTCCCCTGGCAACTCTCCTCTCTTGTGATGAGGCCTGCATGTGATCCACTCTCACCCCAGGGGTCCCTGGCTCAATGTGAGGTCCACAGCTCTAACAGGAATTGGGCAGGATGAACTCTGGAGTAAGGACCCACCACTTCCTCACATTGCAAGCTAACTGGTGGGCTTTGGCTTCTCCCAGTCAGGCAGGCTATCCCCCTCCACGTTTGGAGCTTTTTGGATGCGTTTGGTAATTCCCAACAGTTATTCATAGAAGAGTTGCAGCAGCCAGCCATGGTGACAGGGCCAATTGGGCCTCCCCAATCTGGCTTTGTTGGCCCCATCCTGGCTGCATCAGCTAGACTTCTGCACTTCCCCCATGTCTGTCCAAGCAGTTGGGGGAGGTGTGAGGGTGCTGAAGGAGGCCTTCCCGTGCTGAGGACCAAGACCCATGTCCTCAACCACCAGGGCATCCTGGGTTGCTCCAGTTTCTTTTTCTTCAGCATGCCATCCTTGGAGTGTGAGTCGGAGCTAAGCAGCAGCTTCAGGGTGAGTGACAAGTCTGGGGTGACTCTCAGGGATGCTGAACCTAGAAACATCCCTCCCTTATCAGTGGCATTGACTGGATTTCCATTCCCTTGAGCACTCGGGACATGATGTCTGCATTCCTGTGAACCTGGCTGGTGAATTCTGTACCTAAAGGGAATGAGGGAGGGTTACCATCATAACAGACTGGCATTATGATCTTTTCTATGGTACACCCCATATAAGGGGACATAGTAAATTACCAGAGTGAATGGGATGCTCTCCAAAGAGTATTGGAGGGCCTTCACAACCCTCTTTGTCCTCTTTTTTTCACTGTGCCATACTGTTTTTCAGTGTCCTGTAGTTTGCAGTTGAGGAACAAAATAGTACTCCTTCTCTTCCCAGTCTTGTGATAAGATGGCCCCAAGATCAACATTAGAAGCATACATATAGACAGCAAAGGGCCTGCTGAAGTTAGGATTCCTTATAGCCAGTGCCTCAGATAATGCTGTACATGGTGAATGGAATACTGCCATGCAGTCTAGTATCCATTCAATTCAATTAGCAGGGTCTTCTGCAGACAAAGCGCGGAAGAGTCTGCATGGTGACATGGTGTATAAACTGAGATCGATTTCCCACAAGCAGCTGTGCCGCCATTGCTCTTCCATTTGCCCCGGTTGCATTGGTCAATTTCACATTATTCACTGTGCGGCCACATTTTGACCTGCAGCTCTCCCCAATTTCTCCCACGTCTTCTCAGTCCTTGTTTTTTGAGATCTTCAGACCTTGTCTCCCTCTGTCAACATACACAGATGGGCTCTTCTATTGAAATAACACAGGGCTTGAGCCTTCTCTGAAAGTTGTTGTGCCTCCTCCTGACAGTATTTTATTTTTTACCCCACAGACCATGGTTGAAGTCACCCAGGCTTTGCCCTGGATCATCTGCCAGAGAAACCCACTATGCCTCCACCAGTTCAAGGAGTCCACAGGGCCAGCAGCTGAATAACCCCAAGTATCTCCAGTTTTTCAAAAAGGGTCAGGTAACAGGTAATGTGAAAGACTTCCACTTGAGATCTGGGAGAGCCACGGCCAGTCAGAGTAGGCAGTATTGACCATTAAAAAGTTTCAAAAAGTGGTGCGTCTGACCATTTAATGTTGTGGTGGGCCATCGCTCAGTGAAACCATACATGCTTTGAACAAAGACAATTCAAGATTAGATTGAAATAGAAAAAGTTTAGCCTAAAGTACTGGGGAGATGCTGCCAGCTTGAATATACAGAATTTTGACAGGTGGGCCAATACCGAGGCAGCTTCCTATGTCCGATTCACGATCTTTCATAAGCAGTTTTGGATGCTGTGTGGTGAGATGTAGTTGGGTGATCTAACCCAGCTGCCCTCTGCCACTTTCACCTAGTGTTGTCAGGTTCCAACCCGCTGCCAGCCGGGGGAAGGAGCTTCCTTTTTGGGATCTTCTGGTACCATAGAGTTTTAGGCCGAGTGCTAGGGTGTCCCCCCGGGCAACATGCTGGGTGACATCATTGCACCGGGGGGCGGGAATGACAAGCCTACTTTCACCCAATGAGCACCTAAGACTAGAAATAAGTTTCTCAGGGCAGGGGAAGTAATCAGTGGTTGGAGGTCTGGAGCGTTCCCATTGTAACTACTTACCGCTCTTGCCGGACTCAGTTACATTTTGACTTCTGAAATGATTCCGAATATCTGACACAGCTTGTCGTAGTTTGCTTACTTCTTTGTATTCTACACAATCTAACAAAGAGAAAGGAAGGAAAGAAACACTATTCTGACATGATCTGCTTGTGCCAGGTGGAACTGTGGCCCCACCTCTGCTCTAGAGTTGCAATGAATGTGGGCTCACCCAGTCTTAGCCCTGGAACTTGTTTGTAGTGTCATGATTCGACAACACTTTTGAGCTTGAACTGAGTGGCCTTTACCTCAGTGCTAGGAAACCTGCATGGGGCATATCCTTCAGCTCAGAAAAAAGAGAGAGAGAGAGAATAGGCCTTCCTGGCACATGAGCCCCGGGAGAAATTAACCACTTCTAAGAAGCTATTGAGGACAACCTGGGAGACCAGGAGGTGGTAATTAACTAGGCTGGCCCAGTCAGCGAATATATCTAGGAGGTTGTGTGAGACAGCATGCTGAAGTGGGCAGGACTTTTGTGGTATCATCAGATCAGGGAAGATTCCTCTTCCTGGAATTTTAGATTGGTATGAGCCAGGAACCTAGTTAAAATCTGAAGGAACTAGGAAGAAAGATTGTCACTCACCACGAATGTTCATTTTCCAAAGTTCTGGAGTGGGACAGTCTCGACTCTTGGCAAGTACCTCATCTTAGTTACAGGGAGGGTCATTGTTCTGAAGAGGCACCATAATGAGTGACCCGTAGTGTGGTGACACTGGAGGCTCTCGTACACATCACAGAGCATATGGGATGGGGATGAGGTCCCCTCTCTGTGACCTGTGTAACAGACATGCCTTGGGTGGTCTCCCCACTTCCCACATAGATCATGACTGTGGCATGTGTGGAGAAGAGACTTCAACCTTTCCCTGTACCATTTTCCGGACCTGAAATGAGCCAGAGCATGGCATTGGACTATTAGGGCAACCCATGTGTGGGTGGGCCTTACCCCTGGGAATGGTTCAGGTTAGGAAAACAGCATGGGAAGAAATTGAAGCCCCTTCCCCATGCATGTCATAGTGGTCATCTGAATCAGGCACCATACGAGCAGAAATCGAAGAGAACCTGCAACTCACATCCAACTGTTATACAGATCACAGGGCGTAGGACCTTGGACCCAACCTGCATCCTCCATAATATATAAGGAGTCCATTTAAATTCAATTCACAGACAACAGTTGAGCATGAAGCCCATGGAAGTTATTTTTTTAATGAAAGAAATAACTAGAAATTCAGATTTTCAAAATTTTCTGCTTAACATTTAAGGTGTGATTTTTCTCTTTAGTGTTTGGAGAAAGGATGGCAATAATAAGTCCTGAGATCTATGAAAAACAGTAATTATTTTATGGGAACCCCATTTGCCACGTTGATGCCCACTCACCCATCCTCAACAGATCCCTTTGGAGTGCCTCACAATCCTCCCTGGTTCTCACCACCCTGAACAACTTCATGTCATCTAGAAATTTAGCCACTTCACTGCTTACTCCCAACTCCAAATTATTTATTTATTTATAATTACACTTGTACCCTGCCCTCCCCACAAAGCAGGTTAATAAACAAGTTAAAAAGCTTCAGACCAAGTACTGATCCCTGCAGTACCCCACTGCTTACGACCCTCCACTGAGAAAATTGTCCATTTATACTCACTCTCTGTTTCCTTTTAATTACTCAGTTTTTGATCCACAAAAGGACTTGTCCTTTTATCCCATGACTATTGAGCTTACTTAGGAGCCTTTGATGAAGAGCTTTCTGGAAGTCAAGGTAAACAACAACTATTGGGTCCCCCTTGTCCACATGTTTGTTCACTCCCTCAAAGAACACTAACAGGTTAGTGAGACAAGATCTTCTCTTACAGAACCCATGCTGAATCCGCCTCAATAGATTTTGTTCATCAATGTGCCTACTAATTCTTTCCTTAATAACAGTGTCCATCAACTTACCCGATATTGACGTCAGACTGACTGGCCTGTAATTTCCCGGATCTCCTCTGCAACCCCTTTTAAAAATGGGAGTGACATTCGCTACCTTCCAGTCCTCAGGAATGGAGGCAGATTTTAATGAAAGATTACATATTTTTGTCAGGAGATCCACAAGTTCACATTTGAACTCGAATTTATGCCATCCGGGCTTGGTGATTTATTAGATTTTAACAGGGCTTTTTTTTGTAGAAAAAGCCCAGCAGGAACTCATTATCATAATAGGCCACACCCAACAGCAGAAATTCATTAGCATATTAGGCCATACCACTGACAGCACCCTTCCCAGGATCAGCTCCCCCAGGTGCCCCGTGGTTTGCGGGGCACATGGGGAATCCAAGGAGGGGAGGCAGTTTAAACTGCCTTCTCTCCCTGGATCGGCTTGGCTTCCCCAGGTGCCCTGCGGCTTGTGAGGCGCCTGGGGAACCCGGGGGAGGGAGGGAGGCTGTAGGCGTGGCCAACTCAGAAGCCAGCTGCAACTCCATTCCTGTGCGTTCCTGCCCAAAAATAGCTCTGGATTTTAAGTTGCCTGTCAGTCGTAGGACCTCCTCTCTTGTCACCTCAATCTGACTCAGGTCTTTCAACACCCTCCCGAAATCAGTGGTTCTGGAGTGGGCAAGCACTTCTCATCTTCCACAGTGAAGACAGAGGCAAAAAATGCATTCAGCTTCTCAGCCATTTCCCTATCATGCTTCAGTACTCCTTTTACCCCTTGACAAAATATCCAGAATTATATCATGGATGTGGTTTCTGTGTGTCTCAGTATATTACATTAATGGGAAAAAAGTTGAATATTCTTGAGCAACTGACAATACCTGTTAAATTGGAATGGCTGGCTGTGAACATTTGATTCTCCCTTCCTGCCAAAGTCATGACAAATTACAGAAACGCAATATATGACCTGAGTCCCATTCCATCTTTGAGGAATTTCGGTTCTATATTTTTTCCCCCACAATTCCTCACAACTTTCCTTATTTACATTTATTTATGAAACTACTAATATCCTTTTGTTTCGGGGACCCAAAGTAGTTTACAAAAATATTCATTTTTTAAAAAATCCAATAAAATATATCTGCTTCACGCAGAAACTAACAACACATCAGGTAAACAAAATGCCAGAATAAAAGGTCTTCGGTCTTCTTAAACCCTGACTGATTATCAACACACAGACTTCCTGCCTCAAGCAGTAAATTCCTTGTGTGAAATTTCAGACTAGTAGAATAAATTGTCTAGATTTCATGAAGAATAGAATTTTCAAGGCATTATAATGGAGGAAAGCTGTGTTTTCACAGGTGCTTAACTATGCCAGTGTTTCTGCAACAGTATTTTAAAGTTCTTCTGAGGCTACCATGATCTGAGTTCCAAGGAGCAAAGGAGGATTGAGCATAGGGTTGCCAGGTCCCTCCTGGTAACCAGTGGGGGTGGGGGGGGACTTACCTGGAGAAAGAGAAAGGCCCAAGCCTCATGGCCAGTGTTGCACAGGAAGTGACTTCATCACATCAGCAACATCGAGGCGACACTCTCGTATTTGGCAAAACTCTGTAGTAAAACCAGCTTCTACCATAGAGTTTTTGCCCCAATACCAGAGTGTCACCTTGGCATCACTGATATGATGATGTCACTTCCTGTGTAATGCCTGCCACAAGGCCTGAGCCTCTCTCTTTCTCCAGGCAAGTCACCCACTGGCTAGCTGATTGGCAGCTGTGGGGCAGGGCCTGGCAGCAAGGGACCCCCACCTCCACCATGGGGTCTGGTCTCCCCAGCTGAACAGTAGATCAGATCAGACACCTTTAATGGCATAATAATATGGTAGATACATTTAAAAGATACATTTAATTCTGGTGAGTAAGTCAGGACAATAAAATATGCATATTATTATAAAAAAAATCTGTATCTAAGTGTGGGTGATTCTGCTAAAAATTTTGCAGCCATAATTGTAGTATCAGTATTAACATCATTCAGAAAATGCTGGACAGTTTCAAGATTACTAGTAAACAAGTGTGGCCAAAGGGACAAGAATTTCATACGTGATGATATGTGCAGCTGGCAGTCCAGAATGATATGGAAAACTGAATCTGGGACCATTAGTTGAGCAGTACCCCCAGGCTGTTTACCTGCCCTTTGGGTCTGTCCCCTCACCTCAGTGCTCTCTATAGAGATCTGCCCTGGGAAGTAAGAGAAGGAGAAGGACCCTTCTACCCAGGAAGAAATACTGGAGGAGAAAGGAACAAGGAATTGCAGTGGAGAAGTGGGCTGGCTGATGAATGAAAGAGGGTTGGGCTGGTTGGTCAGTCAAGCTCTGTTGGTCCATATGATGTCACTCAAGCTAAAGTGTCCAAAAGAGTACTTATTCATGAGCACCAATATAGACTCATTTTACTCCACTCCCCAAGGAAATCAAGAGATTATATTGTTTCACTCTTTTGAAAAGAGTTCTTGACACTGAAATAAAGCCACACAAGGTAATTCTGAAAGCTTTTTCCTCTCCTGGTTGAGGTCAACTTACATGGAATAAGTATACCAAGAGCTCCGCAGACCAGCAAGGTGGTAACAAACACAATAAAATTTATGAACGACGTAGATGCTAAGAGAGTCCTGCAACGAATTAGAAGTTCTGATCCTTGAAGAACAAGAGATATGAAAATGCTGTTTTAGTCACAGTTAGCAATCCCATGTACGTACCGCAAATCAGCTGATCTAGGTCAGCCATAGTAAACGTCCCAAACCTAGCTGTAGGAGGATAGCCATGTTCAGCTGCAGTAGAAGAGCTACATTCAAGTCCAGCAGCACCTACATTCAAGTCCAGCAGCACCTACATTCAAGTCCAGCAGCACCTTAGAGAGGTATGAGTTTTCGAGAATCAAAGCTCTCTTCATCAGGTATCTGATAAAGGGAATCAAATCTAGCTGTTCCCAAACCTAGCAGGCTGGACTCTCCCTTGTCTAGACTCAAGAGTGTGATGACGCTGTACCATACATGGCCTACCTAATACAGAACATCGTTTCAGATGGTGTTCTTTAGCAACTAACAACGCTGTGGATTTCAGCTCCCTCTTAGCAACCAGTGAACCAGATATGAGCTGAACTTAAAGGTGCTGACCTGCTATCACTTGCCCTTTTCTGTTTGTTGAAGCTTTAGTCAGAACAGAAAGCCTGGCTAGTTCAAGCAATTGTTGTGTCTCTGTGGTTTACAGACCTGGTGTCTTCTTAGCTGGTGCTGCTTTTTCAGGTCCAGAAGATTTCTCCTTTCCTGTTGTAAGGCAAACATGCAATTACAATCAAACCTTCGTATAAGAGCACTTTATTGAAATTTTATTGTTTTTATGACTTAATTTATGGGTTTTAAATTGATTTTAAACGTTATTGTATTGGATACGGCACATTGTGCCCTTGTAAGCCGCCCTGAGCCTGTTCGCGGGAAGGGCGGGGTATAAAATCGAATGAATGAATGAATGAATGAATGAATAAGAGGCTAGGTAGCTCTGTGCTGTTCAGCAAAACAGAATCAACTACAAATGGGAGGAAAGTTTCTGCACATCTGTGGAATCTTTCAGGCTTGTAGAAAAATACCTAGTTTTCCTTTTTTACGCTCCAGAAATGGGCATAATACCCCAAAATGGAAAGATAAAAGATTGTGCAAGCAAACAAGCAAATCTGCCCCCCCCCATTCTTCCTGAGGCTGAAGGCTGTTGGTCTACAGCCTGAGTGAAGGAGAAGAGAAAAAGAAGTCCTTACCCATCTCTAAAGCTGCAAGGAAAGCGGACAACTCTGAAACTCAGGGTCCTAGAGTCTCCGAGAGTATGGAGATTATTATCTTGCTTTCTGAACCTCACCCAGTTTAGGCCCTTTCTGCACACTCGCTTTACTCTAGATTTTACCTGAACGCAAGTCATCCCACCTCTACTCCGAATGTTTTGCTCACATTCTTCACCTGCTTTATACTTGTTTGAAGTAGTCGGTTGAGAAACATGTCCTCTTTTTTTTGCTTTCCAAATATGGTAACCCTAGGCTTCTCTCTCTCTCTCTCCCCCCTTTTGACTGCAACCTGAATATGAATTGAATCTACTTGAATAAATGTAAGTAAGTTTCACTTTTGCAATATACTTCTTGAGAGATTTATTCACTGCAGCAATATCATGCTTCGATGACTGGGTGAACTCTGCTGCATTTAGCAAATATCCCAATAATAAACTACTTGTTGTGTTTCTCTGGTTTACAGACCTGGTGTCTTCTCAGCTGGTGTTCCTTTTTTAGGTTCTTCAGGAGGTTTCTCCTTTCCTATTTGAAGGCAAACATGTAATTATGATCAGACCTTCTTATAAGAGTCTAGGTAGCTCTATGCTGATCTGTATCAGTAAAACAGAGCCAACTACAAATGGGAGGAAAGTTTCTGCACATCTGTGGAACCTTTCAGGCTTATAGAAGAATACAGAGTTTCCCTTTTTTACCCTCCAAAAGTGAGCTGGTGTTTACGTATCCCTGTTTCGAACAGTGATGACTGACAAGGTTGGGCAAGAACCTTGAATGTGATGGGAGCTGAGGTAGGCCCTTTCCCATTTGCAGAACTTCTCCCAGGCTGGACTCACACACAAAATCCCCAAAAGATAAACAGGAGGGGCCAGAGAACACCCTGGGGGAGACCAGGAGGCTCAGGGGATGCCCAGCAATACCCATTTGTTCCCTGATCATAGCTAATAGACTTTGAGACTTTGCATAATTGTCCCAATTGTTTTCACCGCTTCCTGACCTGCTGTCACTTGCCCTTTTCTGTTTGCTGAAGCTTCAGTCAGTTCTCAAGCAGTTTAGGTGACTCTAGCTGATTCTGCATTGGCTTTTCCCTCTATTATTTTATGAAACCCTCGTTGGAACAGAAATTCCCCTCTGCACTGCATGCTGCTTTCACTTCCTTTGACCATTGGATTTTATGGTAGCTTCCACGCTCCATGCCACTTTCGAGTTCTTTGATCCTCGGATTTTACTGTACCTTCTTCATAGATTTACGGCCATTTTATGGCCATTCAAGGGCAACTTTGCAGTCAGTACAGCTTTGCCCTGAGGTATTTGAATGTGGTTTTGAACTACACTATTTCCTCCCAGCTGAGAAAATGTGGAGCAAATGTTAGATGCAGAATCCCCCCCTGAGTGTCTCCACTTAATCTGAAAACTCAGACATAGGAAACTCCTGATTGTGACCTAGACCTTAGTGCTCCCTGAAGGGCAGAGCCCAATCTCCAGCTAGTGTGTGGTCCCCTTCTCCTGAGGGGTCCATTGCCAGCTCCAGGATGCAGCTGCTAAAATCCCTATGGAGTCAGTGTTCCCAGGGGCATAGAGTTTTGTAAATTCCGGGGGGGGGGGGGGGATCTTTAGTGCGTGCGCAAAGTGCACGCGCTTGCTGGGGTGATGTTCTCCCCCCCCCCCGGGGAAACTGCTGCACCTCCCCGGGCCCTTCCAAGGCCCGCCAGCCGCTGATGCCGGTGCCTCTCCCCCCCCCCCCAGCCACTCCTTCCCTCTCCCTCCCTCTTTTCCGGCCGAAATGTCCAGCATGGTAACGTCACCCAGAAGTGATGCCATCATAGAGTTTCAGGGCGATTGCTAGAGAGTTGCCTAGCAATGTGCCCAGTGTGATGGCGTCACTTCCGGGTGACGCCACCACGCTGGGCATTTCACCCGGGAAAAGAGGGAGGGAGAGGGAAGGACAGAGGAGTGGCCAGGCAGGGGGTGGGGAGAGGCACCGGCAGCAGCGGCGGCCAGGCCTCAGAAGGGTCCAGGGAGGTGCAGCAGCAGGTGCTCTGTTTTGCCAGGGGTGGCTGAGCCCCTCCCCGGGAAATTTCAGGGGTGGCTCAAGCCCTCAAGCCCCCCCATAGTCTACGCCTATGAGTGTTCCTATATTTGGTTTTCAGAATTTCCAGGACCCAAATTGCTTCAAAGGCGTTTCCCCCCCTTCACTCTGTCCTCCCCCACCACAATTCCCCTTCCTGTCCATTCCTTCTCTATGGTATAGGAGTTGGAGTGAGTGACTCAGCATGCCAGGACATCGGGGGTGCTACATCACTCTATGTCTGTTTAGGTGTTATCTCCTTGAATGAGATGCCTCTCTTTGTCTTAACCTGGGAGCTTCCCTCTGACCCTCCCTCCCTTTGTGTGCCTTTGGTTTCTACCATTCTTTATGGCTCATTCTGCATCTAGCATTCGCTCAGTTGTTTTACCAAACTCACACTGGAACAGAAAAAGATGTGGCTCAAAACCACATTCAAATACTCTGGGCCAACACCATACTGACTGCAGAGCCAGCCCTGAACGGCCATAAAACAGCCATAAATCTATGCAGATGGTACAATAAAACCAAGAGATCAAAGGAAGTGAAACCGGCGTGCAGTGTGGAGGCTTAAATACAATCTGACAATCAAAGAAACTGAAAGTGGCATGCAAAGTATAGGGGAATTTCTGTTCCAGCGTGGGTTTGGTAAAACAGTGGAATGAATGCTAGATGCAGAATGGGCTCATTTTGAGCAGGAGCTTGGGGGAGCTCAGCTCCGGGAGTTGGTGCTAGCCCCCCCCCCCCCCACGGGGGAATGCCTGCTTGTGTCATGGCTGCAGCAAAATGACCCCGCCCCCTGGGAAGGTCCTTGTTTCTCCGACCAGCCTTCTGAAGGCTTCAGCCAACACTGAAGCTCTCCTCCCAGAATAGTGGTATTTCTGAGGCTTGGATTAGTAGCTGTCCCCTCTCTGCCAGCTCTTTCTTTCTTTCTTTCTTTCTTTCTTTCTTTCTTTCTTTCTTTCTTTCTCTCTCTCTCTCTCTCTCTCTCTCGCGCGCGCGCGCCTTCTGACAGGTGGTGTAGCATATGCAAATAAATTATGCTAATGAGTTATGCTAATGAGCTCCTGCACCTCTCTTTCTACGAAATGACCCCTGCATATGGCTCTTTGTGAAGTCACGCATCTCTGCTGGTCTCTCGGGTAGAAACAATGGCCTCATACACCACACATGATGCTGGATTATCTGGCCATTTGTGACTGGGATAGTACTCTTTAGACGAGTCTTCTCTAGGGTTACCAGATGTCCTCTTTTTTTGATGTCTGTCCTCTTTGGGGCTGTTTTTAAAAAACTGATGAAAATGTCCTAACGGAAGGTTAGGAATATTCCTAGTTAGTAGCAATTATCACAGCTTAAATAGTAAGGGCATTTAAAATGAGATATGTCATAGTGAACACATGTTTGAAGAAGTCAGTTGAGAAACATGTCCTCTTTTTTATGTTTTCCAAATATGGTAACTCTAGGCTTCTCTCTCTCTCTCCCCCCCCCCTTTTGACTGCAAACTGAATATGAATTGAATCTACTTGAATAAATGTAAGTAAGTTTCACTTTTGCAATATACTTCTTGAGAGATTTATTCACTGCAGCAATATCATGCTTCTATGACTGGGTGAACTCTGCTGCATTAAGCAAATATCCCAATAATAAACTACTTGTTGTGTCTCTGCGGTTTACAGACCTGGTGTCTTCTCAGCTGGCGCTCGTTTTTTAGGTTCTTCAGGAGGTTTCTCCTTTCCTGTCATGAGGCAAACATGTAATTATGATCAAACCTTTGTATAAGAGGCTAGGTAACTCTGTGCTGATCTGTATCAGCAAAACAGAGCCAGCTACAAATGGGAGGCAAGTTTCTGGATATCTGTGAAATATCCCAAAATGGAAAGACAGAATCATAGAATCATAGCTTTAGAAGGGACCTCTGGGGTCATCTAGTCCAGCCCCCAGTGATTGCTATTCAATGCTATAACACCAACGACTGACCGTTGGCTGTGACCAAGCTGTATCGTCCTTGCCTATTTGCATATTTCTTTATACTGGATTCAGTTATTGTGTTGTGAGGTAACTGATCAATCCCACTTTTTTATATCTGACCAGTTCCCTATTTCAGTAGTCTCTTCGGGGTTTGCTTTATAAGTCGTCTCTTTGGGGGTTTTCTATATATGTTCTCAGGGGTCATTTTGTAGAAAAAGAGGTGCAGGAGCTCATTAGCATAATTCATTAGCATAAGTTACTTGCATATGCTACACCACCTGACATCACTAGAAGTATATCAGAAGGCAAGAAAGAAGAGAGAGAGAGAGAGAGAGAGAGAGAGAGAGCTGGCAGACAGGGGACAGCTACTAATCCAAGCCTCAGAAATACCACTATTTTGGGAGGATAGCTTCAGTGGTGGCTGAAGCCTTCAGAAGGCTGGTCGGAGGAACCTTTCCAGGGGATGGGGTCATTTTGCTGCAGCCATGACCCAAGCAGGCATTCCCCCACTGGGGGGGGGGGGGCTGGCACCAACTGCCAGAGCTGCACTCCCCCGAGCTCCTGCTCGAAATGACCCCTGTATGTTCTAGATATATTGAGGGCCATTGTCCAGTATACTCTTTACGACAGACTTCAGGCACCAGTGCTTGTAAACGTCAAACAGCACACATCTTTATTATACAGAAAACTCAACAGGGGGATGGGATTTATATACACAGGATAGTTTGTTTCGTTGGTCACTAAACAATTTACTTTGCTTTAACTTTCACAGGGGCTGTATGCTTGCCACTTTCAGTTAATTCACTCCACACACCAGTCACTTTTTAGGGGTTAACCTTTTGGGCTTTATCTGGTCTCCTGAGTCTACTGGTTTGACATCCCAGCTCTCCCAGACTCCTTTAGACCCTCTTGCCCTTCTTTAGTCCGCGCACTTAACCACTACACGAAACTGGCTCTGGAACTGATGTTTGCAGGCCTAGAGGCAGACAAGTGGTCTGATTAACAGAAGTTACAACAAAAACTATTTTATGAAAGGCGCCAAGGGATTTCAGAACCAGTGGATGAGTGAGTGGCACAGTTCTGCCTTACTGCTAAAGACTGTGCTTTTCATGATAGTTATATGATAAAAGACAGGATTCCAATGGGATCCCACTCAAACAAAATTCAGGAGAAATTACTCACATTAAAGAAAGCACCAAAAATAGCATGTGCATGTTAAATGTCTAGTGCACCTATGGAGAGAGAATATTACAAAATAAATCACAGGAAGTCCATGAAGTTAAGACAGAAGTGATAGATCACAAACTAGCTGGAAAAGAGATCATTAGGCTTCACCAGAAGGATGTTTCTGGACCAGGAAAGACAAAACAGTGCAAATGATGTGGAAAGAAAGGGGAGGAATGCCCAGCACGGGGAAATTTGTTATAAATGTAAAAAAGAAAAAAAAAATCCTTTTACCCAGCTATGTATTGCAGAGAATAAAACCCTGAGGAAAGTGAATGAGATACTCAAAGGAGAGGGACATCTGGAAATGTGTAGCAGCACAGATACACTATTTTTTTTGGCAGCAGTCACAAATAGAGAAGAGAAAGATAACAAAATAATGGTAGATATAAAAGTAGGCAAAAATAAGCAAGTGATTAACTTCAAAAAAGATACAGGAGCTTGTGTTAACTGCATACCATCCCAAACATATCACAAACCACTATCAGATGTAAATTTGGAAAGAAAACTGGTTTAACAACTTTGACAGGATATGGGGGATATCCATTAAAGGTGTTGGGGAAATGTACCATTAAAGGTGTTGGGGAAATGTAAAATGCAAGCACAGTCAGATTTTGCATACCCTTACATTTTTTTATTGTGGAGGAAACAAATGGTAAACCAGTATCGGGTTGGAAGGCAACTAACAGTGCAATCCTAAGAACACTTTCCTTTTTTTTAAAAAAAAAAATTATTTTAAAGTTTTTCCATCATATACAAAAACAAAAAACAAAACACAAAGGTCTTTCCATAGTTTCGGAGTCATACATAATTTTCTAACCAAACATAAAATTTTGACCATATATTTAGAAAGTATTCTTCATTATTTCCATAGATTTGGTAGCTAATCCTGTCCATTTCCGCAAGTTCCATCAGTTTCTCTAAAAGTTGTTCTGGGGATGGTATCTCTTTTTCTTTCCATCTCCTTGCCCAGCTTAGTCTAGCCGCAGTAAGAATATATACCAATAATTTTTGTTCTTCTTTCTTCATCCCTTCAGGTATCATATTCAATAAGTATAGCTCTGGGCAACGCGGCAAAGTAACATTCAATATTTCTTCTAATATGACTTTAACCTTATTCCAAAATTTTTGGGCCTTTTCACATTTCCACCACATGTGGTAAAATGTTCCCACTTCTCTATCGCATTTCCAACATACATTAGATAATTTCCCATAACATTTTGACAGCTTGTCAGGCGACTAGTGCCACCTGTGAAACATTTTATACAGGTTTTCTTTGTATGATACTGCTCTGGTAAATTTCAGTGTTTTCCACATTTTCAACCAATCCTCTATGGGTACAGTATACCCAAAGTCCCGCATCCACATTACCATTACATTTTTAACTGTTTCTTCATACATTTCTTCTGTTAGTAGGACTCTATATATTTTTTGTATATTTTTCTGATCTGCTTCTAGCCAAGCCTTCTCTAGATCTGTTTTTAGGTTCATAAAGCCTATTTCTTTGTCTGCTTTAAATCTAGCTATTAATTGGTGTTTCTTTAACCAGTTTAGTTGGATCTCTGGTTTCTCTTCAGATTGCCTAAATCTTTCGCCTTTTACCTAAGAACACTTTCCTGTGAGTAAGCTCCTTTGATTAGATTTGAGTAGAATTTGACTTGTTTAGGATTTGCTATCTAAAAAATTGACCCTGGTAAAGACTGTGAGACTAGTGAACACAGAAGACACAGACCTAACTAAGCAAAAAGTGAAAGAACAGTTCTCAGAAGTGCTTACAAAACCAGGCTGTTTACCATGTTGGTGCCAGATAAAGCTGAAACCAGATGTGAAACCTGTTACACAGGCACCAAGAAGAGTACCAACTGCTCTTGAGGAGAAATCTGAGAAAGAACGTAAACAAATGGAACAAACTGGAGTTCTGATAAAAGCAGATGACCCCACAGAATGGATAAACTCTGTGGCCGCCATACAGAAAGAAAAACTCCAAACAGTTACACATTTGTCCAGAACATTAAACAAATTCATCATGAGAGAACATTACATAGTTCCTACATTAGAGGGCATAACATACAAGCTCTCAGAGACAAGTACTTTAGTATATTGGATGCACAAACCGGAATAGTGGCAACTGAAGCTAGATTACTGTTTCCCCACAGTTTTTCCTCAACCACGTCAGGAAATTAATCTCCCTCCACTTTCATTTCCTTGTGCAATGCGTTTTATGGTACTTTCTGCATAGATTTATGGCCATTCAGGGGTGACTTCTCAGTCAGTACGGCGTTGCCCCAGGGTATCTGAATGTGGTTTTGTGCTACACCTTTTCCTTCCTCCGCTTCTGATTTGAAAGGAACAATAAGCAGGCAACTTGACTTGACTTCATTGATCTCTGTCCGTTTCCCGCCCCCATTTCTGCCTCTGTATTTATCACCTCACCATGAATTACTTGGCTCAGTTAGGTGTGATCCACCATCCAAAACATCTCCTACGTGGCTAATGACTGCTGAGGCACAAGAGAGCGAAGAGGTGTTTGTGTGAGCATGTTGTTATGTTACGTTGTTGTGTTAGCCTGAACTTACATCCATCATTCTCTTTCTTCCTATGATGCTTCCCTTCCCCTGAAACTCTTTGCCTCTTGCCAGGAAAATCTGCGAACCAATGCAGGAGTGAGCATCTGTGCTCTCTCACTTTGCCTAGTGACTCAGCATTGAGAGATCGGAGACAGTGGGAATGAACACATGAGGTGATTTTAACAGGCATGTAAGGGAAGCAGATGGATACTGTTCAAGCGTTGAAGTAATATGATGGCAAGCTGACATGGGACTTAATGGGTAGCCAATGCAGAAACCAGGAACCGAGGCAATGTACAAGTATCAATTACATGCAGAATGAAAACAGATATTCCAAAGCAAGGGGGAACCACATCAAGTGCTGAGAAAATGTGGAGCGAATGCCAGATGCAGAATGGACCATTAAATGGCATTGGGAAAGGAATGGAACCCTGCAGGTCCCAGTGGCAGGTCTGGAAAGGGTCAGAGCTGCTCAGTTAATGCCCTTTGAAGAGAGAGAATGTGGGTTGTCCAGCTAAGAGGCAGGCAGGGAGAGGACTTTTAGGCCCAATTTATACCTCCCCTCTGAAGTAGTTTGACTGTTGTCTTTTTCCTATGTTCATTGCATGCTGGTTTCAAATTTCACTCCCTGGGTCTGAAGAGTACTAAGCAACAGGAATTGTTTAAAGCAGTATAATGCCAGCTTGGCCACAGGAGGGCAATTAACAAATGTAAACACTAATTTTTTAACTAGAACAAGTATAGTTTGAAACTAGAAACAGGTATAGACGGGGTTTTTTGAAACTAGAATGATTCCAGTGGGAAAGTCAGATGTAGATTTCACCTTAGATTAGTGCAATTGTGCTAGGCAGTTTGAGCAAACAAGCTGGATGCCATGGATGGCAGAATGCAGTTCAGAAACAGGAATTTCTTAAAATAGGGAAGGAGACCAACCTGGAAATACAATGTCCTGGACTTAACTTTCTGTCCTAGCCATGCAGTCTTACCCCTGGGGCAAAGACAAAGCAACCCTTCCCTCCAAGACGTAACAAGAGAGTTGGTGTAATCCAAACAAAATACAAGTGGGAGCCACTTACTTTTAAATGAGAACATTCTTTTCTTTGATTCTGATTAGCATCTCATCTTCTCCTTTCTTCTTTCTGCAGGATCATATTGCAACAAACCATATGCCTTCAGATGAACACAACATTTAATGAGCAGTCACAGTAGGTTCTCCAATCGCAGTGACGTTAGCATAGGGAACCCACAGCCTCAGTTTTCAGGTGTGAAATCTCCTACCCCTTTGGGGATCCAGACAATGACTGCTGTACTCCTTTTACACAAATTTAGTACTAGGGGCCCAACCCCTATTTGCTCTGCTCACCAACCCTGGAGCAAATTTCCCCTGTAATACTGTTTTACGGGGGCTCTGAGCCTCTAAGTTCTGTGAGGTAACCCCAAAGTGATGTTTGGCAATGTTTTTCTCCCATAATGACGAGAATTTTCAACACATTTTGCCTGACCAAAAGAAAAGAAGGGGGGACACTGTAAAAGAAATCAATTAGAATATCTGACTTTAAGAACATGCTGTATTTGGGTGTCAGTTAGTAATGATATGCATTTTTGGTAACAAATGTAACCTAACAATTCCATTTAACAACACACTCATTCATATAACCATTATATTGTATTCAACCATTCTAAGGTAAAGGTAAAGGTTTCCCTTTGCTCCAAAGTCAGTTGAATCCAACTCTAGGGGGCGGTGCTCATCTCTGTTTCCAAGCCGAAGAGCCAGCGCTGTCCAAAGATGTTTCCATGGTGATGTGGTCGGCAAGACAAAACGCTGAGGCTCACGGAACGCTGTTACCTTCCCACCGAAGCGGTACCTATTTATCTACTTGCAATTTCTTGCTTTCGAACTGCTAAGTTGGCAGGAGCTGGGGTCAGAGATGGGAGCTCACGCCGTCACGCAGCACTCGGGTCTCGAACTGCTAGGCTACCAACCTTCCAGTCTGCAGTTCAGCGTCTTAACCATTAATCTGTCTCCCTCTGTTGGTGTCTTCCATCAGTGGGTGAAGCCTTTTTTGTTCTGTTTGGCATCCCCCCCCCAATAATGGTTACAGGCCCTCTTCCCTGGTTCTGATGTAGTTTGTTGATGGGTTTTTTATTGAAATCTTTTATAATTTTAAATGTTGTTTTTTAATTGTTCATCTGTTTTAGTGTTTTTATGCTTGCCACCTTGGGGGCCCTGATCAGGTGGAACAGCAACATAAAAATGTCTTTAATAAATAAATCTACACATATCTATTAATTAATCACAATAATTAACAAACACATAATTATTTGGGCATCAGGCCCAACGTCCTTTTTGTTGGCATGAACCAGTCAGCATGCCTGGACATTGGGGGGGAGGGGGGTGCTACATTATTCTACACGTTATTTCCTTGAATGAGATGCCTCTCTTTGTCTTAACCTGGGAGCTGACCTCTCCTCTTTCTTTGTCCTCTCTCTTGCTTCTCATGGCCTTCCATGGAGACACATCTCTCTGCAGGGCTCTCCTGTAGAGACAAATGCCCTCATACTCCCACACACATGATGCCAGACAAGCCAACCATTTGTGATAGGGAAAGTACTCTTTAGATGTGGTTTCTCTGTCTCCCTTGGACTGCAGCCTGAAAATGAACTGAATCTAGTTGAATAAATGTACGGTCTTACCTTTTCTGCAATATACTTGGGAGATTTATTCACTGCACTCAGGATCATGTTTCTATGTCAGGGCAAAACTCTGCTATATTAACCAAATATCCCAAGACTTTTAGCCAGAGTTTCAGGCTGCTGCATTCTTGGGGTTAAGTCAAACAATAGGGACCCCAAGTGTATGTAATGTACAGAGATGAAAAACACAAGGGCAGACCATCAAAACATTCACAAATTTCACATTACCATTAGACAATAGTCTATTGCAACATAATCACAATAAAACAATTAATCGAGTAGAATTAGAGGTCACAATTCCAAAACACTTGTAACAGTTCGAAGTATAGAAGAATAATTTGACAAGAGAAGATATAACAATTCAGTAGTGAAGAAAGGAACCAACAGGCAACTCCTCTATATCCTTTCAGTATAATAGTGTCCTAAAGACCCCAAAGTCCACAAACAAGGCAGAGGATGTCCCAAAGATAAATCTGCAGCCAAAAACGTCCTTCCTAGGTATGCTAGACGTTTCAAAGCATTCTTCCTCAGTTGTACGGTTGAAAAGTGGAACCTGATTTCCACAATAATCTAGGCACAGCTCATGTCTCAACAGATTCCATTTCCATTCCCGTTTTGGCTGCAGATTTATCTCTGGGACATCCTCTACTCCCACCCTGAGAATTAAACTGGGGCTACAGAGAAAACAAAAGCAGAAACTACTTACCATATTTTCTGGCTGGCATTCTGTTTGCTTATTCCAATGGGCATCTCATCTCTTCCCGCATGCTATCTGTGGGGCTGTATCACAGACAACAGTGTTCAAACAATATGCCCCCAACCATCCCTTCCAAAGGGCAGATGCAGTGGATTCTCTGACAGGAATGAAGCCAGTGGAAAGAACTCTAATGACAGCCAGTTTGATGTACTGACGGACTCTAATCTGGGAGAACTGGGTTTGATTCCCATTCTTCCACATGCAGCTGCTGGTGTGACCTTGGGTCAGTCACAAGTTCTTTCAGAGCTGTTCTCTCAAGGGCAGTTCTCGAAAGAGCTCTCTCAGCCGCACCTACCTCACAGGGTGTCTGTTGTGGGGAGGAGAAGGGAAAGGGATTGTAAGCTGCTCTGAGATTCCTTCGGGTAGTGAAGGGTTGGGGTATAAATCCAATCTCCTCCTCCTCCTCTTCCTCTTCTTCTCTCCCCCCACCAATATGACTCAAACTGGCCCTAGGTTGGGTTTGTTTGTTTTTTCTGGAGGGAGCATAAGGAAGGGAGGAGGGTCAATTTATATATTTACTCTTTTATACCCCACCTTTCTCCACGGTGGCTCAGAGGTTAAAATGCTGAACTGCAAACCAGAAGATCAGTAGTTCAGCAGTTTGAGACCCAAGTGCTGCATGACAGAGTGAGCTCCCGTCTCTGGCCCCAGCTCCTGCCAGCCTAGCAGTTTGAAAGCAAGAAAGTAGAAGAAGAAGAAGAAGAGATTGGATTTATATCCCGCCCTTCACTCACTTGGAGTCTCAGAGCAGCTTACAAACTCCTTTCCCTTCCCCTCCCCACAACAGGCACCCTGTGAGGTAGGTGGGGCTGAGAGAGTTCTTTCCCAAGCTGTCCTTGAAAGAACAGCTGGTACAGAGCTATGGCTTGCCCAAGGTCATCCAGCCAGGTGCAAGTGGAGGAGTGGGGAATCAAACCCGGTTCTCCCAGATTAGAGTCCGCGCACTTAACCACTACCACTTTGGTGGGAAGGTAACAATGTTCCATGCGCCTCGGCATCTAGTCATGCCAGCCACATGACCACAGAGACGTCTTTGGACAGCACTGGCTCTTCAGCTTGGAAACGGAGATAAGCACCGCCCCCCCTAGGGTCAGATTCAACTGGCTTTCAAGCAAGGGAAACCTTTACCTTTCTCCTTAGCAGGGACCAAAAATGGCTTGGTGTAGTGGTTAAGTGTGCAGACTCTAATCTGGGAGAACTGGGTTTAATTCCGCGCGCCTCCACTTGCAGCTGCTGGATGACCGTGGGCAAGCCATAGTTCTGTCAGAGCTGTTCTTGAAAAGAGCAGTTTCTGTCAGACCTCTCTCAGCCCCACCTTCCTCACGGGGTGTCTGTTGTGGGGAGGGGAAGGGAAAGAAGTTCATAAGCCACTCTGAGACTCTGAGTGAAGGGAGGGGTATAAATCCAATCTCCTCTTCTTCCTCTTCTTTGTTCTCCTCCCCTCCATTTTATCCTCATAGCAACCCTGTTAGGCAGGATAGGTTGAGAGGTCATTCCGCAAGCTTCTGTGGCAAGAGTGGGGATTCAAACCTGGCTCTTAGTCCAGTACTCTAAACACTACACTGGCCCATGGTGCCTTAATTAGGCTGTAGTCTAAATACATCACACCTGACAGGAACATGGTGAGGAAGGAAGGGGTGCTTGATGGCCACCTGTGGCAACCTTTGTAGGTGAAAGAGACTGCGTTTGGCCAGCTCTTCGTGGTGGACACAAATCTCCTTGGGGCGGCTCTTTGATTGCTTCAGACACTCAATGGGAATGTCTTGGCAAGGGCAGCCTCAGAACATTTGATGTGTGATTCTGATGAGACAACAGGAACAATGATTCCTGAGCTCAAAACACAGGACAGGGCAGGGAAATAGTTTCTCAGCCACTTCATTGCAAGTTGGCCCACACTATACTGGGGGTTGGAACGTAGACACGTTAACAGACTTCTTTCCAGTTCTCTGGATAACTTTTAAGGACCAGTAAAAGTCTGGCCCATTTCTCCAATCACAAGAATGCATTTCACTGCCTTATTTACTTGGTTTTCTTCTGCCCAATAATGTTCCTTGGCTTTAACCCCTCCCGGCATTTCCCATTTGGAAACTCTGGCACCTTAGTCCGTTCCTCTTCTGTCTGCCTCAGTTTCTTCCGGCAGTTACGGCCTCCTCCAGTGGCTTCAACTGCCCTTCACCTGGCACATTCCAGAACTCCTCCCTTTATCTGGTGCTTCTCTCTCATTGGCTCCTTCCTGGGTCCAGCCAGTATTCCAGAGAGAGTGTAAGTCCAGGACAATATTTACTGATTTAATAGTGGCCTTTCTGACAAGACTGGGACAAAACTCAACAGTTTTTAACAAAATTATTGTATTTTTTTTTTAGAAAGACCCCCAAATTGTGAGGCTGTGGAGTCCGAATGGTTCCTCATCATCTTTCAAGCACTGCTGGAGATTGGGGTTAGGAGACCAAGTCCACAGCCTTCAGTTGCCCCTGTCCCATCAGAGGTGATTCATTCAAAGTTGGAGACTCCAAGGAATCAAAAAGGGTGATAGGTAGAGACCAAGGGGAATTCTCCTGGAGAGAAATATCGCAATACTCCTTGAGATACTCAACAATACTGCAGTACTCATGGGGTAGGGGCTGTGGCTTAGAGGTACAGCATCTGCTTTGCATACACAAGATTCCGGGTATAATCCCTGGCATCTCCAGTTGAAAGGAGCAGGTCGTAGGTGCTGTGAAAAAATTGAGAGCCGGTTTGGTGTAATGGTTAAGAGTGCAGACGCTAATCTGGAAGAACTGGGTTTGATTCCCCATTCCTCCACATGCAGCTGCTGGCATGACTTTGGGTCAGTCGTAAGTTCTTTCAGAGCTGTTCTCTCAAGGGCAGTTCTCAAGAGAACTCTCTCAGCCTCACCTACCTCACAGGGTGTCTGTTGTGGGAAGGGGAAAGGAAAGGGAGTGTAAGTCCCTCTGAGACTCCTTCGGGTAGGGAAGGGCAGGGTATAAATCCAATCTCTTCTTTCTCTTCTTCGTCTTCCTGAAACCCTGTAGAGCTGCTGCAAGTTTGGGTAAGTAATGACCTTGATGAACCAGTGGTCTGTAGGGCAGCTTCATGAGTATATGTAGAAGATAGCTTTGTATTTAGCCTGCCCTGAACCTCAGCAGAAGCCGTTCCCCTGACTTCAGAGGTTTGGGTCATTTAGCCATGAACATGAATGGTGCAAGGTAGACCACTGGTATTTTGTAACTATTGTTGTTGCTGTTAGTTTGTTCCTTTTCATGTTTGAGGCAAACTTAGGAGGAGGGTATAGAAGTCAGCATGTGCCCCCACTGCTAAGTTTACCCTGCTCCATTCCATGATCCTTTATGCTATCAGGGACTCCTGACTTTTCCTCCAGTCCCACCCACCCTACTGTATCAGATAGTGCGGATTGTTCTAACGGTATCAGCAGCAATGGACTGCCCTTATCCAAGGTAGCCAGAGATCATCCCTTAAGGCTGACAGTGCCATTTCAGTCCCAAATTCAGATCTGGAACACACAGTGTTGGGATTTATGGGCATTAACAGGCTTATTTTCAGCCTGCTGAAGTTTTCTTTAAATATTAATTAAGTTTTGGCCGATTGTGAGAGTTTGAAGATTGAGTCTCAGTCCTGCTTTTGTTAACCCCAGAAGGCTCCCTTCCCCGCCATGCTTTAGTGACCACAAATCCTCAGGCCTTGTGCAGCCAGAAGCACAGAGAGAATCCATTTGTGTTATCAAGCCAGAGAATGACGGTCCGGATATGTGCAACCAACAGGCCAGCAACGCATGAGGAGGCAGCCTTACTCCTATGGAAAATCTGGCACAACTGATTTGCCAAAGGTCACAGGAGCATAAGAAGAGCCCTGCTGGATCAGACCAGTGGTCCACTTAGTCCGGCATCCTGTCTCAGAATGGCTACCCAATTTCTCTGGAGGTCCTACACAGGGGTCATTTCGAGCAGGAACGCACAGGAATGCCATTCTGGGAGTAACAAGTCCAAGAGCGAGCACCAGGGCTCCCTCTAAGCTGAGTTAGTGTGAGCTAGCTCACAGGTTTTTAGCCTCCAGCTCACACATTTTTGTCTCAGCTCAGAAAGGAGGGCTCCAGAGCAAACTAATTTAGGCAGCAGCCAAATCGCTCACTCGCAACTTTAATGCCAGTAGTTCACAAAGTAGAATTTTTGCTCACAAGACTCCACAGCTTAGAGGGAGCATACGGTGATGCGCTGTGGAAAAAAGCAAAAACATACTAACTTGATCTGTATTTTCATACTTGTCGTAGGGCAGCTTCCCTGCAAGAGCAAAGGAAACCTGAAGTGTCTTTAGTCAAAGTGTAAAGCTGGCTTGCCAGCTCTGAGTCGGGAAATACCTGGAGGTTTTGGGGGTGGAGCCTGAGCAGTGGGTGTTGCCTTCTGACACACTTCCGGTGATGTCAGGGGCGTGGCATATGCAAATAAGGTATGCTAATGAGTTATGCTAAGGAGTTCTTGCACCTCTTATTTTACGAAATGACTCCTGGTCCTACAACAGGTCCCTCATGATTAACAAGTTAAGTTTGCAGGACAATAACTAAGGACTCCAAACCACTTGAGAATTTCCCTTACAAGTGAGACTTCTCTAGAATATCAAACACTTGGGCAGGATGACCTCATCTTCTGACAGAACATCCGTCACACAAGATAGCCTTTTTCCTCATCAAAGTAACAGGATGCCACTAGAAGTCCCTGCGAATTATGTTAGGCCAATATGTATCCCATGTGGCTGTTAGTACCTCCCCAGCCAAATTATTTCCAATTGTTGGAAGAAAGGATATTAAAAAGGTTCCACAAGCCCCCCTCCATTGCTTTTCCACCCTGAAACCTTTTCCCACCACTGATATAAGATGAAAGGATCACCTCTTCGAGACAAGTTGATTCAGGTGGGTAGCCATGAGACATGTGACAGGAAGTTTCAAAGAGAAGGAAAATAGAAAGGGAGAAATTTGGTCATCCTTGTCTTGCCTTGAAGAGAACGAAGTCTGAGTCCGGTGGCACCTTTAAGACCAACAAAGTTTTATTTTGGGTACACGCTTTCGTGTTCATGCACACAGGAAGACCCAGCAGTGGGATTTATTCCCAAATAAGTGCTCACGAAATTACAGCCTCATATTAACATTCTGGGCAGCTGCTCTCTAAAGCTTTTACTTTTTAATACCCTGGCTTTTCCCCCTTGCAAAAAAACCACTTTTGGAGCATTTATTGAATTGCCTCTTAAATTGCAATCTAATACACATTAACATCTCATACAAAATTCATATCCTACCAGCAGGGATTAAGGTTTATGAGACGAGTAAGCAACGCATCGAGCCAGAAACAGTTTTATCATATCTCATCAACATTTCTTATCTGATGGTGTCAGAAGCCAAAGCACAACTTCAGGGGAAGGATAGGAAACAATTTAAACTACCACCCCCAGCTGAAACCAGGAAATGGAAGCTGTGCTTTTTATGACTTTTGCTTCCCACGAGAGGCAGCTAGGAGCATGATGTTTGTTTGTTTTTCAAAATAAAAACTGGTGTCATCAAGAT
This sequence comes from Lepidodactylus listeri, assembly GCA_029233225.1. Taxonomy (NCBI): domain Eukaryota; kingdom Metazoa; phylum Chordata; class Lepidosauria; order Squamata; family Gekkonidae; genus Lepidodactylus; species Lepidodactylus listeri. The sequence goes on from JARCFY010000009.1 coordinate 16,535,006, forward strand.
CCTTATGTTGTCCTAGCAGCCGACCTGAGATTCCAGAGGGTTGACAATAGGTTCAAAGGGAAGCCGTGTTGATCTGCAGTAGAACAGCTAAATTTGAGTTCAGTGGCACTTAAGAGACCTTGGGGACCAACAAGATTTGGGTGGTGTGAGCTTTCAAGAGTCAGAGCTCCCTTCGTCACAGACAAGAAATATGAAGTTGCTGTAGAATTCCTTGTTTTTTGGGCGGCAAACAAAGCCAAGTTGGAATGTTAACCTTCATCTACAATAATTCCCCACTGTGATCACTGAGCTGACCCAACTTCTTTTGAGAGCCAGTTTGGTGTAGTAGTTAAGAGCGTGGACTCTAAAAAGGGAGAACCGGGTCTGATTCCCCACTTCTCCACGTGCAGCTGCTGGTGTGACCTTGGGTCAGTCACGAGTTCTTTCAGAGCTGTTCTCTCAGGAGCAGTCCTTGAAAGAGCTCTCTCAGCTCTACCTCCCTCACAGGGTGTCTGTTTTGGGGAGGAGAAGGGAAAGGAGTTTGTAAGCTGCTCTGAGACTCCTTTGGGTAGTGAAGGGGGGTGGTATAAATCCAATCTCCTCCTCCTCCTCCTCCATTTCATGTCACACTGTTTCCCCCACCACTGGATAACAAACAAAATCTCACCCTCCATTTTCCCCTGGTCTGCATCCTTTCCACCAATGTAATAACAGCTAAGTGACACAAGGGTCTGGGGGATAATGACAGGCAGGAGAGGAGTGTAACCTCCAAGGATCATGGGTCAAGGGGGACTGCTTCAGGTGGAGGTGTGCTAGAAAGCCCTCTGTTGCATTGTGGTTCAAAATTACCCCCCACTCCTCACCCTGCAGTAGGATGTGTAATTCTTTAGGAGAGGTGCCTACACCTATGAATGTGGCTGCCACCAATGAAAGTTGGCTTTGTGATTTGGGGGTGGGGCTTGGATGCAGCGGATGTGATAGAACTACCAGAGTACTGTTGGAGCAAGTGACTCAGCATGCCTGTGAAACGGAGCTCTTCCACCAGGCTTTTGGAACCGCCACCCCTCGTACCACTACTACCACTACCACCACTATCAACAATTGACATCTTATGTTGGTAGAGCGTTACTGTGAATGATTTTTGAGAGATTGATTTGCTACAAGTAAAACTGGATACTGGATAAGAACTTACAAGTCTGTGGATATTTTCCTTGGCATAATATATCACGGTTGTTCTGCTCATCTCCATCGCCCATCCCGTGAGCTCTCTTCTTGGGTTTGCAACCTCCAGGTAGGGCCTGAAGGTCTCCCAGAATTACAGCTGATCTCTAGATGGAGAAAATGGCCACTTTGAAAGGTGGTCTCTATGGTTTTATAGAAAGGTGGTCTCTATGGTTTACCCCATTAAAGTCCCTCCCCTCCCCAAACCCCACCCTCCCTAGATTCCACTCACAAATCTCCAGAAGTTTCCCAATGCAAAGCTCGTCACCCTGTTTTACCAACTCATTTCCACCTAGGGTTTCCAGGTCCCTCCTGGCATCTGGCGGGGGATGGGGACTTACCATGAGAGGGAGAGAGGCCTGGGCTACATTGCCGGTGATGTGGCAGTGTCACTTGCAGTGTGCGGCACAAGTGATGTCAGAACTGTGTGACATCACAGCGATGCTCTGGTATTTGGGCCCTGACCTGGATAGCCTGGGCTAGCCCAGTCTCATCAGATCTCAGAAGCTAAGCAGGGTTGGCCTTGGCTAGTATGTGGATGGGCAGCCTCCAAGGAATCCCTGACTCATGACGGAGGGGCAGGCAATGGCAAACCACCTCTGAATCTTTTCTTGCCTAAAAAAAAAAACAAGTCTAGCTCACCACCTAGTGGTGTATAATGCTAAAAGAGCTAGAACCTCTGGCTGCCAGACAATCTTAAGATCTCCTGCCTATACTACACACAAGACCGCACAATAATTAATGAAATATTAATTCGGGTGTTTCGGGGGGAACTCTATGATAAAAATGGCTTCTACCATAGAGTTTTTGCCCAAATACCAGAGCATTGCAGCGACATCACGATGTTGGCGGCAACATAGCCTGGGCCTCCATCTCTCTCCTGTTAAGTCCCCCCACTCACCAGCTGATCAGCAGCGGGGGCAGGGCCTCATGGTGGAGGATCCCCCGGCTCCACCAGGGGCGCTGGCCACCCTATTACCACCTCATTCTCCTGCATGTGCAGACTAGGACTGATTCTTGGGCACTTTGCATGGTGCAGGCAATGAGGACAAGAGGAGCCCCAGTGAAGCTAACCGATTTCCCAGCAACTCCTTCTCATGTGCATTTCTGTGTCCTTTCTTCATTGGCACTGAAGACATGCGATCTGCCCTCCTTTCTCTCACTCCGACTTACCTTTCTTTCATTTTCTATGCTGCCGCAAGACTTGGCATCACCGCAGGTTACTTCGGGATGGAGGAAATGGAGAGCGCCATGCAAACGGCTCTTGGGAGCAGCATTTGACTGTTTAAGAATGGGAGTGGGGAACCGTCTAATGGCGTCTAAAACTGGCACACCGAAGCTGAAACAGAAACCCCAGACACTAAACAAGCTTTCCTATTATTCATACAGAGCAAGGCTGCCAAGATCAAGGTGGCGGCACAGTGATAACCTGCTCTGTGCTTCTTCTTCTGACTCACCCATTTCAAAACGTAACAATGCACAGGCTTATCACTGTGAATCTGAAACCAAAGGTAAGAAGAAGTCTTTTCTCTTGCTGTGCTCCAAGGCTAGACCTGACGGCGGCAGGACCCAGTCGGGTCCATCCTGAATCACTGCACAAATAGGTGGCAGATTTAAAGTGGAATATGGGCCAGTGGGAGATGAACTCTTCTTCTGCCCATAACTGCAGATTACAAAGTTCTTGGGTCGTCTCCATAGTCTGCTTGCAACAAGGGCTTTCAGTCCTTTATAGTTCCCCACTGGGAATTCGTAGACATGCATGGGACCCTATTTGGATTGGGACTGCAGAGCAAAGCCTTCCCCCAGTCTATTTCCCCAGCTTGAAATGGCCCTGGGGTGCTATTGGCTGACCTATATGTTGTATTACTGTCCCACCCGAGGGCGTGCGCAACAGTCTTCAAGCTATCAGTTTCCTTCCAAAGAGAACTTGAATCTATTTATAGATATGAGAGCCAGCCTCGCAGGATGCAGCTAAATTTGGCCTAATCCAGGACTCTGACTCTAGCAGCATCTGCCAAATGAACCCAAGGGAGCTCATCCCCTGGTTGTCCTTAGCATCTGGTAATCCATGTCGTACTGTCTCTAAATGTGGAGGTTCTATTATTTGAGAGACCTTTATTTTATTTTATTTTTAATTATTACCATAAAGACTAACAAAATTTGTGGCAACCTTTCTTCATAGGGAAAGTGTTCCAACCCTTTTATCATTCTAGTTGCCCTTTTCTGCACTTTTTCCAATGCTATATCTTTTTTTGAGGTGTGGCGACCAGAACTGTACACAGTACTCCAAATGAGGTCGCATCATTGATTTATACAGTATTATGATACTGGCTGATTTGTTTTCAATTCCCTTCCTAATAACCCCCAGCATAGCGTTGGCCTTTTTCATTGCAGTCGCACACTGTCTTGACATTTTCACTGAATTATCTACTACGACTCCCAAGATCTCTCTCTTGGTCAGTCTCCACCAGTTCAGACCCCATCAATGTGTATTTATAGTTAGGATTTTTTGCTCCAATGTGCATCATTTTGCACTTGGCCACATTGAACCCCATTTGCCATGTTGATGGCATCATTAATAAACAAGTTAAAAAGCATTGGACCAAGTACTGATCCCTGTGGTACCCCACTGCTTACCTCCCTCCACTGAGAAAATTGCCCATTTATACTCACTGTTTCCTTTTAATTAGCCAGTTTTTGATCCACAAAAGGACTTGCCTTTCATCCCATGACTATTGAGCTTACTTAGGAGTCTTTGATGAGGAACTTTATCAGAAGCTTTCTGGAAGTCAAGGTAAACAACATCTATTGGGTCCCCCTTGTCCACATGTTTGTTTACTCCCTCAAAGAACACTAACAGATTAGTGAGACAAGATCTTCCCTTACAGAACCCATGCTGAGTCTTCCTTGATAGATTTTGTTCATCAGTGTGCCTACTATTTTTTTCCTTAATAACAGTTCCCACCAACTTACCTGGTATCAACGTCAGACTGATGGTCAGCAATGGTTCCCCAGGAGAAAATAACTGCTTTGGAGGGTGGATTCTATGGCATTATATTCAGCTGAGGCCTCTCCTCTACCCAAACTCTGGTTTCCATAGACTCCATCACAAAATATCCAGGAATTTCGTAACCTGGAACTGGCAACCCTAGTCAGGATGGGCCCCAATGAGTTCCCCACAAAGGCTAAAGTAGGCCTGGAAAAGGCCTACTGCCTTTGTCTTTTTACTGACCGAACCAAGCTTGGTTGCCTAGCAACAGCCACTGAGGGGAAAGTTAGCTCCACAGCAGGAGGAGAAGAGAATGGTTTGATGGCTGGTGGCCCACCTCAGTAGCCAGCCAGCCACAGAGGAGCCAAGCAGGAGAAGTGTCTTCATCAGGAGAGACAGCCATTTTGGCAGTTTATTCTGACATGGAAGAGTGGCCAAGCTGGGAGTGGGTGAGTGGGAGGAGCAGACCCAGCACCCAGCCAATGTCACATGAGTACTCTTGAGTGGCGGTTGACAGGCCAATGGTTGATAGAGTGCACAGCGCAGCCAATGGGAGAGCTGGAAAGTGCCAACACATTAGGCCTTTTATATATATCAGATTTATTGAAAACATTAATTCCAGTTCTCCTGGAGAAAATGGCTGCTTTGGAAGATGGACTGCATGGCATTATACCCTACTGAGGTCCCTTCCCTCCCTAAACCCCACTCTCCCAGGCTCCACCCTCAAATCTCCAGATATTTCCAAAACCAGAGATGGCAATCCTATCCTTCCACCACTGAAATTCCATGAGAATCTTTAGGATTACATGGGAACAGCTCACCCTGAAGCTCCTCCCCTGGAAAACGTGACAAATGCTTAGATGGGGAGGAGTCATAGTGTAACTCCTCCCACATTGCTTCCCGTGCTCCTCTAACGGCGTGGGGGTAGAGGGGCACTGCTGACCAGAGCCCATGAGAAATGGGCCAATGATATGTAAAGGGTAGCTGCAAAAGCTAATTTGGCATGTTTCCCCCATCATGTTGTTGTTATAAAAACCTGTCAGTGAGACTGAAACTTTACCTTTAAAAAAAAATCCCTCTGAGTTAAAAGCCAATGTATTTAAAACAATTCAAAATGGCAAACTCAAATTCTGAAAAATGTGCCAAATGTTAAATTTAAACCAAATGTGACCTCACAAGACTGGGGCAGGGAGAGATCATCTTTGGCCATTAAAAACACTTGTTTCAGCATATGTTTGTTAATGCGCAACACTTGCTCAAATAAAGTTTTGGGGCAGCCCAACTCATTAATAACTGTTTATTATAAATCACTCAAGCATTTACATGTAATTCATAACATATTAACACCATTAAACGCCTGCTGAAGAACAGAAAGATGACAATTCTTTTGTATACAATCATCGTTTAACAAACCGATAAGACATTAACAAACCAAACCGAGGTTTTTAAAATATATATATTTAAGATTCAGTATCTGTCTTATGAAGTCTGACCTTGATTCTCATTTACACTACGAATAAGCCATCACGCAAAAATGGACAGTGTCAAAAAAGGGGGTTTAAAAAGCCCTGACCATTTCACTTGAATCAGACCACATGGAAGCAAATTGCTCTTGTTGTTCATAAAAGGCAGACCCTGGCCCCAATCCACCTATGGAATATTGTAGTCCTCAGTTCATTCTCCAAAAACATTAATTGCTCCTGTTGCATGCACAGTAGAGGGTCACGGCAACCAGCAAGCCCAAATTTGCAAGCAATTCTCTGCCCAGTCCAGAGTACTGTAAATTCACCTATAAGGATGTGGGCCCACTGTTATACTTGTGGAACACTGCCCCTTCCAAGAGAGAGAGCAGGGCCCACCTTCCCCTCCTACTGGCCAAACATTCAACATATGGGAAGGAAGGAAATCTACAGCCACTTCATCTGTCATGGGTATCTGGTTCAGAGCAGATATAAGCAATGGCTTTGGACTAAATATCCAGAGATTTCAAGCCTTAACTTGAGGGGATATTTTGACGCCTTCGAAAATCTCTGCACAAACCACCGTCCCACCAATTCCAGGTTCATTTCACTGGCTTTGAGGGGGCTGTTGCTGAAGTGGGCCGTGATGTTTGAGCTGCCATCTGAAATTCTGTGCATCTTGGTGTGTGACGTACTGTGCACCCACCTTATGGATTTGGTACGTGTGTAGCACTGCCAGTGTGAATTCATAGCAGAATTTGAGATGGTCCGCCACCATCCTCATTTCCCACCCATCCTTCAAAGTTAAATCTACTATCTCCTGCATCCTATTCACTCTTTCCTTGGCTGACCTCATCAAATCTCATGCATTTCACTGTCACCTGTGTTCCGATGACAGCGTGTGTCAGATGTACCTCTTTTATCCTAGATTCTCCAGTTGCCTGTCTGAGGAATGATCATCATTGTCTCTAATTCAATATATCAAGATGTCTCTTTCATTCTCAAGCTTTCCTCCATTGATTCTTCTTTGTAGCTGTCAGTATCAACATTCATGAAGCTGTGCGATACTGAGTCACACCATTTCTTTGGCCTTTTTAGGACAGAATTGTCTGCTCTTGTCTGCAGTTCTCCAGGGTCACTGGTAGAGGTCTTCGACATGACCTACTACCTGATACTTTTAAATGGACATACTGGAGTTGAGCCTGTGACCTTGTGCAGACAAAGCAGATGCTCTGCCATTGAGCCATAGACCCTCCCTCTGATGTTGGGCAGGCACATAACTTTTACTTCACCTATGGTACTTCTTTGGCCCCCTCACTGAGTTAGTAGCCAAGTTGTTTCTACCGGTAGAGCACAGTTGCTCTCCCATGCATTGGTCACCTCCATCCAGCCTTGACAATTGCAACTTTCTTCTCTTTGGTCTTCCTCTTTCGCAACTTGATCCTGCACCTCTATCTAAAACAATGCTGAGAAAAATCAGTCACTTCTACCACTGCGGTGTCATGTGATGCCCCCTTCTTGTATCTCTTCCCTAGCTTCCATTCTTCTTCTGCACCTTGTTCTTTCCTTTAAAGCTTTCTGCGGTCTTTGTTTCTTGTCATGTGTGCACCCATGACCTCTGCCCCTCCAACTCTGCTCTCTGACTGCCTTCACCATTTCCCCATGTCGCCTCCCTACCTGTGGAACTCCCACCCTAATCATATACATGTTGATTGTTTCAGAAGCTGTGTTGGTCTGCAGCAGCACAGCTAGATTCGAGTCCAGCAGCCCCTTAGAGACCAAGAAGAGTTTCAGGGTATGAGCTTTTGAGAGTCTTGTGTCTGATGAAGTTCTGATGTCTGATGAAAGGACCTTTGACTCCCGAAAGTACATACCTCAAAAAAATCTTGTTGGTCTCTAATAAGATGCTAGTGGACTCAAATCTATCCATATACACGATGCCACTTATTTCACTGAAAGCTGTCCTCAAAATCCTCCTTTTCCACACAGTCTTTGGTTTATCCCCCTAATACCCATTCCCAGTTATGGCAACTCTTAACTGTTTTCGCTCACCTTCTTTCCTTCTTATCCTTACATCTCCTTTCCCTCCCTCAATTGTCCCAATTGTTTTTGCATTGTAAAATCCTTGGGAGTGGTGATTTGCCAGTGGTGCTATGTAACTCCAGCCCCGTAGCCAGAAATTTTGGGTTAGGTGGGGTATGGGGAAATTTTGTGGGGCAGTAGGGGAGAGGGAGGAGGGAGGGGGAGGGGCAACCTTTTTAAATGGTGTATTTCAAGCAGGGTCTGCCCATGCCTGAACTCCAAGTGCCAAAACCACAGCTTGGAGTTCAGAAAAGGCAGCAGCCCCTCTCCCTTACCTCCTGTGAGTTTTAAAGGGCCTGCTGATCAGCTGGAGAGTCCTTTAAATCTTGGAGGAGGGGAGGGAGAGAGGCGACTGCAAGATTTAAAGGGGCTTCAAACTGATCGGCAGGCCACATGTTCCCACCAATCAGCTGGAGGGTCCTTTTAATGTCACAGGAGGGGAGGGAGGGGGAAGGGCTGAGAGGGCATCAGCTGTTGTGGGGCATGTCTCACATTTGAGGGGGCAGGGCCCCCAAATGCCCCACCATAGCTATGGGCCTGTATAACTCCATAAGTCACCGTGAACGACGGTGAACTGTAAACATGAAACCACTAGCCACCATCTTGAATTCTTCTGTACATCTTAGTCTGAGATGTAGTGATGGCCAAAGGAATAAACAGCTTGAAGAGGAGATTAGATAGATTCATGTATGGTAAGTCTATCATGACTACTAGCCGTGGTGACTAAGGAAACCTCCACATTTAGAGGCACTAATTCTCTGAAATCCTACAGCCAGGAGGCAACATCAGGGGAAGGCCTCAGCCTCTAAGCCCTGTTGTTGGCTGTCCGGAGGAACTGGTTGGTCACTGTGTGGGACAGGATGCTGGATTAGATGGATTCTTGATCTGACCCAGCAGGGCTCTTCTTATGGTCTTATGTGATCTCTTTCTCACTGGACAAGACATGGTAGCACCTGCATGGCTCAAGCAATGTGCATCCAAAGAAAAAGTTAAGATGGCTGCACCTGTGCTACAAATTTCAGCAAGCTCACTGTCAAAGCCCCAGAGTGTTAGGCCTGGAAACTGGGCAGTTGAGAAAACATCTGTTAATGCTTGTGTTGAGAGAACTGGTGGAAATTTTTAGTAAATCTTTTGGCTTGTTTCTACAGAAAATTCTTATAGCCACCATGGGATGGCTATAGTATACTGTCTCCAGAGGGGTAGCATAAATGAGAATCAGGTCTTCCATCTGTAAAAGTGCCCTAGTGCCAACAATCATCGAACCATAGTTGGAAAGGGACTTTAAGGGTTGTCACAATCACAATCTCCTGCACAGTAGAAGGATTCACAAGACCAAAACAGTTCCTGAGAGATATCTATCCACTTATCCCTTAGAAAATTCCAGTGGAGAACTAATAGCTTCCTTAGGAACATTGTGAGAACTTTTCTCTAGAGCTGGAATGAATTTTGAAAGTGGGGGGAAAACTAAATGTTTGAAAACGGAGTTAAAAAAAATCTAAATAAATGTCAAATTGCATGTGGGGGGGGTATAGCTCATTTTTTGTGTGTCCAAATTTTAGTGAACAGGTTTGGGATTCAGTCCTCTCCTCCTGATATTTTTTTAAAGATACAAATATAGTTTTCACCAGGGGTCATTTCATAGAAAAAGAGGGGCAGGAGCTCATTAGCATACCTATTAGCATAACTCATTAGCATATGCCATGCCCCTTGACATCACTGGCTGAATGTCAGTTTCAGCCCCATGAGCCATTGAAGTCAATGGCAAAAACTCATAGGGTATATGAGGGGCTGGAGGAGAGGGGATTTGAGGGAGAGGCTCTAAACTTGCAGGGTAGCTGCTGAGGCCTCTCCCCAAAATACCCACCAAGTTTCAAAAAGATTGGACCACAGGGTCCAATTCTTCGGGCCCCCAAACAGGTTGCCCCATCCCCTCCATTGTTCTTTATGGTGGGAAAAAACATTACTTTTTCCCCACCATAGAAAACAATGGAGGGAATGGGGGCAACCTGTTTGGGGGCCTCTAGAATTGGGCCCCCTGGTCCAATCGTCTTGAAACTTGGTGGGTATTTGGGGGAGAGACTCCAGCAGCTACCCTGTAAGTTTGGAGCCTCTCCCTCAAACCCCCTCCCCTCCAGCAGCTTTTAAAGCCGCTGCTGAATTTCGGTGGCAATTCGGTGGCAGGCCGAATCAGATCAGAGAATCTGATTCCACCCATGGCTGCCCTAGTGCCCATTCCTGGGCTGGTGGAGCGCCACTCCACCTCGCTCTGGCCCCAAATGACCCCCTGGTTTTCACAGTTTTAAACACCAAGGCCAGGATTAAAACATCTCCTTTAAATTCACCCAGGGCTAACTTTCATACAGAATTTTTTTTTTAAACTTTCATTTGTGCCATACTATAAACTCTTTTTTGAAACGCTCACCCAGTTTTGATAGCAGTTTGCCTGTGGCATGGGGGGGGGAGCGCTTAAGAAAACTCATGTCTCAAGACATTTGGGCTCATTGAACTGTCTATGAAGTTCTTTGGATCCTGACCCACATATTCCCCGAAAGCACATTTTGGGGCTATTCTTCCTTTTGAGAATAATTTATACACTTTAATACACTGGGGGTGATTTCCTTAGTATCTATAACACAGCGATTAAAAGAGAGATGAATTTGAAGGGAGAAGAATACTTGCTTAGGGATAGAAACTGCACATAGCAATCTGTATTTCCTACAAATAAGTTTGAAAAATTCAAATTTTGTACACCCGTCAATATTCAATATTATTTTAATTTATTTCCCCCCTCAGTGGCAAACACTGGACATGGAGGGCTCAGAGCCCCTTTTAAGCTAACATGCTGTTTACAACGTGTCTAATAAACTTCAAAAACTACATAAATGGACTTTTAAAATATATTTGGCCAAGAAACCAATGAATGCTGCATGCAGCTGAAGCATTAACGGACTTTATGATCAGTTCTTACATCTCAATGGTAAAAAGATTTTTTTTGGGGGGGTTAGGAAGATTAAGATACCTATAAAATATGGAATAGTTAAAATATGCATGCACCAGGAGCTCTGAGCACCTAGAATAGAAATTAGGTATCCAAACATTTAAAACGAAGCTTTATTTGGTTTAAGACGTCATTTAGCTGTACACATTTACAGAAGACAATGTATATAACGTGATCATAAAATTAATAATCTAATACTGATTAATATTATTATTATTGTTATTATTATTGGCCCTCGAAGCATATGGATGTTACTACAAGTACCTGCTCGTCGTCAATAAATTAATTGCATGTTGAGCGACAAAACAAAGCAAAGAGTTTAAAAACAAAGAAAACTCGGGGAACATTGGTGGTCTTGCAACACAGGGCAATTGCGCTCTTTTTCCTCTCAACAATTACAGTTTTTTCAGTTCACCTTCAGAATTGTTTAAGGATGTGTTTCGGTCATGTTGGGTGTGAAATCACTGGAGACCAGATGGCATTTTTGGACGCTCTGAGGCCTAGTCTTTCTTGTGTACAGAAAGCCAGAAGAGCAAGGAGAAAGGATCTATCAGGCTGGCTTTCTGTTTGCCGGGACTTTTAAACATGGGAGCATTCAGAATTGTGATTCCTGACCTGCAGTCGTAAGCAGTACCATTAGGGTCACCAAGCAACCATCAGGAGACTGGGGAAAGTGGGTATGTACAGGCAGGGGGGAACAATAATTGCCACGGTGTGATGATGTCAGTTCTGGCACAACTTGGAAGTGCTGGCATTGTACCAGGGTGACACTGTAGCTGTAGTTTCCAGTGATTCGTAGGACCTACCCATTGTCACATCAGGGATTTTACTGGAAGTGGTGTCAGCACACCCACATCCCACCATCTCCTCCCACTGGTTACCTGGCAACCCTAACTTGGACTGTGGTGATAATGATGCCAGTATAAGTTCACAGAGGTCCAGATCCAAGTCAAGAGACTCCTGCAACAGTGCTAGCGTTGTAGGGAGACCTTGGCCCAGTTTGCTGATAACATCCCAATCCATTACATTCAGATCCCAATACAGAGATCCGGGTGTACTCTCTGGGAAAGCAGGCTTTCCTTGTTTAGTTCCAAAGAGAGACAATTCAACATCCAAATTTCTTTGTGCCGGCAAAATTCTTCTTTTACTGAAATGAATGGACAAGCCCGTCTCAAAGAGAGACTGCCCTATGCGCATCTGGGCCTTTATGCCTACAACGAATTGTTAGGCCAGGTATAGAAAAACATTTGGTTTTGCTATTAAAATGGAAACAATCCACTTGCATGATCAGTGCTGCTAAAGAACTGTCAGTTCCTTTGTCCTCCTGTCAAGAGTTCACGTGTGCAACCGATATGGGTGTAGTCATTGGGTAATCATAACAGAAGTAAAAAAAAAACTCTACTACATTAAACTCTAATATTAAATAATATGTAACTTTCTGAAACACTGTACTTAAAGACAGCTAAGAAATCAGGCTACATCCACTCATGATTTAATTCCATTAAAGCAGAGGATTTCAAATATCGGATTCTGGGGAGCCATGAAATCGCTCATGAGCTGATCAAGGGATCCTTACCGAGAAGACTGGAAATGGTGGACAAACTTCCTTGAACAAAAATTTGCCTCCCACTTCTGATGCTCTCGTTCAGTGTACAGCCACTGGGGATGTTTTAGGCTGTGTGCTCAGTTCACACAGAGCAATGGTTAAGTGCAGTCGGTCAGGCAAATGACCCTGTGTGAATTCAACTTGCCCCAGAATTCCTAGTAACACACAGGAATCCCTTGGAATATTTGCTGAATTGGAAAGTGTTCATGGAAAAATAAGACATTTGAAAACCATTGCATTAAGGTAAAATGGAATTAATCCAAGAATTAACTTGGCCTCTATTAGATGAAAAATACTACTTCCATCCTAAGGGGAGGGGGAGGGGTAAGGAGGACCCCAATGAAGAAACATACAAACACATACAGCAGCATCAATGTTCAGAGATGAGTTTCATTTCTCAAGAACTGCCATCTCCAGTCCTCTCTTTTCGAGCTTGGATCATCTCCCTGGGCGCCTGCTTTCGTTCGGTGACCAAACCCAACCAAAACATGAAGTCAATGAACCATGTGGTTGGGTTGAAATTCAAGCCAAACTCACTAGCTGAATAATCAAATGGAAAGGTGTGGTGGTAATTGTGAAAACCTTCACCTAGGAGACAAAACCCAGAGGAAACAAAGGTCAAAGGTAAAGGGGAAGAAAATAAATGGAGGGTAGCGCTGGAGAGGATCTACGAAACAATCTACAGAAGGGGGGGGGGGAAGCATGATTTTTAATAATTTTGGAAAACAGGTAACGAACTAATATGTGTGTAAAGTGCCCCCAAAGTCACAGACAGCTTATGGCGATGACCCCAGCAAGGGGCTTTCAAGGCAAGTGAGAAGCAGAGGCGGCTTGCCGTTGCCTTCCTCTGCAGACTCTTTCTTGGTGGTCTCCCATCCAAGTACCGATTTTTCATGTTAAGAGTTGCACTCTGTAGCATTGTATAAGGAGATTAATTTGCAATATCAGATTACTGATACGATAGTACAACAAAATGTTTTTGCAGGATATGTCCCTGGGAATCTTAGGGCATCACCGAATCTTTGTTCACGTTATTACTTTTTTTTGCAGGGGGGGCAGTCACCCAGTTACAGGAATCTTGAATGAGAGTTAATCAATCAATCAGTCAATCAATTAACAGAGCAATCCTATTCAGAGTTATTCCAATTTAAACGTACTGAATACTAAGTACTTCGACTAGAGAAATTCTACAGAGTGTGGTGGAAAGGGCCGTCAAGTCACAGCTGACTTATGGAGACCCCCAGTGGAGTTTTTAAGGCAAGAGATGTTCAGAGGGGGTCTGCCATTGCCTGCCCCCATGCCACGACCCTGGTATTCCTTGGAGGTCTCCCATCCCGGGCCAACCCTGCTTAGCTTCTGGGATCTGACGAGATCAGGCTAGCCTGGGCTATCCAGCTCAGTACTGCACTGCAAATCTCCAGACAGTTGCATATGAATGCTTGTTCTGAAGTAAGAAACTTGGTTTGGTTGAGCCAGTTTGGTGCAGCGGTCAGGAGCACAGACTCTAATCTGGGAGAACCAGGTTTGATTCCCCATTCCTCCGCATGCAGCTGCTGGTGTGACCTTGGGTCAGTCACAAGTTATTTCAGAGCTGTTCTTTCAGGCCCACCTACCTCACGGGGTTTCTGTTATGGGGAGGGGAAGGGGAAAGAGATCGTAAGCCGCTCTGAGACTTTGGGTAGTGAAGGTGGGGGGGGGGCGTAAATCCAATCTCCTCCTCCTCCTCTTCTTCTTTGTCACAGCCATCACCATCTTGATGCCAATCTTTTGTATTTTGGGAAGTACTTACATTAAAAAATAACTAGCATTTTTTGTCTGTCTGTCTATCTACCTATCTATTATTTACTTCATTTATGCTCTGATCTGGATGGCCCAGGCATGCCCGATCTCGTCAAATCTCAGAAGCTAGGCAGGGTCAGCTCTGGTTAGGACTTGGATGGGAGACCACCAAAGAAGTCTGGGGGTCACCATGAAGAGGCAGGCAATGGCAAACCACCTCTGTTCGCCTCTTGCCTTGAAAACCCAGCAGGTCACCATAAGGTGGCTGCGACTTGACGGCAGTTTCCACCACCACCAGGGCTCATTTCCTAGCAGGAGCTCCTCTGCATATTAGGCCACACCCCCTTGATGTAGCCAATCCTCCAAGAGCTTACAGTAGCCCCTGTAAGAAGAGCTCTGTAAGCTCTTGGAGGATTGGCTACATTAGGGGGGTGTGGCCTAATATGCAAAGGAGCTCCTGCTAGGAAATGAGCCCTGAACCACCACCATTTTGTTTATAGCCCACCTTTCTCTCCGAGACTTTTTAGTGAGATCAAGAATTTTCTAATCAACTAAGCTGAAAGACCTACTGACAAGCAGCTCCTTCCTGTGCATGTTTACTCTAAAATAAGGCACACTGATTTGTTGGGACTTATTACTAAATTAGCGTGCCCAGGATTGCAGCCCTAAAACTTGTCCTGAGAAAGGTCTCCTCTAGTGTTTTCCCACAATAAATGGGCTCTTGGCCCTTGCAGTAGATCTCTCCTCTATCGTGTCTAGGGTTGCCATCTCCAGGTTTGCAAAGTCCTGGAGATTTGGATGGGGAGCCTGAGAGGAGTGGGGCTTGGGCAGGGGAGAGACCTGAGTGGGGTATACTGCCACAGAGTTCACCTTCCAAAACAGCCATTTCCTCCATGAGAACTGATCTCTGTAGTCTGGTGGTCAGTTGCTCTTCTGGGAGGTCTTTAGGCCCCACTTGGCAACTCCTGGGCACACTAATTTAGTAATAAGTCCCAACAAATCATGTCTCCTAAGGGCAAAGGTCAGCCAATGGCATGTCCAGTCCCAGTATCCAGAAGTGATCTTAGGAGTCTTGGGATATCAATGTGTTCTGGGCCTGACATGTGCACCTATTTGCCTATGGCTGGGACTGACTGCAAAACGAGCCACTGCTGTCTGTTAGAATAAAGGTGCATTCAGACTGGCAGCTAATCCCACCATTGGCCCAGCTGTAATTTGAGCTAGATCTTTTTGATCTAGTGTGACTGTTACGTTGAGCAGGTTTGGCCACCCCTGCCCTAGCATCTCCAGTGCAAAGGACCAGGTGGCAGGTGAGGTGAAAGACCTCTGCCCGAGACCCTGGAGAGCCACTGCCAATCTGAGGCTGGTTCTGCATTGGCTTTTCCCTCTGTTGTTTTACGAAACCCACATTGGAACAGAAATTCCCTTCCACATTGCATGCTGCTTTCACTTCCTTTGATCACTGGATTTTATGGTAGCCTCCGCCAATGCCCCCTCTAAGCAATGGAGTCCTGTGAGCAAAAATTCTACTTTGTGAGCTGCTGGCATTACAAACGTGAGCGAGCAATTTGGCTGCTGCATAAATCAGTTTGCTCTGGAGCCATCCTTCCTGAGCTAAGACAAAAATGTGTGAGCCGGAGGCTAAAAAACAGTGAGCTTGCTCACACTAACTCAGCTTAGAGGGAACGTTGACCTCCACACTCCATGCCACTTTCGCTTTCTTTGATCATGGGATTTTGTGGTACCTTCTGCATAGATTTATGGCCATTCTATGGCCGTTCAGGGGTGACTTTGCAGTCAGTACAGCGTTGGCCCAGGGTATTTGAATGTAGTTTTGAACTGTACTTTTTCCTCCCAGTTGAGAAAATGTGGAGCGAATGCTAGATGCAGAATCACCCCAAGTCAACAATACTGACCTTAATGGACCAGTGGGCTGATTCAGTATAAGACTCTTTCATGTGTGTTCAAATGCCTGTTTATATTATTGTGGCCCACCCTGAGAAGCTATTCTCTGGTGAAAAGGTAGGCTTAGAAAGCGTTTTTTGATAAACGAACCAATCTCAAATGGTGTCCAGCAGGCTACTGTCTCCAGGCACTAGATGTTTGGGCGTATTTGAGGTCAAGCTGCATTTCATCGGTCTCCTGCCATTGCCTTGGAGCCATTAGCAGTAATGAATGCTTGTGGCCTCGGGGATTCCCGAGAAACCGTGAGATGTTAAGATAAAATTGGCAAGTCTGGACTCCAACTCTCTGGAGAAGCAAAGGAAGCTGGCAGCAGTGTTGTGGGAAACAAATTGCACTTTAAGAGGATACACAAAGCTGTGGAGAAGACTGAAGTTATCAGTCAACAGGAGAAACGCCTTATTTGCTTAATTTGCCATACGCTGACTTATAAGGCCTGCTCAGTCTTTGTTTTTCTTACAGTACCCGAATTAAATATAGAGATAGATGATGGATGGATGGATGGGTGGGTGGGTGGATAGATAGATAGATAGATAGATAGATAGATAGATAGATAGATAGATAGATAGATGGGTGGATGGATGGATGGATGGATGGATGGATGGATGGATGGATGATAGGTAGGTAGGCAGGCAGGCAGGTAGGTAGGTAGATCATTTGACAACTGATAGCTCATGCATACAATAATCTGGAGACAATCAGCTGTGAGACAATGTTCTTGGTACTCACCAATGGCCCCTACAGTGACAAACGCATTCTCCCTAGGGTTGATGGTCTTGTCATATGGCCGATTGCCATACATGTGAGCCACACTGTTGACCAGCCAAGAGACGTTGAGTGAGACAGTGTAACGGAGGATCGAGGCGAGAAAGTAGGAATTCCACAAGGTCTCCCCCCAAAAGTACCAAGGCACAAGAGTAGGAACGACAAAGCACATCAGAACTACTGAAATCTTATAGTACCTGTGAAGAAAGACAGAAAGAAGAAGGGTCACCAGGCGAGGTCACGCAAGACAAGATGGCCTATGTTGCCGAAATCCAAGTCAGCCAAGTAAGAACAAAAGATAACAGCACCTTACTGTATTTCTAAATTGGGGGGGGGGGGGGAGAACCACCTTAAACAAGTATTCCAGACCTAGGAAATGCTATCGGGAAAACTCCAATTCTCCTAGCATTTCATGAAACATGCAAAACAGAATTATTCAGGAGGGCGTTTTTACAAATGAAACAGGGTGTTGTTATAACAGACCGATTAACAAAGACTGCTTTAATAAAGGGAAAGAGGCTGTGTATATAGTACACACTATTTGTTGCCATGTGTATTACCCTATTACGCAATTTCTACATTGCTTAGAAGAGTAGGTTTTTATACACCCCGCTTTTCTCTACCTTAAGGAGTCTCAAAGTGGCTGACAATCATATTCCCTTCCTCTCCCCACAACAGGCAGCTTGTGAGGTAGTTCTGAGAGAACTGTGACTGGCCCAAGGTCACCGAGCGGGCTTCATGTGGAGGAAAATGGTGAATCAAACCTGGTTCTCCAGATTAGAGTTTGCCTCTCTTAACCACTACGTCATGCTGGATCTCCATATGCCGAGCTAACACTCATGCTTTTTTTCAGCTTTGTTCCAGGCTCTAGAGAGCCTGTTTGGTGTAGTGCTTAAGAGCACGGACTCTAATCTGGGAGAACCGGGTTTGATTCCCCACTCCTCCACGTGCAGCTGCTGGTGTGACCTTGGGTCAGTCATAAATTCTCTCAGAGCTATTCTCTCAAGAGCAGATCTCGAAGGAGCTCTCCCAGCCCCATCTACCTCACAGGGTGTCTGTTGTGGGGAGGGGAAGGGAAAGGAGTCATAAGCCGCTCTGAGACTCCTTCAGGTAGTGAAGGGCGGGGTATAATTCCAATCTCCTCTTCTCTTCTTCTTCTTACTTGGTTTTTAGTAAGAATTAGCTGTCCTATCCTATAGATTTCATTGACTTGCACTATCGTAACCTGTCTCCATGAGAAACGTGGACTATAAATAATGTAAATAAATAAATATCAAATATGACATATGAGTCTGAAATCTATTCCAACTGCCCTTGGTGTTCTTTGTAACTATAAATAAAGTCTATGCGTGAGTTTAGAGATCAAGAATTGAGGGAAACTGAAATATTCATCGAATGGACTTCAGTATGCTCATTGTTATTGTCCGATTCATACCCATCCATTCTTTTCAGTGAGGACTTCTTCAGCTTAACAAAGAAGGGTTTTGGTGGCAGACAATGACAAATATAACATTTGTGAAAGATGTACAGATGAATGAATCCATGGCACAGTTGTCATTTCTTGGTCCTGTAACCATGCATTGGGAAGAGGTAAAGGGACAAACTTCTGATGACTCAAAGTTTCAGAGACAATCAAACCAACAGATTACTTCTGAAAAGGGGAGAGAGTCACACACCATCATGGCCAAGAACCAGACGCAGGTTGGAAGAGCTTCTCCTCTGAAGAGGAGAGGCCAAAGTAGGTCTTAGGACTCATGAGGACCTCCTCTCTGGATCATCCCAGGAAATCATCACTTGAGTACATAAATCTGTGGAGGCAGAGTCCTCCCTGAAGAGCCCCTCCAAATGCTGCTCTTCCAGCATACTCAGATAACTCCACTCCAGAGTCCCCTACAATTCCTAGACTTTCTCCTGCACTGCCATAACATATTCAGATGCATTAATGGAGCACCAAGACTTTCTAGCTCCACCAGTGTCCACAGCATAGGCCACAGTGATGTCCCCTATAAAATAACATGTCCCAGGGAGACAGATCTTGATCATACACAGTTAGTTGATGGAGAGCTCAACAGGTTGCTGGAAAACACCCAGACCGATTTCCCACTAGCGCTGCCCCAGCGTTCTTCCTCCGTTTGCCCCGGTGCTGTCCTTGAATTTCACACTATTTGTGAAATTCGCCCAATCTTCCCCGCTGTTTCAGTGATCCTGTTTTTTGAGGATAGTGTGAAATTCAAGCACAGCACTGGGGCAAATGGAGGAAGAACGCCGGGGCAACACCTGTGCGAAATCAGTCCCAAGGTTAACTGCCTAGTAGCCTTAGCCCTGATAACCAGCTCCCAATATGATCTGTTCATGGTCCTGAAACCTTGGCTGGTTCTGCATCTGGCTTTCACTCCACATTTTCTCAACATTGTAATTACTGTCAATGGGTTTTAGTTTCTCTAGTAGTCCCAGAGGAAGCAAAACACATGAGGAAAAGGGGGGGGGGGCAAAGCAATAGGGACAAAAGAGTGACAAAAATGACAGCGTGGAAATGGCCACTGAAGAAATGATGCAGCTCAAAACCACATTCAGATACCCCGGGCCAACGCCATACTGACTGCAAAGTCACCCCTGAACGGCCATAAAACGGCCATAAATCTATGCAGAAGGCACCATAAAATCCGATGATCAAAGAAAGTGAAAGTGGCATGCAATGTAGAGTGGAATTTCTGTTCCAATGTGGGTTTGCTAAAACAATGGAGGGAGAAGCCAATGCAGAACCACCCCTTGCTTGCGATTTCAGAAGCACTGACCCGGATAACCCGGGTTAGCTCAATCTTGTCAGATCTTGGAAACTAAGGAAGGTTGGCCCTGCTTAGCACTTGGTTCAGAGGTCACCAAGGAAGCCCAGGGTTGCTATACGGAGACGAGCAATGGCAAACCACCTGTGAATGTCTCTTGCCTTGAAAACCCTACAGAGTCACTGAAAGTCAGCTGCAATTTGATGGCAAAACAAAGGAACCTGGAATCCCCCCCCCCCCCCGCTTCTTAGACTTGTAGGTACTTTCCAAGGTTCCACCCCACTACTAACTTCTTCTTTATCTTCACAATGACACTGTAAGCAATTCTCTGTAATTCTCAGTTTATGCTGCCTTAATCCTATGCTTGGCCCAGGCTGGCCCGATCTCATCAGATCTCAGAAGCTAAGCAGGGTCAGCCCTGGTTAGGACATGGATGAGAGATCACCAACAAAGACTAGGGCTGCTGTGCAGAGGAAGACAAAGGCAAACCAACTCTACTCATGCCTTGGAAACCTATGAGGCACATCTGTCACCAACAACCTAAACGCTCCTGTGAAGTGCATCCATGTAGAAGCATGCTGAAGCAACAGTCCAAGTATCATAGTACTAATGCAATAGAAAAGAGTAAGAGTCCAGTAGCACCTCAAAAGACTTTCAGAAATTGTGGTAGGGTATGAGCTTTTGTGAGTCTCTGTGCACTTCTTCCGATACAGCTAGAATGTGAGTCCACCTGTTTTATATATTAGAAAGTGGAGTGATTTCAGATGCCAAATGACATTAGCAGGCAAATGACATTAGAAGGTTGTGATTGGATACAGAGAGATTAGAAAGAGAGATCACTGAAGTGTAACTGATAACGAAGCTCAAGACAATGCATCCACCTGGACTGAACTGAGACCTAGGTTTCCTGTCTTGTTACCAATGCTGATTTCTCCATGCCTACTACCTCTCTACATATCACACCTAATCCAATCACAGGAACAGGAGGAAGGCCCAGCCAACATCGTAGTGATCTGTCTACATCACTTCTGACATGACTCAGAAGTGACATTATCACGCAGCAACATCAGGCGATGCTCTGGTATTTGGGCAAAAGCTCTATGGTTAATTTGGCTTCTACCATAGAGTTTATGCCCAAATACCAGAGCATTGCCCCAACACTGCCAATGTGATGATCTCACTTCCAGGTCGCGTTGGAAGTGATGTAGACATGTTGCTGCATGTCAGCTGGGCTTTGCTCTTTTTCAGGGTAATCTGATCGATGGCAGGGCGGTGGGGACTGGCAGTGGGGGATCCCCCCACCTCTGCTGGGGGGGGGGGGGTCCGGCAACAATAGGCTCAAAGGAGTATGGAGATCATTGGTGAGAACACATTAGCAATTGGGTGGGCTATGTAAAGCCTCTGCTCATGCTGTATGCCATCAGGGGACAGCCAACACGAACCTCTACTTCACACCCAACCACCAACCAAAAAACGCCTCTCCAAGAGGTCATTAGCTTCTTTCAGCCATTTGGAACCTAACTTGTCATTGCACCAGAATTTCTGCTGATTTGTTCGGCGCAAAAGCACTTAAGACTAATTGCAATTTGCCAGAACTGTGTCATCAAGTGTGAACGTCTTCTTCATCAATGCAAATGCTCAGAAAACTGTACCTCCAGCATACAGTTAGCGTGCTTTCTTCCCCCATCTTCCTTATACTGTGTCTTTTTTTAACCTCTCCAGGAGAGGGAAAAAACTGGAGAGGAGAATTTGATTGCTGGTAAGCATTAAACCACTAAAGCATTAAAGAGGGCTGCAGTGGCTCAAGTGGTTAAGATGCTGAACTGCAAACCGGAAGGTTTGGTAGCTCAGCAGTTCGAGACCTGAGTGCTGCATGACAGGCTAAAAACTTGAGCTGAGGCATTCTTGGCATTGAGTTCCACAGGCCTGTGGCCAGCTTCCTCTCATGCCTGTCCTCTGGAATAAAGCCAACTTATGCACCTTCTGGAAGATATAGATTTGGTGGAGAGAAAACTATTTTGACTGAGACAAAGACTATTTTGGCAAAAAAATCTGGCTGCCTTTTTATGACACGCGTGGTTTTACCTCGTTGGCAGTGGGTGATATTCTTTTAATGTGTTTGCAGCGCGTTGCTCCCTTAGCAGCCTTGTGCCTATAGAGATAAGACAGGATGCCATTGTTTTGAATTAGGGTTGCCAGCCTCCAGTTGGTGGCTGGAGGTCTCCTGGGACTACAACTGATCTCCAGGCAACAGAAGTCAGTGAAAAAGTGACACTGGGGACATGGCTGTGTTTTCTGCCTTTTTCTCAAACCACAACTCCAAGTGGGTGCAGGCAATGAAGCTTGTCAGAGGGGAGGCCTGGGAGGCCGAATTTAAACCCCGACCACCCTGACCTAGTGTAGGGTTACCAGTAGTGTTGCCATCCTTCAGGTGGATCCTGGAGATCTCCTGGAATTACAACTGACCTCCACTCTACAGAGATCTGATCCCCTGGAGAATGGCTGCTTTGGAAGATAGACTTAATGGTCTCTCCCCTCCCCAAACCCCACTCTTCTCAAGCTCCAGCCCTCAAATCTCCAGGTATTTTCCAATCTGGAGCCGGGAACCCTAGTTTTAAATAGAAGAAGGAGAAGAAGAGGAGGAGGAGGAGGAGGATACTGGATTTATACCCTGCCCTTCACTACCTGAAGGAGTCTCAGAGCGGCTTACAACCCCCTTTCCCTTCCCCTCCCCACAACAGACACACTGTGAGGTAGGTGGGACTGAGAGCGCTCTTTTGAGAACTGCTCTTTCGAGAACAGCGCTGACAGAACTGTGGCTTGCCCAAGGTCACCCAGCAGCTGCAAGTGGAGGAGTGGGGAATTGAACCCGGTTCTCCCAGATTAGGGTCCACGCACTTAACCACTACAGCCACTTCGCAAACCATCTTAGAAGTTACACGTGCAAAACCTACCAAACTGGCAAATAAATGACGCCTTGTGAAATCGAAGCTTTGTGATTCTGGACACCAAGCTGTGTAAGCCCCTCAATATAACAAAGGCCAGGAAGTGCCCAACTCTTTACAGCCTCTGCTCTCATGAGGGCTTCCCCCACCCCATTTCACTCACTTCCTTTGAAACCAAACTACAGGGTCGTCCAGCAGGTCACTGAAGTCCAGTTTCCTCCCTTTCTCTATGACGTCTCGGTGCTTCCGAACAAAGAGCCAGCCGATGTGGGAGAAGAAAAATCCACGTTTCGCGTTGTGGGGGTCGGCATCCGTCTCAGAGTACTTGTGGTGCACTCGATGGTCTCGGCACCATTCGAAAATATCATTCTGCGTGGAGAGCAGAAGGAGGCATTACAAAGATGTAAATGCTTCATCGTTACAGGGGGGTTATTTATTTATTTATACCCTGCCTTTCTCCCAGTGGGGACCCAAAAGTAACTTCCTTTGTTCTCCTCTCCTCCATTTTATCCTCACAACAACCCTGTGAGTTAGGTTAGGCTGAGAGATTGGGGGTGCGTTCAGATGGCTCTTTTGAGCCACGCCAGGCACGAGTGCCTGGTGGGTTTAAAGGGCACGTCCAGACAGCAACATCTGGGAAATGTGCCACTTCCGTGATCAGCCCGTCGATCTCCATCGGGGATCTGTACTTAAAAGATAGTGGTGAAAGTCTGGTCCTAAGCTTGCCACCGGGCCAATGGCAGACTTTCCCCCACCTGGTCGTTCCACCAGCATGCAGTCAGCCTGTAGGCATGGTCTCCAGACCATCCCAAATGGCCGCCATTTAAAAAAAGTCTTAGTGATGAGCGCATAACCTCTTAAACATGCGATATCTGCAGAGCTCCACTCAAACAATCCGGACAATTTAATGTTTCTGAAGGCCCCCTGATATTTATGCACTTTGTTAACTGAAATGTTACCTAGAGGAAGGTAATGCTGGTGGTGCTTTTACCATTTAAGTCCGCGCATGCGCAGAAAAACAAGTCGACGGTAAGGCACATCTGCGCATGCGCAAACAGGATTTTTTTTTTAAAAAAACATCCGACCGCACAGCTCCTTAAGGTGTGGTAAAGCGATTCACAGTGGAGCTGTCTGGTCGTGCAACACAGGGTAAAAAACAATCTAGATCAAATTAGAGCCAGGCCAATGGCGGGATTAGCTGCCCGTCTGAACGCACCGTGATTGGCCCATAATCACCCAGCAGACTTCCATAGCAAGGAGTTCTGAATCCTTCTTGATTAGCCCTGACTGTAGTTTTAAAATACATTTTTTTAAAAAACTCACCACAGAAGGAAAAAAACAGGGTCTATGTCATACCAAAGGCTACTAAGACAATGGCTTGCTGCTCCAGAAATGAGTTTGTGAAACACACACATCTGGAACAAAAAGCATCTGGTGCAAAAAGCATCTGGCTCAGTTTTCTGCAGAAAGAAGGGGAAGGGTTAAGTGGCACCTCCCCTCTGTCACTTTTCTTCCCCCTCTGCGGCAAAGAAGCAACCCACTGGGCTTATATTATACTACATCTGCAAATAATCTTTAATAAGACCCTGAGGGGATAAATATGCAGAGCAAATTAATGAATTTTTAAAAACAATTTAATAAGGGCCAATGACAAATCTGGTTCTGTGTTGGATAGGGTTGCCAGCTTCCAGATGGGACCTGGAAAGCTCCCAGAATTACAACTGATCTCCAGACTAGAAAGATCCCCTGAAGAAAATGGCTGCTTTGGAAGGTGGATTCTATGGTCTTATACCTCCCTAAGTCCCTCTACTTCCCAAACCCCGGTCTCCCCAGGCTCTGCCCCCAAATCTCCAGGAGTTTCCCCTACACTGTGTTGACAACCCTATGAGAGTCATAATTTTCACTGTTGTTTCAAACCACAAGTTGCGTCTGAGGATCTTTTTTTTTTGTCAAACGTTATCAAAGATTGGCGCTGTACTATATTTTCACATTAGTTGCCAGTTAGTGACCAAGTGACAGAAATTTCTGTTGAGAAGGCAGAGGAGGCATCCTCCTGGGAAGGGTTTGGCTCATGGAGTGATTTTCTAAGATGAATACCTGGATGTGGCCTTGTTTTTGTTTGTTTTTTTAGCCATCAAGTAGCAGCTGACTTATAGGGCTTGGAGAGGATATAATGCCACAGAGTCCACCATCCAAAGCAAACATTTTCTCCAGGGGATCTGTTCTCTATAGTCCAGAGACCAATTGCAATAGCAGATCTCCAGGCCCCACCTGGAGGCTGACAACTCTATTTACGTGGAAGGACAATTAGTCCAGTTAGTGGTGGATACACTGGTGGTCAGAAGCTCCTAGTAGCTGCAATTCCCCAAACCCATCTTCCCCAGCAGAACAAACTAGTCAAGTGAGCTGTCCTTTTGAGTGGGTCACAGTGAGGAAGCATTTGGTGTTTTCTTCTTGCCCTGTTTTCAGTCCGCTGCCCCACGACAAGAATTCAGCGAACGACAAGGCTCGCTCCCACAGAGACACGAGTTCTGATCTTGATGATCGCAAAAGAGCATTCACATGCAAAACAGTGATTGCAACTTGAAACCTATGCATGCGACTTTTGCAAGTGGCACACATGGGGTTGCAAACCTCCAGGTGAGGCCTGGAGATATCCCATTATTATAATTGATTTCTAGACAACACCAATCAGTTCCCTTTGGAGGCTGGACCCTACGGCATTACTTCCTGCTGAGATCATTCCCCTCCCCAAACCCTGCCCCTCCAGGCTCCACCCCCAAATCTCCAGGCATTTCCCCTCCCAAAGCTGGCAACCCTAGGCAGAAGGCTTCACTTCCTCCATTCTTCTTCCATTCAGCAGCCAGTCATTCCAAAGGACAATGGAGCAATCTAGTCAAGCGCATAGGGTTGCCAGCCTCCAGGTGGGGCCTGGGGATCTCCCGCTTTTACAATTGATCCCCAGCTGAAAGACTTCAGCTCCCCTGGAGAAAATGGCTGCTTTGAAGGGGGGACTCTATGGAACTGTACCATGCTGAGGCCCCTCCCCTCCCCAAACCCCACCCTTTCCTGGCTTCACCCCTAAAGTCCCCAGGTATTTCCCAACGCAGACTTGGCAACCCTGCAAGTGCATGCAGAGGGGAGCGAGAGCAGTCCGTCACCTGAAAGGCCATAGAGTTGGCCACAGCCAGGAATATCCGCAAAGGCAGTTTGGCTTTATAGGATCTGTGACTCCACAGGCGGTGGGCCCCTGCTGTCACTCCCAGGGCCGTCACCAGGAAACATAAGTACGCTAGAAGACATAAAGGAGAACTGAATCAATACACACTCACACAACACACCCCGTACCAAGCAATTTCATCCATTATGTTTCCTTGTTCAAATATAATGTTCCCTCTTGCTGGCTCCCCTGTCAGAGCTGTTAACGAGGCAGGCTCACAAAAGCTGAGGGGCGCACAAAAAGTGTATCGTGACTAAAATAAACGTCGTGTTATTGTCACCCTTGCTCTTTAGGTATTCACCTTTATGATCAAAATAATGACTGTAAAAGTACAGGCAGCGCAATTTCACATTCTCGCCTCAGGCGCAAGATAAGCTAGTCATGGCCTCTGGCCCCTGTTGAGGCTACCTAGAACACTTGTGCTGAGAGAAACAAAATGGTTCCTTACGAGTTTCTGGGCACAAGCACGGCAGAGACTTACCAACATGGTCAGATGGCAGAGTGGGCTCAGGAAGGGTCCGGAGGAGGACTTCCCGCCCTTAGTCCAACGGCCGGCAAAAGGCAGGAGCCTCAGGACACCGTGCTGGCCACTTCACATCATCCATGAGCCAGCCTGAGGAAGCACAGGAAGTTTTGGCAGGCTCTGCACAAGGGTGACATAGAGCCCATCCGGCTCTATTTAAACCACACTGCCTAGCAGCTCCGGCAGTACAATTTTTCTCTTGGATCCCCACCCACCCACCCTGGCATTCTGGGTTCTGGTTGGGTATACTTTAACTGACATAGCTGGGTGGTTTTACACATCTGGGCAGATGCTTTGGGGGGAGAAGGACCTGTGTGCCCACCTTCCCCCTTTGAAGACTCCCTTATGGCATCTAGGGGCTTGAGCCACCACGTGGTATGTCGAGCTCAGGGGCTGTGCCCGGGCTCTCTCCAGGTGGCAAATGGTACCACTCAGTGGCAGCTGCCCTTGTGATACCACTGATGTTCGTCATTCCCAGGTTTTCCTCAACAGGCAAGCTGTGGGATGTTTTATCGAGTGGCAGGCGGGTCACTCGATTTTCCAGGTTTCACCCCCGTGCTTCACCAATGTTCCTTGGTCCGTAACCAATAAAAGTTGTGGCCTGGTTTTTATTCCAAAATATTGAGGTTGTGTTTCTCTGTTAGACCTCTCCTTACTCAGCTCTGGGCCTGCAAAGTTAAGTGTTGCCATTGGCCTTTAAAACCTGGGTCTAGGCGACCTTTGTAAATTTGTATTTAGTACTTGTTGATTTACTTTATTTATATCCTCCCTTTCTTCCCAGTGGAGATCCCGAGCCAGCTTACATCATTCTCTTCTCCTCCATTTTAGCCTCACAACAAGCCTGTGAAGTAGGTCAGGCTGAGAAGCATGGTGAGAAGCATGGAGCCCTCCACTGACAGAAGGTAAGCAGCTGGCAACCCTAGCCCAAGGTCACCCGGCAAGCTTCCCTGGCAGACTGGGGATTTGAACCAGGGTTTACCCAGAACCTGGTCCAACACTTTAACCACTACACCACACTGGCTCTCTAAAAATGAACTCTCCTTTACCACAAGGTAATCACTATCAGTTAAGGCTCTGTTCTGAATTCCAGTCTCTTGTCTGAAGCCTAGCTATGCAGACTGAGTAATGTAATACACTGGCAATTTCTGAGTTTTTTTACAAAGTCGCCAGACATGAGGGGCCCCTATTTGAATGAGGGATGTAGCATGAGGGGAGTAGGCTTTTAAGCCTTCCTCTCCCCTGCCTTTTTTCCAAGAAGAGCACTGTTTAGGGTTGCCAGGTCCCCTCGGGGGCGGGGAAACCCCTACTCAATGGGTCCGTTACCCCCAAATTGCCAGGATCGCGGAGACATGCCCAGAGGTGACGTCATCGTGTTGGGCACATTGCGGGAGATGCTCTATCATTCGAGAGAAAACTCTATGTTTTCCCCTGGAATGATAGTGGTAGAGATAGCCAGGACTCCCCCCGCTGCAGCTAAGGTAGGACTTGTAAACACTAGCACTGTTTGCCCTGTTGTGAAAATATATGTGCCCCTGATACTTGTAAAACTGCATTTTCACAAACAGGGCTACCTTGACGCTGATCTTGAACAAGCAAATGGCACCGGGGGGGGGGGGGCTCTCTCTCTATGCCACAATCCCAGTTTGAATTAGATCCCTGAATATGCGGTGAGAACCAAAATATGGCATTGTACACATGTTTCACCGAGCGTGGCCCGACTGTACTTTAACATGTGGCTGTGGGTCAGCTTATCCTTCTTCCTGGCAGTGTTCCACTTGTCTGTGCTGTTCACTCATCAGTTGCCTGAACATCTGACAGCACATCCAAGAGTTTGGTTGGTTATGATTTTTGCTTGAAATTGTTTCTTCAACCACTTGATGGCACAATCGCAAAACTCGTGGCCAGGGAACATGGGAATGGTAGCACATGTGACTGCGGCAGAGAATGCCCAGGAGAGGGGGTAAGGAACGAACAGAATCCCACTCATTCGAACAAATTCGCATTCAGTGTCACTCATACTTTGGCTCTGAGTTTTTAAAAAAGCACTGGTGTTCCGTCCACGGAACTCCGAACGTAGAATGTGGGAAGCATGAGAATCAGGGCTTGTTTAGTGGTGGCCCCCACGTGTTGGAACTCCTTCCACAGGGAAGATTTTCTAGCCTGTCTTATGAGGGGTTTTGTGTTTGTGTGTGTGTAAAGTGCCATCAAATCTCAGCTGATTTACGGCAACCCCATAGGGTTTTCAAGGCAAGAGACGTTCAGAGGTGGTTTGCCATTGCCTGCCTCTGTGTAGCAACCCTGGACTTCCTTGGTGGTCTCCCATCCAAATAGTAGCCAGAGACGACCCTGCTTAGCTTCCGATATCTGACGAGATTGGGCTAGCTTGGGCCATCCTGGTCAGGGAATACACTTTAGGAGGATTATAAAGACCATCCTGCTCTGGTAGACTTTGTGGGTGACCTGGATTTATGTTTTGGGGTTTGATTTTATTGTCCTGTTGTTTTAAACTGACGTATGATTGGGTCAACAACTCTGGATTCAGAAATTCCTTGAGATTTGAGGGGTGAAGGCTGAGGACAGGGTCTGGAGAGGGAAGGGACCTCAGTGGGGTACAGTGCCATAGAGTCCATCCTCCAAAGCACCCATTTTCTCCAGGAGAACTCATCTCTGTAGTCTGGAGACCAGCTTGCTGGGGAATCTCCAGGCCCCGCCTGGAGGCTGGCAAACCTACTTGTGGTCCAAGAGGTTGCTCATTCAAGTCAGCCACAAATTCACTAGGTAGCCTTGGACAAGCCACTCTGTCAACTGCAATATGGAGACAGGGTACAAGCCTACCTTTTAGGACTGTTGTAAGGACTGCTACGATAATGTAAGTGAACTGCTTCGAATACAGGACATGCTATACAAACACTAAATATTATTATTGACTTGCAACCTCATTGATAAAAATTTGGTCCATTGGCTGACATCCTTCCTTCATCCTTCTTCCCTCCAGGTTCTGAGCTCCCTTTCCCCTGCCCAGAAAAAAGGGACTGGTAGTCTGGAATCAGGACACATAATAATACAGGAAAATCGGCATCTAGATCTTTTTATCTATACTGAAATTTTTATTAATGTTATATATAAATTTTAATGTTCTGTTTTTGTATTTCATGACATTATGCTCTTGTACATCACCCACAGCCCGGCGTAAGCCAAGGTGGGGTGATTAATGAATCTAATAAATAAATAAATAAATAAAAGTTAGATTTGGCTCCTACCAAATCAACAAAAGCTTTAAATATTTAATATATCAATTGGAAAGTTTTAGGCCTATCCATTATTTATACCAGGCCATCAATGTACGTGTTGATTGATTGACTAAGTGATTGATTTACTGGATTTGTATCCCAGTTCCCAGTAGAAAACTCTTGAAATGGTTCACAAGCCCTGAAAATACAAAACAGATTATAAAATAGAACTTTAAACAGTGCGAGATGACAGGAACATGACCAGTACCTCCAGAGATAAAAAACCTTCCCAAAGAGCTAATTGTATCTGTTTCTTGAGTATGAGAATCCAGGTGGCCATACAATGTTCCCTGGGCAGGGAATCCGAGAGATATTATTGCCACCACCAAGAAAGCCTTGCCATGGCTGCTGTCCAGATGGTGTTACAACCATGTTAATACGTGAGCCTGGCTCTGAGAAGGATGACCCTTGATAGCCTGATCTTGTTAGATCTCAGAAGCTAGGCAGGGTAAGCCTTGGTTAGTACTTGGATGGGAGACCACCAAAGAAGTCCAGAGTTGCTGCACAGGGCCGAAAATGGCAAACTAAATCTGTTTGTCTCTTCTCTTGAAAACCCTACGGGGTCACCATAAATTGGCTGAGACTTGACAGCATTTTCCACCACCCAATAATATTACTAAACAGAGTAACAAGAGGGAAAAGATGGGTCTCTGCCCTGAGGAATTTACAATCTAAAATGAATGGGGACATGAGACCGGGGTGGGGGGTGGGGAGAGCAGTGGCTCAGTGGTAGAGCAGCTGCTTTGTATGCAGAAAGTCTCAAGTTCAATCCCCAGAATCTTCAGTTGAAAGGATCAGATAGAAAGTGATGTGAAAGCCTCTACCTACAACCCTGGAGAGCCACTGCTAGCCTGAGTAGACAATACTGATCTTAATGGACAGATGATCTGATTCAGCAGAAGGCGGCTTTGAGTGTTCGAAAGAAGGGGGAACCAACGATAACAAAGAAGGCATATGAGCAAATGTGATTACATGCATTTAGATTCATTTTTGAGGAGGGAGATTGAAAATTTCTTTGTGGGAAACTTGAGGTTTGAAGAAGGATCCAAAGTAGAAGAGAATTAGAGACAGAATAGGGCAGGAAGGCGTTCCGGCCTTGGAGACAGTGAGGGACAATGCAGACGTTTGCAATGTGAAAGCCTTGTGTTATCCAGAATGTGGAACTTGGCAATAAAATCTCACTGTCTACAGAAATTTAACATTCAAGGTCTCCAGGGTCAAGAGTGTCCTTTTCCCCCTCCCTAAAAAACTGGCAGCGAATTTTCCTCAGCAGCAGTTTTTTTCAGCCTCGCCTTTATCCTAGGCAGCACTAAAACTATTACTTCAGAGATCAGAGCGTTTTTATACACCTAAAGGCTTGTATACAACCTTGCCACCCCAATAGTAATCGCCAAAGCTTTCCTTCTGGACTAAGAGGATACCGGGATCGAATCTTGGCACCCTCCAGGTCTGGTGCTTTGTCCATCTTGAGAAATCTATCAAATATTTTTTATTTTGGAAAGGCAGAGAGTTGGTTTCAACTTTTGCCAACCGTTTCTGTCAGAGAGGAAAGACCATGACATTCTGACCATAGGCCCTTTATTGACCCTATAAGGAAGGCCACCTTTCCAGCTGTTCACTGTGGCCCTTGAGAAAGTTTATAGAATAAAATGGTTAGAAATTTAAATTGGTGGGTTTTCCCTGTCCGTTCTGTACCTCAAACCGTAAGGTTAAGACACTTTCCCAGGATCACCTCACAGCCTTTAACTTGATGTGTGAGGAAGTCCTGTCTGAAACACCCAACAAGCTGGCTGCCATTTCCCGCCTCTTTTGACTTCTCCAAGCCAGTGTGGTTAGAGTCTCAGAGGAGGTTGCCACTTTGGGTTGAGTAGTTCCTGGAGATTTGAGGGATGGAGCCTAGGAAAGGTGGGGAGGGGAGGGACCGCAGAGGGTATAATGCCATTAGATACCACCTTCAAAGGCAGCCATTTTCTCCTAGGGAACTGATCTCTGTTATCTAGAGACCAGATTCAATTCCAGGAGAGTTCCAGCCACCACCTGGAGGTTGGCAACTCTATAGACTAGGCCTTCCAGAAAGAACCAGGATCACGTACTGGTCTAGCTATCTAGTCACACTTTTATCCCACCTTATTTCCAAGGAGATCATAGAAAGTGTGGTTCTCCCTTCCCCGTTTTGTAAAAACCCTGTGAGATAGGTTAGGCTGAGGAAGAATGACTGGCCAACAGTCATCCAGAGAACTTCATGGCAGAGTGCAAATGTCAAACCAGGTCTACCAGAACCTACCTGAACATTTACACTATACAGTCTCTTTGGAAGACATTGGCCATTCATTCTTTCTTTCTTAGCCTAATAATCTATCTCACAGGGCTGTTGAGAGAGTAAAACAGAGGAGCAGATAACCATACAGGCCCTAAACTGCTTGGAGAAAGCGCAGGGTAATAAATAAATAAATAAATAAATAATATACATGTAATAATAATACTTAAGGGCATCCAATAGATTTGATGCCTTTTATTCTGTGCCTTTAATAGAGCGCTGAAGATATTCTCTAGGTACAGGTTTTGGTAGCATTGGAAATCCGGGAAGGGAAAAGCTGAACCTGTCAAATTTCTTCTAGCCATGCAGCCATTGAGGACACTAGATTCTGCTGGGAAACAAAATGGACACAAAGAACAGGGGCGTAGACTTTTATGAAGTCCGGGGGGGGGGGGGCTCTTTAGCGCACACGCTTTGGGGCGATGTTTCCACACACACCCAGAAAACCTACCGCCAGCCGCCGCATCTCCCCGGCCCTTCCGAGGCTCACCAGCCGGTACTGCTGGTGCCTTTCCCTCCCCCTCCGCCCTGGCCACTCCCTCCCTCACTCCTAAAAGAGGAAGAGGGAGAGATAAGGAGGGAGGAATGGCCAGGCCAGTGGGGGGGGGAGAGGCACCAGCTGGCGAGCCTCGGAAGGGCCCGGGAGGCACGGCGGCAAGGCGCCGGCGGCAGGTGCAATGTTTTCCCGGGGGAAATTTCGGGGGGGGGGCTCGAGCCCTCGAGCCCCCCCATAGTTTACGCCGGTGACAGAGAATATGCTGAATGCCCCCCCCCCCCAAATAATGATATAACCTGGATGGAAACATCAGCAGTTTTGTCACTGGCCAAGATCCCAGCAACTTGTTCCATACGTCCAAGAGAAAGCTGCCACTTCATATACTTTTAAAACTAGCAGGGTTTTTAAAGCATTGTGTAACACCTGAAAAGAGGGCTGACCTGGATAGCCTAGGCTACCCTATCTTGCTGGATTTCAGAAGCTAAGCAGGACCACTAAAAAAATCCAGGGTTTTTGCTCAGAGCCAAACAATGGCAAATCACTTTTGAGCATCTCCTGTCTTGAAAACCCTCTGAGAGGTTACCACTATAACTTGTCTGTGACTTTATGACACTTTCTGCCACCAATCTTTGAGGCCAGAGGAAGTCACCCCCAAAAATAGCTCTCTGCATCCAGCCATATTTTAGTATTTATACAACTGTCTTCTCCAAATTGCTGCTCAGGATATTCAGGAATTTTTGCTTCCACCATTGTGTGACTTCCCTCTGCCAATTTTTCAAGGTCCAGTTCATGTATTCTCAAATAAAATGGACCAAGAAGGGCCGCTGCTTTCTTGATGGCTTAAGTAAGCATTACTGGACAATCAGGGCATGCCAGGAGAAGTCCTTAAGCTTCCCCAATGCATACTGTTTTTTTTCTGAGCTGAAATGGCCTTGGAAACCCACTATTTAGCCTATTGGGGAAAGTACACATGATAGGGTTGCCAACTTCCAGGTGGGGCCTAGTGATCTCCTGGAATTACAGGTGAATCACCAGACTACAGCAATCAGTTCCCCTGGAGAAAATGGCTGCTTTGGAGAGTGGACTCTAGAGTCTAGGGCATCTTACCCAACTGAAGTCCCTCCCCTCCCCAAACCCCACCCTTCCTAGACTCCACCCCCAAATCTCCAAGAATTTTCCAACCTGGAACTGGCAACCCTACTCTGCAATGGGGAAAATAGCTTCACGCAACTATGTCAGGTTGAGAAAGTGGCATGGAGAGGAAGGTTTACACTCCCTGTCTGTGTGTGCCACAGTCCCAATCTGGAAAGTACTGGAGTCGGGAGACCGGTGGTAGCGATTTCAGCACAGCAAGGTTTATTTCGTGGTCAGATGAGGCATACCATATGGGGCTTCAAGCCCTGCTTTTATGCTAGCCAGAACCACACCTCCGGCCGCACGTCACCCGATCCTAGATCTCTGATGTGTGGAGGTTTTACATGTGTTTGTCTCATTTATGTTTTACATGTTTGAAATATAAAATCTTAGCTATACCCCTAAGAGACACAAAAGCACTAACATTTCCAAAGCTTTTTTTTCACAGCAACACTCATTTATTTTTTCTGTCCTACTGAGCCATTCAAGCTCATGCAGGAAAAATTGCAAAGACTAATAATCCAGGTGGTTAAAAATCACTTTATAAATTCATGGTACACCATGGTTATTGAAGAGTACTGGACTCAGGAGACCAGGAACGGTGAAATCATGAAGCCTGGAATGACGTGATCGGGTCTTATATTTACATGAATTGTCAGGTTTCCCGGGGAGAACCTAGGTTCCTTATTGGTGGCCACTTAGGATCCAGGTGTCTATTGTTCCCCAGACCGAAGCTCAGGTTGCTGCCTGACCATGTGCTCAGGCCACATGGCGGTCGGCATTACAGGAGCACATGGTAGGGCTGCCAAGTCCCCGGGTAGGGCGGGGGAAGCACCGATTTTTAAAGCTTTCCCCCGCTTTTTCAGAATTGGCCACCGGGGGAGGCAATGGCTGCCAGCAGGGAAACGTCGGAGCCTGGCCTGGCCTCTTAAAAGGGAAATGTCTGCAGAGAGCCTGCCCTGCAGTAAAAAGCCTCAACAGACATTTCCCCTTTAAGAAAGAGCAAGAGAGTCCCGCCCAGAGAGGCTCTTTCTGCTGAAGGGCCTGCTTTTGCATGTGGCCTGCTGCTGGAGTAAGCTGCTTGGGGTAAGCTGCTGGGGTCTGCCTGCTCTTTTCCTTCTCTCTCTCTCCCCCTCCCCCTTTCTTTCTTTTTTCTGTCTGTCTGTCTGTCTGTCTGTCTGTCTCTCTCTCTCTCTGTCCCCATCCAGCAGAGGTCTATCAGTGGCTATTATTAGCCACAAGGTCTAAATGGAGCCCTTTGTCTGGGGCAGTGATGCTCTGCATTCTTGGTGCTTGGGGGGCAACAGTGGGAGGGCTTCTGGAGTTCTGGGCCTGCTGCTGGACCTCCTGAGGGCACCTGGTATTTTTGGCCACTGTGTGACACAGAGTGTTGTACTGGACGGGCTGTTGGCCTGATCCACTGTGGCTTCTCTCCTGTTCTTATGATATGAAAATCATATTTAGCACTTGTGCAGCACTTAGTGCTTCATATTCTGCCGAGATGAGGAAGGATTCAGTAGGGCCATTGCTCAGTGATAGAGCATCTGCTTGACATGCAGGAGGTATCAGCCTCTTCAGCTAAAAAAGGATCAGGTAATAGGTGACATTAAAGATCTCAGCCTGAGACCCTGGAGAGCCACTACCAGTCTGAGTAGTCAATACTGACCTTGATGGACCAATGGCCTGATTCAGTATTAAATAAAATGATTCCATGGCACTGCAGGGTTTTGAGCCAGGCTCTCCCAGATCCCAGCCAAAAAAACTGACTGCTACATAACACTGACTCTTGTTCAGCGACAAAAAACAGTGGCATAAAAGTCACAGTCTGGGTAATGCTGCTTGCAAGCCTATAAAGCTCAAGGCAGCAGCAGAAGTTCAGTATTAGGAAACTTCATGAGTTCATGTGTCAGCATGTAGAAGCAACATCACAGGATGTGACATCACAAAATGATGTCACTTCCTTTCTCCTGGCTCCACCCCCAAAGTCTCCTGGCTCCACCCCCAAAGTTCTCAGATATTTCCCAAGTTGGACTTGGCAGCCCTAGCACATGGCAGTCGACACTGTATAATAAAGCACAGTACAGTACACAATCCTAAACTGGGTTCAGCTTTGTCTGGGAATTAAGTTCCCAGGGTAGAAATAGCAACATATGTCTGATGGGCAAGTCCCAGGGAGGACGCAATGTGTATCTGAGACGCAGGCCCTTTCTGCACTCTCCTTTTAATCCCTGTTCACTGTGGTGACTTCCAAGCAATTCTGCACAAAAATTGAGTTCCACCTTCTTTTTATTCTGGGTCCCCCCCCCCCGGTTCTGCATTATATTACCTCCCTTCAGTGGTCAGCCCGGTTTCAGCCTGCTGTTGCCCCAGGTTATTTGGATGCTGTTTTGCCGTGGACTTAAATTGCCTCGACTTGAACACTGAGAAAATCCGAAGTGACAGGCAAATGCAGAAAGGACTTCACCTACACACACACACACCTACACACACACACACCATGACGAAGGCTCAGACTATTTCTGCAGTCCAGGAGTCCACGGGAGCCAGCCTTTGCTTCTAAGCCCCTTTCTCAATTTTGTGCACAATTCCATTTGTACGTAACTTAGTACAGGAGGAATACACTTGCTACATGAAGGGAGTATTGATTTCTTCCTTCATTTATTATTAAATTCTTGGGTTCCCCCCCTCCTTTTTTCTTACAAGACTTTGAGGTTCATGTTTTTAAAACAGCGAGTGAGCAAACAATTCTGAACCAGCCATGCTTGTGAGCTGAAAGACAGCGTGAATGTAAACCCTCTTACTCAGAAGTAAACCCCACTGAACTCCCTTGGATGTATTTCTCAGCAAGAGGGAAGATGCACTTTAAAATTAAATGTTCCTAATGGGAACCAAACTTCTGAGTGGACTCCCAGAACAAATCCTTCCTAGCAAAAGGACGAACACAACTGCTTCTTAGAAATGTTGGTTACTTTTTGTTTCAAATACACTGATGCAAAAATGCAGATTCCCCCCCCCCCCCGCCAAGGCCCAAGGGTACAAGTTTATTTATTTATCATAATGGAGGTTGCATTTGTGCTTCCAGTCTTTTGACAATGATGGTATTGTTCTTAGGAAAGTGGAAGGTGGATGAGGCAGGGAATGAGATACTAACAGCACTCCTCTCACATGTATAGAATGTCCTCTTCTTTGTGCGCTGCCTTCTCTTTATATTAGATTGCCTTACATTTTGCTTGATTTTTCAAATGTATGATGTTGCTTTTATGCCTACAACATGGTTAGTGGTTTACAGGACTAACCACACCGTAGATATAATACAGCATAGGCTGAGCTCAATACGAGCCACGTGATATTTCAATTATTCCTAATGTCACAAAATAGGATGCAAACTTGCAAGTTCTCCAGTACGTTGCCAACTTTGGGAAGGGAATATCTGGAGGTTTGGGGGTAGAGCCTAGGGAGGGGAGGGACCTCAGTGGAGTATAATTGCAGTCCACATGCCAAAGCAACCCTTTTCTCCAGGGGAACTGACCTCAATATTCTGGAGATCAGTTGTGATTCCAAGTAGGGTTGCCAGCCTCCAAGCGGGGCCTGGAGATATCCCACTTTTGCAATCGATCTCCAGCTGTCAGAGATCAGCTCCTCTGGAGAAAATGGCTGCTTTGAAGGGTGGACTCTACGGCACTGTACCATGCTGAGGCCTCTCCCCTCCCCAAACCCTGACCTCTCCCGGATCCACCCCCAAAGTCTCCAGGTATTTTCCAACCCAGACCTGGCAACCCAAATTCCAAAAGATCTTCAGGAACCGTCAAGAGGCTGGCAACCCTAGCTGGATGTGAGGGGATGATTCAGGCCATAACGTTGGCAATTTGTGCAGAATGTGGTGGACTTGGTTAGCTTTGACTTTAGCCTTTACGACATGGTACTCAACAGAGCTGGTATCGGGTTGCACTTTTAGCCTTCCGGGAAGAAGAAGGGGAATGGGACAGCCTCCATCTGAAAATATAAAATCAGTAATTCATCTAATGCTTCTCTAGTGCCAAATGGAATTCAAAAGTCCCTTAAAATGCTAAGAGCAAAGAGAAAATGTCAGTGTTATTAAGAAAAATGGGCATTCATTTATTGATTAATCAATTGATATCCAAACTGAGAGCAGTTCAGCTTTGCTTGTGAGGATGGTGGTGGAAAGTGAAATCAAGTCGCAGCTGATTTATGGTGACCCCCTTAGAGCTTTCAAGGTAAGAGGTGTTCAGAGGTGGTTTACTTCTACACAGCAATCCTGGACTTCTTGGTGGTTTCCAATCCAATTACTAACCAGGGTTGACCCGGTTTAGCTTTCAAGATCTGATGAGATCAGGTTAGCCTGGGAGCACTGTTCTGAGGTGGATTCGATGCTCAGATTTTGATTTTAATTAGAGGAAATGACCTATATTAATTATTTAATTATTATTCTCCACTTTCACATCTATAAAGTTACTACAGCGCTATTCTGTCTCTTCGGTCTATTATTACTACAGCTTCTGCAATTTTTGTTACACCAGGGATTGTCAAAAGGTTGTTGTTTGCTTCTACCACATGGTTGTATGGACATGGTCCTTTTTCTTTGTTCAATCTGAAGAGGATATCAGAAGGACAGTGGAACAAATTTGTACTAGGGATCCTGTTATATTCTCCTGTATATTTTACTGGTATAAATTGCCGATCTGTTACTCTAATGCAAATAGATCTGGTAAAACTATGCTTTGGTTTTAGTTTCTGTTTCATTATATATCCTCATCTGGGATTTATACATACCAGATACTTTTCAGTTGCTAAACCCTGCCTTTGGACTGTTCTGTAGTCCTGGCTCTATCTTAGACTTTAGGTTTTCTGGAAGACTTCTTTGTTCTCTAGCTGTCTGGGGAGGTGGTGAGCTCCCCCTCCCTGGCAGTCTTAAAGCAGCATCTGGACAAACAGTTGTCAGGGATACCCTAGGCCAGGGGTGGGCAATTGTTTTGGCTTGGGGGCCACTTTGTGGGAGTGGAGGTTAGCAGAGGGCCGCACCTTTTAAAATGATTGCATTCATTAGTTAACTTTGCATTTCAGAAAAGGTATAAATTGTATCATAAAAATCAATAAATATAAATTAAATAAAATAGTGGTAGTTTTATGAGAGACACACAGGGGAACATAGGGACAGACAGAAAGGAAGACACACACAGAGACAGACAGAGAGGGACCGACAGACAGAGACAGAGAGAGACACGGGGAACATAGGGAGAGAGAGAGAGAGAGGAAGACACACACACAGAGGGACAGAGAGAGAGAGACAAACAGACTCAGAGGGACAGAGAGAGACACACAGGGGAACATAGGGACAGAGAGACAGAGAGAGAGGGACACAGAGACACACACACATACAGAGGGACACAGAGAGAGTCAGAGAGAGAGATCATCGAAAGCAGCTGCCTGCCTGCTGTGCCTCCGTGCAACCCGGGGAAGGTGAGGATGGGAGTGTGCAGGGTTTCCCCAGAGCGCTGCGCTTTGGCGCGGCCCAGGGAAGGCAAGGGTGGGGGCGGGCAGGTCTTCCCTGGAGCGCTGCGGCCCCGGGAAGAGGAGGATGGGGGAGGGAAGGTAACTTACCTTCCTTCTTCTGCCTCCTTGTCGCCCAACAGGGCTGCTGGGAGCAGGGGGTGGGGCTTGGTAATGTGCCCGCCCCCTGGACACTTCACTCCCGGAGCACTGCTTCTCTGCTCTCCGGGCCCAGCAGAGGCCTGGCTAAAACCATGTGGCCGACTGTCGTGGCGGGCTGCAAAAAACTCTGTGACGGGCCGCATGTGGCCCGCAGGCCACAATTTGCCCACCCCTGCTCTAGGCTGATCCTGCATTGAGAAGGGGGTTGGACTAGATGGCCTGTATGGCCCCTTCCAACTGTGTGATTCTATGATTCTCTTTTGTTCATTGTATAAGAGCTAGGGTTCCCAGCCCAGCACTGGCAACTGGTGGGAGATAATGAGGAGTGGGGATGTATAATTTGCTGCCTCTCTGATGGTACAACATCACTTCCAGCATGAACCTGGAAGTGACATCATCACATCGGGGGTGATGGGAAACTCTAGAGTTTCTGTGGAGTCCTAGAGCATCTCCCGGACATGATGTCATCACTTTGACATTCGTGTCAGAAGTGATGCCACACTGTCAGAGTGACAAAAAATCCCCCCAGCCATTCCCCCCCGCCCAACTGCCCTACCAAGAGACATCAGGAGAATAGGGCCAGAGGTCTATAGCCTAGGAGGTTTGCCAGATCTGGGTTGGGAAATTCCTGGAGATTTGGGCATGGAGCCTGGGAGGGCAGCGTTTGGGGAGCAGAGAGAGCTCAGCAGGGTATAATGCCATAGAGTCCACCCTCCAAATCAGACATTTTCTCCAGGGGAACTTATCTCTGTCATCTGGGGATCTCCAGGCCCCACCTGGAGGTTGGCAAAACTAAGCCCTACTAAGGGCCCAGGGCTACACAGGGCACTAAATCATTGTATTTCCAGCTTCTATAACTCCACAAGGCATTTTTCCTACCCTACTTCCTTTGCAGTTTTCATTTGCATTCAAAAAGTATTTCACTGAGGTGGTAAATCACAGGCCATGCAAAAGATCATGGACAGCAATGGTATTCTGAAGTTCCCTTGAGGTTTCTGTCTCAAAGTATAAGCAGTGTCCGATTTCCCAACACATTCTGGTAGCATGGCAGCAGGACCCACATTGTATAGGAAAATGGGAGCTGTTTTCTTCGATATCAGGCCATAACGTCTCGCTCTGCTGATTTCACGATGGTTCTCACAACAGTTTTAGCCCCTGAATTATTTTATCTAGAGTGGAATGACACAATCCAAAGCCATCCATGCACAGAATATGGTTACAAAAGTCATTTAAATGAGTTCATAACCGACTGGTTATTAAACAGTGAGCTACCAAAAATAATTAGAAGCGAAACAAACCAATTGCTGAAGGAAACAGTAAGAGGCATTTTTTCTTCTCTTTTCTCAGGGCTAGACTGTTCGAAGGCACAACACTGGATTATGTCTGCAGCCAACCACATTTTACACCAGTTCTGCTGCATTTGGATGAGACCAGAAAAAGATCTTTGGAAGTAACAGAAAGGATGTTTCACTGCATTGTGATGGAACAGGAGAATGTATGTGCCAGCACTGAAATACTGAACTCACATGCTTTCAGCAATGCAATAATTTTAAGGAATTGCAGGATTGTTCTTACTGAAAGTGACAATGAGTAGCTCTAGGAATCACCTGTGGTTTTACCATAGACCCTCCAACAACTCCTAGAGCTATTCTTTATCGCTTCCTTTTTTTAACTGGAAGTGACATAGCAATGGACAGAATCCCACTCACACTCTCTTGCAGGTTGCCACTGTCTGACAACCCTATTATTTACAATTTCTAGCAAACTATAATCTACATTGGTTACAGGAGAGAGGTGTTGTAACCCACTGCCCACAGCACTTTGTCTTTTTGAGCGAGAATGCCCCCCAACACCCTCTCTGGCTAGAATAAACAAAGAATGTTTTTTTATTCTGTGGAATCAGGAGTAAACGATGGGCCTTTGTAGAATCATTTGAAGGTAAAACCTCCTACATCCTATTTTTCTCCCAAGTCCTTATCTCCCCTGCCTGCTAAGAAATTGCACCTCTCTGCTGTAACCCCCCATTGTTTTTATTTCACTTTAAAGACAGCAGGGTGGAGAGTGCTGTGTGAAAGCCAACCATGCTCTAGCACCTTGTGCATCAGCAAGAAGACTTTCATCCATGCCCTGACTCCTGATTTGCCCATTTTGCCAGATTATGTGTGGGAAATGAAAACAAGGCCGCATTGCACAGAAATTCTGGCCCATTAATCAGCTAACTTGCATAGAAGCCGGGATTTGGAGTGTCCCAACAGAAATTTTTTTGAGGGTCCAGTCCTCAATCCATAGACCTTAAAACTCTGAGAAGTCGTGTCGGATTCACATTTTCTCTAATGCATGTGGTTATCATGTGTGAATGTGCGTACATGAACTTGCAAGTGCCACATAGCTTGAAATTCCTCAAGTTGGTGAAATTTTGCATGCTAGTGAAGCTAGAGGTTGGACCTAACATGGTGTTCCTGTAGGGCCTAGGACTTCCAATCACAGAGCGCAACTTTTGCAGCTCTGCCATCCTGTAGCCATCTGAAATCCCCCCCCCCCCCAAATCTGGCTGCTAGGGGAGAGAGACCCGCTAGAAACAGGATTTAGATGGCACTTTGGGTAGAAGTCTGTACATCTGTGGAAACTCTGCAGTAGACCCAGCCATAGAAGTGTAACGGTCTGGGGAGGGGCTAGGAAAAAGACTTAGACTCCCCCACCGGGGACTTTTTTCCAGTGGAAAAATCAGAAACTTTTAGAAGTTCTTGGTGGAGGAGAACCCTGTTTTGGAATGAGAGCAACGCTTTTCTAAAACAGGTTTTTACCTACTCAGAATAGGGGGCATGAAGATTCTTATGCAAGGAAATCTACAACCTTACGGAATGCTGATTCCTCTGGTAGACAAATCCAACACCAAAATGCTGTTCTTTACCGCAACAGCGGCTTTGGAGGCTGACTGTATGGCATCACCTGGATTCTGGGCTCTCTCCCCAAATTCCACCCTCGCCAGGCACCACACCCCCAAACACCAGGAATTTCCCAGTCCAGAGCTAGCAACCCTGTGTAGCAAGATTCTCATTCACATATACAGAAACTGAAAATATGCATGCTGGCCCTTATAGACAAACTGGTGATCGAGAATATCAAGAGGATTGCATGTAACTAGGGTTGCCAATCTCCAGGTGGGGCCTGGATGTCTCCCAGAATTACAGCACATCTCCTGACTACAGAGCTCAGTTCCCCTGGAGGAAATGGCATCTTTGGAGGGCTGGCTCTATGGCAGCCCCTCCGCAAATTCCCCCTCCCCAGGCACCACCCCCAAATCTCCATGGATTTCCCAGTCTAGAGTTGGCAACTCTATGTATAGCATGTTCTCTCCCCCCCCCCCCTTGCCATCAAGTCACGTCAGAGCCAGTTTGGTGTAGTGGTTAAGAGTGCAGACTCTGATCTGAGAGAACCAGGTTTGATTTCTCATTCTTCAACATGTAGCTGCTGGAGTGACCTTGGGTCTGTCACAGTTCTCTCAGAGCTGTTCTCGAAAAGCTCTCTCAGCCCCACCTACCTCCAGGCTGCCTGTTCTGGGGAGAGAAGGGGAAAGGAGATAGTAAGCCGCTCTGAGACTCTGAGTGAAGGGTGGGGTATAAATCCAGCCTCTTCTTCTTATGGCAACCCCATAGCATGAGAGCCAGTGTGATCTAGTGGTTAAGAGTGGTGTTCTCTGATCTGGAGAACCGGGTTTGGTTCCCCACTCCTCCACATGCAGCTGCTGGCGTGACCTTGGGCCCGTCCCATTTCCCTCAGAACACTCTCTCAGCCCCACCTACCTCACAAGGTGCCTGTTGTGGGGAGAGGAAGGGAAGGAGATTGTAAGCCGCTTTGAGTCTTCTTAAGGTAGAGAAAAGTGAGGTATAAAAACCTACTCTTCTTCTTAAGGCAAAAGACCTTCACAGGCAGTTTGTCATTGTCTGCCTCTGCATCACAAACCTGGTGTTTCCTGAAGGTCTCCCATCCAAGTATTGACCAGGGCTAACCCTGCTTAGCTTCCCAAACCTGATGACACCAGGCTATTTTGAACTCTTCCAGGCATGGCTGTTCTTTTTGTACACGTGGTAAAATATAACAACTGAAGAGGGCTAAACAGGAACTGCCTTTGAAAGAGAGAGACTACCGCAAAGGCATTGTAGTCATATACCTAAGGAGCAGATAAGCCGTCTTGATCCAATGAGCCAGGAGGAACATGGAATGATGGTAGAAGTCCTACCTGAGAAGCTGAAGCTACTCTCAATGTGACTTTGTGAAGCGCTCCAGGGTGTCACCACCACTTAACTTGGTGTCTGATGAGCTACATTATAAGCAGCAGGGGACAAGATGATACCTTCCTGAATCCACAATCAATAGCATCTGAGATCTTGCTGTGGAATGTACCAGAAAGGGCGGGGGAGGGGGAACCCTTTTCACATCCCATCTTGCTCTCTGCTTGTTTGTTAACCGCATCCTTGAGAGCAGTACCAATTAGGAAGGCTTTGGACTCGATATGTCAGTTTGCAGAGATAACGTCTGCAGAATGACACAGAATTCAAGCGAGGCGTCAGGAGATTTCCGGGACTGAGAAGTCATAGCCTCAGCTAATTCTCTGCTCGCCTCCTCCCCTCCTTACACTGGATCTGCAGAGTATTTGCTGTGACA
Organism: Lepidodactylus listeri; assembly: GCA_029233225.1. NCBI lineage: Eukaryota > Metazoa > Chordata > Lepidosauria > Squamata > Gekkonidae > Lepidodactylus > Lepidodactylus listeri. The sequence goes on from JARCFY010000009.1 coordinate 16,578,890, forward strand.
AATATTTTGAGAGAGTTCTGCAGCTTTGGTGCAATAATTCACCACGCTCAATAACACAAAGTCACAGTTCCTAACCAGGGTCCTAAACTTAAGATCAGTTTTGTTGTAGGGTGGCCCAACCAGTTTATTTTTTTCCATTTGGTTTTTCAGCTGAAGATCATCACAAATGACCAGTGTTTTACACAAGTATTTTGTTATGTACAGCTTGCACTTCCCCTCTCCAAGTCTACTCCCAACTCTAGAATGGGAAGTACCTGGAGATTTGGGGGTGGAGCCTGGGGAAGGTAGGACTTGAAGAGGAGAGGGACCTCATTGGTATATAATGCCATAAAGCAGCAGTGTCAAACCTATGGCCCAGGGAGTGGAACTGGCCTGTCCAGGGCTTTTACCCTGTCTGCAAGCAACTGGTACAAGGGAGGGAAGGCTGGAGGCTGTTGGGGGGGGGTGTACATGGGCATACACAGTGAGATGTGCATGGTCAAAGCTGTCAAGAAATGAAAGGAAATGGCTAGCGGGTGGGTATGGTATCCCTTGGGTAAAAAACGAATCTTGCATTTGATTAAATACATTTATGGGGGCTTTTGTGGATCCCCCAGGAAAACAATTGCTTTCACTCCTAGAAATCAATTGCTTTTGTTTGTGTTTTGAGTAAAAAAATAATATTGTTCATTGGATTTGCCTGTGTCATTTATAAAGTTTATATCTCCGGTACCTGGCATTATATTTTATGGATGACATGGCCTAGCCCAACAAAGTAGCATCTTTTGGGTGTGGAACACTGGTCCCTGGGGGTGTGGAGGGGGAGGTATTTGAATTTCCTGCATTGTGCGGGGGTTGGACTAGATGACCCTGGAGGTCCCTTCCAACTCTGTGATTCCATGATTCTGTGTCAGATCCAGCCCTTGTAACAAATGAGTTTGACACCTCTGCCATAGAGTCCGCCCTCCAAAGCAGCCATTTTCTCCAGGGGGAACTGACCTCTGCTGTCTGGGGATCAGTTGTAATACCAGGCAAACTCCAGGCAACACCTGGAAGTTGGCAACCCTATGAATCAGAACTTACAGTGACCACATGTACATCCTGCATGCTCAGGCGTACATCTGTTTGGAAGAAAGAGCCAGTGCATGCTCACTTTACAAATCCAGGATTCCCAAGTTCAGCTTGGGTATGCCTGGAGGTTTGGGGGTGAAGCCTAGGGTAGATGGAGAGGGAAGAGAGCTCAGCAGAGATGTGCTGACATACAGTCCAAACTCCAAAGCAGCCATTTTCTCCAGGGGAACTGATGTCTGTCACCTGCAGATCAGTTGTAATTCCAGGTGGTCTCCAGGCTCCACCTGGAGGCTGACAACCCTAGCACCAGTACCAGGATAAATGTGGGGTTTCAATACACGTTCAGTTGTGTAGGAACTGAATACAACATGAGAATTACTCGACACACATGTAAAGAAAAATCAAGTGTACATTGTACATGGATTGTATGTGCTTCACTGTAACCTGTGAACATGCAATACCACATTATCCTCTCTCTCTGCAAGAGCATATGGAACCAGCTACCCCAGGTCAGATAAAGAATGGACAAAAAAGAGTTAACATTTTTATGATTATGCAAGGTGCAATTCATGTAGCTCCTTGAAGAGATTTAAAACAATAAAACGGGGGGGGGGGGGGGAGAAAACCTCAGACCCAGCTTCTTAGAAGAGACTACAAAAAGTTGTATCAGTTAACAGCTCTCCAGTGAATTCCAGAGACCAAACTTAACCTAGTTATAATAGGAACACACTGCAACAATATCCGTGGGGAGAAAAAAAGAAATAATTAAAAAAACAGTCCCTTGTGAAACAAATTAATTATGCATTCACATCATCGCCACTGAAAATCTGCCAGTCTGAAAAGCACCTGATCATATTGGTGGGGCTGTTAAGGATAGCCTCCGGAGGGAAGGGGACACGCTAAGAACATAAGAACATAAGAGAATCCATGGCTGAGGACAGACTGGCAATCTGCCCTGGGACAGTTCCACTTGGGAAGCGGGGGAAGGGAGCCCATTCAGACATGCGCAGCTGTCCCTCGGCTCCCTTCCGCACTTACTCACTTTGAAGCCGGGTTTCTTGCGCTTTAGAAGGACACCGGGAGAAACCGGTGTCCGGAGGCCATCTTGCGCTTGCCTCCCACTTCCAGGCAGTGTGAACCGGAAGAAGGCGGGTGGCAAGCGGAGGCGGCAGTGCAGAGGCAGCGTTTTGCCAGTTTGCGCATGAGCACTCATGCGCACATAAGCGCATGTGCACATGCGCAAATTGCCAAAACAGCCCTATCACGAGCTGTGGAGGCCGGCCCACCTGGGGCCACTCCGCAGCAGTCTGAACGCTCTGTAACAGCATCCTTGCGCAATACACTGGCCAGTGTGAACGGCCAGCCCCGAGGAGTTTTTCCCCCGCAGCAGTTGCCTCAGCATTCATCCCGCTCCAGATTGCCAGTCTGTCCTCAGCCCATGTTGGATCAGGCCAATGGCCCATCCAGTCCAACACTCAATGTTATACAGTGGCCAAAACCCAGGTGCCATCAGGAGGTCCACAAACAGGGCCTGAACTCCAGAAGCCCTCCCACTGTTGCCACCCAAGCACAAAGAATACAGAGCATCACTGCCCCAGACAGAGTGCTCCATCTATACTGTGTGGCTAATATCGATGGACCTCTGCTCCATATGTTTATCCAATCCCCTCTTGAAGCTGTGTATGCTTGTAGCTGCCACCACTTTGTAGCAGTATAGCCTGATCTTGTCAGATCTTGGAAGCAAAGTATTCGGATGGGAAACCACCAGGGAAGACTCTGCAGAGGAAAGGCAATGGCAAACCACCTCTGCTTCTCACTTGCTTTGAAAGCCCCTTGCTGGGGTGGCCGTAAGTCAGTTACAACCTGACAGCACTTACGTATGTACCTGACAAAGGGAGCTTTGACTCTCAAAAGCTTAAACCTCCAAAATCTTGTTGGTCTCTAAGATCCTACTGGACTCAAATCTAGCTCTTGTACAGCAGAACAACGCAGCTACCCTCTGAAAGTATGTAAGTAAGGAAAGTCTTAGCCATGCACTGGTTACCTGAAAACCCTGAGGTCTGGTTCATGCTTGCAGCTCCCTCTCAACCCCAAATCCCACGGCTCCCCAGGCTCTAATCCCCCAAACCTCCAGGAATTTCCCAAACCAGAGTTGGTAACCCTAGGACAGCAGACTGCAGGGGCAAAATCCTGAAATGGCAGCATAAACTGTAAGACTTCAGGATTCAGGTAAAGAATCATACTTTGGAAGGCTCTGCTACATTTACAAAAAAGCTCACTCCCCTTGCAAGCAACAAAGTAGCAAAAAATGAACAGGATTCAGCTAGAATGTTTGTTTGCATTGTGCTAGTCAATGTATTCTATGCATTTGTTTTATTCCACCCTTCCTCCAGTGAACTTGGGGGAAACATACATGGTTCTCCTTAGGGTTGCCAGCTCTGGGTTGAGAAATACCTGGAGATTTTGGGGCTGGAGCCTGGGGAGGGTGGGGTTTGGAGAGGAAAGGAACCTCAGCAAGGTATAATGCCATACAGTCCACCATCCAAAGCAGCCATTTTCTCCAGGGGAATTGATTTTGATTGTCTGGAGATCAACTGTAATAGCAGAAGATCTCCAGATGCCACCTGGAGGCTGGCAACCTATCCCTCATCCATTTTACCTCCCCAACAACTCTATGAGGCAGATTAGGCTGACAGAAAATGTCTCCCAGAGGTGTTGCTAGGTGCCTTGCCACGGGCCACCTGGGACGCTGTGGCATTTCGGCAAAAACGCTAAACTACCAGTGAGGTCCCCTACCATCAACATGTGCCCCTAGTTATCACACCTGAATCTCCCTTAAACAGGCCTCCCTCAAAAATCTCGGCCAGCCAGCCTCAAAACTCAGAGAGCCTAGATAAATCCTCCTAGACTGTTTACACATCCGCCATGGATCCTGCTGTACAGACATGAGTTAGAAGTTCCACAAGAAGGGGGGACCCACAAAACTCGTGGGGGGGAGCTCCACACTGAGGAGGAAGCCGCCACAGGTGAGCCTTCTCTCCTGCCCAGGTCTTCCCCCCACGACGGTGAGGCCCGCATGGCTCCCAGCCACTGGGCCCGCCAAGCTCTCCCCCCAAGCTCTTCTCCCTCCCCCCCCCCCCAATGACAGCGAGGCCCACACGGTTTCCAGCCACCGGGCCTGCCAAACTCCCCCCCCCCAAGCTCTTCTACCCCGCCGCCACCGCCAATGACAGCGAGGCCCATGCGGCTCCCAGCTGCCGGGCCCACCAAGCTCTTCTCCACCCGCTGCTGCCACCACCAGCAGCCACAGATCCAAGGTAAGAGCATTCCCTGCACATGCACAGGGAACGCTTTTTACTTTTGGGGGGATTTATGTATCCCCTGAATATTTTTTTTTTTACTTTTAAGATTTTTCTGCACACGCGGGGAATCCCTCAAGTGTGCAGGAAAATCTCTCTGCCCCCCAAGTGCCCCCGATGTGCGGATTTAGATATCCGCACGCACAGGGGGCACTTGGGAATTAGTATATAGATGTAGCAACAGAATTTCCAAGCACTGGGGCAGGGTGGTGGGTGATTTGGACTGAGACCACTGCCTGTAGTAAGAGGAGATGTAAGCCCCCCCCCCACTACCATTTTCCTCACATGAACAGCTGGCTCTGGGGAGCCACTGTTTTACTTGTTGGAGAAGCTTATGATTACTCCGGTGTATTTCACAGGACCTGGGGCAGATGGTACAAACTGATAAACATGGTAATTCATAGTTAACCTAAATGTTTTCCTTTTTCACACCCCAGGGTAACTTACAGATGCCTCATTTTTTCTCCCTGAATTATCACACTAGCCATAATGTTATTTTGTATTCATAAAGTACAAAATGAACCATCCACCAACTCCAAAGTTGACTGTTGGGGGTTTTTTTTGGACAAACTACCTTTCTTAGCTTTTAATTTATTCTGTTTTTATTTTTTTTATCATATCGGCTTTCAATAGTTCCAGGGTTTTAAGGTAGATTTGGATGGGCCCTCGAAGGAATTTTAACGGTTACTGTTTACTTTGCTTCATTTATGTCGTTATTTTCTTTTTTACTATTTTATGTTTTAATGGATTGTTTTCATTTGATTTTTATCTTGTTTTTCCTTTGAATACCAGTTTTTTTAAAACAAACAAACAAACCCTGAAGGTCAGAATATAAATCTATTAAAGTGATTTTTGAACCCTTCACTAGCCATCACAACAGCCTAGTAAAGTAGGTCAGATTATTGTGCCCATTTTGCAGAAATTGGTGGGGGAATGATTGAGATAATAAGAAAATTACCAGCTTAAAATCACACAGGATCAGATGAGGAAACATCTGAATCAGTTTTTCCACCTCATAACCTTCACTGATATACTGTGCCATCTCTGCTATGCCCAATGGTCATATCTCTGAATGCCTCCTCAAATTAGGCCTCCAAGAAACCAAATAGGACAAAATCAGTGAGAAGCCCAATTCTCAGAAGTGTCCTGAGGCGGAAAAGAATCCTTTTTCCCTATTACAACTGTGCCTGGAGGAGAAGCAAGCTCAGCTCTTGAGCTTATAAAGTTTATTATTGCTGCCGAGCTAGTTATCTTAATCTTTAAAGTGCTGATATATACAGTAAAGCAGGCCAAAATATTGCCAGTGTTATTTCTTCTCCTTGAGTTCATTTTGCAGGCAATAAGCAAAGGAAAATATACCCCAGGGGGGGCAGGTACATATCTAGTGTATTTTTATCTTGCCTTTCCTACAAGGAGGTCATAGCGATATACATCATTGTTCCTCCTTCCTCCATTTTATCCTCACCACAATCCTGTGAGTTGGCTTTGTCTAAAACCTCCTATGGGTATAGGGTTGCCAGCCTCCAGGTGAGGCCTGGAGATCTCCCGTTTTTACAACTGATCTCCAGTTGACAGAGATCAGCTCTCCTGGAGAAAATGGCCACTTTGAAGGGTGAATTCTATGGCATTGTACCATGCTGAGGCCCCTCCCCTTCCCAAGCCCCCCCTCTCCCGGATCCACCCCCAAAATCTCCAGGTATTTTCCAACCCTGACTTGGAAACCCTATACAGGTGTGCTTCATAGAATATGAGGATTTGAACTAGGGTTTCCAGACCAAGCCTAGCAACCAATGGGAGGGCTGAGCACAGGGACATGGAAGGGGGTCAACACTGGCAATGTCACTGACGTTGCTACGTTACTTCCGGATGGTACCTGGAAGTGACAAAATGACATTGGTGACATCACTGTGTTTTTTGGTATTTTTCTCAAGCTGCCACTCCAAATGGGTGCAGGCAATGAAGCTTGCCAGAAGGAGGCCTGAGGTGTCTAATTTGAACCCAGATCACCCTGATCCTAGTCTAGGGTTACCAATAGGGTTGCTATCTTCCAGGTGAACCCAGGGAAGGCTTAAGCCCAATCTCCCTAGCCCTGTTCACAATTTACAGTGAACACAGGTACAATCCACGTACAGTGTACAGTTGATTGCATTGAATAATTCCCATGTAACACTGAACTCATATACAATTGAATACATGATATAAACCACACATATATCCAGTACAGGTCCCTGGTTTCATTCTTAAAGTGAACACACGGAGACTTTTCCTGACAAACAGATGTATACACAGGGCTATTTGGGGGCAGGAACACACAGGAACGGAGTTCCGGCTAGCTTCTGAGTTGGCCATGCCTACAGCCTCCCCCCCAGGTTCCCCAGGCGCCTCGCAAGCCGCGGGGCACCTGGGGAAGCCAATCCTGGGCGGAAGCTGCGCTGTCAGGGGTGTGGCCTAATATGCTAATGCATTTCTGCTGCTGAGTGTGGCCTATTATGCTAATGAGTTCCTGCTGGGCTTTTTCTACAAAAAAGACCTGTGTATACACATACAGGCAGGATGTACATTCGTTCACTGTAATGTGCGAACAGGGCTAGAGTGTGCCAAAGTCCCAATCCAGACTGAGGGGGCCCCCCCACACCTGATTTTTAGAAGGGAAAAATGCTGGGAACTCCATACAAAGAACTCAAAGCAATAAGTGGAGTCAAACCAGAAGATAGCTCATCAGATAAGGCTTTTGGGGAAGATGATAAATGTAAAAAAAAAAAATTAAGTCTTCACTGTAGGATGACATTTCGCTACTCTTTTGCAAGGACAGCAGTTATCTGATATTTTGTTGTTTTTGCTTTTGCCATCTTTCTTTGGAAAAAAGGTTATTTTTTACAAGGGGAAGCTACAGATAATTTTTTCCCCAAGGACAGTTAAGCCAGAATGCTTTCCGTTCCATATCCCGGTACGTCACTAAGCTGCCAACAAGAAACAGAAATTTCTGCCGCATCCCTAAATCGAATGACTTTCCAAATAGGCTTGTTTCTTTTTTTTTTTCACAGCTTCCCTCTCCTCTGAATTAGATATTCCTGCTTCTGTTTCCATTAACGTCACATTGCAGCTTTCTGTCAAGGTAGGAGATCTGAACAGAAGTGCAGATATTCATTGCAAGCAGAGCTGTACTGAAAAGTGCCATACAGTCCATCCTCCAAACCAGCTGTTTTCTCCAGAAATACTGCATTCTGTTGTCTGGATCTCAATGGTAATGCCAGATGATCTCCAGGCCCAACCATGAGGTTGGCAACCCGGCTCATAGATCACGCAGCTAAGCAACTGGACAATGCAGTCCATTTATTCAGAGTCACTTTTCAGAGGTTCTTCTTATCCCATCTTAATTTTACCGGGTCAAGTTGGTTTCTCTCCAAAAACAAATGCCCTACAGATATCCCAAAATGCGGTATCAGGGTCTATTAGGATAGTTCTTGGTGCTGATGAAATGCAACTTCTGTATTCTAGGGGACACTCTAGATAATCTGTTTTCAGTGGGACCACGCCCAACCAACAGGACTTCAACTGACTGTTCCTGGTGTAGTGTATTGGTTAAGAGCCTGCGCAATGAACCAGGAAATCAGGTCACTAGTTCAGCTTTGAAGTCAATGGTCTTAGACATGTCACTCCCCCCCCCCCCAAATTGGTATAAATCCAATTTCTTCTCTTCCTCGTCTTCTTCTTTCCTATCTATTGTATGGAGATGATTCAATGACACTAGAGTTGCCAAGAGATGTCACCAAAAATGTAGGTAGAGAAAATGTAAAAGATCAGAAAGAACGAAGGGAGTGGAGGCAGCAGCCACCACCTCTCCCTCATGCCCAGATTCAGCTCTGGCTCAGGACCCCACATTCCAGCTTCCAGCAATCTGGATGTGGCCATCAGGGAGAGGTCAGCCTTTGGGAAGCTGGTTTGGGTTGAAAAGTGGGGTAAGAATATAATTAACAAATAAACGGCTTCATGTTCACATGGAAGAAGAAGAAAAGAAGAGATTGGATTTATACCCCGCCCTTCACTACCCAAAGAAGTCTCAGAGTGGCTTACAATCTCCTTTCCCTTCCCCTCCGCACAACAGACACCCTGTGAGGTAGGTGGGGCTGAGAGAACTCTGACAGAAACTGCTCTTTTTCCAGAACAGCTGTGTCAGAATTGTGGCTTGCCCACGGTCATCCAGCAGGTGCAAGTGGAAGAGTGGGGAATCAAACCCAGTTCTCCCAGATTAGAGTCCGCACACTTAACCTCTACACCAAACTGGCTCTACCACGCATAGGGTTCCCATCCTCCAGGTGGGGCCTGGGGATCTCCAGCTTTTACAACTGATCCCCAGCTGACAGTGATCAGCTCCCCTGGAGAAAATGGCTGCTTTGAAGGGTAGACTCTATGGCATTGTACCATGCTGAGGCCCCTCCCCTCCCCAAACCCTACCTTCTCCTGGCTCCACCCCCAAAGTCCCCAGGTATTTTCCAACCCGGACTTGGCAACCCTAACCACGCACTTAACCACTACGCCAAACTGGAACACGCAGGATGCAGTTACAGGCCTGGAAGTGATCCCAGAGAGTTTAGCTCAGCTATGATTACAAAGGACAGGCAGATCTTTAGTCAAGATAACTGGCTCAGGTCAAGTTCTTGTCTTGGCATCTCGTATGGCAATGACCTTCAAAGCTCTTACATGGTCTGGAACTAAATTCTGGAACTTCCTACTTTCCTTTACACCTGCCTAATTTACTCTGGTCAGCATCTAAAACCAGGTGAATGTGCCACCCATGATGTAAGGCTGCTGGGTTGCCAACCTCCAAGTGGGGCCTGGAATTCTTCTGGAATCACAACAGATCTCTAGCATACAAATATTAGTCCCCCCGGAGGAGATGGCAGCTTCAGAGGGGTACTCTATGGCATCAGATCTCCACGGAGCTCCCTCCCCTCCCCAGATTCTCCCCCAAATCTCCAGGCATTTCCCAAGCTGGAATATGCAACCTGGAGTTGGAAAGCCAATGCAGTGTAGTGGTCAGAGTGTCAAGACTAGGAACGGGGAGACCCAGGTTCAAATCCCCACGCTGCCATGGAAGCTTGCAGATGCCTAACCTACCTCACAGGGTTGTTGTGAATATAAGAAGGAAGAGATGGGAATGACGTAAGCCAGAAGTGTTGAACTCATTCGTTTCAAGGCCCGGATCTAAGTAATGTCACTTTGTTGGTTCTGGCCATGTGTGCCATAAAACTTAATGCCAGGTACCAGAGATATAAACTATAAAGGGCAGCAGTTGGTAATCTTCGAGTTGGTGTATCCTCACTGCAAGGCCCCGTGGACTGGGAGCGGGGTGCAAAGGAAAACCCATATGGGTGGACTGGAGAGCCAGCAGTACAGCACTGGGCAGATGATCCCATACTGCTTGACTGCTGTAGATGAGGTGGTTCTGCCAGGGCTCATTTCGTAGCAGGAGCTCCTTTGCATATTAGGCTACACACCCCTAATGTAGCCAATCCTCCAAGAGCTTACAGAGCTCTTCTTACAGGGGCTACTGTAAGCTCTTGGAGGATTGGCTACATCAGGGGTGTGTGGCCCAATATGCAGAGGAGCTCCTGCTACGAAATGAGCCCTGTGTTCCGCCATGCTGAAGCCACAATCGGAGTGGATCTGCCCACTCCTCCCCCAAACAGGCTCCTGTTCCCTCTCTTGCACTAGTAGCTTGCGGGCCACATAAGAGCTCTGGACAGGCCGGTTCCAGGCCCCAGGTCTTATGTTTGAAACCCCTGATGTAAGCTGTGTTGGATCACCATTGGGAAGAAAGGTGGAGGATAAATGAAGTAAATAGATTCTAAAGAGGGGGGGGGGGCAGGCTAGATGGGGCTTTTTCTGTACCAGTGCCTTATGGAACATCTTCCCAGTTTTCACAGAAATTTGGCTAGTGCTGAACATGGTAATTTTCCATGGTAGGTAAAGACGCACTTGCTAACCCAGGCTTCCTGTGAATTACGATTTTATCAAGTGTATTTCTTTAAGCCAGTAGGGTTGCCAAGTCCAGGTTGGAAAATACCTGGAGACTTTGGGGGTGGAGCCAGGAGAAGGTGGGGTTTGGGGAGGGGAGGGGAGGGGCCTCAGCATGGTAGAATGCCATAGAGTCCACCCTTCAAAGCAGCCATTTTCTCCAGAAGAAGAAGAAGAGATTGGATTTATAGCCCGCCCTCCACTCCCCAAGGGAGTCTCAGAGCGGCTTACAAATTCCTTTTCCCTTCCCCTCCCCACAACAGACACCCTGTGAGGTAGGTGGGGCTGAAAGAGCTCTTTCCCAAGCTGTCCTTGAGGGAACAGCTGGTACAGAGCTATGGCTTTCCCAAGGTCATCCAGCCAGGTGCAAGTGGAGGAGTGGGGAATCAAACCCGGTTCTCCCAGATTAGAGTCTGAGCACTTAACCACTACACCAAACTGGCTCTCCGGGGGAGCTGATCTCTGTCAGCTGGAGATCAGTCATAAAAGCGGGAGAAAAACTGGAGGCTGGCAACCCTATAAGCCAGTATTTTCGAGATTTTTATCATGTTTGTTAATTGTCTATAAATCGCCTACGGTGCCCTTGGTGGAGAGAATTAGAAGAGAAATAACGAAAATAAATAAATCAGGAGGATCCCAGTCATTCTGATTAATACCTGCGATCATGCAGAATTTGGCAAGTTCCACCTGTATCAAAACCATAGAGTTTTCAGCAATTCCTAGAGCTGCCGTATGTAACTTCCAGGATTTCCCCCCCAAAGTGACATTGTGACATAGCTAACATCACCAACAGAGCAATGGTAGGCAAACGTGGCTGCCGTAGGGAGCACCTGGTGACCCTGACACTCCATATTCTCTGCCCTCTTCCCCTTGAGGAGCCAGTTATTAGAAATTCCCAGCATTCTGGCAAACCACAGCTTGCCATTACATCAAAACCAGCAAACTAAGGCTTATTCTTGCCTGGCAAACCAGGATCCCGTAGATAAACCAGATCATAATCCTGATTTGCAGGGGGGATGACAAACCGTAGTTTACTGGTTCAGATGCGAGCAGTAAACTGTGGTTTGCTGCAAGACTGAAAAGTTCTCATTAGCTGCTTGCACAAGGGGAAAAGGGCAGAGTGGTGCACATAAGCCTGAGAAATCTTATATCTGAACCAAGTGAAGAACCAGAGAGCTAGCCAGATACAGGTATTCCAGAGGCATAATCCCATTGTGGCCTGAAACCAGCTTCCTTAGTGCTATTCATAATTTTGTATATGAAAACTATAGTTGATTAATATCAAAGCAGACTTCCCAAGCACACAGAGGGAGCCTCTCCACTGACAGACCTTTCTGCTTCAATTTTTTTTAAAAAATCTAAAGAATTGGATCTCATTAAATAAAAATGGAATCGGCAGCCTTTTCATACGGAGCTCAATACCCACTGAGAACGTCGATCCAAGATAAATTACACCGAGCTGCTGAAACAGAATAATCATCTGCAAGGGGAATCAAAGAACAGAAGCACTATTGTCTTCTCACACAAAAGCCAGCCCCAGTCGAGTGGAAAGATGATATCGCAAAGCACTTGAGGTTTGCCTGCGCCAGTTTCAGGTCGGCTCACATTTGGAGTATATGTTTATTCTAAATATTTTAAGGGTTTTGAATGTCCAAAAATGAAAAAGAAAACGCAATAGCCTGATCCAGTTGTGCATAGCGCTAAGAGTTGGGATACACACTGGTTAAAGGGCAAGACTAGAACTAGGGAAACCTGGGTTCAAATACCCATTCACACATGCGACTCATTTGAAGTGTAATTTCTAAACTGAACTGCATCTTTCTAAGCCAATCGACTGCAACAGACTTAGGGCCAAATTAGATGAAATGTTTTGCCAGGAATCAGTTAAGCGTTTCTCTGATGCTCTGTGCTTGCCAACTTCCAGGTGGGGCCTGAAGATCTCCTGGAATCACAACCAATCTCCAGACTATGGAGAACCGTTCCCCTAGAGAAAATGGCTGCTTTGAAGGGTGGGCTGTATGGCCTTGTACACTGCTGAGACCCCTTGGCTCCCCAAACCCCACCCATTCCAGGTTCTACACCCTAAATCTCTATGAATCTCCCAAACTGGAATTGGCAACCCTCCCCAATTCTCATCCTCTAAATCCAACAGCAGCTTGTAGACTGGGAGTAAAATTCCCAAGCATGTTGGGACCCAGTTTGGATCTGGACCACAGCACGGAGGGAAATCCCTGGAGATTTTGGGATAGAGTCTGGGGAAGGCAGGGTTCAGGGAAGGGATGGGCTACAGCTGGATATAATGCCCTAGAGTCCACCCTTCAAAGCAGCTGTTTTCTCCAAGGGGACAAATTTCCATCATCTGGAGATCAGTTCCAATTCTGACAGATCTCAAGGTCGTATCTGTCTGGAGGTTGGCACCTGGGGTTGCCAAGTCACTCATGTTTTTGCAGCGAGTTAGTCCCGTTCCAGGACTTTCACACATGCGCAGCTCAATGACATCACCTGGAGGTAAAGTCATCACATTGGGCACGTCGCTGGCCAATGCTCTAGCAATCAGCCTGGAAACTTTATGGTACCATAGAGTTTTCAGGCTGATTGCTAGAGCGTCGGCCCAAACCGAGCACTTTGGGGGTGGGGTTACCCCCACCAGCCTGATCCGGACCGGTGGATTGGGGGCCGTTTTGGCGGGGAAACCCCCCCCCTCCTGGGGGACCTGGCAGCCCTATTGGAACCACTATGGAAGGAGGAGGGGCTTCAGCCACTGACCTGAAGCAGCCTGGGGGTGTTATTTGCCCTGCTGGTGGCGTGGCTGCCATGTACACTAAATGCTGCACAACCCGATCCAACCCACGGCAAAGTGTATCATTTCCCATGGAACGGTGCAGTGCTGTTTAAAAGTACAATGTTGGTGACCTTGGCCTAGTCCCAGTCTCTCAGCCTCACCGAGCGCACAAGATCGTTGTGAGAATAAAACAGAGAAATGCATGTGCTGCCCTGAGTCCCTCAGACAAGATAAAAATGGGATTGATATTCAGACAGGTAACTCTTAGAAAATGTAAATTCTGCATTTAAGCACTTGATGGGCATCGGTAGAGAGTCAGATACTAAATCCAGCCTGCAGTTAACAACTGGAATGATTGCTGGTTTTCCTGTTCTTCTCCCCACACGGCTGCATTTGTGCTACTGCAGTAGCAACTGGATGCAAAAACATACAATCCCTAGCTGAACTGAGGCATAATGTCAGGAAATGCAGTTAAACTAGACAGAGATCATACAGGTTCCGATACATAAGGGGGAGGCACATAACAGAGGCTTATAAAATTATGCATGGCGGTTGGTGGAGAGAAAATTGAGGGTTTTTTCCTCTCTGCTTCAAAATACTAGAAGTGCTGTCAAGTCGCTTCCAACTTATGGCGACCCTATGAGTCAATGTCCTCTAGGGTTGCCAGCCTTCAGGTGGGGCCTGGGGATCTCCCGCTTTTACAACTGATCTCCAGCTGACAGAGATCAGCTCCCCTGGAAAAAATGGCTGCTTTGGAGGGTGGGCTCTATGGCATTGTACCATGCTGAGGCCCCTCCCCTCCCCAAACCCCACCTTCTCCTGGCTCCACCCCCAAAGTCCCCAGGTATTTTCCAACCCAGACTTATCAACCCTAAATTGTCCTCCAAAATGTCCTCTCATTAATAGCCTTGCCCAGAGGCATCCAGTAAAAATGATCTGGAGTGCACAAGAAGATTCAGACACATAATTTAAGAACGTAAGAAGAGCCCTGCCAGATCAGACCAATAGTGAATCTAGTCAAGCGTCCTGCCTCACACAGTGGCCAACCAGTTCCTCTGGACAGCCAATAACAGGGCATAGAGGCTGAGGCCTTCCACTGATGTTGCCTCCTGGCTCTGGAAATCAGAGGTTTAGTGCCTCTGAATATGGAGGTTCCCCTCAGTCACCATGGCTACTAGCCACCAGCAGCCATCACTACATCCACGGGCAGCGAATTCCATATTTTAATCACTCTCTGTGTAAACTAGTATTTCCTTTTGTCCATCCGGAACCTACTGGCCAACAGTTTCATTGGATGCCCTCAAGTTCTAGTATTTGGGGAGAGGTAGAAAAAGTTCTCTTTGTCAACTCTCTCCACTCCATGCATGATTTTAGAAACCTCTATCATGCCTCCCCCCCCCCCCCCCCCCCGGTTGTCTCTTTTCTAAACTGAAAAGTCCCAGACTCTTCAGCCTTTCCTCCTAGGGAAGGCACTCCAACCCCTTAAACATCTTGGTAGCCCTCCTCTGTACTGCTTCTCAAAATGTGACTAACTTATGGTGCTGGCTCCACTGGGATGTTTAGTTTTAACCGGGGATGGGTCGAATGTATGAGGAAGAAGTCCATTAGTAGCTGTCAGCCATGATGGCTGAGTGGGATTTCCCTGTTTGTATACCTTTGTATGCTGAGGCCGGGGATAACAAAAATAGGATTGCTGACTCTAAATTAGGAAATTGCTAGAGATTGGGGGGTGAAGTCTGGGGAGGGGCCTCAGCGGGGTATAATGCCATAGAGTCAACCATCCTAGAGGTGCCTAGACTCGTTTTCACTTTTTACATGATTATCCATCACATTCCTACATCAGTTCACATGACACAGCTTTTGCCTGATTTGGATTTTTGAACTACACAAATGTTCTTTTTGGAACCACACATTTTTTCTCCTGAAATAGCATTTTTGTGTTTGAATACACATTTTTAAAAGCCCTAGATACAGTTTTTTAGAACTGTGCCAATGTAGTGGTCAGAATTTGACCGGTAGGTGTAGGTTCAAGGGCGCTAGGTCTCTTCATAATTGGCTGGGCTGCTTCTGTCCTTAACTCTCAAGTGTATTGTGTAGGCACAAAAAAAGCAATCTAGCTTGTAATGAGCAACATGATACATAAGCCTGCAGCTTTAGAATTGAAGAATCAGAGACATTCCTGCAACCTTCCAACAGTAAGCAGCATCAAAACAAAACAAAAGATGTTTTGGTCCAGGGTCTTAAGACTGTAAAACCTTGCAAATAACAGATACAATTGTATTTTCAGAAAACAAAAGAATGGGTATATTCCAGACTATGTTCTTCTTGAGTCATCATGTATATAATGTAATCAGTCCCAAACATATTTTGACTGCTGCGTTGTACTTACGGAGGTTAAAAAATGAGAGGCAGTGAATCTTTTATTGAAGGCACTTGGTGGTTCTGAACTGGATAGGGCTGCCAAGTCCCCCCAGGGGGGGATTTCCCGCTAAATAGGTCCCCAATCCACCGGTCCGGATTCAGCTGGCGGGGGGAACCGCACCCCCAAAATGGCCACATCAGGCCAACGTGCCCGGCGCGATGACGTCATCACGCTGAGCACGTCACAGGGCGACGCTCTAGTAATCGCCCTGAAAACTCTGTGGTACCATAGGGTCCCGAACCAGGAGCAGGATTTCTCCACTCAAACTCATAAGTAACTTGGCAACCTAGAACTGGAGATCATAGAGTCATCAGATATTATAAAGTCAAAAAGGTTGTTCTTGACATTTGCCGTTGCACTAAGGTAAATGTTATCCTTTATAACAAGGGATAGAAATCTGAATGAAATGTGTCCATTTGCAGGGGCACATGGTAGGCCTGGAGATTTAAACGATATAGGTCAGAAAGGTTTGTATTGTGGGGCATCTTCAACATATTTACAAATCAGATATGGGAGATGGACAACCTGTACTGATATATTATGAAAATGGAGGGGAGAGGCTGTGGCTCAGTGGCAGAGCATCTGCTTGGCATGTAGAAGTTCCCAGGTTCAATTCCCAGCATCTCCAGTTATAAGGATCAGGTAGCAGGTAATGTGAAAGAGCCCCCCCTGACCCTCTGGAGAGCCACTGACAGTCTGAGTAGACAATTCTGACCCTGATGGGACCAATTAGGGTTACCAGCCTCCAGGTGGGGCCTGGGGATCTTCCACTTTTACATCTGATCTCCAGCTGACAGAGATCAGCTCCGCTGGAGAAAATTGCTGCTTTGAAGGGTGGACTCTATGGCATTGTACCATGTCAAGGCCCCTCCCCTCCCCAATCCCTGTCCTCTCCCAGATCCACCCCCAAAGTCTCCGGGTATTTTCCAACCCAGTCCTGGCAACCCTAGCACCAATGGTCTCTGATGTAGTATAAGGCAGCTTCATGTGTTCATGTGGAGAATGAAACCTAGTTATTTACCGAGATAACTCAGTATGGTAGGCCTGAGGATTTATCAGTAAAGATCAGAAAAGTTTCAGAAACATATACTACCAGCCAGGGTAAAAATCATCAGTGCGATTCAGTGGAAACACATAAACCAACTGGACCAAACAATCAAAATTTAAATAAGTATACTTTCTCCTCTGCACCCTCCCTCCCTGCAGTGTAATGAAAGAGAGGATATACAGCACCCACATTTGAAGACCAATTTGCATATTAAGCAGCGTTAATGTCCCTTGACAAATGCTACTTCTACACTTCCATTGTGACAGATGAGTTTTCATAACACAGGCTGGCTTACGATCTGTAAATGAAAAACAAAAACAAAAGGCCCTGCCTCTTAGCCTGGGGTTGCCAGCCTCCAGGTGGTAGGCTGGAGATGTCCTGGGATTACACCTGGTCTCCAGGCAACAGAGATCTGTTCACCTGCAGAAAATGACTGCTTTTCAAGGTGAGCACTATGGCACTATAACCCACTGAAGTCCCTCCCCAAAC
This sequence comes from Lepidodactylus listeri, assembly GCA_029233225.1. Taxonomy (NCBI): domain Eukaryota; kingdom Metazoa; phylum Chordata; class Lepidosauria; order Squamata; family Gekkonidae; genus Lepidodactylus; species Lepidodactylus listeri. The sequence goes on from JARCFY010000009.1 coordinate 16,596,058, forward strand.
CCTGCATCCAACACCAGCATACACCAAACAGGTAGGGTTGCCAACTTCCAGATGGCAACACAACAAGAGGACCACGGTGTAGATGGTAAAAAAAATATTAGCACTAAAGCACCGTGTAATAAACAATAATGTCAACTCAAACATTTTTTGTTTTTTTCTTCCAATATATTGGTATTTATAATGCTAATTTATTATTACACAATCACAATAAGTGCAAAGTAAATTAAATATAAGACATTCAAGAATTTCCCCCCCAAAAGTGCAGTGTTTGCCAATGGTTATAGGCTGACATGGAAGTCTAGACAAACTGAAGATGCAGGAAATTAGTAAGACGACGAGAGCCGGTGTTGACCTGTTTCTGCTGCCTTCCTCAGGTCTTATCTGATATACCTGGGTGCGCAATAGAACCGACAGCAGGATTTAAGAGAACCAGGAACATAAGTAATGTTTAGTATTTAATTTACTTTACAGTGATTGTGATTGTGTAATAATAAATTAGCATTATAAATACCACTATATTGGAAGAAAAAAAAATTGAGTTGATTTAAGGTTACATTATTGTTTGTTACGTGGTGCTTTAGTGTTAATATTTTCTACCTTCCAGATGGTGGCTGAAGATCTCCTGGGATTACAACTGATCTCCAAGTGACGGAGGTCAGTTCATCTGGAGAAAATGGACACTTTGGAAGGTGGACTCTATAGCATTATACTCCGCTGTGGTCCTTCCTCTCCCCAAACCCCACCCTCCTCAGGCTCCACCCCCAAAATCTCCAGGTATCTCCCAGTCCAGAGTTTGCAACCCTATTTTAGCCAACCCTAGCTTACAACGACCTCTCTGAACTGTTCACATCCCACCAACTACATCTTACTGATGAATAGTCAGCAAAGGTTTGGATACTTCTCCCGTAGAAGAGTTACCGTATCTTTTTAAATCATTCTGTGGGGAACTCATCCAAGAAGTCATATAGATCATTGAATGGAAGTATCTCATGCCAAGCCTGGAGTGGGGCGGGGGGAGAAGAGAAGAGAAACTGGTTTGTCTGACCAGCATTTTGTGTCAATTTACGGCCTGAGCTAGCAAGTCGGACAATGTGAGATGAGGGAGATATAAGGTACCTTCTTGGTCTGGATGCCTGCCCAGATATCATCTCAGAGCTGGGCTCTATAGAGGAGACGAGCCAAAAGAAAGCAAGCAGCATAGATAGATAAGCAGCCTCCAGGTGGGGCCTGGGGATCTCCCGCTTTTACATCTGATCTCCAGCTGACAGAGATCAGCTCCCCTGGAGAAAATGGCTGCTTTGAAGGGTGGACTCTATGGCATTGTACCATGCTGAGGCCCCTTCCCTCCCCAAACCCCCCCCTCTCCTGGCTCCACCCCCACAGTCTCCAGGTATTCTCCAACTCAGACCTGGCAACCCTAAGCATAGATGTCCTTATGTTACAGACACCTTCCTTCTGAAGGCCTGAACTGCAGAGGGAAGAACTCCTACCGTTCAAATCTGGGGAGCATTTTATTAAAATGAGACAAATGCCTATATGGGACTGGGGGGGGGGGGGGACACAGCATCCACTCAATCCCAAATCTCACTGTAGGGTTGCCAACCCTGAGTTCGGAAATACCTGGAGATTTAGGGGGCGGAGCCTAGGGAAAGGGGTTTGGTGAGCTATGGGATCTCAGTGGGGTACAATGACATAAAGTCCACTCTTCAAAGCAGCCATTTTCTCTGTGGGAACTGATCTCCTGGAATTGCAACCAATCTCCAGGCAACAGAAATCTCCAGACACCACCTGGAGCTTTGCAAGCTAGGGTTGCCAACCGCCAGGTGGTGGCTGGAGATCTCCTGCTATTACAGCTGATCCCTAGGTGACAGATCTGTTCACCTGGAGAAAATGGCCACAAGTTGGACTCAAGAAGAAGAAGGAGGAGGAGGAGGAGACTGGATTAACACCCCGCCCTTCACTACCTGAAGGAGTCCCAGAGAGGCCTCCAATCCCTTTCCCTTCCCCTCCCCAAAACAGTCACCCTGTGAGGTAGGTGGGGCTGAGAGAGCTCTCCTGAGAACTGCCCTTGAGAGAACAGCTCTGAAAGAACTTATGACTGACCCAAGGTCACACCAGCAACTGCACGTGGAGGCGTGAGGAATCAAACCCGGTTCTCCCAGATTAGAGTCCGTGCTCCTAACCACTACCCCAATGTTTTATTGCTGTTGTATTTTGAAATCTGTTTTAAATTGTTATATTGTCTAGGCACTATGTGTGCCGTTTGTAAGCCGCCTTGAGCCTGCTACCGGGGAGGGCGGGGTAAAAATGTGAATAAATAAATAAATAAATAAATAATCCTTCATAGAGCTACAAGTCAGACCAGCAGGGCTTTTTGTGTAGAAAAAGCCCAGCAGGAACTCATTAGCATAATAGGCCACACCCAACAGCAGAAACTCATTAGCGTATTAGGCCACACACCTGACAGCGCAGCTCCCTCCCAGGATCGGCTTCCCCAGGTGCCCCGCGGCTTGCAGGGCACATGGGGGACCCGAGGGAAGGAAGGCAGTTTCTGGATCGGCTTTGCCAGGCGCCCTACAGCTGCGGGTTTAAACTGCCTCCCTGGATCGGCTTGGCTTCCTCAGGTGCTCTGCGGCTTACAAGGCGCCTGGGGAACCCGAGTGGGGGGGAGTCTGTAGGTGTGGCCAATTCAGAAGCCAGCCGGAACTCCATTCCTGTGCGTTCCTGCCCAAAAATAGCCCTGCAGACCAGAACCAGTGGGTTGAAATTAAATCAGAAGAGTTTTCGGCTAAACATTAAGAACTTCCTGAGAGTTAGAGCGGTTCCTCAGTGGAACAGGCTTCCTCAGGAGGTGGTGGGCTCTCCTCCTTTGTAGGTTTTCAAACAAAAGCTAGATGGCCATCTGACAGCAATGCTGATTCTGTGAACTGAGGCAGATCATGAGAGGGAGGGCAGGAAGGGTTGCCTCAGTGCTTAGTTCTTGTGGCCCTTTCTTACATGCCCAGGGAAATGCCGATCACCACTTTGGGGTTAGGAAGCAATTTTTCTCCAGGCCAGTTTGGCTGGAGATCCTGGAGGTTTTTTGTCATCTTCTGGGCATGGAACAGCAGTCACTGGGGGTGTGGAGGGGGAAGTAGTTGTGAATTTGCTGCATTGTGCAAGGGGTTGGACTAGATGACCCTGAAGGTCCCTTCCAGCTCTATGATTCTATGATTCTAAGTTCAGACCAACTATGTATAGTTTCCTTCTTAGTGGATTGTATAGACTTGAATGCTGGCGGTTGTGGAAAACGTCTTCCAAAGATGTTTCCTTCCATCCATAGGCATCAACTTCAGGGGGGCTGGGGAGCTGGAAACCCCCCCCCCCCCGAACTCTTCCAGGATGTACTGAGCCTCCCTCGGAGACAATGGCCTGTAATGTCTCTGGCCCAGCCCCAGCCCCTCCCCTGCAAAATTGGAAAGTCTACGCCCTTGCCCATTTGTAAGAAAAGATGGCCTTGAGTCTTACTCCTCATGTTCAAGTCCTGCTCTTGCTGTTCTTTTCTATCAAACCTTTTACAGATAAAATGTGACAGCCCTTCCAGACCAAAAACAACAACACCAAACCTTCCAAAAATAAAAAAGTGTAGGTGTATACTCAGCAGAGAGAGAAGACATGCAGAGAACGTCAAGAATAGCAAATATTTTCGTCTTCAAAAAAAGAATTTAACAAAAAGCCTATTTCGGGGGAGAGGGAGTAGAAAAATGGAAGGAGACGACGGCCTTAAGAAAATTAAAAATGTGGTTCTCTTAGTCCGGAGCCTTCCTCTATCTGTGGTGGCAGGAGCTCATTAGCATAACTCATTAGCATACCTCATTAGCATATGCCACATCCCCTGACATCACCAGAAGTGTGTCAGAAAGGGAATGTCAGTTTCAGCCCCATTATACCCTATGGGCCATTGAAATCAATGGCAAAAACTCATAGGGTATATGAGGGGCTGGAGAAAAGGGGGTTTGAGGGAGAGGCTCCAAACTTGCAGGGTAGCTGATGGGGCCTCTCCTCGAAATACCCACCAAGTTTCAAGAAGATTGGACCAGGGGGTCCAATTCTATGGGCCCCCAAACAGGTTGTCCCATCCCCTCCATTGTTCTCTATGGTGGGAAAAAACGTTAACTTTTTTCCTCCCATAGAGAACAATGGAGGGAATGGGGGCAACCTGCTTGGGGGCCCGTAGAATTGGACCCCCTGGTCCAATCTTCTTGAAACTTGGTGGGTATATCGAGAAGAGGCCCCAGCAGCTACCCTGCAAGTTTGGAGCCTCTTCCTCAAATCCCCTCCCCTCCAGTTGCTTTTAAAGTTGCCGCTGAATTTCAGCGGCAATTCAGCAGCAGGCTGAATTAGATTAGAGAATCTGATTCAGCCCGTGGCTGCCCTAGTGGCCACTCCTGAGCTCCGCCTCGCTCCGGCCCCAACAGACCCCTGATAATTCTTATCTGTTAGCTATTGCACAAATTGTAATTGGGGGAAGTGTCGGCATATGGAGACCAAATATGCAGGCAAGATAGCAAGTGAGTCAGATAGATCATGGGGATCTAGGTGACAGCTAGATAGGTCACCTGACAGCCAGATTGCATCAGCCAGAGGAGGTGCAAGATGAATCAGCACTTCTTGCTGATTGGCTGTATGACTGCATATAATGAACTCTGTGCATGTCCAAGTGTGCCAGTCTTGGTATCCCCTTGCCTGCGAAGCACTTTGTCCGACTGTCTGGCAAGTGCCCTATAAGACTGTGTATATAGCTGTAAATAAATCTTTGTATATACTCTACTTCATCACGGCGTTCTGGACATTCTGTATATATACACCATCCTATCTGCGCCAACAGGAAGATGGAGCGACAAATCTTATCCCACAGTGCTGATGTGGCAAAAGAAATTATGGGACCACTCTGTGTTAGGGAAAATTACCTCTCATTCAATTTACTAATTAGGTTACTAATTTGGTAAGCTACCAAGAAGCATTTCAAAGCCTTTGGTTTCCAGTAATCGGTTATTTAACAGAAAGAAATATAATTCCGAATGATCCGTATTATCAAGACCTAATGTTCTCCTAAGAAAGTTTTGCTCAACATTGTGTTGTTATATGTGGACTGTAAATTTTGAAGTATAACTGACTCTAATGTTTGTATCATGCTTCAGTATTAAAAATAATAAAAATATTGCTAAAAAAAAAGATACTTCATGCCATCGTATTCCCCATTACTATATGTGGGTGTGAAAGTTGGACAATAAAGAAAGCTGACAGGAGTAGAGTTTTACGGATACCATGGTCCGTTAAAGAGACAAATCAGTGGGTTCTACATCAAATCAAGCCTGAACTGCCCCTAAAAGCTAAAATGACCAAACTGAGGCTATTGTACTTTAGTCACATTATGAGAAGACAAGAGTCACTGGCAAAGAGAATAATGCTAGGAAAAGTTGAAGACGGCAGGTAAAGCAGAAGACCCAACCTGAGATGGATTGACTCAATCAAGAAAGCCACAAACTTCAGTTGGTGAGACCTGAGCAAGGCTACTAATGATAGAACATTCTGGAGGTAATTCATTCTAGGGTCACGATAAATCAGAAGCGTCTTGACAGCACTTAACCCACACACACGCAGAGGGAGAGAGAAAGTTAGCTATGGGACCATCTCATTGTGGGCAGACAGTTGCACCAGGATCTAGAAGATATAAAATTATTTACCACCTGCTCTGTGTTGCTTGAGCACGTTCAAACGCAGCTCTACACAGCAAATACCAGAATTATTTTAAAGCACAGATTCTTTGTCGTGTGCAGAGTGAGAGCTTTATGCTGCACTGAAATGCGTGAGTCTTGTTTTGATCTTAAACATTTGTTATTCCCTTTATATGGTTACCAATTTAATTTTCTTGTTTGCTTGCTTGTATTTTTTTATTTTTAAAAAAAAAAACCAATGGAAAGGTTTTGAAAGATCTCTTTCATCTAAAAGAAATCAGCAGGAATAAAGCTATGCAGTATTTCTTTTTAGAGGAGAACACTCAAAGAGAGAAATTATCCTCCTTCCCTTATGATACTCGAACAAAGGTTGATGAAGGTGATTGGCTGTAGCTTCAGGACCAAAAAAAGAAGGTATTTCCCCATGCCATACATCATGACCAAAAGGAATTCATTACTGAGGGAAAGCCAGCAGGGGCTATTGCCAGTGTTCCCTCTAAGCTGAGTTAGTGTGAGCTAGCTCACCGTTTTTAGCCTCCAGCTCACAGATTTTTGTCTTCGCTCAGGAAGGATGGGTCCAGAGCAAACTAATTTATGCAGCAGCCAAACTGCTTGCTCACAACTTGAGTGCCAGTAGCTCACAAAGTAGAATTTTTGCTCACAAGACTCCACAGTTTAGAGGGAGCATTGCTATTACCAACCTCCTAGTCTTGTACCATCACCTGGTTTCTTGCTTAACAATTTAAAGTCACAAAAATATAGTAATCAATGCCATAGCGCCCAAAAGGCTCTAAATAAGTAACCCTCAGCAAAATACTTTTTTTCCTGCCCTCCAAGCCTTTGGAGATGCCTGAGCTTCTCATATGAGAAAAAAAAAATTTCTGCTTCCCAGGAGTATCCAGCACAAAGTCTTTAAAAATAGGTAAGTGCAAAGGATTTTAATCCAGAAGCTGATTAATGCAACAGATAAAGAACAGGCTTATCATTAGGGATTCGCATTGCCTGGAATGCCAAACATAAAAGAACATAGTTCTAAATTTAAATAAAAAGTAAGATCTCTTTGTTGTGTTATAATGGGAACAAGGCAAATACGTGCTTTACAGCGCTGCCCTAAAGACAGTTACACCCTTCTAAGCCCACTGATTTCAAAGGATTTAGAAGGGTCTAACTCTGTCCTGTATGGCTCAGCCTTGTCAGATCCGGAATAGGGTTCCCATCCTCCAGGTGGGGCCTGGGGATCTCCCGCTTTTACAACTAATCCCCAGAGATCAGCTCCCCTGGAGAAAATGGCTGCTTTGAAGGGTGGACTCCATGGCATTGTACCATGCTGAGGCCCCTCCCCTCCCCAAACCCCACCTTCTCCTGGCTCTACCCCCAAAGTCCCAGGTATTTTCCAACCCAGACTTGGCAACCCTAATCCGGGAAGCTAAACAGGGTTAGCCCTGGTTAGTACCTGGATGGGTGACCTCCAAGGGAGCTCAGTGTTGCAACGCAGAGCCAGGCAATGGCAAACCACCTCTGAATATCTCTTGCCTTGAAACCCCTACGGCAGGGATCCCCACACCCCTTGAGCCTGCAGTCTCATTTGGAATTCTGACAGCATGGTGAGCACAGAAACAAAATGGCTGCCACAAAATGGCCACCACAGGTGGCGGAGCCAGCACAAAACAATTGCCACAGCTTATCTTTAGTAACACAGTGCAGATCCTTATGCTGTGGTGACAGCTGCTGTCAAAGCAGGTTTTTAAAAAATCCACACGGTCAAATCAAATCTCCAGTAGTCAATCAAGAGTCCTCACTGGGTGAAAGCCCTACCTGGCCCTGCCCACTTCTTGGTGGGCACCAGAAATGGTATTGGCATCCATGACTTGACAGCAGTTTCACCAACAACAACTCTGTTTAGGAGGACTGCACTGTTACCCACCCCATTTCTGAACCTCTTGGATGAAGCTATTTCAAGATGGTCCCAGCCTAGGGTTGCCAGGTCTGTGTTGGAAAATACCTGGAAATGTTGAGGTTGGAGCCAGGAGAGGGCAGGGTTTGGGGAGGGAAGGGCCTCAGCAAGGTACAATGTCATAGAGTCCACCCTCCAAAGCAGCCATTTTCACCAGGGGAGCTGATCTCTGTCAGCTGGAGATCAGGTGTAAAAGCGGGAGATCCCCAGGCCCCACCTGGAAGCTGGCAACCCTATCCCAGCCACATAATCCCTGGGCTCCAGCTAACCCATGGCATCATTCCATTGTCATCCAAGGGAACAAACAGAAAGGGAGAGAGATTCCAAGGCCTGTCTGAAGCAAACAAAGCAACCTTCAGTATTGTGCAGAGAAGGGTCCCAGATACAGTGATGGAAACAAATCAATAACTTAAAAGTCAGAGAAACAGACTACTGCTAGAGGCACAGATTGTGCAAAGTCAATCAGGGAAGCTAATACAACATGCAGTTTCCATTCCCCACCTGATTAAGTCTGATTTAAATTAACAGATAGGACAGAATTCTTACTCAATTCCGCTCCACCTGGCAACATGGCTGATTAGCTTTCACATTGTGGAATTACAGGAGGAAAAGGTTTCGGTTACCTTGGTGACAGACAAAGGAACATGTACACCAAGACAGACAAGTCAACTTTACCATCTTGGAGTCTGGACAGTTTTAAAATCCAAGTTAGCACTGTGTTGAGCAGTGGGGCTGCCTTTGGTGCAAACCCGGAAGCTGCAGCTGGTGCAGAATGCCGCAGCCAGGCTACTGATGGGTCTCGCAAGGCGGGACCACATCAGGCCTGTGCTGGCGGCGCTGCACTGGCTGCCTATAGCATACCGAGTTCGCTTCAAAGTGCTGGTTCTTACCTATAAAGCCCTATATGGCCAGGGTCCAACATACCTTAGGGACCGCCTTTCTCCATACCAACCCCAGAGAGCACTACGGTCGGGGTCTGAACACAGGCTACGTGTTCCTGGCCCCAGAGACGCCAGGCTGGCCAGAACGAGGACCAGGGCTTTCTCGGTGGCGGCTCCTATCTGGTGGAACGAGCTCCCAGAGGAGATCAGGGCCCTGCGGGACCTGATGCAGTTCCGCAGGGCCTGCAAGGCGGAGCTCTTCCGCCAGGCTTTTGAATAGGAGCCGCCACCAACGATACTAGGATACCAGCTGACATCGCAACCATCTTGATGTGCCCTGGTCCAACACGGTCTCAGCGGTGGCCGAGGGGGGGAGGTAGATCTGCCACTTGGTCGCCATCGAACGCTGTTTTATGGAAGCTTTTAGGAGAATTTATTTGTTGAATGTTATTTATTGTTATTTATTGTAATGTTTTTAATCGATTTTACAGGTCAATGTACCGAACAGGCCTTTGGCCCATGTAAGCCGCCCTGAGCCCGCTTGCGGGGAGGGCGGGATATAAATACGAAAAATAAAAATAAATAAAAATAAATATAAAAGCCAGGGTCATCACACCTATCCCCAAATAGTATTGATAGGGTTGCCAGCCCTGAGTTAGGAAATACCCAGAGATATTGGGGGGGGGGGAGCCTGGGGAGGGCAGGATTTGGGGAGGAGAGGGACCTCAGCAGGGCACTGTGCCTGGCCAGGGAGCCAGTTTGGTGTAGTGGTTAAGTGCATGGACTCTAATCTGTGAGAACCGGGTTTGATTCCCCACTCCTCCGCTTGCACCTGGCTGGATGACCTTGGGCAAGCCATAGCTCTGTACCAGCTGTTCTCTTAAGGACAGCTTGGGAAAGAGCTCTCTCAGCCCCACCTACTTCACAGGGTGTCTGTTGTGGGGAGGGGAAGGGAAAGGAGTTTGTAAGCCGCTCTGAGACTCCAAGTGAGTGGAGGGCTGGATATAAATCCAATCTCTTCTTCTCTTCTTCTTCTTAGAGTCCACCCTCCAAAGCAGCCATTTTCTCCAGGGGAACTGATCTTGGTCATTTAGAAATCAATTGTAATAGTGGGAGATCTCCTGGTGTAACTTGGAGGTTGGAAACCTTATGGGATGATGACCGCTAACTTAGATGGCTCTTTTAAAAAACTGACAAAAGCATGGATGATGGTTCTGTCAATAGCTATTCACCACAGCAGTGTAATGGAATTCCCTTGTTCAAAAGAAATGTACTTCAGAGTATCGGACACTTGGTGATAAATGGATGGGGGTGTTGGTGGCCATCTTTATGCTATAGTGCCCAGAAAAATCTGTCTGGCCAGCGATAGAAACTAAGCACAGACAGGACAGATATTGATCTCATCCAGCATTGTACAGGAAGAATAAAACAATCCGATAATTACAGCACAATCCGAAACAGGGTTATACTCTTGAAGTGAATGGGCTTAGAAGGTTGTAACTCTGCTTAGGATTTTACTATGAGGAAACCTGAACCATTAGATGATTTCCCCCTTTCTTTCATACTGATCCAGGATAACTGAGTGGAAATTTCTGATTAGGCATAATTCCTGAGTCGGCATTTGGAACACTGTGTGCAGTCCGGGTTGCCGTATCTCAAAAGGGATCCTGTAGAGCTGGAAATGACAATAACGCTAGGAAAAGCTGAAGGCAGCAGAAAAAGAGGAAGACCCAACATGAGGTGGACTGACTCTATAAAGGAAGCCACGAGGGCCTTCAGTTTTTAAGACCAGAGGAAGGCTGTTGACGAGTGGACGTTTTGGAGGACATTAATTCATAGGGCTGCCGTATGTCTGAAGCGATGGCACTTGATACACACATCTCAAAAAGGATCTTGCGGAGCTGGGAAATGTACAGAAGAGGGCAACCAAGATGATTTAGGGGTTGGGGCACCTTTCCCATGAGGAAAGGCTGAAGAGCAGTGTTCCCTTTAAGCTGAGTTAGTGTGAGCTGGCTCACAGTTTTTTAGCCTCTGGCTCACACCTTTTTGTCCTAGCTCAGGAAGGATGGCTCCAGAGCAAACTAATTTATGCTGTAGGCAAATTGTTTGCTCACAACTTTAACGCCAGTAGCTCACAAAGTAGAATTTTTGCTCACAAGACTCCAGAGCTTAGAGGGAGCATTGCTGAAGAGTCTGGGACTTTTTGGTTTAGAAAATAGATGACTAAGGGGGGACATGACAGAGATTTATAAAATTATGCCTGGGGCAGAAAGAGTGGGTGAGGAGAATTTTTTCTCCCTCTCTGTAAAAATCCTAGAACTTGAAACTGATGAGTGATAGATTCAGGATGGACAAAAGGAAATACTTCTTTACTTGTTGAGGGATTAAAACAGAAGACACTGTCAGAGGATGTAGCAATGGCCACAAGCATAGATGGCTTTAAAACGGGATTAGATAAATTCATGGAGGAAGTGGCTACTGCTAGCCATGTTGACTGAAAGAAACTTCCGTGTTCAGAGGCAGTAAACCTCCGAATACCAATGCTAGGAGGCAACACTGGAGGAAGCCTTTGGCCTCTATGCCCTGTTGTTGGCTCTCCGGGGCAACTTGTTGGCCAGTGTGTGAGACAGGATGCCAGAGTAGATAGACCACTGGTCTGATCCAGCAATGCTCATCTTAACTTCTTATGTTCTTAATGAGTATTCCTACACAAATGACTTCCTATTTTAGCCTCAGTTTTCCCAGTCGGTAAAAAGTGGATATTAGGGCTTAGCCCACTTATCAGCAAATGCAACCCCCCCCAAAAAACATACTGTCTTTTATGTGATAGCCTTCTTCCTATAAGAAAACAAAAGCCCAATATCCAGACTTCCCAGTGTCCTGGGGTGGGAGGAGAGTGTTGCTGAAAGAGGATTGCTGTTTCTCCCTTCCTTTAAAAAAAAAAAAAATTAGGAATACAGTTCAGCATAGGGTTGCCAACCTCCAGGTGGCATCTGGGATCTCCCACTGTTATAATTGATCTCCAGACAACCAAAATCAATCCCCCTGGAGAAAATGGCTGCTTTGGAGGATGGATTCTATAGCATTATACCCTGCTGAGGTCTCTCCCCTCCCCAAACCCCACCCTCCCCGGGCTCCACCCCCAAAATCTCTGGATATTTACCAACCTAGAGCTGGCAATCCTAAAGATGGCGCATACACAGCCTTCAAATAACCAATTAAATTACCAAACGGAAATGAAAGCAAAAGAGTCACAAACCAACATGGCATTGCTTTGTGGGTTGGATATATTCTAGGAACCATTTTTGTCCGTCAAAAAAATGCCGTATGAGCATTCCTGAACTGTTGTGACATAGAGGAGGAGAGCACAGCCTCTGAAAGTAAATGGGAGGCTTAAGATCCAATGGACACATTCAGAACTATCACATGTCATGTTAGTCCTTCCTAGATTGCGCCACTAGAGTGTGTGCAGGGAAGGAGGTCCATGCAAAAGAAATGAAGAGGTCCTGGGACAGCCGTTGCTGGTTACTGCAGTAGCAAGAGTTATTGCACCCAAGGAAAACCCGGAGGTGCAGGTTGACAAAGGCAAGCAATGGCACTGTCCATGGGGAAATGAGGGGGAAAGAGAGGGCAGGCAGGGATCATAGCATCCATAAGCCAGAGACACAAAGGGAACAGTTTGTGTGCATTAAGGCCCACAGGACCCTATGCATGAATGACCTCCAAAACAGTTTAGTGTCACTCAAAAGTGGCGACGAGGCTGTCCTCAGCCAGATCGCTCAGGCTTCAAAACCTGCCTGGTTGCTTCTCTCGATCCTCTTTTGCCCTTCAGAACCCTTCTTCCTTGACGCCTTCCAATTTAAATCCACCAACCTAAGAGTGCACAACTGAATTTACTCTCCTTGATCATCCTGTCTTTCCCCCACCTTAAAGGGATGATAGGGATCTTTCCTTTTGTTTATGTTAAACCAGCAAAGTGTCATGGGCATTAACAGACATAATTTATTAAAATAATAATTTTTACATGCATGGTCAGTAAGTGGCGGCATGGGGGAAGCATTCTCAACATGCTCAGAGGCATACTTCCCATCCTGTAGATGGAAGGGGAGAGTCATGTCTAAGGAAACGAATCCAGGTTTAGAAGTTGGTTTCTAAGGTGAGTCCTGACTCTTTTTTTTTAAGAATTATCACAAGCAGACAAATGGTATCGCCATGATACAACAGACAAGACTAATGTAGCAAGCCAAGTAGTATCCAGAAATCAGCAACAAAATCTACAGTAGCAGCAGGAAATGGAGACTCTGTACGGCTGTTACGGCCTAATCCGGCCCAAAAGGTCAGTGCTTAGCAATTTTCCTGATGGCTTCCAGAGCTGCAACTGACTGACATTTCCATTCCTGTCCTGGGTTCTTTCATTGAGGGTTTTATTTGTGCTTCCATTCAGAAACAAAATTTAAAAGTAAGCCAGCCAGACCAGTGCTAGAGAGCTAAAAATAAAAAAAAAATCTCTTGTAAGAACAGCCTCCCGACCACCCTGATCCCAAACTCATATTTCTCGTAAAACATTAAATCAATGGGACTCCCTCCCCCCACCTCCATAAGTGACTTTAGAACCAGGGGACAATTTCTGTATTAATCCCCCCCCCCCCCCATTCCAAGTAACACATTTAGGCATAGAGTTACCCCCAACGTGCGCACACCAATTTCCCACAATAACTCTGAGAGCAGCTGTAGATATTTCGCCACACATCCAGCACATACTAGGGCACTGTCAAAAGTGGGCGTTCACAAGATCAGCAAACTGACTGTTCTCCTTTCAAGCATTCTTTTATCCCGAACAATCAAGGTGATTAAAAGGTGGATTTCCCCTCGATTCCACAATTCTGCCGGTTTAAGAACAAAATGGGTGATTCCAACTGACCTTAGGAAATATCAAGGATGCAAACATTTATTCTGGATTGCATCGACGTCGCGAACGTACCGCCCCATGGCAGGAAATTTCCTGAGCCGAAACAGAACCGAGGCCTCAGAAGTAACCCCTTAAATAAAAAAAACTGGTTCTCTACCAAAGGGAAGCCGACCCAAATGAGGCCTGGTATTAAACGAATTAATCCCCTGGGGATCAGACAGAGACTCAAAACCAACCCCTGTATTCCAGATGACTCTTCACCAGAGCGTGACCAGCCACTGGGGAAGAAAACCAAACCAATGATCTCCTTACCCCAGATGAGAGTGAAGAGATGGCTTCTGGGGATGAGGACCAGGGAATACACCGCGCCGGCATGGAGCAGGGTCATCAGAATGACATTCCTCCAGACAATTTCTTGCGGCTGCCCAACTTTCCCTTTGTTTCTGGCTGCCGTGGATCCCGGGAAGGCTTCTCCTCTCCCGTTGCAGGAAGGCATCTTTCCTTCTCTTCCATTGCAGGAGGGCATGTTCCCCTCTCCATCCATCATGCTGTCGGCTCCTGGGTTTGACATGGCTGAAGGGAGACCGGCAGGCAGGGAACGATGGAAGACGGACAAAGCCAACCGGAGGGATTCTCTCTTTTATGGCGGGGGGGGGGGGGATGATGATCAAAGGCTATTGATGCTTTTAGCCTTTTGTGGGGAGGTCAGATTTCTTATTTTCTCCTCCTCTCTCTCTCTCCCCCTTTTTCCTGATCTGCTTGGCTCAGGACTGCTTTTTGAACAGGGTCTACTCTATGGACGAGAGTCCCCGAGTGCAGCATCTGTTGCTAGCATCTCATCTATGCTGCTGCTGCTGCTGCTGGAGGCAGAGCCGAACTCCGCACAGCAACAGAGGATGAAAAAAAGAGGGGGGGGGGGAGAAAGAGAATGAGAGAAAAGACCTGCATAGCTACAGCCAATCAGAATCACATGCGGTGCTCTTAAAGGTGGGGGGAGAGGGAAGGGAAGGGAAGGGAAGGGAAGGGAGAGACAGAGAGAGTTACAGCATCTCTGTCCACTGTTGCCACATATTGGCCAGACTGAAAATTTATTATATATGTTTCTTTCATCCAACAAAGGGAACACAGGCGAGCTGGGAGGTTTCATGGCAGCCGGGGGTTATTTTCAGGCAAGGCCTTGAGGTCGTCTTTGCCAGGAAGCTGGGGATCCTCAGGATGGTGTCACCGAAAATCTTTTCCCGAATACGCTGCTGCCACATGTACTGAATGCTAGCCCCACAAATTAGTGTCTGTTTGCCATCCACCGACGCTTACCCAAAGCACTCTACCCATCAGACACTGCACTGGGTGTCCAAAAAATCCGGCGTGTTTGGCAAGGACGCCAACTTAATGTAAGAAAGGTCTAGAATTGTGTTCAGGATGATGGTTTAAGGGGCAGGGAGGCAACCATACAGGTCCCGGCATCATATCGGGTGGCCGTAAGGAAGTCAAGCACCAATTCCTGCGAGGTCCAACAAATCCCTCTACTCTTGAATGTTTTTAACTGTTGGTTTGATTTTGGTACTTACATTAAGCTCTGGTTTTACCTTGTTTCAGTGGTGCACTTGTGTGTTGGTTTCAATGGCTTTTAAGGCAACGTTTTAATTTGTATGTTCTGATTTGTTAGTCACCTTGCTGGCTCTATAGGGACAGAAAGACCTGGCAGTTTACTGGTGTCCTGCCCCTTTCGACTCACAATCTCACGGAGACACAAATAAAAGGAAACATGGAATGTTTCCTGCCCTACCTCGGCTTTAGCATCCTGAAGTAGCTCTCATGTTCTTAAAGGAAAGGGCTTCCCATGATGGAATCATTTAAAACCTGTAACAGCAATGCAAGGCTTAACACTCACTTTTACTGGGCGGGGGGACGACGACGTAAAACATTGCTTTTCACATCCCCTGGCTTCAGCTGGGAATCTAAAGGATAAGAAGATTTAATACTCTGTTTGCATTTGCATGGATCTTTTGTGTCATAACAAGTCATATGGAACGCAGAATTTTGTTTTAAACTTTTTAAAACGCACAACTGTACCTTTCCTCACAAATGTCACTTTCAGTGCTGTCCTACGGAATTCTATGCATACTGACATCAGTGGACTTAGGAGGATGTACTGTGACTATGCTTCGGATGGCATTTTTTCCTCTCCCAGCTGCTATCCCCACCCACTCTTTATGGCCCTTAACATAACCCTCAGATTTCCAGCAGTGGATGAGCCTAGGGCTGCCAGGCTCCAGGTGATAACTGGAGATCTTCTGGGATTACAGCTGATCTCCAGGCCATAGAGATCAGTTCACCTGAAGAAAACGTCTGCTTTGGAAAGTGGACTCTTTGGCATTACACCCACTGAAGTTCCTCCCTTCCCCAAACCCTGCCTTCCTCAGGTTCCATCCCCAAAATCTTCAGGTATTTCCCAAGTGAGAGCTGGCAACTCTAGATGAACCATTTCTGGATTATTCACAGGGATCTTGAACAGACAGCATCCCTTAAGAGATGCTGTAGTTGTGTTTTCCATATCAGCAAAGTTTTCCTTGGGAAATTACTGGGTTTTTTAATAGCTCTCCCCCCCCCCCCCATTCTGAGATTGTGTTCTGTGGCACTTTTTTTGATAATGCCTAGAATGTCTGACTTTATTAGACTATTATTTGTTGGGAACTACAAAGAAGTTTCTTACTGAACACAAGGGTTTAATGAGTCTTTGATAATTTTTGCATTCTAAATTTGGCGTTCTCCTGTGGATGTTTAAAGAGGTGTGATGTATTAAGAGAAATTCCTGTTAATTGTTCATTAGCTCTGAGTGAAGACTGAGTGGAAATTTTAATTCTGCTTTATAAAATGGTTACTATCATGATTTCTGTTTAACACCTACCTCACAACCTACGTCACAGGATGTCTGCTGTGGGGGGAGGTAGGGAAGGTGATTGTAAGCCGCTCTGAGACTGTCAGGTAGTGAAGGGCAGAGTCAGGGGCGTCATGTTTTGAAATCCGGGGGGGGGGGGGGGCTCATGCATGCGCAAACTGCACGCGCACTCTGAAACGATGCAGCCTCCCCCCCCCCCCCTCCCGCCGGCTACTCTTCCCTCCTTCCCTCTCCCTCCTGGGGCTCCGGGCGAATGGGCATTCGCCCGGAGCCCCAGGAGGGAGAGGGAAGGAAGGAAGGAGGGAGGAGTGGGTACAGGGGAGCCGGGCAGGGGGGGAAGAAAGAGGCTCTGGCAGCAGCGGACAGTCGGCCGGCCAGTGGGCCTAGGAAGGGCCCGGGGAGGCAGCGGGGGGGGGGGGAGAGGCGGCGGCAGGCGCTCCGTTTTGCCAGGGGGCTCAGTCCTCCCCGGGAAATTTTGGGGGTGGCCCAAGCCCCCCCCCCCCCCCCCCCCGGTAGCTTACGCCTATGGGCAGGGTATAAATCCAATCTCTTCTTCTCCTTGGGTTATATGCCCTGTTAGTTTTTGCTTGAAATTCCTTTCCAAAATATTTTATTACAGCAGTGAAAAGCAGTGACTAGCTTTCCAAGAGCAACGAGTTCTGTGGCACCTTAGAGACTGCCAAACTGTCAAATTGGCCTGCCAAAATCCCCAGGAATTTCCTGATCTGGAGCTGGCTACCCCAGCACCTTTGCTGATGCTCTTTGAGTGACTGTATTTGGCTCCTAACAGCTGTCAACTTTGATAAAGATTCTTTCTCCAGATTCCATGTCCAAATTCTTCTGTCGTAGGCTTTATTCTGCAACACTAGGGAGTAAAGCTTGTGAAAACACCCTGAGACTCGCCAGTTAATGTGCATATTGAGTACACGTATTCTCGCGTAGTCTGACTGATGTGATGTTAAATGATCACTGGGTTTGGAGAAGCTTTCTTGCAGGGATCAATAACAAGTCTGATTCCAGTTGTTAAAAGAAGACCTCCATTCTTTATCTGCTAGATAGTATGTTAAAGCAGGGACAAAAGAACTGTTTTTATAGTGGTGCTGTGCACTGCTTTCCCCTAGCTTGAGGGGGCATCAGAAGGGAAAGGGGAGCAGAAAATGTGGTCAACAGTGTTTAGAGAAGCTGCTTTTGAAGCACAAAATAACCCACCCTGAAAACGATTGCTGGGAAGATAGCGCAGCGCATTCCTTCACCTTTAGAGGCATTAAACAATTAAAAACTGACCTCTCCTATTCCCCCCCCACTATATAAAGGAAACCTTTCCTGGCAGCCAGGAAAAAGCGGGGGAGGGTGGAAAAGCCAGGCTGTGCTGAAACAAATCTCAAATGCAACAGAGGGCAATTCAGCTATGGTGTGCAGCACCATAAGTGTGTCTCTAGACAAAGATGATTTGCAGGAAGTGTATTACTGCTATTTATTATGGCATGTCCTGGAGGCTAGGCTATTTTTAGCTCTATCTGCATGGAATTCTTGGTGGCAACATTAGTTCTAATTGTGTCTAGTTCTTTTGTATCAAAATATGTAAATTGTTCTGATTGTTTTATTAAGGCAAAGGAGGCCATATATAAACTTGGAGATCAATTCAGAATGCAACGGGTAGGTTTAGACTCAGAGTGGCTCAGTTCCAACAAATGCAACGCCACGGTTCCTTTAACTGTGGTTAGCGCGTGAAGTCAAGATTTAGCTCCCAACCATTCAAGTCCTGGTTTGAATTTGAACCAGCACAGATTAAACCATTCAGATACTGCACGAAACCATTGTTAAGCCTAACTGCAGTTAATAAACCAATTTCTGTTCTTGGTTTGATGGATCTATATACCTGTTCCTCAAGCGTGGCCCTTTTCTGTGGATACCTAAATCTGTGGACTGGGGCCATCCTGACGGAAAGGAGATTTTTCCTCCGAAGTTGGGGGACCCCCTCAGGTTTGCAGACAAATCTTAAAATTTTAAGAAATACATGGGAGAGTTAAATTTCCTCCCAAACAGAAACATGATATGCAAATCCTGCCTGCAGTCACTATGATTCCCAAGGTGGGAGTAAGAAGTGGGGGGGGATAATGTCTGAGGGAGGGGGAGAGAAAGAGGGGAAGGTTGAGAAGGGGTGTGAGGAAAGAGAGGTGGACATTGAGAAGGGCTGGGGGGTTAGAGGCGAGAGACTGACATACAAGGGGTGAGGGGAGAAAGGTGTGTGAGAGAGGATTGCCAGAGAAAGGGGTGAAGGAAGATTGACATAGAAGAGGTGAAAGGCAAAAGGGGGTGAGGGAAGGAAACAAAGGTGTGGGAATGACCCCTCCCTGCAAGTTTCTTGTGGGTCCCCACTTAACTAATCACAGTTAGCAGAGTGGCCTGCATTCAGACAACCACACTAAACCCGGTTAAATTACATCATGGTTTTGTAAGAGGTCCAAACCAAGGCATTTTCTCAGAAGTAGGGATTGTAGCCGGAACTACAGGACACTGTGTAGGGCATGCGTGCAAATGAAGGTGGAACGTCATCTGCTAAGGTCAAAAATTAGCCCCCTGAGCAGGGCACAACAGTGTCTAAAGGAATGCCGAAGGTCAAGGAGAGCCTAGAAAACAGACATTTTGCTTCTCTTGTCCTGTTTTCCTTCACCCCAACCCAAGAACACCTTTGGACATACATCTGATTTGTTTACCTGTTAGAACTGAGCAGTTTCTGCATCGCTGGTAGAAGCGCTCACCCATCCAGGAAGATCTAATTCCTGTTTTCTTTAGGGCTAAAATGTTTGGGGGTATAATTTGATACTGTCAAAACGATCATCCAGAGGTCGACTTTGTGTACTCAAGACAGGATAAGAATTAAGGCCATCTAGCTCTCCGTTGATATTTTACTAAATGACGCTGCTCAGTTTTTACTTGATTAACTGGCCTCATTTTATCTACTGTGTCACATTACAGAGCTGGGGGGGGGGATGACAGTGCTTCTGTTGTTCTATATAGTGCTGCGGGATTTGTTAATATGGAGTTCATGAATGTCAGGATGACCCAGATTCACAGACCAATGAAAATAGTTCACTGGAGCTAGAGGACATCTGGCTGGCAGAAAGTGACAGAGACGGTCACACACATCCCTGTGACACTTCACAACACTGGCAAGTTATTCGCAGATCGAAAACATGGTAAAACACATACTGATCCTTCAAGGAGAATTATCCCATAATACAATAACGTTAGATCCATCTTCATGAAATGCAGATCCAGATTTGAGAAACGTGGCGGCGAGGATTTCCACAGAGCTCTCCCCGCTTCCGATGTTTGTGGCACTTACCTGTTAGAAGGGAAAGCACAGCAACTCCATGCTGAAGAGCGAATGGCATGCCTGCTGTTATTCACATCTGGGGCAGAGAGGAGGGAGCCAGCGTACCTGCACATCTGGCAGAGCAGTGGATCTTCCAGAGGTTGAAAACTCCAGACTCTGCTCTATTGATTTGTTGAGGAGCAGAGGGGTTTTCAGAGCAAGCACATCTGTGGCTAAGAGACTGAGCTGAGAATCAGAAAGTTCCCTTCCCAAATCTAACTTCCAGCGTGAACTCACCAGGTGGGCTTAATTGTGAGGTACTGTTCCTTTAAGCTTTACCCGCTCTTGGTTTTTATTTCCCTTCTCTGGATTCCAAAGAGATGAGCTTAACCCCTGCTTCATTGCTGTGCATTCTTGAGAAAAATAATGTCTGTACCAACGAGGCCACATTTGATTTTGTTTGCTCCATTTATAACCCCACCTTTCTCCCCAAAGCAGCTTACATTGCTTTCTCCTCCTCCATTTTAAATAGCTTTAGAATGTGAATTTTATTCTTTTGCAGTTTGTTAGCTGCCTTGGTGGCCTTGGAAGGCAGAAAGGCGAGACATAAATTTTGTAAATAAAAATAATAATTTGATCCTCACAACATCCCTGTAAGGTGGGTTAGGATGAGTGTGTGTGTGTATGACTGGCTCAGGGTCACCCAGCAAGCCTCCATGGCACAGCAGGATTCAAACCTAGGTCTCCCAAATCTGGTCTTCTAACCACTGCACTACACTGGCTCTTAATATAATATTAAACAAGCCGCTATTTTTCATCCTTGGCACCTGTGATACAGGGATAATCAGTACAGATCCACACCACAGGTTTGCTGTAAGGATAATCGGAATAAATGCGTATTGAGCATTGGAATACCCTAAAATGCTACATAAATGAGAGGCAAGCTTGTATTATGATAAAAATTATTATAGGTTGTTTTTGCATTTTTTATGTGTGTTTGTATGTGTGTGTGTGTCTATGCCTGGAAGTTATGGCAACCTCTGGCAAATCATACTGGGGCACGAAGGATGTTCAGAGAAGTGGCTCGATAGCCTGCCTCTGCCTCCCAGCCCTGGTATTCTCTGGAGGTCTCTCATCCAAATACTTGGCAGGGTCGGCCCTGCTTCGCTTCTGAGATCAGATGAGATCGGCCTGGCCTGGGCTATCCAGGTCAGGGCAAAATTATTACAGTTTTAATAAGAGTTAATGACAGTATGTGTGTGGAAAGTGCCGTCAAGTCTCAGCTGACTTTTGGTGGCCCCGTAGGGTCTTCAGGGCAAGAGCCGAACAGAGGTGGTTTGCCCTGGCCTGCCTTTGCGTAGCATCCCTGAACTTCCTTGATGGTCTCCCATCCAAGTACTAACCTGGGCCAACCCTGCTTAGCTTCTGAGAGCAGAGAAGATAGCCTGGAAGAAGAAAGAAGAAGAAAGAAGAAGAGGAAGAAGAAGAGGAGGAAGAGGAGATTGGATTTATACCCCACCCTTCACTACCCAAAGAAATCTCAGAGCAGCTTACAAACACCTTTCCCTTCCCCTCCCCACAACAGACACCTTATGAGGTAGGTGGGGCTGAGAGAGCTCTGACAGAAACTGCTCTTTTCCAAGAACAGCTGTGCTGGAACTATGGCTAGCCCAAGGTCATCCAGCAGGTGCAAGTGGAGGAGTGGGGAATCAAACCTGGTTCTCCCAGATTAAAGTCTGCGCACTTAACCACTACACCAAACTGTCAACGCGTGCTGGTCTACAACTGGGTAACATCCCCGCTTCAAACCCTTACTTCTGCCATGAAGATCACCGGGTTACCTTGGGATCACTGCTCTCTCAGCTAGGGTGTTTCGAGAACAAAGTGGGGGGAAAGGGAGCGTATGCACCACGCCCTCAGCTCCTCAGAGGAAGGCTGGGATAAAAGAAATAATCAACGATTAAAAATCCATTATTCCATTTTTTGTTCAACTGCGACGCAAACCTAAGCAGAATTACCCCATAAGTGGCTGGGGTAATGATGCCTGCAACTGCCCTTCTTAATCTGTCAGCGCCTACAATCCTGAGTAGCCTGTTTTTGTTTTGATTCAAGCAGTGGAGAAAGAGGAATAAGGACATCAACATTGGGAGCGGGGGAGAAGCTATAACGTCCCCTCCTGTACACCGTATGGAATTCTGCATGCACAGGTTTTGGTTCTGGAAATTACAGAGAAACTTCTCAAGATGTGGAATAGAAGTCACGACTCAGCTTCCCCCTTTGGAACGCAGCGTGTAGCAGGCCACTTATTATCCTTTTAATGTACAGCAGACAGCAAGTCCGTAAAGAGCGATTTTATGAAGTATGCCAGGGAAAAGTGCATTCCATGAATGAGCTAATTATGAGCTAGGGCTCCTGCCGCAACGGCATGAGCAGAGAGCATGTAATTAAAACCGAAGACTTAATATAGGTTTCATGAAAGGCCTTCCAAAATATCCACAGAAAGCAGGGGGGGGGGTGGATGCTTAGCTCAATAGAGGGGAAGAAGCTATAATACAGCGGGTATGAAGAAGCAGTGAAGGGAACAAGCAGCAATCCGGAAGGATGCGGGTTCAGATCTTGCCTCTGTCAAGACCTCATTAGGATCCCTTGGGCAAGGGTTTCTCCGTTATTCCCCCCCCCCCCGCCCCCCGGGTAATCTTGCAGTCTAGATCTGTAATCTAGCAGTTATCATACTGGCCTGTCTTACTGAGTTGTTGCTAAGGATTATTATGAGATCATCCCAAGCTTTTTGAGTCTGCAAGCACTTTTGGAATTCTGACACGGCGTGGTGGGCACAGCCACAAAAGAGCTGTCACAAAATAGGCACCGCAGAAGGCAGAGCCAGCCACAAAATGGCTGCCCGTTTAACCTTCAGTCACACAGGGCGGATCCAGAGCCAGCACAAGATTTGGTCAGAAGTTATGGGACACCGGAGTTTCAGATCAAGGAAATGAGATTCTATTGCGTTAGAGCCAGCCAGGTTTTTTGCTCTATCAAGCAATCAATATGTTCTTATGTAATTCAGTGCTCCCTCTAAACTGAGTTAGTCTGAGCTAGCTCACAGTTTTTTTTAGCTTCCAACTCACATATTTTTGTCTTAGCTCAGGAGGATGGCTCCTGAGCAAACTAATTTATGCAATAGCCAAATCGTTTCACAAAGCAGAATTTGCTCACAAGACTCCACAGCTCCCCTCTTTTTTACAGCCCCCATGGCTTTTGTCTGTGGAGAAATTAAGGAGAGCCCCACTGGATCAGACTAGTGGTCCATTTAGTCATGCATCCTGTCTCACACAGTGGCCAACCAGTTCCTCTGGAGGGTCAATAAAGAGGGTAAAGAGGCTGAGACCTTCCCCAGATGTTGCCTCCAGGTACTGGTATTCAAAGATTTACTGCCTCTGAATGTGGGAGGTCCCATAATCCCCAGCATAGCCCTGCCCCATTTTCACCAGTGGAAAACTTGCTCGGATCCAACCCATTGTTTCTATCACTGAAGTTTAATTTAGTAGAAGATATGGTTTACTATAGGGAGATAAATCCAACTATTCTTGGGGGGGGGGGGGGGGGGAACAAAATAAAAACCAAGCAGATTTATATAGATAGGAGGTATATTTGGGGAGGAACAACACGAAAGCTGGTCTGCCGCTGCTAGCTTTGAAGATGCAAAGAAGAATCCTTGACTTAACATGAAAGAGAGTTGCTCATGCTTCTTACCTAAGATTGTGCTTCTTGTGTGCTGCTAACTGGCCTCTCAGCTGATCGTTTCCTTCAGGCTCACGTATACCGCCCAAAAACTGACTCATGTTCCAAACTCGGATATGAACTGGTATAAAAGGGGGAGACACCATTCATTTGTGCTGTCAAGCAACCAAAGCTAGTCAAGATCTCTCGATCCTTGCCCAGCTCTCTCTCTGTCTGGGCCCAGTGCCATTCATACGGAAGTAACCTTGGGGACCCGGGAGATGGGCAGGCTGAGAACTCCAGACCACAAAAACATACGACTTTTCAGAAGCCATCTCAGTTGTATGCACTCACCTGAAAAATGGGAACAATGATAACAACCTCACTGCTAAGTATCACTAAAGCTTTCTGTTCCTACAAGAGATACATACAAAGTAAAAGGCTGAATCATTTTGTACCAAGGAATTCATTAAGAACATAAGAGAAGCCAATGTTGGATCAGGCCAATGGCCCATCCAGTCCAACACTGTCATACAGTGGCCAAAAACTCCAGGTGCCATCAGGAGATCCATCAGTGGGGCCAGGACGCTAGAAGCCCTCCCACTGTTGCCCTCCTCCCCTCCAAGCACTAAGAATACAGAGCATCACTTGCCGAGAGTTCCTACCTATACCTTGTGGCTAGTAGCCACTGATGGACCTCTGCTCCATATATTTATTATGAGAGTAACTGGGTTATGAACTGGAAGTAAGAGTCTTTGGGGGACTAGATGTCTGGATACGTGTAGAGCCATTCTGCGTTTGGTTATAGTAAAAAGACGTTTATCAAAAGCCAAGTGGAACAAAAGTTCTTGGCTCGTTGTCTACGGTTTGTATTTGGTGGCAGTCCCAAGGCTGTAGCTTCAAAGCTAGAGAAGAAGGCTTGAAAATGAATCCACGAAGCTGCCTTCTACTGAATTAGATCATCAGTCCAACAAAGTCAGTACTGTCCACTATGATTGGCAGGGACTCCACAGAGTTTACTCTTCCACATCACCTACCACTTGATCCCTTTAGCCGGAGGTGCTGGGGACTGAACCTGGGACTTTCTGCATGCCAAGAAGCTGCTCTATCACTGAGCCGTGGCCCCACTCATGAAGTCAGCATCTCACATCAAAAGCCAGTATATTCATGTCAACACAAACTACGCAGATATCTTCATGGCTATCTTGACTCTAAAGACAGTAATCGCAGAGGACCACTCTGTGGTCTGTGGATCCTTGGAAGTGGCATGAAATCAGTAATGAGAAGTTCGATAATGGTGGCCACCAACTCAAAAAGATAACTTTGTCCTCCACTACCAGTCTTCGTCGCAGTGCACAGACACAGGGGAGTTTTTGGTGTATTCCAGGCCAGCTGCAAGCTGGGACCTGAACAGACATCACGAACAAGTCCCTGAATCCTGTGAAATATTCAGGAACTCCCCAATGGACAAGCCAAGGTGTAAAGAGTGTGCGTATGTTTGAGCATGTATGACCATTCGTTTTCAGATATACATGGAATTCAAAAGCATAATTAGTTCACTGCTGTGAGTTAAGATCCAGGTGGTCAGCTGCGTTGGTCTGAAGCAGCAGAACAAATTTAGAGTCCAGTGGCACCTTTCAAACCAACAAAGGTTTTTTGACGGTATGAGCTTTCGTGTGCGAGGCACACTTTTTCAAATGTACTGGAATGGTAGGTAAGATTCTGTCTGTAAGTTTAAACCTTACCTGCCATCCCATTCTGATATATTTGGAAAAGTGTGCCTTGCACACAAAAACTCATACCTTGAACAAACCGTTGTTGGTCTTAAAGGTGCCACTGGACTCTTAAGTTTGTTCTGCTGCTGCAATTTAAGTCACTGACTTTATTGCTGCGCTATGTCTATCAAGAGCAACTTTAGCATGGTTCCAACCAGGGGTATTCTAATGCTCATCTGAAACAAAAGGAAACGGGGGCTCATTGGGGCTTACATGTCCATCCGTCTCCAGGAAGCCGAACTGAAACAGAGCTAACCTAATGTCTAACTACGATCAACCCGGTCTTAAAAAACGGGAGGTACAATTCAGCACACACACACATAAAATAAAACCGGGAACTTTTAATTTGGTTGATGCGGAGGAAATGTGCAAAGAGTTCTCTCGCGAGGTCACCCTTAACACACAGACTGCCCTCTGATTTCGTAGCAGCCACTTCCCAAGCAGCCAAGGGGACATGCATTTAAAATGGACAACGTGGGGTGGGTGGCATAATTATACTATATCTGTAGGACAAGAATTGTAAAAGGCGAAAAGGTAAAAGAAAAGCACCAGGGCTCGCGGGCCCTTCTAAAAGTGAAAAGAGCTCCTCTGTAGGGATCCTGTAGTGACCGGCCTTCCATTGCCCCGGATTCTGTGAAGTAAAGAGGGATTCTGTGCGTCTGTGAAGCCATGTTGCTTCCTCCTCTGCAGAGAACGCCCACTTCACACCCCCAGTTTGTTGGCCTGGGTGAGGACGACTTTCAGCACCGGCATGAAGGCCGACGTCTCGCTGAAGTTGCTGGTGCTGACGATGTGGGTGTGGATGTTCAGACCTTCCGTGTAGTTCCGGGTTTCGATGCTCCTGGCGATGTTGTGCAGGCCGTTGATGATCATTGGGGAGAGCTGGAAGACGGGCCGAAGGAATATCGTGGGGGAGAGGAGGAGGACATCTCATTAATAAAATCAGGGAGTGGGAAGGGGCACTACGGGCCATCTGGTTCAACCCACTGCTCAATGCAGGACCAGCCTAGAGCATCCCTGACAAGTGTTCATCCAGCCGCTGCTTGAAGACTGCCAGGGAGGGGGAGCTTACCACCTCCCTAGGCAGCTGATTCCACTGCTGAACTACTATTATTATTAAAAAAAGTTCCCTAATATTCAGCTGGTATCTTTCCACTTGTAATTTAAACCCATTATGGCAAGTCCTACCCTCTGCTGCCACCAGGAACAGATCCCTGCCCTCCTCTAAGTGACAGCCTTTAAAATACTTAAAGAGAGCCATCATGTCCCTCCCTCGGTCTCCTCTTCTCCAGACTAAACATTCCCAAGTCCCTCAGAAATTCCTCATAGGAATTCCGGACACTGATCATCCTCGTCGCTCTCTTCTGCACCCACTCCGTTCTGTCCACATCCTTTTTGAAGTGAGGCCTTCAGAAATGCACACAAACAACCTTGCCATTTCCCAAAGCTACCCCTGTCTTTCAAAATGCTGGTAGATGGCAGGCCAATGCCATTCTTCAGATTCTAAAACAGCATGGGGCTGCCTCTACCCACTGAGGTGAAGGAAGGTATGACCTAAATTTCTGAATAAAGCTCTGAAAAACTCCTCTCACAAAGGAAGAAATTAAGAAGAAGAAATGGTTCTTATACCCAGCTTTTCTCTACTTCAAGGAGTCTCAAAAGCGGCTTACAATTGCCTTCCCTTCCTCTCCCCACAAGACACCCTGTGAGGTAGGTGGGGCTGAAAGAGTTCTGAGAGAACTGTGACTGGCCCACGGTCCCCCAGCAGGCCTCATGTGTCTCAAAGCTGCTTACAATTGCCTTCCCTTCCTCTCCCCACAACAGTCACTTTGTGAGGTAGGCCAAAGGTCCCCCTGCAGGCCTCATGTGGAGAAGTGGGGAATCAAACCCGGTTCTCCAGATTACAGTCCACTGCTCTTAAACAATATACCATCGGTCTTATGGTTTAGAACATTGCCCCAGAAGTCCCAAGAGCCCAGCGCAATATGAATCTCAAGCTCGTCACTTCCAGTTTAGCGGGATGTCCCACTCCCAGTCCCACCACGGGAAGTGCCTTTTATGTACTCTCTGAATAATCATGGGAAACACCCTTAACAGACTGATCATTTTCTAGCAGTTGTGGCATTCTGGTTAAGAGCTTGAATTGGGGGAAGAGAGAAATAAAGCTAAAGTAAATGAAAATGCTCGCGGAATAATCTGAAAATAGATAAGGGAGTTCTGCTGCTGAGGTTAAGTATGTTTGGCTTGGAGTAGTCTCTCGACAGGAGACCCCCCTAATGTGTTAATTTAATTTAACTGATATTATTAATAGTCTGCCTTTCTTTGCCAAGACTTAAGGGGGATAACACAATGTAAGTCAATATAAGATCAACAGGAGGGGACATCTAATGAACAGTGCAACAGGGACTGCATAAGGAAGCTAGACTGAACTCCTTAAAAGAAGAACCAAGTACAAGTGCCACACAACATCAAAGCTTACCGTCTGTTCTCGAAGCTTGTCATACAGAAACTCCAGGCGTTTGTTGGCATCGTCCAGTTTCCTCTTGGTTTGCTGAAGGAAACGAACACAGGAAATCGTTAAAAGTGAATGCTGGATTTTATTGATGGAAGACTAGAGTCATGTTTGCGTAAGCAGCAACTCACCCAAGCACAGCCCAATATGTGGGCACGCATAAGGGCCGTGGAGAACTAGCTTTGGGATAAATGGGAAGGTGTCCTTCATTCCCACCTGAATCAGACTTCTTAAGAAGTTCACCTCTTGGTGGGGTGGATGAAGAAGAGTAGGTTTTTATACTCTGCTTTTCTCTACCTTAAGGAGTCTCAAAGCAGCTTACAGTCGCCTTCCCCTTTTTCTTCCCACAACAGGCACCTTTAGAGACAGGTGGAGCTGAGAGAGTTCTGAGAGAACTGGGACTGGCCCAAGACCACCCAGCAGGCTTCATGTGGAGGAAGAAGATGAAGAGTTGGATTTATACCCCGTCCTTCACCTGGAGTCTCAGAGCAGCTTACAATCTCCTTCCTTACCTCTCCCCACAGCAGACACCCTGTGAGGTAGGTCGGGCTGAGAGAGCTCTTGAAAGTACTGCTCTTGAGACAACAGCTCTGAGAGAACTGTGAGTGACCCAAGGTCACCCAGCTGGCTTCATGTGGAGGAGTGAGGAATCAAAGCCGGTTCTCATAGAGTCCACCACTCTTAACCACTATGCCATGCTGGCTCTACACCATGTTACTAACAACAAATCCAGTCTCTGCCTGCTATTCCTAACACTCCCAACATTTTGGTTGTCTGAATGTGTGAAGCTGCCTTATACAGAAGGTAAATCTTTGGGAAGACAAGGAACTATCCAATGTCCTGAACATTCCTAAAACTACTACGGGAGATCCTTTAACTAAAAATGCCAGAGACTGAACCTGGGTGAATCCATGTACAAAGCATATGCTTGTTAATGAGCTATGGAATTTAAGGACCCAGCTAGGCTAGAAGACACAGTCTGCTCCTTCACATTTTAGCTTTTCCTGTCAAATGTCTACTGCTGACATTTCATGTCTGCAAAGTCCTCTTGAATATCTGGACTGAGACTTGATCTTGCTATTGGGGAAAATGGTTTTACTTTTAAACACTTTGTTTGTATATAAACTTGGTAGTTTCTTGCTACCACCAGAATTTTAAAATCCCAAATCTCTCTCTTTTGACGGTATGACCTAGGGTCTGGGCACTTCAGAGGTCTTAAGTGGCCCTGAGGAAATACTGTACTGATTCCTGGGATATGTTTAAACAAAAATTGATTTATTTAATAAAGAACAAAATAGGTTTCTGGTTATCTTGAACTGTTTCTGAAGAAAGGAACTCGTAAATACAACTGGTAATGCTTGGTGCTACAAACGGTCTCTTAAACATCAGTTTCCACTCTGACAGGCTTACATCTCTCTCCCTTTCACATATATAGCCACACAGGCTAATCTCTTTGTTTTTTCCCCTCAGATCTGAATCAGTCACACAGACTAAACTTCACAAAGACTCTCTTCAGACTTCTTCCACAATCGTCTCTCTCGCAAGACACACACAGA
The DNA here is from genome assembly GCA_029233225.1 of Lepidodactylus listeri. NCBI lineage: Eukaryota > Metazoa > Chordata > Lepidosauria > Squamata > Gekkonidae > Lepidodactylus > Lepidodactylus listeri. The sequence goes on from JARCFY010000009.1 coordinate 16,625,297, forward strand.
ATCCTTCATAGACATCTCACACACAGATTCCTCAGAATATCTCCACCCACCCTCTCAGTCATCAGCCAATCAAAAAACACAAGGAGGGACCCGAGTTCACACACTGTATAGATCATATGGCAATGGTAGTTGCCTTGATAACATGAACAAACTTAAACCTAGGCCTAGTTGGTGCCCTGGCTACACAAGGATAGAGGCTACCAGCTTCAGCACATGGGATCATCCTATCTAAAAAATGTGTCTCGAACACAGAAAGTGGACATGCCGCATCAGAGGACATACTGGATCTGTAGCTGAAGAGAGACATCTCTGGATCAGAGCTTCAAATGTGGTCTTCAGGATAAGGTGTTCTTCAGGAATCGGCTTTTTTGTTATCTTTTCTGTCGGCAAGGACTGCATGTGCTAAAGAAACAGAGAAGTCACCAAGGACATCACTATGGGTTCAAGCTCCCCCCAATCCTTTTTACTAAAAAGAAATCACAATGTTTCCCCTCAGGACTGGCCCTGAGGAGAGGAGGCAATCATCTATGGCTCTTAGCCACAAGGTATAGATAGGAACTCTCAGTCTGGGGCAAGTGATGCTCTGTATTCTTGGTGCTTGGAGGGGGGGGGGGAACCCGGGGGGGGACCCACCCCAGAATAAGACACCCAGAGCCCCCCCCCCTCCCAATTCATGGTAGGCAGCGACCTGAATTTTTGCCTTGGACAGCAAAATACCCTGAACCAACAGGAAATTACAAGGCGGCAAACCCAGATCATCTCCCTACTTGGAAGACATCTAGGCAGTGTTCTTCTGGATGCTTCCTGACGGTAGCGACAGCGACTGCCATCAGGAAGGCCAACGGCATGCTCGTCCCACGGCCTTTGGCAGAATTTACTGTGACTCTTGCACCAAGAGCGTGCCAGTATCTACTTCATCTACATCAGAAGAGCCCTGCTGGATCAGACCAGTGGCTTAGCGCCTTTGAATGTGGAGGTTTCCTTCAATCGCCATCAATGCTCCCTCTAAGCTGTGGAGTCTTGTGAGCAAAAATTCTACTTTGTGAGCTACTGGCATTAAAGCTGTGAGCGAGCGATTTGGCTACGGCATAAATTACTTTGCTCTGGAGCCCTCCTTCCTGAGCGAAGACAAAAGTGTGTGAGCCGGAGGCTAGAAAACTGCGAGCTAGCTCACGCTGACTCAGCTTAGAGGGACCACTGGTCACCATGGCTAGTAGCCATTGATAAGGCTTGTCCTCCACAAACCTATCTAATCCCCTTTTAAAGCTGCTTATTCCTGTAGCCAACACTACACCCTCTGGCATAATAAGCACAGTGCAGAGTCAAGGCAAAGCTCAGACTACCATTTGCAAACTGGCCCCCGAGGCCCCAGGGCAAACACAGAACATACAGACATTGATGTGGTACGACAGGGGACAGCTGCTTTTGGCTAGCAATGATTAGCAGCAACGATTGTGCTTCAACCTACCCCAATCATTTGAAAGGCTCCCAGGAATATGCTACTTTCAGAAGATTGAACGTGTGACTCCTACAAACCCTAAGAACACAGAGCTGACAGCATAGCTTCTGGTACTGACCTGCATGGCGTTGCCGATCGGAGCTCCCGGGGCTCCCTCCATATTCGCTGCCGATGCGGCAGGAGGCAGGAGAGGCTGACCGCCGGGCTGCGGGATATTCTGGAAGGGGTTGTGTAAACCCGGCTGGCCTGGAGACAGGTGCGTGGGCTGGAACGGAGCTTGCACCGGAGGAATGGCCGAAGCCGGGGGCTGCTGCAGCTGGCCTTGAGGGTCTGCCAGAGGGTTCATGATTGGGGAGGTGATCGGAACAGGAGGCATGAAGTTGTCGGGGATCTAAGGAGAGAGAACGACAGACATGGAAACCATCTCACCATGTGAAGAGTGTTAGAACTACCTGCAGATACCAACCTGCAGATGGACAAAATCAACAACTGCCCGTACACGGTGCCTTCTCCACTGTGGCCCCCTCCTTGGGGAATGGCCCACCTGAGGGGGTCAGGAAGGCTCCCATTCTCCGAGCTTTCCACAAACTATGCAGAGCTGAATTAGCTTTTCTATGCAGGCAACGGAGTTGCACTGTACTAGATGATCCACAAAGTTACTTGGATAAATTATTAAGAGACAGTGGTCTGCAATATTGTGTTGAGCTTGCTGAAACTGGAAGAGATTGGATTTATACCTTGCCTTTCACTTGGAGTCTCAGAGGGGCTTACAAACTCCTTTCCCTACCCTTCCCCACAACAGACATCCTGTAATCTAGGTGAGGCTGAGAGAGCTCTCTCGAGGACTGCTCGAGAGAACAGCTCTGACAGAACTATGGCTTGCCCAAGGTCATCCAGCAGGTGCAAGTGGAGGAGTAGGGAATCAAACCCAGTTCTCCCAGATTAGAGTCCGCGCACTTAACCACTACACCAAACTGGCTCCTGCTATGTAACTTCAGCATTATTGAATGCGTCACATTCATATCCGTGCTTTGCTTCAATTCTGTTTTTTAGATTTCTGATTGGTTCTACAATCCTAATCCTATTGTACTGTTTACTGAATACCTCATCCTGTTGATTGTATTAGCTTACCCTACGTAATTTGCCTTGAGTGCACATGAGAAACATGGGACTCCGAATGACGTCAATAAAATAAAATTAAGCTGTACAAGTGGGGGAATCGTCGTATTTCTACATTTAAGGGTGTTCTCCAGTGCAGTTTTTCCCCTTCTGAATAATTATCTGGCTTTTGAACTATTGAACCCAATAATCTTAAAACAGATTTGAATGCTGCCAATACAGGTGCCTTTTTGAGCCTTTTTAAAAGAAGCCTGGGAGGACTTGTAATACAGCAAAAGCTAACAAGATCCCAGAAGTCAAAGCCCTTTTAAGTTTTTTTAAAAAAATCTTGTACTAGAACATCCATGCCGGAGCCAAAAGAACTTCAAAAAACAAAACATTCCCTTCCATCTCAGTCCCATTGTTTAAATTTGCTTTGCCGATCGATCAGCCTTGAGTCTCCTGATTAAAATCAATGAAGGCTTGCAGCTGTAATATTTCTGAATTAGTTTGCCACCGCCACAAGCGTAACGATGAATAATGATTTGAGGCAGGCCGAGCAAAGATCCTGTTCTGGTGTTTTCGTGCAGATGGCACAAGCCACCCCTTCCAGAGGAAAACTTGCACCTGATTTCTGTGAGACACCCAAACGTCATGATGTCACCCCCAGCCTGCTCTGCAAGCATCATCCCAAGTGTAAGAAGCTTACAGCAGGAGCTGTCGCCCTGCATTAACCAATATGCACACATATGACTTAATATAAGATCTCTGAGGTGGAGCCAACCACATAATGTCAGGGAGCAAGGTTATACATCAGCCAGTTTGGTGTAGTGGTTAAGTGTGCGGAGTCTAATCTGGGAGAACCGGGTTTGATTCCCCACTCCTCCACTTGCACCTGCTGGATGACCTTGGGCAAGCCGTAGTTCTGGCACAGCTGTTCTTGGAAAAGAGCAGTTTCTGTCAGAGCTCTCTCAGCCCCACCTACCTCACAGGGTGTCTGTTGTGGGGAGGGGAAGGGAAAGGAGGGGAAGGGAAAGGAGTTTGTAAACCGCTCCCTTGGGTAGTGAAAGGCGGAGTATAAATCCAATCTCTTCTTCTCTGTGGCTCTTCAACATTTCAGGCAGAAGTTCTGCTCAACAGGATGCTTTTTAATCTGCACAGCCAATCAGATGTCCAGCATCCAAGGAGAAGCCCTGCTGGACAAAGGCTTCCCCTGGCTCCACCCACTTTCTAAAAAAACTTGGCAGGCACCAGGAAAAGGTGTCAACAGGTTCTGCTAGCCCACTTCCCACAGGAGTGGCTTCTACCAGCAGAGGGGTTTGAAAACTGGATCAATATTCACCACAAAAGACTAAGAGAAAACATAAGAAGAAAAAACGTAAATGATAAAACCAAAGTTCAACAAAATATGAATGATAACACAACACCTTGAAAACGAACACTATGGAATATAGCGAGCTTTACCTAGAAAGCAACTAATTTTCACAAGGTGGTATTTAGATACTGTAGGATTGTTAAGAATGGAACATATCCATACCAATACTTGTCGTACTTTTTATTATTTTCCTTTTTTCTGTTTCATTTTATTAGTGATACCCCGTGTCCCCCATTCTTTAGATTTTAGTGTTTAAAAATAATTTTAAAATTATTAAAAAAATAATAAAAGAGGGAACAAAAATATCCACCACAATTCTGCAGCATCATTACCAGCCTGCACATTTTCTAATACTTCTCCCCTCACACAGAGGGCTATGAACGGGTTCCTCTTAGGTTGATGGCTGACGTGAACAGATCCTATCCTGGGCTTCCTGTTGCGACATGTGCTGTCCAAAACCTATGTCTTTGTTTCAAGGCAGCAGTCTGATTCATGCTGGCTTACTGTCTATTACTACACACTGAAAGGGTTACGGTTCGTTCAGAGGCATGAATGCTATCTAGCAAAAATGCAACAACAATCCTCGAAAGAAACGAATCAGGAAGAAGCCAACTGCAGGGAGACTCAGACGTAGGCTGTGGCCACACACACAAAATAATCCACTTTCAATCCATTTTCAGTGCACTTTCCAATTGGATTTTGCCAGTTCACACAGTAAAAATCCAGTTGAAATGTGCACTGAAAGTGGATTGAAAGTGGATTATTTAGCATGTGTGACTGCAGTCTTAGTGGAGTAACAAAGCTGATGCTGAACCATCATTATTTTTTTTACTCCTTCCACACGTTACTTCCATGTGGTTTGGCTACGCACACACAGCTTATCCGCACACACACACACACACACCCCCAACAGCACCTTTTTTTTCTTTGCAACTCTGTTCAAAGCAGGTGGGTCATTCCAGCCATTCTGAGGTCCTGCAACAACAAGATTAAAGAGAGAAAATTAGCACACACTGTCTGCAAATTTATGTCTTTGCCAAATGCTAGGGTTTTCCTCTGGGGAACATGTTTTGTATTTCATACATTAGGGCAAACAAAACAGTGGAAACCCCATACCCCCCCCTTCTTTCACCCTCTGGCTTACTCTCCCCCCCCCAAAGGGTAGCCTAAGTGAATGTAACTTTGTGCATTATTCTAATTGCCTCTCCCTTTCCCTCCTCCTCCAGTTGAAATGCAGATTGAAACCTCTTTTGGACATGGCCCCGCCGTACTGTTTTTGTTGCTCTGTACTCAGGTACACCGATGGCACGGTATGAGTAATCATGAATAGTCTTCAATCATTTTAAAGCTGTGTTTCGTGCCAAATTGGCACTGGCTTGTAAGAACACATTAATATGCATTATGCAAAAACAAGCATAATACGAAAAATGTGTGCTGTCAACGGAAATTTCGGAACTGAGGTGATCCAAGTCTTTGCCACAACGAATGACGTCTTAGGGCAGGGCCCCCCTGACCTTTCTGAGCCTGTGGGCTCCCTTGGTAACCACCGCAGCATGGTGAGCGCAGGCACAAAATGGCCACAACGGGAGACAGAGCCACCCACAAAATGGCTTCTGCAGTTTACCTTCGATCACACAGTGAAGATCCTTCCGCTAGGGTGGCAGCTGCAGCCAAAGCAGTGTTTCTAGAAACCTGCTCAAGCAATCAGATCCCCGGTGCCCAATCAGACGTTCGGCTGGGCCAAAGCCCCACACGTCCCTGTCTACCTTCTACAAACACTTGGCAGGCACCAGGAATGATGTCGGCGGGCACCACGGTGTCCATGGGTACCACGCTGGGGACCCCTGTCTTAGAGCATTTGTTAGGAGTAGTGCACCAGGCAGATGCAGTGCCACCACTCTTGGAAACTCTTGATACCCCCACAAGGTCTGGAACTGGAGAGTCTACACTGGCACTGAACTGTTTTAAGAAGCCAGTCTAACTTCCTCTGCTTTATTGCCCTGGAGGACTGGATGGGCAGGACCCCTTTTGATGCTAAAATGACCGCATGGAATATCACGGAGAGTTAATCCTTAGGAACCCCCAAGATCCGTCTGGGGACACATCTGCACAGTGTGCAAACCAGGGTTTAAGGATGTCTCTTCAGACATCCAAATTATAACATTCGAAAGGATAGGGCATTTGGGCAGATCGGGGCCCCAACAACAATACTAAAGATTCTTTTCAAGACCAAATTCCAGTGCTGCTGGAGGGCTATTGCTGCAATAACTCGGATAATGTCACGACACAACTAAATCAGCGGGAGGTGAAAACGACGGGAGAAAGCAAGTCACTTTATGCACACTACTGCTCAGTGCAACTTGAACACTAGTGCCCGTCGTTCCTTTGAGTACAGAGGAGTCTAAAACGGCCACGAGGTTTTGCTGTGTTTATGGTGGCGGAAAGTGCCGTCAAGTCACAGCTGACTAATGGCGACCCCGCATGGGCTTTTCAAGGCAACGCAGAAATGGTTTGCCATTGCCTGCCTTGTCGCCGTATCGTGACCTTGGTATTCCTTGGAGGTCTCCCCTCCAAATACTAGCTGGGGCCGACCCCGCTTAGCGTCTGAGATCTGATGAGATCAGGCTAGCCCGGGCCCATCCAGAGCAGGGCTGCTGCATTTACGCCAGAAGGGAACAGTTAGGCTGTTCGCAAACCATAATGTACAGTGGCACTGCCATTAAGAGCCCAATTCACATTAAACCAGTGAGGCCCCCAAAGACAACGCAGTTGTAAATGTGCTTATTTTAGCTGCCTCATTAAGATTTATGGAAGCTTTGTGCAAAAACTGATTAACAGTCAGAGCACATATTGGCAAATCTCACTGCCTGCATTCTTAGCTCACTCCTATTTTTTTTTTTTGTAGGCTCAACTACATGGAGCTTTGACATCAATGAAGACAAACACATTCACTTTATTGGAGGAAAAAGCCCCACATAGGAAAGATGAATGGGTACACAGAGCTTTCCCTTCCAGCAAGAGAGTATTAGATAAACATGAAGCAGAGGTCCATCAGTGGCTATTAGCCACAAGGTATAGATAGGAACTCTCAGTCTGGGGCAAGTGATGCTCTATATTCTTGGTGCTTGGGGGGCAAGAGTGGGAGGGCTTCTAGTGTCCTGGCCCCACTGGTGGACCTCCTGAGGGCACCTGGTGTTTTTGGCCACTGTGTGACAGAGTGTTGGACTGGATGGGCCACTGGCCTGATCCAACATTGGCTTCTCTTATGTTCTCTTATTTCCTCTAAACTGAATGGGGAACTCCATAAGTACAGGAGTACGATGTAGACATCTCAGCACAGGTTCTGAGTATCCAAAGAAGCCAGCAGTGACTCATGAAAGCTCATACCCTGCCACAATTTTTATTAGTCTTTTTAGTGCTTAAAGGTGCGTGGGTAAGAAAGGAAGGAGTCTGGGCACCAGCTATGTTTAGTGTATGGGTTTTTACAGTCTTGGCCGGAATAGACACATGCTGTATACATGCCCCTCCAGAACTCAAGTGTCTGCCTAAATTCCAGGAAATTCAGAAAGCAGCCGAGCAGTTATGCACAAAATCATTTCAATGGGGAAATGCTGCCAGTGTCCGTGTGTGTCAGTAGCCCCCGCAAAAAAGATCTTACACCTAATCTGCAAAACTTCTGTTTGAAGGTAGAAAAGTATAAATAGTCATTTGGGCAGGCATTTCACGCAACAGTAAGAAAAAAAAATTAGCCCATCTATGCATTTGTTCCAGTAAATCCACAGAAAAAGTGTTTCGATAAAAGCTGAAAAAGCAACACGCAATTCAGCTTTTGTCATTGTTAAAAGGATTTAAAAGATAAAAGCTTCCCAGGTGGCCGGGGGGTCGGGGCTATACCTCTGGGTCCATGTGGAAACAATCAATGAGGAAAGAGCAACCCATAATAATCTGGTTTGCTAGGCAGAAGCAGCCTTGCTTAACTTCAAATAATCCAGGCAAAAATAAATGGGTTCAAGAACAGCAGTGGACTGGCAATGACTCCACATAGCTGTTTTTTTATGAAGAGACCTCAGACTTGCAGAAAGCATAACACGTAAAAATTATCAGCTGGGTTCAGGCATCACAGCAAACTCTGATTAGACTGAGATCAGTCACGCACATCGCTTGTTAACCTCATGCATCTCCCTCTCTCTCTGCACAGCACTCAATTCAAAATGTCCTGCCTTCATTTTCAAATGCAGGCACCTTGAATCACTGGAGTTTGTCATCCGCAAACAAGGATTATAAACGAGGACTAATCCAAGTTCTAGAATCCCGCTTTGTGAGGTGTAAAACGAGCTCCAGTTTGCTGAGGAACCTGCATTCAGATGCCATAGCCAGGTGGCGCTTGCTTACACCAGAAAGTTTTGATCCACGTTCCCTCTAAACTGAGTTAGTGTGAGCTAGATCACAGTTTTTTATCTTCTGGCTCACACATTTTTGTCTTAGCTCAGAAAGGATGGCTCCAGAGCAAACCAATATATGCAGGAGCCAAATCCCTCGCTCACAACTTTAAAGGCAGTAGCTCACAAAGTAGAATTTTCACTCACAAGACTCCACAGCTTAGAGGGAGCATTGGTTACAAGCTGCATTCCTGCCTTTTTTTGCCATCAACTCACAGCTGATTTACGGCGACCCTTCTCAAAGCCAGAGACGTTCAGAGGTTAGCTATTGCCTTCCTCTGCACAGTGACCTTGGACTTCCTTGGTGGTCTCTCATCTAAATAGTAATCAGAGCTAACCCTAATAAACTTGTGATTTCCAACAAGACTGAGCTAGCCTGAGCTATTTACACACTAGCTCTGTTTGAATTGCATCTTGTTATGACATCTGAATGCAGACTAGATGAGCGGTGAATGAAAATCTAGTTGAAGTCTTGCCCGGTTCTTATTTGGACACTGCCTGGTCAGGAGCCCTTCTGAAATGACCTGTAACTGCAAAGCATTAGATTTCAAAATCTATGGGTTATTTTCCTTATGGAATTTTCTTTTTGCTGAGATTATCTGTGAGATTTTCTCACAGGTGTATTTAGGGACCGCAGCCTTAACTGGGGCCTGCTGCATTAAGCTCAACATGAAAAGCTGCCTAAGTTAAATGCAGGCTTATTATACGAGGTTGCTAATTAAGCAAAAATAATCACAGCTGGAGTTTCCCCACCAAAGCGCTTTAAATTTAGTGAGCTGTAACATCGTTTATGCTAATGTCTAGAATATCCTTGATTTTGCTCGAGTGATTCGGTAAACATTTTTGCAGGGCTGTGCAGCTCATTCATAGCGTAAGTCAAGGCTGTGTGTAAATCGTGATTCTGCAAGGATGCCAAAAAAGGATGGAAGTGGACAGCGGTCACTGAATTTAGCTTCCCAAGAATCTTTTGCTCAGTCTCCTTTTTTCTAAGATAGCTCTTGGGAGTGTGGAAAAGATGCTGAAAACAAGTGAGAAATGCTTGCTGAAGTCTCATAAGGGGCTGCTGGTTAATACCTTCAGTGGCTATAGTAGGATTTCACTGTCCTTCCATAGCTCGTCTCCCCACCCTCAAAAAGTTAAGAGTAAATTACTCAAGAATAAGTTATGCAAGTTAAGAGGAACAAATATGAATGCAAGAACATAAGAAAAGCCTTGCCGGATCAGCCCAATAGTCCATCTAGTCCAGCATCATGTCTCACACAGTGGCCAACCAGCTCCTCTGGAGGGCCAACAACAGGTCAGAGAGGCCGAGGCCTTCCCCTGATGTGGCCTCCTGGCTCTGGGACTCAGGGAATTAGTACCTCTGAATGTGGAGGCTCCCCTCAGCCACCATGGGCCAGTAGGCATTGACAGACTTATCCACCACGAATCTATTTAATCCCCCTTTAAAGCTGTTTGTTCCTGTGGCCATCACATCCTCTGGCAGCGAATTCCACATTTTAATCACTCTCTGTGTCAAGTAGTATTTCCTTTTGTCCCTCCCCGTCAGTTTCATTGGATGCCCTTAAGTTCTAATGTTTTGGGGGAGGGAGAAAAAATTATCTTTGTTCACTCTCTCCACCCCAGCATAATTTTATAAACCTCTATCATGCCCCCCCCAATCGCCTCTTTTTTAAACTAATGAGTGCTTGCAGTGTGTGTGTGTGGGCACTGGTGGTGATAAATTAGGACAGAGAATAAGAAACCCTTTATATCTTCCAGTGCCAAGTTCCTTACCTGGCAGGCAATGCAAGGAAGGCCTGATCCATTCGTCATATGCCCTCGGTTCTCCTGAAAGTTTCCTTACCTAGGCATTTTGGCTCCTTTGGGGGCTTCTAGAGCATAAATAAGCTTGCTCTTCTACTCCCCCCCAGCTCCCCAGATATCATGTGGGCTTTTGCTGGGCCAAAGAGAAGCACAATGCATGCCGCTTGTTTCCCCATTCAGTTCCTCGGTCTCTGAGCTCCAGCGAACGGAGAGCCATGCCAGGGGAAATCCCTGCTCACAATAGGACAACGCATTTGCACCGCCCAGGCGTCATGGACAGTTGTGGGCTCTTGTGGGGCAGCAGGGGTCACTACTATTTCTTCAGCAAGGTGCGGGAGGGCTTTACAATAAGCTGAGCCTTCCTCCACCCTCAGCTCTATTCTTTATCTGGCACAGAAAGGAAGTTACAAAAAATAAGTGATGCATCTGTTCAATTTGCATTATCTATACAAGTTGTAGAAGAGAGTGATTAAAATGTGGGATTCGTTGCCAGAGGGGGCAGTGGTGGCCACAGGAATAAACAGCTCTAAAAGGGCATTAGCTAGGTTCATGGAGGAGAAGTCTATCGTAACTAGCCATGTAGGCTAAGGGGAGCATCCACATTCCCAGACCCGGGAGGCAATATCAGGCCTCTACGCCCTGTTATTGGCCCTGCAGAGGAACTGGTTGGCCACTGTGTGAGACAGGATGCTGGACTAGATGGACTACTGGACTGATCCAGCAGCGCTCTTCTTATGTTCTGAAGTCAGGGTTTGTTGGCGCAGAATTTGGAATGCCCGGGTGCAGATTTAGATATACTTTTACAGCACAGAGTACACACAGCCCTGATTTGATTCCTTTGCCGCTTCTCAGCTTATTCTTGATTGCGAAGTGCAGCTGTCACTGTTTGCTCAAAAGACTGTTTCAATAATTACAATGCAGATTACTGAAAGCGGTATTTCAGAACACACACTTTGGTTTTTACAAGTTGTTCATATCAGCGGCATAAAATCCAAGCCATGCCATTTGACTCGAAACCATTTGTTTGTATTACAAGTGTTAATTTCCAATGAATTTAGCGAGTGTATTAGCCCGAGGCGTGGAATTTGTCATGACATGCATTGTTAGTGGCGGATTCATTCAATTCCCACACTGCAACCCTTTAATGATTCCCCCACTTTATAGTGCAGCTAATTCACCTTGTAGGATACTGGCCTGGTCTTGTATGGACTGAAACTCTGTAGACAAAATGCAAAGACAACTCAGGAGGGTGTTAAAAATAAACCTTTCTCTCTCTCTTAGCAGCTTCCTGAGCATTGCTTAGATGAGAACGTGTTGGTTGGCCCCTGACCTGATCCACCAACTCTCCGGAAGGAATCTGATCCAGGCTGGACTGATGGAATGCTTGCTTGTCTACCACAAAAGCCAATTAGTTCTTCAGGGCCTTTAAGCAGCCCCATCAGACTGAGACCGTCCAAACCAATGCAAGAGACCACTGTTACAATCCAGCTGAGCAGACAGCCCCAAGGTCCCCAAAAGGCTTGCTTCAACAGCAAAGAGCAGGTCATTTGAAAACATAATGTCCCAACCCATATTACATTACGTCACGGGTCCCCAAAGTTTTTGAGCCTGCGAGCACCTTTGGAATTCTGGCACGGTGTGGTGGACGCTGTCACAAAATGGCTGCCGCCGCTTACTTACAGTCACACAGTGAAGATCCTTGTCCTGAGGTGGCAGCGGCTACCAGCGCCATGTTTTTAAAAATTCTGCACAGCTGATCAAATCTCCAACTCTCCAAGCTCCACCTGGCCCAACCTGCTTTCTAAAAACACACAGTGGGCACCAGGAAAAGTGTTGGAAAGGTGCTTGTAGGTTCTGTGGCACCTATGGGCATCACACTGGGGAACACCGCACTACGCTGATGGTAACTCACAGGCCCCAGAGCTGAGATATTTTAAAGTGGTTATTTCTAAGATTCAGTTTTAGACTCATGGGGTGCAGATCTGGTTTGGATCACAGGCACACACAGCTGTGAGCTGCGTCCCTTCGGTATGTTATCTGGTTCTCATTCTTGAGGGAGGGCCACCAGCTGATGCTGGAGTTCTGACACTGGAACACCAGATGCAAAACTGGCCCTAGAAAGCTGCTAGGGAACATGGCGATTTGGAACAGGGCTCTGGGGAAGGGTGGTGGGCAACTGCTTCCCCCCAACCTCACCTACTGCTCCCCCAATTGATAATGCCCCCTTGCCACTTTAAGCCTGGTAGGAGGAAAAAAAGGACGAGTGCAATGCTGCGTCCATCTTTTCACCCTGCAAGGGTTTATAAACAGCTCAGAGGAAGGGGGGAGCGTCTCTGTCCAAAAACAGTTAACCAGATTAGCAACCCCAGGGCTCATTCCGTAGCAGGAGCTCCTCTGCATATTAGGCCACACACCCCTGATGTAGCCAATCCTCCAAGAGCTTACAGTAGCCCCTGTAAGAAGAGCTCTTGGAGGATTGGCTACATTAGGGGTGTGTGGCCTAATATGCAAAGGAGCTCCTGCTACGAAGTGAGCCCTGAGCAACCCCATCCCCCCACCAAGAAGTGGCTGCTTTTCAGGACCAAATTACATGCCTAGAATTCAGGTTACAGAACTCCAGGGTCACAGGCCCTCAGTCATCCAGAACCATCTGCTCTGAAATCACAGTTCTGGTGCTGCCGGGACAGTTTCATGTATACCACCCTGAGCTCCTCGCAAACTGATCACAGCTGATTGAATCTCCAAATGTATGAAACTCAACCACCTGGGCCCACCTGCCTTCCACTCTCCCAGGGTGACCCTGAAAAGACCACATCCTGCCAAAGGTCCTGGAATGAGGCCTCTTTTTAAAACACACGCTACAGAAACGATGTTAACGGTTAAATGGCAAGTTAAAAGTATTCTTCATGGAAAGATTTACAGACTGATAGATATTTCTGTTCAGAGAAGAAATCAGAAATATGATAGAACCAGGGGTCATTTCGTAGAAAAAGAGGTGCAGGAAGTCATTAGCATACCTATTAGCATAACTCATTAGCATATGCCACTCCCCCTGACATCACCAGAAGTGTGTCAGAAAGGGAATGTCAGTTTCAGCCCCATTATACCCTATGGGCCATTGAAGTCAATGGCAAAAACTCATAGGGTATATGAGGGGCTGGAGGAGTGGGGGTTTGGGGGAGAGGCTCCAAACTTGCAGTGTAGCTGCTGGAGCCTCTCCCCAAAATGCCCACCACGTTTCAAGAAGATTGGACCACGGGGTCCAATTCTACAGACCCCCAAACAGGCTGCCCCATCCCCCTCCATTGTTCTCTATGCTGGGAAAAAACATTACTTTTCCCCCATCATAGAGAACAGTGGAGGGAATGGGGGCAACCTGTTTGGGGGCCCGTAGAATTGGACCCCCTGGTCCAATCTTCTTGAAACTTGGTGGGTATTTGGGGGAGAGGCTCCAGCAGCTACCCTGTAAGTTTGGAGCCTCTCCCCCAAACCCCCTCCCCTCCAGCCGCTTTTAAAGCCACTGCCGAATTTCAGCAGCAATTTGGCAGCGGGCTGAATCAGATCAGAGAATCTGATTCGGCCTGTGGCTGCCCTAGTGCCCACTCCTGGGCTGGTGGAGCGCCGCTCCACCTCACTCCGGCCCCAAATGTCCCCTGGATAGAACAATGTTTCAGCTTCAACACTGTCTCAAGTGTCATCTCCTTTGGAGGCACAAGGCCGACTGGCAGCTTTCTGAACAGCTCCATTTCCATACGCAGAGGTCCATCAGTGGCTATTAGCCACAAGGTACAGATAGGAACACTCAGTCCAGGGCACTGATCTCTGTCTTCTTGGTGCTTGGGGGACAACAGTGGGAGGGCTTCTGGAGTTCTGGCCCTGCTGGTGGACCTCCTGAGGGCCCCTGGTGTTTTTGGCCACTGTGTGACAGAGCGTTGGACTGGATGGGCCATTGGTCTGATCCAACATTGGCTTCTCTTATGTTCTTATTATATCTCTGGTGGGGACAAAGGATTTTTGTCTTTTGATCAGACCCACATTAGTATGCTTTACAGATGTCAGACATACTGATCTGCCAAGAAGTGGAATGCAATCCAAAGTAAATGAACATTAATGATGGGGCTGATCCGGTCAGTTCCAAAAAGGCCGAGATACATCGGAAGCACCACACTTCCAGCTTGGAGGGTAGTCTTCAAGAAGCTTATGCCCTTTCCAGGCATGCAAAAGGCTTTTTCTGCCCCTCCCCATCGCTCCAGTAACACCGGGGCTAGTAGGAAGAATGCTATCTGGGCTGGAAGAGGCACCTACAGCAAGGAGACTTCCAGGCCTGTATGGCGTGGCCCATAAGTTGTCCCAGTTTGAAACTGATCAAGGTAGCCAGCAGGACCGCTTAGCTGGGGGTCCTGAATGTTTTTGAGCCTGTAGGCACAACTGCAAAATGGCTGCTGCAGGAGGAGGAGCCAACCACAAAATGGCTGCTGCAGGACCTGAAGCTTTTAAATATCTGGAGGGCGTTATCCATTTTTGACAGACTTGATCTGCTCACCAGTATTGGAAAACTACAGCCACCTTTGCGGAAGCACGTCAAGAGGCTATAAATTCTAGGAGTCAGTTCCTAAAGGACACTCATCTGTTTGCTTAACAGGAAAATGGCAACTATCTTCAAAGTCTGGGTAAGTAATGTCATTTCAACTAAATCTTTAGTCTGCGGCAGTCTCGTTCCCTTCACCTCCTGGGGAAAAAACCCTACACATTTTTTTTTAAACTTGCATCTCTGACAAAAATACAACCCTCTCCCCCTCATAATAGACTTATATGTAAGGGGGGGGGGGAGAGCTGAGCTTTGGATAAAGAAACAGGTCTGCTATCATGCACGACAGAGACAACCAAGTCAAACATGTTAACAAGAGCAGGGGTCCAACAGGCTTTGGGTTCATGCCATGCCAACACATATGTATGATCAGATGCTTCGGCCATGCACACATGTTCTAGCTTAGCTGTTGGAGGGGAAAACACATGGTGTTTCTAAATCATTTCATCAATATTATTCCTTAAGATTGGTTGAGAATTGCAGCCTCACTGCATATGTAAGGATGGGGAAGGGGAGTGGTTTGCCTGAAATACAAGAAGTACCAGGGGGTGGAGTTACTGGGTCCACTGGCCAATATATTTGCTTTCCTAGTTGGAGTCTTGGGGGGGGGGGAACGTACATACTAATCCATAATTGGAGGAGTCAGAATTCTTTTAAAAAGCAACAGCTCAGAGTAAAAGCCCTCAGCCTCCCCTTTAAAGACACCCTGTGAGGTAGGTGGGGCCGAGAGAGCTCTTTCGAGAACTGCTCGTGAGAGAACAGCTCTGAGAGAACTTGTGACTGACCCAAGGTCACCCCGGCAACTGCATGTGGAGGAGTGGGGAATCAAACCCAGTTCTCATAAATTAAGAGTCCGTGCTACCAACCACTACACCAAACTGACAGAATCAGACACCGGTGCTAAAAATGGGGCGGGGTGGTGGTGGTTTGCAATGGCATACAAGCCTGGAAGCCTGCTTTCTATATGTAACACATGAATCTTGAGCTACTTCTGTCTCCTCCGACCCACATGAGCAGAAGCGACTGTGCTAGTGTCAGCTAATGCTGCCATCTCTTGCCCGGGAGGTGGGATTTTATGTTATACTTCTCATGCCATGCTTATTGCTCTAGGAGCTGCTCTGACCTTGGGAGACTGTTAGTGCCTGCCTGTCCATGTATCTTTTCTCCTGTCTGGGTCTCATTCTTCCCGCTTTTTCCATGGGAACTGTAAACCAGTAATTTAAGCACCTCTTCTCTGAAATGGTGATTGGTTACAATGCATTGCCTAACTCCTTTTTGAATTCTGTATAATTGTCCTGTTTGGGCCTGTGTCAGCCATTACTAACACAAGAAGTGCAGATGACCATAGCAGACCTTTCTCAATAAAGCATTCCTGTTTAAGGACACTTGTTGGTGACTGACTCTGTAGGACTCTCACATCTAGATGGGCTCAGTGGAAAATAAGCAAGGCCTTGATGCTATGCGGCAGGCAAAGGACAACGGCCCTTTTAAGGAACACCAAACAGCAATGAAAACTTTGCACTCTTTTGTGAAATTAAAACCATGCATGCACACATGCAAAAAATTTTTAAAAACGCATTCTCCCCACCCCACCCCCCAAACACACATTTCAGACCGCAACAGAAAGTCCGTTTCAAGCGCAGACCTGTTCTTTGGGATGCAGGAAGCTCACTGGCTGCAGGCTCTGTACCTGTTGGTCCAGGAGGCAGTGCATACGGCAGAGTAGATGCTGGGGCTCCCGGCCTGACATGCTGGAAGGAGGTGCCGGAAGGAGGAGGGGGAAGAGAAGAGCTTGGGTTCAAGGTTGCCAGAGAGGCCTGGGGTTGTGCTGGATACAACGGAGAAGGCATGGAACTGGGAGGATTAGAGGGGACGTACAGAGGAGAAGGGTTAACGTAAGAGGCGGAAGCAGGAGGGGCGAGAGGCTGTTGGGGTTGATAGAGCGGCGGTCCCCCCGTTCTGAAAGAATATTGCTGCGCTGGCTGACAAGCTGCACAGGAGGGGGGGCAAAAAAGGAGAACCGGAGTTAGTTGAGACAATCTGGCACACGTTTATAATCAACAACACCCCCCGGAGTACTCTGCATGTCTTCCCCTTACTTCATAATTATTCAGGATGAATAGATTTCGACTAGATTCCCACTTTATATATATATATCTATATATATCTATATATATCTATCTATATCTATATATATATATATATATCTTAGCCTCCAACTATTATTTATGTATTGCAAGAAGAAGAAGAAGAGAAGAGGAGATTAGATTTATACCCCACCCTTCCCTTGGAGTCTCAGAGTGGCTTACAACCTCCTTTTCCCTTCCCCTCCCCACAACAGACACCCTGTGACTTGGTAGGTGGGGCTGAGAGAGCTCTTTCCAGAGCTGTCCTTGAGAGAACAGCTGGTACAGAGCTATGGCTTGCCCAAGGTCATCCAGCTAGGTGCAAATGGAGGAGTGGGGAATCAAACTCGGTTCACCCAGATTAGAGTCCGCGCACTTAACCACTGCACCAAACTGGCTCTACGTCAATGTGCCACCATTTTTCCTTCATAAACTTAAGATTCACATTGGATTTCCAGGTGCTTTCCCATCCTGGCAATGTCTAGAAGTCAGAATTTCGTTTTGGCAATGCTGCAGCTAACCATGCCCAGAAGTTTTAAAAAAGAGAACTCTAACTTATGCAATCGGTTCTCAAATGAGTCCCTCAACACTGCAGTTATTTCACTGCAAAGTATATTTATTGCCTCTAAGGTGACCTAAAAGCCATCCGTCAACACCATCAGCTGAGTGACGGTCTGCTAATGAGTAAACCGAGAGCTGGTTTGAATGGGAAAGATCCAAAGGCCTGTTTTTAAAATCCCAGCTCAAACAGTGAGTCTTATGCCCTCTCAGGAATGCTGTGGAGATATGGATATACTGAAGACTATTATGGGATTTTGGGAGTGGAAGACGAATCTAAGCCTACTACATTTTAAAAAAATGACACCCCGTATTTCTTGTCAAATTCCAGTGGAGCTTTGCTGGACATGTTTGGCAACGTGTGTTCCCTCAAGACCATTCCATTCCTCAGACAGGGTCCAAAGGCCAGAAGTGTATCTTGCAACGCCAACTAATCTCCCTTCCCAACTGGTCAAGTTTCATAATAGTTGGTGCAATCTAGCATACTGGGCTTCAAAATTATGGAAAACATATGCTGGGCATTGGATACAATACAAAATCTTTCAAAGAAATCAAAGCGACAGAATATGGATTGGATCCAGCCAGCTTACTCCCTGGATCTCACCTGACTCTCCTATTTACTAAGCCTTCATTGGCTTTGCCCACGCAGGTCCTTTTTGGTGGCCAATGTCCCCACCCCCCACCCCCCCGGCTGGCAGAAAAGCTGGGTGGACTCAACCAGTGCCTCTTATAAGGTGGAAGTACTTGTCTCTTGCTTAATGGGTCAAGCTATGGATTCAGCGTCTACTATACTTCAATCAACATAGAATCATAGAGTTGGAAGGGACCTCCAGGGTCATCTAGTCCAACCCACTGCACCATGCAAGACATTCACAAATACCTCCCCCTTCACACCCCCAGTGACCCCTGTTCCATGCCCAGAAGATGGCCAAAAAACCCAAAATACCCTACAGGATCTCCGGCCAAAACTGGACTGGAGAAAAATTGCTTCCTGATCCCAAAGTGGCGATCAGCCTTTCCCTAGGTGTGTAAGAAAGGGTCATGAGAACTAAGCACTAAGGCAACCCTTCCTGCCCTCCCTCTCATGATCTGCCTAAGTTCACAGAATCAGCATTGCTGTCAGATGGCCATCTAGCCTCTGTTTGAAAACCTCCAAAGAAGGAGAGCCCACCCCCTCCCGAGGAAGCCTGTTCCACTGAGGAACCTCTCTAACTGTCAGGAAGTTCTTCTTAATGTTTAGCCAAAAACTCTTCTGATTTAATTTCAACCCATATAGGTTCTGGTCCGACCTTCTGGGGCAACGGAAAACAACTCTGCACCATTCTCCATATGACAGCCCTTCAGGTACTTGAAGATGGTTCTCATATCACCTCTCAGTCGTCTCCTCTCCAGGCTAAACACACCCAGCTCCTTCAGCCTTTCCTCATAGGACTTGGTCTCCAGACCCCTCACCATCTTCATTGCCCTCCTCTGGACACACTCCAGCTTGTCTATATCCTTCTTAAACTGTGTTATCCTTCTTAAAATGTGTTAGAGCACCTGGAAATCGGATGATGTTGCCTTGGAAGGGGAGCAGATTTGCGCCAAAGGCCCTCACTTGGCTGGCTCTGTTTCATAGCTCAGCCAGGGAAGTTACAGAAATGCATTTTATTTTTGAACACTGGCAACGGTTGGTCTAAAAAAGCACACGGATGTTGCTAGCCCACTGCAACAAGGAAAGGGAGGGAACAGGGCTGCTACTTACGTTGCGGGTACGCCTGCCGTGCTCCCACCTGCGAATACGCATTGTAACCAGAAGATGTAGGCTGATGTGGTGGTACACTGGGATTAATGTTCCCCTGCATAATAAACCCTGGAGGAGGAGGAGGGTTTTCTCCCTAGGAAATAAATGGGGGTGGGGGGTGTTTTAAAAAAAGGTTAGGCTTGGTCTGTGGCAGCAAAGATGGGTTGTGCTGGGATCATGCGGTTCAAAGGCAGAGGTTCTGAACTCACAGCAGCCAACAGACCACGCTGAGCTTTCTCTCTACATCCCGCCTTTATCACGTGACCAACTTTGCAAATTGAGCATCCTGAATGTAAACATGAACTGCAGCCCCCCCCGGAAATATTAGCATATAATAAACTGCAGAGAAACCACCAATCCCAGTCTAGGGTAAAAAACAATGCAATATAATCTATGCAGAAATCATTTCGGAGGGTGGGGGTGGGGGGAGAGAAAATGGTCATTTGTTTCAGCCAAGATGCTTTTCAAGGATAAACCATTTATTTAATTTGTTGGGAAGAAATCTGGGGGAAAGGGGGAGGAAGATCGGATGTCCTTAAACCCATCTATTCCCCCAGGGAAAGCTACAGTGCTTACTGAAGGCCAGCTGACGTTTTCTTTCAGCTTCAATAAGTATTGTGGAAAACAGCGCTAGTGGCATTGGGGGGGGGGGGGGGGAGAGAAGAAAATCTAATTGAACTGAAAACCCGTTCATGCCTTCCAGATGGCTTGGAATGCGCTGAGAATATAAAGTGAGTTGGGGTGGGTATGCAAAATGTCTATATTATCGGAATAATGCAAGAGGAGCAGATCCTGCTCAAAGAGGAATAATCGATTTATACCTGTGTTTCAGAGGGAGAGGCGGCAGAAGGATGGCTGGGAAGGGCAGTGGGGTTTTTGTTACTCCAGGTAGTGACAGTAGGGGCAACTCTAACCTGAATTGAACAGAGAGATACCAATCATGGAAAAATAAAATGAAATAAAAACCCAAAGGGTTTTCAGACAAGCCAGAACACTTTAAAAACAAACAAACACACACACAAAAAGCAAAACAATCGTAACAGTGTTTTAGCTCTCATGCTGTCAAGTAATTTAGGATCATTTCAGATTTCAGTCACAGCAAACCAGGAACTGACCAGTGAGGCGAGAGCAAAGTCTAAGTATTTTTTTTTCGGGGGGTGGGGGGAGACATCAAAGAGTGATCAAGAGAAGTTTAAGCTGTTATCTATTCAAGCTTGTAGCGTCCAGTCAACCGTCATGAAGCTCTTTATAATAATAATAATAATAATATACTTTATTGTCATTGTACATAGTACAATGAAATTAAAAAGTGCCATCATTCAGTGACTCACAACATATAATCATGCGCACTCACACACACATTCACGACTGCTTCTCCCTTGTGATTTACATAGCAAGCAAACCACTGTTTCCCCCAGATTTCGGTCTCATGCAGCATTCAGGGCAATAATAGCTCTCGAGTAAAAACTGTTTTTTAGTCTATTTGTCCTTGTTTTGATTGTCCTATATCTTCTGCCCGAAGGCAGCAGTTCAAACAAGGAATATGCAGGATGTGACAAATCCTGTAGGATGTTCTTCACGTTTTTCAGACATCGAGAACTGTACAGTTCCTCCAGAAGTGGGAGAGGACAGCCAATTATCTTCTGGGCTGTGGTGATGACTGTTTTACAGAAATTCACAGCAAACTAAAGTTAGAGACACCACATAGACAGCATGGCGCATACGTTCACGTGCTTACACCGATGCTCATTTGCTACTGTCAAGCTTTTATCTCTTTTCCCTTTTACAAAAAAAAATATATCTTTATGTGCTGTGTGCTTGTCAAGAGTTATCTGGCTTGAGACTTTTAACACAGGAAATTTGTAACATGTCCCATGACACACACACACACACACACCCCTCCGATATTTACGTGAAGAATTTGGAAGGTGGGAAGGCAACATCAATCTACGCAAAAAAGATCAGTGTGGGCGCTTGAGTACTTTTGGTACCTGGACTGGGATAATGGCGAAACGCAGACGAATGAAAAAGACATTTCCTCTGTCTTTCTTTTTAAAAAAGCAAACGTTTTACCAAGTAGGTAACATACAAAGGAAAAGACCAAGACCCAAGTACCGCCCCATTGCCTGGATACTGGTGTGCATTTTTGACTTAGCCACACCAAGGCACGTCTCTATGCTTTGCTTTGCATCTGGGAACAACCTGGAAGTAACGCTTGCCTGTCCCTCCACCCCACCCTAAACCGTCACATCAAATTTATACACAACCTCAAAGGTAGCGATATACTTTTCCATTCAGAACCACAACGCTGTTGCCTGCGGGACAGATAGGTAAAGGGTAAAGGTAAAGGTTTCCCTTGCTCAAAAGCTAGTTGAATCTGACTCCAGTTTCTAATCTCCGTTTCCAAGCCGGAGAGCCAGTGCTGTCCAAAGATGTTTCCACGGTCATGTGGCCGGCATGACTAAATGCCGAGGCGCACAGAACGCCATTACCTTCCCACCTAAGGGGTACCTATTTATCTACTTGCAGTTTCTTGCTTTTGAACTGCTCGGTTGGCAGGAGCTGGGGCCAGACACAGGAGCTCACTCTGACACGCAGCACTCGGGTCTCGAACTACTGAACTACAGACCTTGCAGTCTGCAGCTCAGCGCCAACCTCTGAGCCACCATAGCCCCCTGCGGGACAGGCAGCCAAGAACAACTTGCAAACTATGTTTTTTAAAAAGGTATCCATTTGTATGGACCTCTCTCTCTCTTGCGCAGCTTAATTTAGCTGTATTTAACCGCAAGATGGTACCAGCACAAATACAGTTAAAGCTAACCAGAATTCACTTTTTGACATAGTATGGATATCTACTTCAGGCCATGGCTACAAAAACAACCTTGGCTAGGTCTGAACTATGTCTGCACTATGATATATCAAAAGAGGCGATGTGAAGGGAACCGGAACGTGAGACACAGTGCGCGTGTGTGTAAGTGGGGAGGGGAGTTTGGCAAGGGAGAATTTGAAAGGGTTTTTAAAGATTTCTTCCCCCTGCTGGACTCTAGAAGTAAGCCAGGATGGCAGGGAATTTACTTGATAAGGCATCTGTAGAGGGAATCTGAGGGTGGGGAAGGGTTAACTGCATCTTGCCTCTCAAACCCCCACTACAAATGCAGGCTCGGGAAAAACACCTTTGCAGAGATAACACGTCAGCCTTCTCATGTAATGCAAGGAGAAAAGAGCAGAGTCGGAGGACAGATTTGAGTTCCTTTTATTCTCTATAAAATTAAAGCCCTGAAAGGTGTAGGACTGGAGTACCTGAACGACTGTCGTCTTCTCATATGTTCCTGCCTGGGCATCACAGGGAGAAGCCCTCCTGACTATCCCATCAATCAAAAATGGCCGTTTGGTGGATACAGGAGAGAGGGCCTTTTCAGTGGTAGCCCCACAATTATGGAACAGCCTACCCAGGGAGGTGCACCTGGCACCCTCACTTTAAATCTTTAGGAAGTAACTGAAGACTGTTTTATTTAGGACTCCATTTGAACAAGTTTATTAGCAATCCTGAATTGTGATTTGAAATTTCGGGTTTTATATTTTTAATGTATTTTAAGTGGCTTATCTACACTGGAAGCCGCCTTGACCTCCGGGAGGAAGGAAGGCAGCTAAAGAATGTTTTAAATAAATAAATAAATATACGCTGTTTTGTAAGGGAAGCAATGAGTCCAAAATTACCCATGAATCTGAAATTACCAGTTTGAGATTCTTGCCGCTTTGCATGTGAAAAAGATTTTGAAGGTCACATTTAACAATATTTTCTTTTGGGGGGAAAAAAGACAACGTATCACTGCGCTTCATAAAATATCACCGCATAAGGAGAGCACTGCGGGCTAAAAATGTCCTTGAATTCACCCCTAAATGCTATCCCTCATCCAGTTGGTCATTCCTTCATCTCAGTAGGTTCTCTAGGGCACACAAAAGACATCTTGCAGCGTCTGAGAAACATTTTCTTCCACCGGAATTCCCCATTACGATCTGTTTGTGGCCCACGGTGCCAGATCGGTGTCTGCAGGCACAGAACACTCCCCGTACCCTAACTCATCACGATACCTACCAGCACCAGATAAATCAGCTAACATTTCTCATGCTTTTCATCTGCTGTCCTGTTAAATATTACCTACCTGCCCCAGATTCACTTGCTTACGCACGCACCACATAATGGTTTGTACACAACAGAACCCTTTCCAGCCAACAACTGTCTGGCTTTCCCGGCTGTCTTTAAGGTGTCCCCCTAAGGCCACCTTGCAAGGCCGTAAGTAACACTTGTTCTCCAGTACTACTTCCAGGCCCAAGGGTGCAAGGATTACACAGTGACTAACTACAAAGTGAACAACAGCAAAGAGGAGAGGGGGTGGGGTCAGGGCCTCATGCAGCAGTCCTTCTCCCCACGCCTGTGTGGCTTGGGAAAGACCACAGAAGAACGCAAGTCCCCCAAAGCTTACTGCCAGAGGACTCATAACATCTAGTGTCGGGCTTGCCTGACATATCGAAAACAATGGGAAAAGAAATAAGCTCCCCTCTCTGCCCTAACAGCCGCAGAATCAGCCTTGCAAATGAGACTACAGAGTTTACTAGCCCGTCTGTACAGCAGCAGTCCACCCGTCTAGAAACATCAGTGCTAGTCATTCGAGATGGATTGATTCAATAATGGAAGTCATGGCCTTCACTTTGCAAGACTGGAGTGAGGCTGTTAGTGATGGGATGCTCTGAAGTTCATTCAGTTCACAGGGTCACCATAAGTGAGCTGATGGCGTGTTAGGTAGAGTCACGCAAAGCACAACAGCTGGAAGAGGAAAGGGGGCAGGGGGAGGAAACCCATAACTTCTCCAGTGTGCAAGATCTTCCCAGACCGGTCAGTGTGGAGAGCTTCTTGCTTACAGTCAAGTCCTGTGACTGTTTTACAAGTCTGCCCACGAGCAGATGACATGAACTAGTGATTTAGTTCATCGGAACACCGTACTGGGGGCAATTACGTTTGTAGACGAAGGAGCAATATGCCGGGATGAGCAAATAGCCAGATTATTCTGAGTACCAATGTAGATATGAAGTCATAGAGAGTAAAAGCAGGAAAGAGAAAAGGTCAGACAAAAATTTTTTCCAAGCAACATTTGGGACCTGATCGCTTAGCATTTAAAAGTACATTTCACATTAACGAAACTAAATCGTTGTTACTTGCAAACTCTGGAAATCTGGCTGATAAGATTTCAGACAGCAATTTCCAGAAACCGAGTACACTTGTGCCATCTGAAAGCACACACAAACGGCTGCCAACTCTGAGTTGGAAAATACCTGGAGATTTTGGGGGTGGGGTTTGGGGAGGGGAGGGTCCTCAGCAGGGTATAATGCCATGAAGTCCACCCTCCAAAGCAGCCATTTTCTCCAAGGGAATTGATCTTGGTCATCTGGAGATCAACTGTAATAGCGGGAGATCTCCAGGTGCCACCTGGAGGCTGGCAACCTTACTCCCTTTTTGGAAGCCTTGACTGACACACCGCCAGCACCATGGGATGCAAAACCAAAACAAACAATTCAATGATAATTATGAGCGGCGTAACTATCAGCGTGAACGTGGCTGCTGGAAATGTCACTTGCCTGCTGGTAATACTGCTGGCTCGGGACCTGCGGTATCGGCATCTGTCCAGCTGCGTGCCCACCTCTGCCCTTGTCCGCAGGCTGTCTCTCATACGGTGTCTTGGAAGCCTCCTGGCCCGCGGGAAGTTCTCCTTGAGCTCTACAAATTCTGTCCCGCAACAACACGATGTTTGGCTGCGAACCATAAAACCAGAAATTACCGCATGGCTGTATCTGATCAAGTAGACATGAATGAGCCAGGAACTGTAGGCATTGTGTGGCTCACAGGGCAAACCCCTTAAAACATGTGCTTTGGGCATGGCCAGTCATTCAGTTTTTCTGGGAGGAAGTTATTACTTCTGTCAATTTTGTATTAGAATGATCACTGATCTTTGAGGATGCTTATGTGCTTTTAAACTTTCTATGAGAACAACAGCTATGGAATAAGTTAAGACCAGAGAATCATACAGCTGTAACAACACACTCTCCTATTAAGGCATAAAAATCAAAAATTTCCAAAAAACATACAAAAATTATTGCAAAATATAATTAATTTAATATAATAAGTGATGGGGGGTCCACAGTCATCAACAACGAAACATCCGGTAGATACATTCGTTTCCAACAGTCTTCATCAGGTGTGGACCAACAATTTGAATATCTTCAAACGTAATAAAAGTACTTCTACTAGATCTGGCTGATTCAACAATGGCAATTTTTCAACTCACAGCATATCTGGAACACTCCTAAGTTAATGCATGTTGCTCAAAGGCTTTACAGTGTGAAATTGGAAATTTTTGATGTATATGCCTTAATAGAAGAGTGTGTTGTTACAGCTGTATGATTCTCTGCTTTTAAACTTTCTGCCTGTCTCTTGGAGGCTAGCTGGTGATCAGTGAAAATGGGCATTTCGTGCCCTTACTACAGCTAAAAGGCTTGAATTACAACAGGGGTTCCCAGTGTGGCACCTAGGGTTGCCATGGGAGGCCGACAAGCTGGTGAAGACTTACCAGGAGGGCTGCGGGAGAGGAGGGTGAGGCTCTGGGAGAGGGAACTCTGAAGCCAGTGCCGGGTGAGCTGCTGTTGCATTTAAAGGGACCGCATTCCTTTTAAACACTTTCCCTCCACTGGAAATAATGGAGGATGGGGGCACCTTATTTTGGGGCTCATAGAATTGGACCCCTTGGCCCAATCTTTTTGAAACTTGGGGGGGGGGGGGGGCGGGGTTAAGGAGAGGCACCAGTAGCTATGCTGCAAATACGGTGCCTCTGTCTCAAAAAACAGCCCCCTCCCCGAGTCCCAGATACCCATGGATCAATTCTCCATTATACCCTATGGCAGGGGTGGGCAAACTGTGGCTCGGGAGCCGCATGCGGCTCTTTCACATATATTATGTGGCTCCCGGCAGGGCGGCTGGGGAAGCTAAGTATCACTAGCAAACAAATATCATTGGACAAATTAATATCATTATCAATATCTGCTTTTACCCCTTTTGTTATAATTTTTGGCAGTCTCATTTAATGTTAATACAAAGCAAATCTGCTTATTGTCCAATAAAAGCAGGTAATATTTGTCCATGTCTTGTGGCTCTCAAACATCTGATGTTTATTCTATGCGGCTCTTATGTTAAGCAAGTTTGGCCACCCCTGTTCTAGGTGGCTCTTACGCTGAGCAAGTTTGCCCACCCGTGCCCTATGGGGACCAGTCTCCATAGGGCATAATGGAGTGCCCAGCAGCTATCCCCCCCCACACACTTACTGATAAGTCTTCAAGTGGGGAGGAGGGGCTCCAAACCAGGGAATCCCCTGCCCCCAACTGGGGATTGGCAACCCTAGTGGTGCCTGAGGGTGCTATGGCGCCCACCAACATCTTTCCTGGTGCCTGTCAAATGTTTTTAGACAGTGGGTGTGGCCAGGAGGAGCTTTCCCCCAGCAATGTTTCTGGCTGCCCACTGGAGATTTGACTGGCTGTGCAGATTTTTTTTAAATGTTGCTTTGGCAGCAGCTGCCGCCATCACAGCACAAGGATCTTCGCTGTGTGACTGAAGATTAGAGGCAGCCGCCATTCTGTGGCTGGCTATGCCTCCGGCAGCAACATTTTCTGCGGCAGCCATTTTGTGGCTGCACCCCACCACACTGTTTCAGAATTCCAAAGGCCTCCACCAGCTCAAAAAAACTTTTATCAACATATTAATGCATGGCACATAGAAGACAATTGCCTATGGTCTTATTTTTAGAGGCTTCAAGTGGGAATTGGATAAACATATGGAGCAGAGGTCCGTCAGTGGCTATTAGCCACAAAGTATAGATAGGAACTCTCAGTCTGGGGCAAGTGATGCTCTGTATTCTTGGTGCTTGGGGGGGGGCACAGTGGGAGGGCTTCTAGTGTCCTGCCCCCACTGCTGGACCTCCCGAGGGCACCTGGTGTTTTTGGCCACTGTGTGACAGAGTGTTGGACTGGATGGGCCACTGGCCTGATCCAACACTGGCTTCTCTTATGTAGACATCTGGAAACCTGTGCTAGACACTCAGGTGTAGATCTGCCACCACTTCTGTTATATTTTCGTTTCTACTTTATGTATACTCTCCCCCCCCACTTTAAACTAATTGCTGGATTTTGAGGGGTTTTTTTTGGTCCTTTCTTGTTCTTTTTTTTGCTATTTTTTTAAATAAAAAGAATTGTTAATGAGCCAGGAAGATCTTAAAGCATCAGCAGAGCAAAAGTGGAGATGAAAAGTGACAGGGGCTTATACTATGCTGGCAGAGTCATTTTTAGCAAGCTCAGAAAGCAGAGGCCAGATTGCACTTTGATGTACAGCTCATTTTGCAAGAGGACAAATTCCTGCGGAGAGAGAGAAAACCTGTCTTCAGATATAAACTAAGAATGGAATACCATCAGCCACTACAGCAAAATTAGGGGGGCGGGAAATGTTCAGCGGTATGGGGGGGAAAAACTGATGAAGGGCAATACTGTGGCTTAGTAGTGGTTAGAGCAGGGGACCCCAACCTTATTTGAGGCTGCAGGCACCTTTAGAATCCTGACACTGTGTGGTTGGGTGCAGGCACAAAATGGCGGCTGCAGACGGTGGAGCCACCCACAAAATGGCAGCCGCAGCTCACCTTTAGTTGCACAGTGAAGAGTCTTGTCTTGTGGTGGCAGCTGCTCCAAAGCAATGTTTTTAAAAATCCGCGCAGTAAATCAAATCTCCAGTGGCCAATCAGAAGCCTTGCTGGGCCAAAGCCCCACCCTGCCCTGCCCACTTTCTAAAAATATTTGGCGGGCAGCAGGAAAGGTGCCCAATGGGCACTATGGTGCCCATGGGCACTATGTTGTGAGCCCTGGGTTAGGGCACTGGACAAGGATCTTGGGGAGTCAGGTTCGAATACCCATACTGCCATGGAAGCGTTCTGGGTGACCTTGGGCCAGTCATACACTCAGCCCAACCTACCTGAAAAGGTTGTTATGAGGATAAAACAGAGAAGAGAAGAACAATGTAATCTGCTTTGCGTCCCCAGTGGAGAGAAAGGAGGGCATAAATAAAATAAATAAGATCAATAATAATAATGCTGTCAAGCCAAGTTCCAGCCAAGTAAGTCTTTTCCTAAATGTACTGACATTTTTTGGCACTGAGTATCATGTATCGTTTCTGCTCTAGGATTCCTTTTATGTCCACCCAAAAATCCCAAACCCCACAACATTTTCAGTACACACTGGAGCGACAGCACGCAGTGAGCTAGGAGTCTGTCTTTCAACTGGCGGTTTTGTTGAGTACTTACACTGCGAGAGAAGTTTTCCCCATTCAGTTCAACCCTGCTTCTCAAGTATAAGTAGAAAAAATTAAGAGTCCAGCAGCACCTTAAAGACTAATAAAATTTGTGGCAGGGGAGGAGCCTTCGTGCGTCACTGCTCACTTCTTCAGATATCAAGTATCAGAAGTGAGCAGTGACCCATGAAAGCTCATCTGCTGCCACAAATTTTGTTAGTCATTCAGATGCTACCGGGCTCTTGCTCTTATCTCCTGCTACAGACAAACCAACACAGCTACCTGTCTTGATCTACCTCAAGTATAAGGTGAACAAAGAAATAATTTTAAAAGAGTTTCAACCGCTCCCTTACCTGGCTGGTGTTAGCAGGGAGGAAAGCCAAAGCGGCCGCAATGCTGCCCTGGGACGCCAACAAGTTGGCATACTGGCTCATCTTCTCGGCCAGAAGGGCCCCGACAGCATCTGCGTCCATCGCCTGAGTCAGCTGCACCGCCTTGCGCAAGATCACCACTTTTTCAATCAGGTCCTGGAGGGTTTTAAGACGAGAAGCCCACCGTAAGAAGAAGGCTGGCATTAGACTGTAGCTCATATGGCGCAGTGGGTAGAGCACAATACACAATACAGCGATAACCACAGTAATGTACAAACAAAGAAAAAGTCACTGTTTAACGCAGGTAATAAATCACAAACAAAGATGCCGGCTTTGATCCTTCGTTTCATCAGGAGCTTTTTTGGCTTGAGCCTATGCTGAAAAATGCGTGCCGACTATGTGAGGCTGTGTCCCTTTTGGATCGGTTGCCCGTCAATGCTCTTACTTTTGGAATAATCATCTTTGAATGTAATAGAAATTGGATTTCTTGTTCTCAAGAGGTTCAAGCTGAAGAAGCTCCTGACGAAACGAAGGATCAAAGCCGGCATCTTTGTCCTTCGTCTGAAGATTATGTGTCTTTGAAGATATTCTGTATGAGAGAGACTTATATGTTTTGCTTGTAGATCCTGTTGGGTTGTTCATTACACATATAGACCCTGTTGGGCTATTATATTGTTATTGATTTATTATCTGCGTTAAACAGTGTCTTTTTCTTCGTTTGCAGTGGGTAGAGCATCAGACTACGACAACTGGGTTCAGATCCCTTATTCAACCACGGAAGCCTGTCAGGTAACCTTGGGCCCATCCCAGTCTCCCATCCTCACCGACCCTCACACGGTGGTGGTTGTGGAAATTGGGCAGTGGAGGGGGAGAACAATGTGAAAAGCCACTCTGAGTCCCTGATCAGGAAGAAAAATGGGGTATAAATAAAATAAAATCAATCAATAAGCTGTAGTACGGCATGCGGCCCCATCCTGTAGGGCGAGGTCATCCAACGCTTGTCGTGCAGGGGCACAAACAGCACTTTAGTGAGCACATAGCAAGCCCATGACGCCGGGGTTTGTTTCCACAAGCACAATAAGAAAAACGTCAAGGTATAATTCTGCAGCTGAACAGCTTTTCATTAAAAATAAACAAAAAAAACATTGGGCGCACTATGGTAAAGTAAAGGTGAAGGTTTCCCTTGCTCAAAAGCCAGTCAAATCCGACTCTAGGGGACAGTGCTCATCTCCGTTTCCAAGCCGAAGAGCCAGCGCTGTCTGAGGACGTTTCCATGGTCATTTGACGCCGAGGCGCACGGAACGCTGTTACCTGAATGTCAATGGTAAAAACCACGTGTTTTCAGTGCTTCTTTTTACAGCTGCTACCTGAACATCTTATTAGGTTAGGAGCAGGCTGCTGAACGTGCTGAACTGTGCGCCGTTTTAGTCAGTGGAACCACAGCTTGCTTGCAAAAGGAAATGTGACAT
The DNA here is from genome assembly GCA_029233225.1 of Lepidodactylus listeri. Taxonomy (NCBI): domain Eukaryota; kingdom Metazoa; phylum Chordata; class Lepidosauria; order Squamata; family Gekkonidae; genus Lepidodactylus; species Lepidodactylus listeri. The sequence goes on from JARCFY010000009.1 coordinate 16,655,745, forward strand.
GGCTTCTCAAAGCTTACAGCATTTTCAAATCACATGCACCTGCATGGCAGCTCAGAGGGAATATACTAGAAATGGGGCCCATATCATCTTTCTTTGTCAGCCAGGACACTAACCTGAAGAGAGAGGGGGTTGTTTCCATCCTGAGCTTTAGTCCAACAGGCGACGAGTTTTTCGACATTCCCAGCACAGATGTAACACAGGCAAGCCTGGGTCTGCAGAGGGCTGTCTCCTTCGTTTTCAAGTCTAGTGCCCAACAAGTCTAAGAATTAGGAAGAAGAGGCAAGGAAACAGACGTATATGTGAACCAACGCAATGAACATCGAAAACCATTAAAGGCACGACAGCGACTCCTTCAGAAATGATGTGCCAGCCCTCCAAAGAGTCTGGGACTTTTCAGTTTAGAAAAGACATGACGGGGGGGAGGGAGGGACACACGATAAGAGGTTTATAAAATTATGCATGGGATGGAGAGCTGAGAAAACAAAATTTTTCTCCCTCTCCCAAAGTACTAGAACTCGAGGGCATCCAGTGGAGCTGATGGGCAGTAGGCTCAGGACGGACAAAAGGAAACACTACTTTACACAGAGAGTGATTAAGATGAGGAATTCACCACCAGAGGATGTAGTGATTGCCACTGGAATAAACAGCTTTAAAAGCGGATTAGACAGATTCGTGGAGGAGAAGTCCATCAATGGTTACTAGCCATAGTGGCTGAGGGGAACCTCCACATTCAGAGGTGTTAGTCCTCTGAATCCCCGAGCCAGGAGGCAACATCAGGGGAAGGCCTTGGCCTCTGTGACCTGTCATTGGCCCTCCAGAGGAACTGGTTGGCTACTGTGTGATAGAGGATGCTGGACCAGATGGACCACTGGTCTGATCCAGCAGGGCTCTTCTGATGTTCAAATGATGGGTTGGAAGATCAAGAATTTACAACAGGGTCACTCCCTCCCTCCACTTTCCTGTTCTCTTCTTTTGTGCTTCAGCGGCTACACAGTAAACACCACCCCCCCCTTCGTTTTAAGAAAACTATTTCTAAGCATACAGAATTTCACTGGCCCATAATTGGAAGGAGATCCAGTGAAGCAGTATTATTTTTGGTTTCCTCCAACCATAGTTTGTTTTCACATCAGAACTGGCCAGACTACAGTTGGTGGTCATCTCCAAACCACTGAAACCAGTTTTCAAGCCACGGTTTTGCCCAATTTGGGCAGGTTGGCGAACAAAGGTTAGAGCAACCCAGAAAAAACGGAAACAGCACATGAAAGGGGAGACAGGAGTGCTCATGGCACATTCATGATCTTCAGAACTGGAGGGTCACCTGACCTGATCAGGGCTCATTTCGCAGCAGGAGCTCCTTTGCATATTAGGCCACACACCCGTAATGTAGCCAATCCTCCAAGAGCTTACAGAGCTCTTCTTACAGGGGCTACTGTAAGCTCTTGGAGGATTGGCTACATCAGGGGTGTGTGGCCTAATATGCAAAGGAGCTCCTGCTACGCAATGAGCCCTACCTGAGACGAAAAGGCAGCAGAGTGTAACTGTACCAGGAGCCTTTTTTGCCCCTTATCAGCAGGTACAGAGAGTCACCAATTCAAAAACTGCCGTGGCTCAAGACTCAGGAGTCCCTCACTGAGTGGAAGGGGACAGTGTCTCAAAGAAAATTCCCTGAAGGCTAATGCAGATCTGAGCCAAAACTTTGTTTGCTCCGGCGGCCTGCATCTTACCGGGACGCCTTCCGATTATGGACCAATGAAATGCTGTAAGCTCAGAAACATTCTTCTTAAAGAGGGAAATGTTTACCCTCTGGCCACTCAAGAACAAGAGAGGAAGAACATCCAGTTGCAGGCAAGAAAAACGGGAAACACCACTTTCCCTCTCAGAGAGCTAGTGTCATTATAGTGTCAGAATAGGAACTGGGAGACCCAGACTTGAATCCCCACTCTGTCACAGAAGCTGGCTGGATGACCGTGGGCCAGTCACACATACTTAGCCTAATCTACCTCACAGGGTTGTTGTGAGGATAAAGGAGAGAGGAGAATGACGTAAGCTGCTCCGGTCCCCCCGCTGGGGAGAAAGGTGGAGTATAAATTAAGTAAATGAATACTACTTCCTTAAGACGATGCCGCTAAGAACAGAACTGGGTTCTGAGGCAGATTGACGCTGGCACTGGGGGAGAAATCTTCCCTGCAGGCACAACTTCTGGCTTCTGGGTGGCTGCGGGGGGAGAGTGTATCTCCTCCATGACCCCAACAGATGGTGGGTCACCCCTACAGTGGTGACGGAGGGTGAAGGCCCCAGGCCTTTTGCTCTTCTCCTTGTATCGCTCTTTTTTTTTTTGGGTATCGCTTTTATGGAATTTGTAAGCCACCTTGAAGTCCACACGTGGTAGGAAAGTATGGTTAACAATATTATAAACACACACACTTAATAAGTGGTATGGAGTAGGCAGCTAATGAGGTGCACTGTAAGACACCAGACATCAGCTTCAAAAACTGAATCCTAAATAGATCAAGATGTATTTAACGTTACCTATGAGCCCTATAGATGTGCCTTTTCCAGAGCCCGTTTTGAGGCACTCCCTTCCGCTGTACTGCAAGGTAAATTCACTCGAGTTCCAACGCATGAACGTCTACGCCCATGCATGGCTAATATGGTGGAATCAGTTACTCATGTCCTCCTGTTCTGAAGATTCTATCAGGAGGAACGAGATCACCTTATACTGCCCCTTCTGTCTAGATTTAACCCTCTGCAGTCTTATCTTGATTTTAGGCCAGAAGTCTGACGTAAATTCCTCCTAGAAGACGTTCAGAGTTCAGTGACTTATGCTGTGGTGAAATTTTGTTTCTTAGCCATTAGGAAACGTAAACTTATTTTAGCTGGGAAAAGCCGTATGATTCTCTTATCAATTTATTTTACTAATTTTATTAATTTTCTCTTGTTAATGTTCTTATACTACTGCTACGTTATTACCATTTTAATCTCTTTCGTATCAGAATTGTACTGCTTTACTGGCTTTTGCTGTAATAAATTAGATCGACAGATCAAGATGGGTAGAGTTGTGTTAGTCTGTCTGTAGCAGTAGAAAAGAGCCAGAGTCCAGTAGCACCTGAAAGACTAACAAAATAAGTGGCAGGGGATGAGCTTTCGTGAGTCACTGCTCACTTCTTCAGATACCTGAATATGTGAGCAGTGACTCATGAAAGCTCATACCCTGCCACATAGTTTGTTAGTCTTTAAGGTGCTACTGGACTCTGGCTCTTTTCTACTGAATCCTAAATAAATGAAGTATATCTTTTTTTATTGGAGGGGAAAAGGTGCTCTGGTTGAACAACAGACATCCTGTCCGTGTCTGCTTTTCCTTACCGCAGAGAGCTGCAAATTCATCCGGCCTAGCGTAAGTCAACACTGCAGCCAGAGCTTCTTTCCAGTTCTGCAGGTCGCACGACTGCACTATTTCCTTCCAGTTCTTGGTCACGACAGCAGTGATGAGCTGGAAAAGAAAGAAGAAGAGGAGACCCCCTTGCCTTCAGAAGCTGAGTAAGACTTGGCTTGCCGGCTTCTTTCTGTCTCGCACCAGGGAGGGCATCCTCCCTATATTGCCATCTCTGGAATCAGATGGCTGCCAAGGGTGGGACAGCTCGAAAGACTGTCGTTTGACACAAGTTATAACAATCACAAATTGTGGTTAGCAATTCTCACAACAAACCCGCAGTTGTAATCCCTGTTCGGTGCAAGCCATCAAAATCCAGTTTGTTGGGCTGTCTATATCCAGATGCCACAACTAACCAGGCTTTGATCAAACCCTGGTTTATAAACCACAACTACTGACACATCCGAATGCAGCACCATTGTCTTTGGTATGACTATGTGAGCAGGTGGGGGAATACATTGTTAGGAACACCTATTTAATATTTCCTCGTTTTAAAAATTCAAGTGCATACATGTCACGATTTCACCATAAAAACCTTTTAAGGCCAAGAGATGAAAACTAAACATAGTTACAGAGGGACAGCCATGCTAGTCTGTTGCAGCAAAATTAAACAGAAGTCCAGCGGAATCCTGAAGACCATTAACTTTACCTCCCCCCCCCCCGCCCCCCAGCATGTGCTTTCATGAAGTGCATTCTGACTTTCAAAAGCTCCTGCTGCAATTAGTTTTGTTATCTTCAGGCTGCCGCTGGCCTTCTCTTCAAAGAAACGTGTTTAATACAAAGCCGAAGACTGAGTTCCTAAAACCAGGGGAAGTCACGAAAAAGTGGGAAAAAAGGAGAACAGGTAAAAAGGGGAGAGACTCCAAAGTTGCAGTACATGAATCTTGCTTACAGGTACTTCTACAGCCGTAAGTGTGGCATTCCCAAATGCCTTATTCTTTAAACCCTCTGCCACCAGGAACTATTCTCCGGGAACTGCCAAGTGTATCAAGATTGGACCAATCCTGCTGCCCTTTTTGCCTTTATCATTTGGATTTCCAGCATCCTGGTAACCTAATTCAGGAACCTGATTGCCTAAAGCTGGGCCTGCCTGAATTACTTATCAGCACCTCCCACAGGAAGAATGATTCACTTTTGAGTTATAGCTCCGGTGGCCTCTGTAGGGACAAAGCCTTCAGTCTTGAGGAGGCGGTGAACAGCTGTCAAATACTGAGATTGATAAGATGTTGGGGGAAACAAACATGGGCGACTGAGAGGGAAGGCTGCTCAGGAAGAGATGCCGACTTCATCTGGATACAGCTGATCTAGAGGAGTACAGGGCTAGAGCCGTATAAGGGTTTGCTTTTTAACTAAATTGTTGAATAGAGGAGAACTTCCCATTTCCCTATGGGGTATGTCGGCCCATACACAGCCCCGTAGCTACAGTGGGACATTTCGGGGCCCTGCCCCCTCAAATATAATGACGCCCCACAACAGCTGCTGCCCCCCTCCCCCTCCTGTGATATTAAAAGGGCCCTCCAGCTGATCGGCTGGAGAGCCCTTTAAATCTTGCAGAAAAATGGGGAGAGGGCGGCCGCATGCCTTCCCTGAAATCTGAGTGGCGATTTTAAGAACATAAGAGAAGCCAAAGTTGGATCAGGCCAATGGCCCATCCAGTCCAACACTCTGTCACACAGTGGCCAAAAACACCAGGTGCCTTCAGGAGGCCCAGCAGTGGGGGCAAGAAGCCCTCCCACTGTTGCCCCCCCCCCAAGCACCAAGAATACAGAGCATCACTTGCCCCAGACTGAGAGTTCCTATCTATACCTTGAGGCTAATAGCCACTGATGGACCTCTGCTCCATATGTTTATCTAATTCCCTCTTCAAGCCATCCATGCTTGTAGCCACCACCACCTCCTGTGGCAGTGAATTCCACGTGTTAATCCCTCTTTGGGTGAAGAAGGACTTCCTTTTATCTGTTCTAACCCGACTGCTCAGCAATTTCATGGAGTGCCCACGAGTTCTTGTGTTGTGAGAAAGGGAGAAAAGGACTTCTTTCTCGACCTGCTCTATCTCATGCATAATCTTATAGATCTCAATCATGCCGCTTGGAGTTCAGGCGCGGGCAGCCCTCTCTTGAAAAAAAAACCTCTAAAGAAGTTCAGGGAAGGCGTGTGCCCGCCTCTCTCCCTCCTCCTCCCTTGCCGCCCCACAAAATCTTACCAAGCCCCACCAACCCAACATTTCTGGCTACAGGGCTGCCCGTACATACCTCTCTGCTGCCTTCCTTTCCTCCCCATTCCTTCATGGGCGTTGCTGAGACCAGCACATTAAGGTTTTAGACTGGGTACCAAAAATATCCAGTCTCAACAAGAGAAGTCTTTGCCGATCCCTAAGTTAGCCTTTGAACTGTCTGCACTTTGCAAGGGTGTGTCTCCCACAGACTGTATTGCTGCCGGGTGTCCTTACGTTGATTTCTGTCCTGCCAGGTATCTTTCGACTGATATCTGTCCAGACACTTAGAGCAGAGGTTTTTGGTGGAGATGTACATGGGTAATGTCATTGCCTGGGATCAGCTGGGGTTGTTCTGTTCTAGTGACCCTGTGTCTGTCACAGGAATTTGGGTTATTTGCCCTTTATGTTCTCTGAAACACTGCTAGTTGCTGATGGGGCTCGTTGCAGTCTTAACCTCTAGGGTTTTTCCCTTGCAGCTCTGTGGCAACAGAAACAAACTCCTATACAGCTCTAGCCCAATACAGAAAGATAGGAAGGAAAAGTTGAAGTGTGAGAGAACCAAATGTCTACAATGGAGGATTTTTTGGTAAGTCAACTAGAACAGCCGTTATTCAAATGTAAAATGGATTCTTACCCTAAAACACAGGCAAGCTGGAGATCGCATGTTCCTTCTCACAGATGACCCAGACATACACACACACACCCTCCAGCTCACACAGACATGAACTGTGGTTATGGCAGGCAAGGGGGGCTCGTGTTTGCAAGGGGTGTGGGAAGGGAACATGTGATCCTGAAGCCCGCTCTTGACTGCTTATCAGCCAATACAAAATCGGCCCTGTTAGACATACAATAGACCTTCTTACTCGAATCCACCATATTTCCCCTCCACCTACAAAGCTATCCTATGTTAACTTTCCTTTGTACTCATGGAAACCTGTCTACCACACCCTGAGATTACCCAATTCTTCTGGAGGCCTGCCATTTAAAAGCCTACATACCCTGGTGATCTTGCCTCGTGTCTTCGCAAAGTACTTCTTCTGTGTCCTTGACAGCAGCTCCTGACCACCAGCTATAGCAAGAATAATGGCATCAGCCATGCGATTATCATGGAGGCAGAGGTCAACAGCGCTCTCGAAGTTACCCGTCAGCAATGCCTGAGTAATAAGGCCATCGATATCTGTAGTGAGAAGGATTATAAGATTACTTGCAGCTACCACTACGCTTTTACAAAAATACGTTCCAGTCCAGTTAAGTCTCAGAAACGGGATGGTTTTGTCAAAAAGCCAGTTCCTTTACCTCCAGTGACAGAAATGTTAAAGGTTTCCTTTGTCGGCAACAGGGCATCGGTCTCTTCTTGTGCATTCTGATGGGGAGAAGGGATGCCATTTAGTGAGATTTAAAGAACCTCTTTAAAATTAACCCAAGTCAAAATAATACAGATTTCACTGGGGAAACATGATAACTTTTTCCTGCTGGTGTTTCTCCTTAGAAACTGCTTGCGTATGAACACTATCATACTGACTGGCACAAAAAGTCACATCAGCGCAATTTCGTCTAACATCCCCCCGCCCCCAATTCAAGTACAAATCCTTGAGCATGGCGACGGAACGGTGCATCTGCATTCCGCTCAGCTAAAATGCCAACATATCAAAACCTGCTGTTCACAGATTTGGGAAGCTGCCCATGTGACACAAGGAGCAAGCCAGAGAAACACATTTAAAAAAAAATCCAGCTGACGCGAGAACAAAGTCTCTTGAAGCAGAAGACCTCACAATGAAAATCTGTGAGTGATCGTGCAAGCAGAAGACTCCGAAGTCAAAGGACGAAACTGAAAGGAAGTCTTTGTTTTTTGAAACGCATCCAGGTAGACCAGGTAAGAGCCCTTGTTGGCAAATTCAGCGCATGCAAAATCTGCAAACTCAAGCCCTTCTGAATTTCAGGACTTTCTTTGACTTGTCTGATGCTGACAAGTCAAAGAAAGTCCTGAAATTCAGAAGGGCTTGAGTTTGGCAACAGAGCCCGTATACAGAGGAAGCCCAGATAACTGGGTATGGCTTATATATCTAAAGCCAGCCACTCTCTCTCCCCTTTTTGGAAACTGAACATCTTGAGGGCTTCATAGTTTTTTCCCTAGCTGGGAGGAGGAAGGAAGATTCCTTATCCAACACAGCTCTTCTATTAAGGTTTCTAGGCATTGTTATCTCAATTAAAAGAAATGGTTCAAATACCAGACTCTTAAAACTTTTGACACACAGAGCTGATAGTTTTACATATACAATTGATGGGTATATCTTATGACCAGTAGAACATGCATTTCGGCCCCCTCGGGCCTTCCTCAGTGGTCAATATTACTGTTGTAAGACAACACACATCCAGAAATAAATATATGAAAAAAGATTTTCCTTAGAGTCAGGTCTTGCTTTCTCATGTAATCTGCAGTTCCAAAAATTTTACACAGAGGGCCAAGGATAATCTCTCGTGGTAACTGCACAGGCTCTCCAAATTGTTCAGGTAACAAATATCCAATGTGTCTGGATGTGTGTCTCTTCCATCAAGGGGGGAAAGCAGGGCAAAGCCGGGCCAGAAGTTCAGGTGGTATATACAAATGCAGACACAGAGAGAGTATATAAAATTAGATTCACTGGCATATTTACTGACTGGTTTTTTGGTACATGATATTCATAGCCGTTCTGCAACAGGAACACTGTCACACATGTGAGTGCGCAAACACAAGCGCACACTCAACTCGACTCAATCTTATTCACAGCTAAGCGTTTATAAGCATATAGAACAGAGGTTCCCAACATTTTTAAGCCTGTGGGCGCCTTTGGAATTCTGACCCAGGGTGGTGGGTGCTACGACAAATGGCTGCCGCAAGAGGCGGAGCTGCTCACATAGAGGAAGCCTAAAGCACATGGGGAGAAGAGGGACAATTAAAAAAAAAACATTAGGAAAGAGGAGTGAAAGAGAAAACGACCAATAGTGTAATGGCAGCTATTGCTGAAACAATATTTAAGAACATAAGAACATAAGAGAAGCCAATGCTGGATCAGGCCAGTGGCCCATCCAGTCCAACATTCTGTCACACAGTGGCCAAAAACACCAGGTGCCCTCAGGAGGTCCACCAGTGGGGGCAGGACACTAGAAGCCCTCCCACTGTTGCCGCCCCCCCCTCCAAAGCACCAAGAATACAGAGCATCATTTGCCCCAGACTGAGAGTTCCTATCTATACCTTGTAGCTAATAGCCACTGATGGCCCTCTGCTCTGTATTTTTATCCAACTCCCTCTTGAAGCCATCCATGCTTGTAGCCGCCACCACCTCCTGTGGCAGTGAATTCCACATGTTAATCCCTCTTTGGGTGAAGAAGTACTTCCTTTTATCTGTTCTAACCCGACTGCTCAGCAATTTCATGGAGTGCCCACGAGTTCTTATATTGTGAGAAAGGGAGAAAAGTACTTCTTTCTCTACCTGCTCTATCCCATGCATAATCTTATAAACCTCGATCATGTCACCCCTCAGCTGTTGTTTCTCCAAGCTAAAGAAGTGCTTCAACCTTTCTTCATAGGGAAAGTGTTCCAACCCTTTTATCATTTTAGTTGCCCTTTTCTGTACTTTTTCCAATGCTATAATATCTTTTTTGAGGTGTGGCGACCAGAAATGTACACAGTACTTCAAATGAGGTCGCACCATCAATTTATACAGGGGCATTATTATACTGGCTGATTTGTTTTCAATTCCCTTCCTAATAACCCCCAGCACAGCGTTGGCCTTTTTCATTGCAGTCGCACACTGTCTCGACATTTTCATTGAGTAATCTACTACGACTCCAAGATCTCTCTCTTGGTCAGTCTCCGCCAGTTCGGACCTCATTAACGTGTATTTATAGTTAGGATTTTTGGCTCCAATGTGCATCACTTTGCACTTGGCCACACTGAACCCCATTTGCCACGTTGATACCCACTTGCCCATCCTCGACAGATCCCTTTGGAGGGCCTCACAATCCTCCCTGGTTCTTACCACTCTGAACAACTTCGTGTCATCTGCAAATTTAGCCACTTCACTGCTTACTCCCAACTCCAAATCATTAATAAACAAGTTAAAAAGTGTTGGACCGAGTACTGATCTCTGCGGTACCCCACTGCTTACCATCCCTCCACTGAGAAAATTGCCCATTTATACTCACTCTCTGTTTCCTTTTAATTAGCCAGTTTTTGATCCACAAAAGGACTTGTCCTTTTATCCTATGAGCTTACTTAGGAGCCTTTGATGAGGAACTTCTCTGCCCAGCCAACTGGATCTCCAGTGGTCCATCAGAAGCCCTGACATGCAACAGCCCTACCTGGCCCCAATCACTTTTTAAAATCACTTTGTGGGCACCAATAAAGGCATTGGTGGGCACCACGGTGCCCGTGGGCACCACACTGGGGACCCCTGGTACACGCATTTAGGCATGTTAGAAAGTGAAAGAGTAATCAGGAATAAGTTAGTAAGCGTCCACTCATCTAGCATAAGTCAGAACAGAAGAGAATGAGTACCTCTCCCAAGAGCTCATCCGTATCAGCCAGACCCTCTTCACCGTCACTCTGTGCAGGCTGGTCAGATTCCTCAAGAGTCTTTCACAGAGAAGAGAACAGGATGTTTCAAAGATGCTTAGCAAGGTGGAAGATGCCAAGGCAGACAACCTAGCCCAACCCAACCCCAATCTCCCACCCCCTCCCCAGATCTCTGGTTAGTAACACTGCAGTTCCAGGAAGAACAAAAGAAGATCTTCCTTCTTTTATACCAAAAACGCAAATTATTTTTTACACAGCTAAGGAGTTTTTCCCCATTTCCCTTTTCTTGCCATGAACCATTAGCGCACGATGTGGGGTTTCCGGAATGTAAACAAAGGCACCAATGCTGACGATTCGCGTGTTTTGGTGCAAGGACTGAGCTGCAAGGGAAACACAGCTCTGGCGGTGAAAAGAAGCCAATTTCCAGGGCCTATCAAACCCCTGTGGCAATTCAGTTGCATCTGCTTTCTTACCTTCTCCTGCTCTCTGTGATGAAGGCTTTCCTTATCGAGAGCTGATGTAATCTGAAGAGGGGGAAATTAGGCACAGTTAATCTTGGAGAACAGAGCAAAGGTCTCCCAACAGTTTCCGTTTGCCAAATGATACTGGAAATACAGCTTACATCCTTTTTTACACACTGCTTGAAGTACCCCCCTCCATGATACCCCTGCTGCTTAGTGAAAGATCTACTCATTTGTATGTTAATCTCATATGGAAACTGCTGTTTCCTAAAGTCAAGCATGCATCTGTCTAAAGCCTATTTATTTTATTTTCTCCATGTGGAGCAGAATGGTTATTAAGAGGATATACAACAGAGACCTACAAGGAAAAAAAACCTGAAAATGGGAGGGATATAAAACTCAGATGGAGGGGAACGTGTGCCGTCAATCAGAGGATAAGCACAGCCAGCACACAAACACCTGGGATTAAGTGGTGGGGCCCTGACGCACGTTTAAGCTGAAACATCTCTGCAAACCAAACACATACTTTAGCAGTCCCTTGATAAATGCTGCCTTGATATCATTAGGAATAACGAATTCCTTGGACCGCTAAACATTAAAAAAGTATATAGAACTGTGTCTGGTCTATGGTCTGCAATCATCACTAGCAAATGCTCATCTAGCTTCTTTTCAAACGTCACTGATGATGCACAGTGCTAACAAATCTTATCACTAGAAAATGCTGATGATGCTCAGTTGTCAGAGAACTAGATGTATGGGGGGGGGGGAAGCAGTAGGCGTCTGCAGAGCTCCAGAGGCGTACGGGGACTCTGGCAGGAAGAACCAGAGGTTTCACTCTGGGCTGCCATGACAGCTTGCCTGAAGAGTGAGCTGCCGGCCTGCTTTTGGTGCACTATAGCGCCACCACTGCATGTAGACAGGGAGCGGTATTGCAGCTAATAACTTTGTAGAGATAATGCAACTCAGAGACCAAGCATCCGGATCAGCTTGCTGACTCTATCTTGGCTTCTCTGGCTGAAGAACCTTGCTTAAGCACAGACTGTTCTCAAACTGCCTCTCCCTCTCCGCTCGTTTCCCAGTTCGATTTTTAAATGGGTTTCCAGACCCACAGCCTTGACTCTATTGCGGCAGAAAGAGAAGCAAGCGGCATCAGGACAACAAGTAGGCTGTAGGACAGGTGTGCACCTGGGAAGAAAGGGTGGGGCTACAGTGTCCTGTGCCACCTGGCTGTTTTCCCACGGGAGATTTCAACTTGCTGCTGGCAAATTATAGTGCCCTGGACACCTTTCTAAGGAGTGCTCTTTGAAAAATGCTTTGTCTGTGAAAAGGAAATAATTAACATAAACACCGTTGCCAGAGCAGACCTCCGTGCTTAGTTATCAAAGGGGCACATCATGTCCACGAGACAAATTTACGCTGCAAACTTTCGATTTCGGGCACAGAGTAGCCACCTGGCCTACACATCCCAACATGTGACCAGCCGCAGTAAACAACACTGTGACGGATGTTCCTGAACACTTTGAGGAGTCTCTTGAGATGCCGACAGCTTCCGAACATATTTACCTTCTTCCCCAAGTCCTCTCTCTTGTACCCCAAGAGTTCGAGGTATTTGCCACGCGAATCCTCTTCAAAATGCACCTTGGTAAGAAAAAAACAGAAACACAGGAATGGGGATGTTTTAGAAACAGGTATCATTTTCATTTTTCTCTATTTCCCTATCCGGTTTATTTTAAAAAAAATTTTTTTGCTGCAATTGAACATAGTGAGGTTATTTTTAGCAAGATATAATGCATAAAGGGAATCTCTAACCACAGTGTTCCTCAAACCGGGGGTGGGGGTGGGGGGAGCACAGCACACATCGTCTCCACTGGAACTGCAAGCCTACAGATGAGACTGAGGGTTCGGGCAGCAGTAACTGGGTGAGTGTCAAAACCAGAAAGGAGTACGTCCAGCATTAAAGGAGCATATAAACTGGGACCAAATCTAACATGCTTATAGCGCTGCCAAGATTTCTTGCCCTTCCCTGTTAGCTCAGGAGTATTTCGATTTGCTTTCACGAGGCCACCCTTTATGGGAACACTCCTGAGAAATCTTCTGCCTTGACCCGATTTCCATAAAAGCCCAGGATGATCACCACATGGGGACGACAGGGATGCTCTGCCCGCTTCACGGCACCTGCGCTCGGTTCAAGCAACCGCCACCCGGTGATAATTTCACACTGGAGATTGCTCACTTTCTACGCCTAACCTTTTGCCTGCACAAAAAGGGCCCTTTCTGAAACGTTCACCCAGCTGAGCAGAATCAAGTCGCCGGTCAGCTGCTCCTTGGCAGCTGAGATACCCGTTCAATGGCCCACCGGCAGTGGCGGGGTCCGATCAGAGGAGTCCTTAACATGGAACTGGTATCTCTCCTTCTTCGCACGATGCCCGTTCAGTGGCTTGAGATCTGCACCGCCGGTTCCTGATCCAGACCACATGGTTGGGTCATTTAAACTTTGTCCTTGCTGTACAGGAGCTGCTCACGGGGGAGTGGTGCCCAAAAGGCTAGGGTAACATTTAAAGGATCCCTCTCATTCACCGTCACCCTTTCTCCCTTTCACATACACACACACACATAGAGCAAACTGAGCAATGAGTTTTACGACAACTGGGACCTTTTAACATTCAATCTCCATCCCTAATTACCTTCAAGAAAGACCAGACATTCCTCTCAAAGTCGTTCTTGGCAGCATCGATTTTCTTCTGACAATAGGTAACGAAAGCTTCGGCCCGCACGGCCTCCTGCAGTTGATCGGAGCGGCTCAAGAACTCCTTCTCGGTGACGACCTGGCTGACGTAGACGTGGTAGCGCGGTGGCTGCTGCTCTGATCCTTGCTGCTGAGGCTTTGTGTTTTCAAATGTAACTAGCTTCCCTCCAAACTGAAACATAAACATGTGGAAAGTTGTAAAATCTATGAGAGCAGTTCCATTCAAAGAAAATATTTATAAGATGTTTCACAGGTGGTACTGGACACCGGATAGAATTGCTAAATGCTACAGCAATGCATCAACCTCTTGTTGGAAATGTAAAACTAATGTTGGAACTTTTTGTCATATATGGTGGAGATGCAGTAAAATTCAAAAATTCTGGTCGAAAATACATAAAATAATACTAGAAATGACAAGTGAAGATGTTCCAATATCACCAGAAGTATTCTTACTGAATATACTTCCAGATGACTATACTAAAGACAATAAATATCTTATAACTTATATTTTAACATCAGCTAGAATGCTAACTGCAAAGGGTTGGAAGACGGACAACCTACCCTCAGAGGAGGATCTAATACAGAAATTACTAGATGTGGCAGAAATGGACAGATTGAGTACTGTATTACAGGGAAAAGATCAAGAAGTATATGATAAAAGATGGAAGAGAATGTATGTATGGATAGATCAGAAAAAAAGAAAATGGGCTCACAAAAATGTATAAAAATGTATTAGGCATGTGATATGTTTATATTGAAAAATCATAAACAAACTTGGGGGGAAAAAAGAAAAATAAAAGCCCGCCAGAGATAGGATTTATACACCGCTCGGATTAGGGGAGGGGCTGTGGCTCAGTGGAAGAACCTCTGCTTTGCATGCTGAAGGTCCCGGGTTCAGTCCCTGGCGTCTCCAGGTCAAAAGGGCCAGTCAGGAGGTGATGCAAAAGACCTCGCCCTGAGACCCTAGAGAGCTGCTGCCGGTCTCCACAGACAATACTGACCTTTAAAAACAAATTATTTTTAATTTTTAGATCAGTGGTCTGATCCAGTATAAGGCAGCTTCTTGTACATTCATAAATGCTAACGCCTTAAAAGCGTGTTCGGAAAAGACAGCATGTTTGTAAACTGCATGATTTAGCCCTCGGTCTGGTCCTGAAAGTGGGTTGCAAACCATGGCTATAAGTAACGATGGCGAATGATTGCAGTGGCGGAGTCTATTATGCTATTTTGTGGCTGATGATACAAAAAACAAGGTGGTCTGCAGAGAACGGACCACACTTGGGAATTCAGGAAACCTTATGCCTACATCACGCTGCAATTTATGCAAGGGTCATTTTGAGCAGGAGCGCACAGGAGCGCCATTCCGGGAGTAACAAGCCCAGGAGTGGGCTTTCCAAACAGAATACTACTCAAATCACTACATTCAGACCATGAGAGAACAAGAATTCATTACAACATTCTTAGGCTTAGTTTAATATATGTGATCTCCAGCATTTGAACATTTGAATATGCCTTATACTGAATCAGACCATTTGTCCATCAAAGGGAGGAGGAGATTGGATTTATACCCCGCCCTTCACTACCTGAAGGAGTCTCAGAGCGGCTTACAATCCCTTTTCCTTCCCCTCCCCACAACAGAAACTCCATGAGGTGGGGGGGGGGGCTGAGAGAGCTCTCTCAAGAACTGCCCTTGAGAAAGCAGCTCTGAAAGAACTTGTGACTGACCCAAGGTCACACCAGCAGCTGCATGTGGAGGAGTGAGGGATCAAACCCGGTTCTCCCAGATTAGAGTCCACACTCCTAACCACCACACCAAACTGGCTCTCAAGGTCATTACTGTCTAGTCAGACTGGCGGCAGTGGTTCTCCAGGGTCGCAGGCAGAGGTCTTTCACATCACCTACTGCCAAATCGTTTTAACTGGAGATGCTGGGGATTCAACCTGGGACCTTCTGCATGCCAAGCAGATGGTCTACTACTGAGTGAGTCCTTCCCCATATAAATGTGCAGTTTACTTGCGTATTTATCCCAGACATTTGACAGATGTGAGGTTATTGGCTTTATATCATTGATAAAACAAGGGAAGTTACCTTTTGCTCTGAACAAGCACAGTAGAAAACAATTTTGCTAAATCGATCAGACTGACAGAGGTGCTCTTTAAGACACCCAGTGGTCTAATGTCAAGGATGTTATTGGGACAGGTCACAATAACTTATGGACTGTGCATATGACTTCGTGCCTAGAAAGCAGACAACTGATGCGCTGTAACACTATAGTGGCAGGAACTACTGAAGGTGAGAAAACCACCCACTCATAGAATGAGACGCTCTGTTCTTGAAGTACAAAGTCTCAAGCTAATCCCTAATGCTTCAGAACAAAGACTGGCAGCCACGATCCACTGCTCCGAAGGGACTGAATGACCCACAGCTGAAGCAAAGCTCTAATGTGTTTACATGGAAGTCTAGGTGAAATTCTGTACTGGGAGGCAAGTAGCACTGCAGGCATGGGGCAGTGAGTGAACACGAACTCAGAAGCAAAACTTTCCCTTTCCCCCAGCTGTTGCCTCCCATTTCAAAATTGCAAATGTATGCAGGCACTCAAACATAAGCAGTATTCAGAGACTGTTTTCCCCAAGTGCTCATGTGCATCTCATTAACCCTAATAACGGGGCCATGTCAGTCAACCTAATCCCCACATAAGCAGCGATCAGTTCACGCAGAAGAGTTACTGTGCAAGCAGAAGCATGAAACGTGGCCCTTAATCTTGCTCAGGGGTGAGCACTTACCATATCCTGGTTTTGAAGATGCATTTTTTGACAGCGTTAGCAAATTATCCATTCAAACTACTCCGTAAACATAGGTTTACACTGACGTTCTCTCACTAACACAGTGCCCTGAGCAGGCAGAAGTAACTGGTTGCTGGATAAAATCAGGTATTCCGCCAGCAACAGCTTACCACAATGATAAAAACACAAATATCTTCACTAATGTAACGGCCTTTATGTTAGAGGAAGTGGATGGCAGGATACATATCTTGTAAGACTGGTTATTCTACATGTGTGACATTGACACAGGTGCTGGTATTTACCTTTAAAGCCCTATATGGCCAGGGTCTGACATACCTGAGGGACCGTCTTTCCCCATATATACTCCAGAGAGCACTTCAGTCAAGGTCGTAAAGCCAACTGACCCTCCCAGGTCCCAAGGACGCCAGGCTTACTACCACTAGAGCCAGGGCCTTCTCAGTGGTGGCTCCATACTGGTGGAATGAGCTCCTGGATCCCTGCGGGATCTTTTGCACGGCCTGCAAGACAGAGCTCTTCCACCAGGCTTTCAACTAAGGAGTCGCCGCCATCAGCATCATTACCACCAACAGTCTCTACCATAGAGCTTGGCCCTGGCTTTGACACCTGGCTTGTGCGGCAGCTTGAAATCGGAAGATCTGCGAGCAGAATGATTGCTGCCTGTTGTTCGCACTTGTTCGTACGCCATCTTAAGGAAACATCACCAGCACCTTTTTATGTATAACTGTATTGTTTTTATTCGATTTTATGCCGGTTTTACTGTTATTTATGCGCTGATTATTGTGAGCTGCCCTGAGCCTGCCTTGTGGAGAGGGCAGGATATAAATCCAATAAAATAAGAGACGCTGCTTCAATTCTGCACAGGCTGCTTATAGAGCATAAAAGAAAGCCACAGAACGAACAGGGAACACATGAACATAGGAAGCTGCCTTTCACTGAATCAGACCTTCGGTCCATCAAGGTCAATGGTGTCTACTCAGACCGGCAGTGGCTCTCCAGGGTCTCAAGCAGAGGTCTTTTCACACCACCTTTTTTTTTTAAATGGAGATGCTGGGGATTAAACCTGGGACCTTCTGCATGCAAAGCAGATGCTCCGCCGCTGAGCCATGGGGTATCTTGCAACGTGGGAACGGCCAGAGTGAATCCTGCCCCGGGGTTGGACCAATAGCCTGTTTAACATCAGATCCTCTATCCAATGTAACATAGTGGTTAAGAGTGCTGGACTAGGACCCAGGAAGACAAAAGGTTCAGATCCCCACACTGCCATGCCGACCTTGGGCCACTCACACAGATTCAGCCTGACCTACCTCACAGGATTGCTGTGAGGCTGCGATGGAAGAGAGGAGAATGACCCTAGCTGCTTTGCATACCCATAGGGGAGAAAGGTGAACGAGGTAAATAAACCTAAATACATCTTAGCTGCCGGTAGGTCTCCGGGCCAGGAAGTGTCCTTCCTAGCCCTGCTACTAGAGAACCTTTGACTGAAGATACCGTCATGGGTATTGGCCCTTGAAAGAACAGCTCTGAGAGAACTCGTGACCGACCCAAGGTCACCAAGATGCCCTCTTGTGGAGGAGTGGGGGATCAAACACGGTTCTCCAGATTAGAGTTTAGCCACTACACCAAACCAAAGCATGACTGAATCCATGGCTGGGGTGGGGAAGGAAGCCCACCAGAAGCATCATGTGTGTCCAGATGGATTTCTATTGGGTGGCCTTAGACAAGCTATTCTGAATTCTCCATCTGTAAAAGGGGAATCACGTTCCCCAGCTGTACATTTGCTGTAAAATAAGCTAGAAAAGACACCGACAACCCAAAAGCCAAACTGTCAACTGAATCCCAAGAAAAGGAAAGAGACTGAGAAAGCTCCTTCGCTCTATGCCAAGAAAAGGAGACGACTGGCTCAAAGGTAAACATATGAGTCATGAGACCAGGAGGCAGCCGATGGCAAAGACACACTCAAGGTTCAAAGCTGCGGAAACCTACTAGAGGGGCTGGAATGATGCTGCCTGCTGATGGAAACCTATATGCATCCTCAAAACGAGCGGTCAGTGGACCAGGACAACATGGAAAGCAAGGCATTGCTTTCTCGTGCTGCAGCTAAGGCAGAATGCTGCCGCTACACTGCTGGTTGGGGCCAGCTCTCAGGAACATGAGACCCTGCTACTACAACAATTACACTGGCTAACGATCAGCTCATGAGCACAATTCAAGGTGTTGGTTTTAACTTTTAAAGCCCTACATGGCTTTGGACTGGAGCAATTTGAAGGACTGTCTTCTCCCATATGTTCCTGGCCAAGAACTAAGATCACAGGGAAAGGCCCTCCTGACTGTCCCATCAATCAAAAGAAGCTTGTTTGGTGGGTACACGAGACAGGGCCTTTTCAGTGGCAGCCCCACAATTATGGAACAACCTTCATAGGAAGGTGCACCTGCCCCACTGGCTTTTGATCTTTAGGAGGTAGTGCTTTACTGAATTGCTATTTTAAATTCTGTTTCTTTTAATGGGTTTAATGCATTCTATTTTAAGTAAGCTGCCCCGGGCTCCGTATGGAAGAAAGGCGGTCAATAAATGTTTTAAGCAAATACTGGGCACATGCATGTGCCAAGACACAGAAAGCCACAATACGTCATGCAGCAACAGAGGAAACCCCGGAATGATACCACTGGATTGATACAGACATCCCTGCTCCCACTTACCGAAAAGGATGCACCCACTGGTCGGCGAATCCACTTGGGTGGCTTCTTCAGAGGCAGGACCATGCTCTGGGAAGTCGTCTGCTGCGGAAGCTGAAGAGGAGGAAGAGGCTGCCCCGTTCCAAACGGGTCGAGGTTCCCAAAGGATGAGGACAGCTTCAAGAAGAGAAAGGTGACTTTTGCGGACGGCCCCACCACCTCACCGAAAGCTAACGCTGTGACCATCTCAGAGTGTGTAGTTTATGCAATCGGTTACACTGAGATGACTACTCCTGAACTCGTTTCAACTCGTTCAACTGCACTGAGTTAAAGAGCTGCCGGTCCCCGTTAATATCAGGAGCCTCAGGGTTTTTAAAAAAAATTAAAATGGAAATTTGGCAGGCGGGGGTTTACAGCTCTGTACAGAAATCTAGAGTCTTGTAAAGTATCCAGCAAAGAAGAGGTACTGGAACGAGGATCGTTACCTCAAGGCAACCTCTGAATCCTATGCGAACAAGCTTCAAGGGACCGTAACAGTTTTTGGCAGCTGCGGCTATTTCAAAGCAGATGGGAGTTTACTGCTCCGTACAGAAATCTAGGGTCTTGTAAAGTACCCAGACTAGTCAGCAAAGAAGAGGTACTGGAACAAGGGTTGTTATCTCAAGGCAACCTCTGAATCCTATGTGAACAAACTCCAAGGGACCATAATAGTTTTGGTAGTGACAGATATTCCAAATCATCATGATTAACAACAACAAAAAATGTGCATATTGAATAAATCATCGGTCTGCAAACAACTAAAGTTAATGAGGAAAAATACCCGGATTTTGTTTGAACAAAGATGTTCTTTATAAACTACTGAAATAAGGTCAAGCCAGAGGTGTTTACAAAGCTCACCGTTCTTGGCTGCACCTAATGACCACCACGCAAGGCTGTGCATCATGCAAGCCTGGCAACACCATCGTGCAAGCCTGAAGTTCAATGAACTTGTCGAAGATCATACAGTACGCCATCTTTAGAACTGGACGAAGACCACTATACTAGCACTTTAAGAATCTCTGTGATGTTTTAACTTTGTAATGGTTTTACGGTACTGGTTACCGATTTTTGTAAGCCGTCCTGAGCCTGCTCGCGCGGAGGGTGGGGTAGAAATAAACTAACTAAATAAATAATGGTTTATTCATACTCTTTGGCGATTATGGAAATACTTAGAGTCATATGGCATTGCGATGACTGAATGTTTCTCCATTACGGTCTTGCGTCGACTGTTTTTAATGAACCATGTTTATCCTCGACCTTGGCCTTTTATTATGTAGAACGGTTCTTCTCTTCACAAGTGTGGCAGCGTTGTTTGCGTGTGTTAGGTGCTATCAAGTTGCTTCTGACAAATGGAGACCCTATAAATTAATGTCCTCCAAAATGTCCCGTCATTCACAGCCTTGCTCAGGTCTTGAAGACTGAGGGTTATGGATTCCCTGACTGAGTCAATCCATCTCATGTTGGATCGTCTGCTTTTCCTGCTGCCTTCGGCTTTCCCCAGCATTATTGTCTTTTCCAGTGACTCATCTCTTCTCAGAATGTGACCAGCGTACGATATCCTCAGTTTAGTCATTTTAGCTTCTAGGGGGAGTTCAGGCTTGTTTATAGATACTGGCCATTTATAAACATTGGTGGCTCTTTGTTTATTCTAGTATTCTAGTAAAAATAAATTGACCCCCCCCCCCAAATACTCTGCATTCCTCCCAATCTACATTTTGCTTTCGGTACCTTATCGGCCTGTTTCTGCCTCAGGCTGTCTGTGCTTCCACCCATGATGGAGTAGACACTGATCCGCCCGTCAAACGAAGCTGCAGAGAGGAGAGCGGGGTTTCTGGGACACCACTGAATGTCAAAGCACCACTGGGTGCTGGTGGGAAGCTCATACAACACCTGTGCCCAAGGCCAAAAGACAGGAGAATACAACAATAGCGGCTGTTAAACAGTAGGGGTATGAGTAAGAATGCGAAAGACAGACGGGTGTTAACTTAAACGCGCACAGATCTCCCAGCATCTCAGTTCCTTCTTGTTTGCTCAACACAGATTTAATCTCCAGCGAATGTAAACGTCACACTCTCCTTGTCTGGTTTATTCTTCCGCACCCTTGTGTTTAGTTTTTGAACCAAATCCAATGACAATACCAGTGGAGTATTGGTTGTGCTAGGGTGATGCCCAGGCAAGATCATTACAGGTGAAAGGAAAGAGTGCTGTCCCGTACTAACAGAACTTTTAATACACTTTCACCCTGATCCACAGATGCAGCCAAGTGGGCAATACGTACACATGTGCATTCTTCCCAAGACTCTTAGGTCACAGACGCTACTCTTCAGGGAAAGGTGATCTAATTCGGATCAAGGTGGACATTAATCATACTAGCACCCGCTCTGCAGAACAGCTTCTCCAAGGAGCACAGACATGAAGCTGACATACTGAATCAGACCTTTGGTCCATCAAGGTCAGTGTTGTCTACTCAGACTGGTAACAGCTCTCTAGGGCTTCAGGTAGAGGACTTCCACATCACCTGCTGCCTGGTCCTTTTAACTGGAGATGCCAGGGATTGAACCTGGGGCCTTCTGCATGCCAAGCAAGAGGCTCTTCCACTGAGCCGCAGCCCCTCCCCCCAATGATGGATGACGCCTTCTTCAACATGCATCGGCCTTGATACTCCTTTAGAACTTCTCTGCTAATGAGACTTACTAGTCCCTGTATTCTGCCAAAAAGTAAAGATCAGCTCTCCCTCCCACTTTTGAAGCCTGTCTACTTTTTAGTTCACAGTGATAAGCTACAAGAGCTTTAAAACAGATCCACCCTGAAGCAAGTGACACTGAGCATTTTAAACACGTCACGCTTACGAAGCACACCTGTTCTTTACCCCACAATGGGGACCTATGACAGGAAAACAAACTGAATGAAGAACATGTTTATATAAAAGCCGATATAGTCTAATTGTACTGCACAGAGCAATGTTAGCTTGCTCTTTAGCTCCACCTAGACAAGGAAAAAAAAATCTGCCATCCCAAGAGCTTGAAATCAGCTTGCAAGTACCTCGCCGGTGTTTGGATTGGAACAGAGTATTTTCGCGTCCTTCCCACAGCTTAGAAGCAGCTCAGGATCCGCCATGCTCCACGCAACAGTCAGAACACCCCTATGTGAAAATTCACAAACAGCACTGTGTAAATATCACAACTTAATAGAAAGCCGTGCAGTTCTCATTCATCCCACTCACTGCCTGTCTCAAAAGTATAGCGGTCAAAGAGTACGCAGGAAAGCTTTTTGGGAAGGGAAGGCGGTTGTGAGCTGCTTTGAGACTCCTCAGGGCAGAGAAAAGCAGGGTATAAAGAACAATTCTTATTCTTTTGACATCTACATAAATTCAGTAAGCTGTTTTCAGTTCCTATAGAACAAAGTTTGAGTCTAGTGGCAGCTTTAAGACCAACAAGTTTAACTGTGGGTATAAGCTGTCGCGTATGCATGCTTCCTCAGGTCTGCATGCACATGAAGAAGTGTGCATGGAAATGAAAGCTTATACCCAGAATTAAACTTTGTTGGTCTTAAAGGTGCCACTGGACTTAGACTTTGTTCTACTGCTTCAGACCAACACAGGTACCTGCCTGAATCTATCTTCAGTTCCTATGTTTTGGGATCCCTGGACTGTACCCAGATTATGAAGCAGAGGTCCATCAGTGGCTATTAGCCACAAGGTATAGATAGGAACTCTCCATCTGGGACAAGTGATGCTCTGTATTCTTGGTACTGGGGAAGAGGGGCTTCTAGTGTCCTGGCCCCACTGGTGGATCTCCTGAAGGCATCTGGTATTTTTGGCCACTGTGTGCCAGAGTGTTGGACTGGATGGGCCACTGGCCTGATCCAACATTGGCTTCTCCTAGGTTCTTATCTTCTCTCTCTCTCACACACACACACTCCCTTTTTATTAAGATCATGCTTAACTTGCAGAAATAACCTGCCACTCTGCCACTACAATGCATAAATATCAAAGTATCCGAGAACACGAAGTATTGCATTTACATTAGGGATTTTTGAAAACACAGAGAACACAAGCTTTAAGTAACACAACATAACAATTTCGCTAAGTAATTTGGCTCCAGCCTGCTTAGAAACCTAAATCTGACCTTACCCACCAGGTACCTTATTACAGGAATAAAAAAAAATACTGTTTTGGTTCAGATTAACTTTTGTAAGTGGGATTGGCTGAACATGGGCCACTCCACTATGCAGGTTGATTTTGGCTCTGCCAAACGAGAATCTGAAACCGTGATTTGAAGTTTGCTCATTAACCACAATTAGACTCCCCTATGGTTTCATGTGATGTATAAACAAAGGTACACCTTGGGTTATTCCCTGGCTACAATGTGAGGGGTGAGACCAGTATCTGCTGAGAAAAACCAGGTTGTGAATGAACATCTGCAAGGTAAATCCTGGTTTCAGTAACTAATCATTATTAGTATAAACCTGGGTTTCGTGATGTCTGAACTGGGTCACTGTACTTCCCGTCCCGGATCCTGACCAACTATAAATGAACTAGCTAAGTATCAACGATCTTCCAACATTTCAATATTAACAGCCTAGCAACAGAAACAGAGAAAACATTTTATCTGCTCCTTCAGTCTTGGGTATGCGCTTTCTCTATAAACACCAGTAATTTTACATCTCCAGTACCTACTATATGCTACTTTATACCAGCCACTTGGATTAGGAAAATGATGAGCGTGAAATCGTCTTCTAATCCCAGTGGTGTGAAAGGCTGCTATTTAATGCTTTCAAACTGATTTTTTGTTCTGCTAAACATTTCAAACATATACTATCTATCTTGGCCCCATTGTAATACGCTAACCCTAATTCAGCTCCACCTCCCATACTTTAATGTCCATGGACCAAGATATCCAGAGGACTCTCTTGTCAATGGACCCGCCATCAGAGGAATGGTAGACCATCCTGAGATCTAGAACCCACCCTGCCTGAGTGGGTTCCTCTGTTGCCCTCCTTATTAGCCCTCAGAGAGCTTCTTCCTGAATTGGGGTATTTTATGTCGAACCGCTGACTGCCATTGATGTAAAGAGATTCAGAAGGGCTTAGGAGGCAGTGGGCAGATTTTAGAGGCTTATTTGCTTTAATTTGGTGCTCATATCGAACAGAGATTGTCTCAGACACAGAGCTGGTATGATGGCCTGGAATTTCAACGGATGAACCAAGGTTCTGCACTGCAGCATCTGTGAAGGAAGGGCCCATTTATCATTTAGTCAGAGCTCACAGGGGAGATGGCGGAGGACAAAGAAAAGATCGGGGGGGGGGGCAGGGCTAGAGGAAGCATGCGCAGTCAACAATGGGCTGGCAGTCCTGAGGTGGAGAATGGGATGTGGGGAACTGGACAAATTATACACTGGCTTGAAAATCACATACTTGTGGAAACAACAGGAGGTGCAGACACAGAGTTGAGGAAAGGTGGAATGTAGGATTTGTAAGGGACAAACACACACACACACACCTTGCATGGTTTTCCAGAACACGAAGAGGAGATGACGCAAACCTCAGGTCCCACATCTGAATTACAGGCAGCCGATCGTCTTCTGAAGCCAGAACCATTTGGGTGGCAATGTCTGGATGCCAAGCCAGACCTGAGCAATGCATCTGGGAAGGGAAAAAAGGAGGTCAAAACCTATCCTCCTCCTGGCTTGAAAGGGCACAAAACCCTCTGCCCGTTTTGGGCATTTGCTTGACACGTTCCCTTACTGATGTGGCTGAAGCCAGATCAGTGTGGGAACGACACCCAGGGCCTGCTTTCAACGGCTCATTGGCATAAATACAAGTGAAACACATACACTTTTCTCAGACTTGTGGGAACACCGCTACCTAGAAGGAACCAAGTAACGGAGGAAACACAACAGCAATTAAAGGTGTGGTCCACTGAATAAAGTCTCCCCCCACAAAAAAAAATTCACATGAACAAGTCAAGGAATGTTGACATTCAGTGTCACACAGGTGCAGCAAAAGTGAATTAAGTAACAATGTGGATAGTTCACATGAAGCTGCCTTATCCTGAATCAGGCCACTGGTCCATCTAAGTCAGATGGCCTACTCAGACCGTCAGCGGCTCTCCAGGGTCTCAGGCGGAGGTCTTTCCCAACACTTGCTTCCTTATCCTTTTAACTAGAAATGCCAGGGATTGAACCTGGACCTTCTACATGCCAAGCGGATGCTCTTCCACTGAGCCATGGCCCCTCCCCATTAACTTCCTCCATCTTTTGAAAATCCAATTAAGAAAGCCAATTAATGGCAGGGAGCTGTTCCTGTTGGCAGCAGAGGAGAGGACTCGCAATCATGGGTTTAAATTAAGGGCGGGAAGGTACCGGCTGGATATAAGGAAAACTTTTTTACAGTAAGAGTTGTGCAACGGTGGAATCAGCTGCCTCGGGAGGTGGTGAGCTCCCCTTCACTGGCAGTCTTCAAGCAGTGGTTGGACAAACACTTGTCAGGGATGCTCTAGGATGATCTTGCACTGAGCAGAGGGTTGGACTAGATGGCCTGTATGGCCCCTTCCAACTCTGTGATTCTATGATTCTATAAAACAAACATTCAAGGCACTGCCAGAAAGAGCAGTGAACACACACCTTAACGTGGTGAGGGATCTGTGTGTGCCAGAGAAGCTGAGAGCGATACCGCAAGGAACACAAAACATGTGCCTAGCTGAGCCACTAAGATGCATCCACCCTCTTCAGGGATCCACAGCCACACCAGCAGAACAGAACAGACAGTTCCAGTGATGATGGGGGCAGAGGAATTCTTGAAGGGTACCTACCAAAAAACCCTACGACGAGACAATCCAAAAACAAAACAATAGGAAGTTTTGGAGGCCATGAATTCATCGGGTCGCCATATGCTGGAAGTGACTTTACAGCATACACACACAAGATGCTTTGAGACAAAAATCAAGCGCAGCACAAAACCTGTGTACCGTCCTTTTTTAAGGATGCAATCAAATCTAAGCTCACTTCCCTGGCAGTGAGCACCCCTGAGCACGGTGGGAGTTTCTTCTAAGTAGGCATGCATGGGATTATGCCGTATGAAAAGGAATCTGGCACCATAACATGTCTGATGGATACCCAAGTTTATGAAGGATACATGTCACTGGGGTGGGGTGGGGTTCCTGCATAATAGCAATCTGGAGCAGGAGGTCAGAAGTCAATGGACATCACCACCCAGGGCCGGCTCTATCACTAGGCCAACTAGGCAGCCGCCATGGGGCGCAGCTGGCAAACAGGGCAGCGGAGAGACTGAGAGTGAGAGACTCTGTGAGACAGCACAAGAGCCCAGTGCGCTTTACAGGTAGCAGCAGCAGTGCTCCTCAGCCATGCTGGGTGAGCGGGCGAAGCCAAGGCGCAGCCCGCGTGACACCACCTCCTTCTAAGGAAATTTAAATGTCCTCAAATTTTCTTAATGTGGTTGAACACAGGCTACTACATTAGCATCTGACAGAAGTGGAAGCAACAGTGACGTGCAACATTGTGTTCACAGTGTTTTTTATGGCTATTTTTAGCTCAGCAACACGGGGACTTCGGTCATCCGAATTCCATCTCTCTGAAGAAGTCGCTCCATTCAGGATGGACAAAAGGGAATACTTCTTTGGACAGCGAGTGATTAAAATGCGGCATTTGCTTGCCAGAAGATAAAGGAAACCACGGCTGCTCATTTGCAAGACCTGAGCAAGGCTGTTAACGATAGGATGTTTTGGAGATTATTCATTCACAGAATTGCCGTAAGTCGGAAGCGATTTGATGGCACTTCACACACACACACACAAGATGCAAATGTTCCATGCTCAGGGCGATAGATAAGGAGTCCTGTGATACACCATTCCCACATTGTTGTTGTTGTTGTTTTAAAAAGGGCAAGGGACAATTGTGCAAATTAGGCCAAAATAGAAATGATGCTACATGTGGATTGTTTGTGTCACACGATGCCCCATATGTGCCCCAGGGGGCACTGAGGTCAAACTCACCACATCGCTTGACTCTCCCAGGTCTGAAAGAAGCTCAGCTGGCCAGCACTAGAACCAGGGCTTTCTCAGCGGCGGCCCCATACTGGTGGAATGAGATCCCGGAGGACATCAGGGCCCTGCGGGACTTATTACAGTTCCGCAGGCCTGTAAAATGGAGCTCTTCCACCAGGCCTCTGATTAGAAGCCACCACCGGGGGACGAAGGACAACTATGCCCCTGGAACTTGCTGGCTGAGACCCTGCCGGAGGTGGTTTAATTGGAAGCTGCCCCTTTCACTGTTGTGACTCTGATTGCTGCCATTTTTATCTGTTTGTTTTATTTGTAAATTACGTTGTGTTTTAAACTTTGTAAACTATTGTTTTACAGTATTTTAACTGTTAAAAGCGCCTTGAGCCACCTTGTCCAGCAAGGCGCGGTAGAAATACAAGTAATGAATAAATAATGCAGGGGGAATTCACAGGCTCCACCAAGTGAAGACGATTTTTGGCTCTGGACTGGGAAGCCATCTTAATGAATGCAACCATCTGCAACAAACTGGCTGGATAATTACCCGGTTGCTGTGGTCACTGACTTTGATGATGGGTTCATTTTTCCTGAGATCCCACACTGTGGCACGGCCACTGGGGCTAGCAGAAGCCAAGATATGCTGGACTTGCCTGTTCCATGCGATACAGCTGATGTCTTCAGGAGGCTGTTGGAAGTAGAACACATACTAATATACCACCGTTTCAACAACAGGAAACACCAGTAAGTGTCAGCAAAACATTTTAAAACCGTCATCTTTGCAGCCCACCACCAAAAGGAGGAGTGGGTTCTTCTTGAGAGCCAGTTTGGTGTAGTGGTTAAGTGCACGGACTCTAATCTGGGAGAACCGGGTTTGATTCCCCACTCCTCCACTTGCACCTGGCTGGATGACCTTGGGCAAGCCATAGCTCTGTACCAGCTGTTTCCTCAAGGACAGCTTGGGAAAGAGTTCTCTCAGCCCCACCTACCTCACAGGGTGTCTGTTGTGGGGAGGGGAAGGGAAAAGGAGTTTGTAAGCCGCTCTGAGACTCCCTTGGGGAGTGGAGGGCGGGGTATAAATCCAATCTCTTCTTCTTCTTCTTCTCTTCTTCGAGATTAGAGTCCGCGCTCCTAGCCACTACACCAAACTGGGAGAACTATGCATGACCCCCAAGCTCCTTGAAGAAATGTAGGATTCTACCCGGGGCTGGGAAGGGACAGGATGCTCGCCACTTTGGTTTGCAGACTGCTGGCTTTTCTGATTTTGGCCTTAGTAGGTGTTCTTGGCAGTGTAGGAGCACCCACCCCCAACAAAAAAAAGATCCACTGAGCTTTTCCACAATGGTCAAAACAAGCTTTTGAGGCTCAAATGGTGTCAAGAAAGGGACTGGGTGCCAGCTGAAGTTTTGTAAAAAACCAGGGGTGTCAGTAATGGATGTCTTGATGTATCTGGATTGCGGGGGATTAGAATGTAATTGTAGATGGTTAGCTGCCTTGAGACCTGTGATTAAAAAGGCATATAGGTATTCCAAATAAATCAAAAGAATCAATACCCGTACCACTCCATACAATTTTAACCTGCTTCATCCAGACGGCAAAACAGGCTGTTGTCCGTAGGAAGCTTCCTGCTGAGCCAGTTCATTCCTCCAGCAGCCACACTTTTTAAAAAATCTTACTGCTTTTGACAAACTAACATAGTTTGGAAATCACTAGAACTCTCCAGGTCCATTAAAGGATGCATCATCAGACAAGGGGGTGTTCGGCAAAAAAAAAAAAAAAGATTCTAAGACACTCCGGCTCAATGGGCTTTGGAAAACAACGTATACTTAATTTGACTGCAATCACATACGCGTCACAACACCCATTATTAAGTTTTCCATTTTTCCCACCCTTGGGCAAAGCAAATATCCTATACCTGTGTCTTGGCTCCCGGTGTCATTGGGGTTGCAAAGTTGTTCAGGTCCCAGATGTAGATCTCAGACTCATTGGCTCCAGAGGCTACTAAGTTTGTCTAGAATAGAGGGGGGGAAAGACATACTGCAACTATTTGTACCAAGTAAAATGGTGCTTCTGTTCCGAAGCAACTAATACGGGACAGGAAATCCTCTCAAGATTTAGCCAAGGATTCACAAACGCAACAAAGAGCCGGACCAAAACAAGACTCCTTTTTCAGAGGTGCTTAAGAGAAGGGATTGTGCAGACTCAACAGGAAGTGCAGGCTTCGATACATAGAGATACATTGGAAACATGGACATACTGACTTCTCTGCAGAGGCGCATCTAGACCAGGGGTGTCAAACATAAGGCCCGGGGGGGGGGGCACAACTGGCCCATCTAGGGCTCTTATGTGGCCCGCAAGCAACTAGTGCAAGGGAGGGAACAGGAGACTGCTTGGGGGGGGGGGGGGGGTGAATGGGTGGAGCCATTCTGATTGTGGCTTCAGCATGGCAGAACCACCTCATCTACGGCAGTCAGGCAACGTGGGGGCATCTGCCCAGTGCTGCACTGCTGGCTCTCCAGTCCACCCATACGGGTTTTCCTTTGCAACCCACTCCCTGCCCATGGGACCTTGCAGTGAAGATATAACTCGAAGCTTATCAGCTGCTGTCCTTTATACAGTTTACATCTCTGGTACCTAGCACCATGTTTTATGGCACACATGGCCCGGCCCGACAAAGTAACATTTATGTCAGATCCGGCCCCCACGAGTTTGACACCTCTGGTCTAGGCCTTATGATTTTAGAAACAGGTCTGAAGCTGCGATGGTCAAATGTTGAAATAATCAAAAGCCGGATTGGGGGGGGGGGGGGCACAATATTTGTTATGGTTCTTGGCTGTGAATCCCTTCAGCCGAGATTTTTCAGAGTTTAATTCGAAATCCCTGCATCTGAAGACAACCGTTTCTCAGATACTGTGATGTGACAGTGAAGCACCCTCTGGGGTTCAGCACCCACCAAACTGCTAGAAAAAAAATAAACGTATTAAAATGGCTGCTGCAGAAGGCAGAGCCAGCCGCGAAATGGCTGCCCCGGGCTGCCTTCAGTCACACAGTGAAGACCCTTGCCCTGTGCTTACAAAAGAATGTTTTTAGAAATCTGCAAAGCCAATCAAATCTCCAATTGCCAATCAGAAGCCTTGCTGGGGAAAGGCCCCACCTGGCCTCGCCCACTTTCTAAAAACACTTGGTGGGCACCAGGAAAGGTGTCAGCGGGCATCACGGCATCCACGGGCGCAATGTTGGAGACCCCTGGTGTAAAGCATAAAATATAACTTCAAAAAAAAAATTAACACAGTTGTAACCAATGTGCCAGGGCCTTCTCAGTGGTGGCTCCATAGTGGTGGAATGAGCTCCCGGATCACATCAGGGCCCTGCAGGACTTCTTACACTTCCGCAGGGCCTGTAAAATGGAGCTCTTTCACCAGGCCTTCGATTAGGAGCCACCACTAATAACCACAGCTGAATTGTTAAGGCCCTCTATGTTAACATCAACAGCCTGTGACGTACCGGATGTTGACCTTGGCCATACTTCGTTATCATTTTATTATGGTCTATTGGGATGTTACCGCCACCAGCACTTTATCTGTATCTATGTCCTGCTGTATTTAAGATTTTATGACGTTGTATTGTGCTAATACATCTGTTGTTTTAATATATTTAACTTTTTAACGTAAGCCGCCCTGAGCCTGCCTTGGCAGGGAGGGCGGGACACAAATCGAATTATTAACAACAACCACCGTAAAACTACAATACAAAATCACCTACCATAGCTGCATTCGTAAGGGTTAAAGGGCTCTTAATATGGCAGAATTCACATATAGTAAACAACATGATACAGGAAAAATCTAACCTGGAATATGTTGACATCCAGAGCTCTCACGGGCCCAGTGTGTTTGTCCTTCTGCGCAATCACAACTTCGCTGTCACCAGCTATTATTTTAGCCGGATCATACAAGATGATGTTTCCGTTTTCGCCACCTGCGATAAGCACGCCTGAAAGATTCCCGTCGGGTGCCATCTTGTGAGGGCCCCATATCAGTTTGTGATATCTGAAAGATTAATGGGGGAGCGGCAGAGAGAATCTATTACATAAAGGAACGGTATTCCTCCCATCAGTCTCTGTTAACGAATTTATTTTGATGTAATTCGTTTATGCCCCACCTTTCTCCCCAATGGGGACCCAAAGCAGCTTACATCATTCTCCTCTCCACCACTTTAGCCTCACAACAACCCTGTGAGGTAGGTTAGGCTGAGAGAGCATGACTGGCTCAAGGTCACCCAGCAAGCTACCCAGGCAGAGTGGGGATTCGAACCTGGGTCTCCCAGATCCTAGTCCCACAGTCTTAACCACGACACCCAAACAAACAGCAAAGTGGCTATGGTGTGGAGATAGATACCCGCATACAAACGCCTGCCTGTCATGGAAAAACTGGGTGGCCTTAATATAAGAACAGAAGAACATAAGAGAAGCCAGTGTTGGATCAGGCCAGTGGCCCATCCAGTCCAACACTCTGTCACATAGTGGCCAAAAACACCAGGTGCCCTCAGGAGGTCCAGCAGTGGCGGCAGATGCTCAGCCATACTCTACTTTAAAGGGATGTTGAAGATAAAGAAAGAAGTGAGATTTGAGTTTAAACTGCAGACCAGAGAACCTTACTGTTCAAAACAAGTTTAGATTTCCATAGGATTATACATATTGAATTTGGCTTAGATCACCGGGGGGGGGGGGGGGGGAGTCTGACCTAGTTATGTCAATAACTATAAATCTGATACAACGGAGTCTCAGTAATCTTGGCACCTCTGATGACAGAGTGAACTGTGGGCAATGGAAGCACCGATGTCTCCTGTTGACATTGTATCTGCCATGAAAGATTCATGGACTTAGTCCAACGCCAGTGGAAATTTCTCGACTCCTTCAGTGCACAAGGAAAAGCATGCTTTGCTCTCACTGCTGAAGCTGCTTAGTCATGAAAAGCAGCTGCTTTTAGCTTAGTGCAAGAACAATTAAAAAGGCTGATGGTCGGAGTTCTTCCTCTTCAGTCAACTTACACAGGACTTCAGTAAACAACAGAATGTGTACGGGATCATCTGTCTAAACAGAGCACTGCCAAGAGCCCCCACATGTCATAAGAACATAAGAAGAGCCCTGCTGGATCAGACCAGTGGTCCATCTAGTCCAGCATCCCGTCTCACACAGTGGCCTCAACCAGTTCCTCTGGAGGGCCAACAACAGGGCACAGAGGCCAAGGCCTTCCCTTGATGTTGCCTCTGAATGTGGAGGTTCCTCTCAGTCACTGTGGCTCCTAGCCATTGATAAACTTATCCTCCATGAATCTATCTAACCCCCTTTTAAAGCTGTTTATTCCTGTGGCCATCAGTACATTCTGCGGCAGTGAATTCCACATTTTAATCACGCTCTGTGTAAAGTAGTATTTCCTTTTGCCCTTCCTGAACCTACTGCCCATCAGCTTCACTGGATACCCTTCAAGTTCTAGTATTTTGGGAGAGGGAGAAAAATTTTGCTTTGTCAGCTCTCTCCACCCCATGCATAAATGTATAAACCTCTATCATGCCCCCCCCCCCCCGGTCATCTCTTTTCTAAACTGAAAAATCCTAGACACTTCAGCCTTTCCTCATAGGGAACACGCCCCAACCCCCTAATCATCATTGTTGCCACTCTCTGTACTTTTTCAGCTCTGCAATGTCCTTTTGGAGATATGGTGACCAGAACTGTACACAGCACTCCAGAGCAAACTAATCTATGCAGTAGCCAAATCGCTCGCTCACAACTTTAATGCCATTAGCTCACAAAGTAGATTTTTGCTCACAGGACTCCACACCTTAGAGGGAGCATTGCTTGCATCACTTCAGCAAAAACAGAAGCAGCCTCCAGATCTCCACTACTGCGGTTTGTAAGCTTCTATTCACACACTCTGGGGTGGATATCACAAAGGAGGCCAACCTTCTTTAGAATTTGAGCTTATACCTGTGAGCAGAGGAGTAAGTGGCACAGGACTTCATATCCAGCGAGGGGTCAGTCAAGTCCAGCTCAAATATTTCCAGCGAAGCATTGGTGCTGAAGGTCGCGTCCAGCTGCTGAGCAGACGTGCCTGCAACGAAATGTACAGTGGCTCAACACAACCATACTCTAGAGTCGCACATGAATGCCAAAATAATTCTACACAAAATAATTCTACACCATTTAAACAGAAACAAAAAAATCAGATTTTGGTTTTAGGCTTTCCCCCTTCCATAAAAAAAAAATCACGAGATTTTGGATCTCTCTGGCACTTAGGAATATGTTTATCGCTCGAAACGATGCCCACCCTCTTATGAAAGCTGCTAACCTTACAGGCAAAGAACATTTTGTGTGTTGTGGGTGGGGAGAGGGGGTGTGGCTCACTGGAAGAGCATCCGCTTTGCATACAGATGATCCCAGGTTAAAACCCCAGCTTCTCCAGTGAAAAAGGACCAGGTGATGTAAAACAACCTCTACCTGGGACCCTGGAGAGCTGTTGCAAGTCTGAGCAGGCGAGACCAACCTTGATGGATCAATGGTCTAATTCAGTATAAGGCAGGCTCACAAGTCTTGGTAAGCACTGCTCAGACCTGCAGGCTCTGTCAAGTAAAAATTGAGCTCTTGGTGATGACTGCATGACATATTCTACTCCATGGGTTCCTCAGATGTTGTAATACATCCTTGTAGATGGTTCTTTGGGGTTTTTTTAAAAAAAGGAGGATTAAAACAAATCTATGGAGTATCACTTTATTAGCTGTGGAAAGAAATGGAACTTCCATGTTCAGAGGCAGTATACCTCTGAATACCAGATGCCAGGGACAAACAACAGGGAAGGCTGTCACTTTCAAAGGCTTTTTGGAGGTGCCCAGGAGCATCCGGCTGGCAACTGTTGAAAACGCTGACTGACATTGATTGGATCTAGCCAGGCAAGCCTCTGCTCTTACTTAGGGCAACTGAGCACACGGAGAAACCAGGTGAAACAAAACAGGAAACAGTTTTGTTCTGGTTTTGCTAAGAAAGTTGATTACGACTTTCTGCACCACAGTCTTTCAACGTCAGGATCGTTGATACTTTATCAGGGTTCAAAAAGCCCCCAAACTTCCTAAGTGCCAGGCCAGCTGGTCTGAATATCTGAAATTCATGCAAGTACCAAATTTCTAGATGGCCAGATCCCAACCAGCTTCTACCAAAACACGTTACAATCGTTTTTGCAATTGAATAAATATTAACACACTCCTGCTTGTTCAGATTTCTATTCCACCATTCCATTAAAAGACAATAAAATACAGTATCACATGACATGAAATCTTAAACGGCAGCAGACAGGTAAATAAATTATCATCAAAACTATAATTAACTATAATAAAAATGCACTGATGATCACAGAAAATCTACAGCAAAATAAAAGTAATACAATAGTAACAGCCACTGAAGCACAATAATGCAGCAGACCATCTGACATTAGTACTTCATCAGTTTTTTACAGCTTACCTGTGGCCAGGTAAATAGGATGATGCTGGGCTGGACTCCAGGCCTGCATAGCAGTGCGGTCTATCTCTTTGAGCTTCATTCTGCTGGGGGGGGGGGGGGAGGACAGAAATGTATAATAAACAGACTGCATAATTTTCATGCGGCGAAGCAGATAAAACAGAGATGAAAGCTGAAAGGAGGACAAATCACTCTCCAATGCAGAACAGTGCAAGGAAAATACATGAGTACTGGGGTCCACGTGCTGGTCGAAAGAATCTTCTAAATATTTTTACATTTTGAAGATAACATAATTATGCCCACCCCCCCCCCCCCCTCTGCTGAGATTCACCAATGCAGTTTCATGGTAACATCCCTTAAGATCAGTTATCACGGTCTACTGCAGCTGCATAGTCGGAACCTAGAATACCTGTCAGAGAGAGAATTTGATCTGATAACCTGCAGATGGATATTACAGTCCTATTATGTTATTATTATGTCACTCATGACAAAATGTAACAATGCATTTTACATGGGCATCAGAAAGCCCAAGCCTGTATATCCAGCTCTTCAGGTGGGCGTGTAGAAGGCTTAGAAACCTTACTCTGTTGTGATATCCCTTCTTGGCAGGGCACTGCCAAATGGATCCGTTCTGATCAGCTTGTTGTTTCAAACTAGATTTATCATTATCTGGCTCCACATTCTTTATGACCTTTATCAAGTTAGTTTAACGGAAATTGGATGTAGCGAATGTGGAGTGATCAATCTTTTGTATTGTTATTCCTTTTTTTCTTTAAAAATAAAATATATTTTTAAAAAAATTTAAAGAAAGAATCTTCAGCAATATACACAATATGCTAAACCGGTGGTCCCCAACCTGGTGGCTGCGGGTGCCATGACACCCACCAACACCTTTCCCAGTGCCCTCCAAATGCTTTCAGAAAGTGGTTGGAGCCAAGTGGGCCACTTGCTCAGCAAGATTTCTGACTGGCCACTGGAGATCCAGCTAGCTGGGCCCAGGGCTCATTTCGTAGCAGGAGCTCCTTTGCATATTAGGCCACACCCACCTAATGTAGCCAATCCTCCAAGAGCTTACAGAGCTCTTCTTACAGGGGCTACTGTAAGCTCTTGGAGGATTGGCTACATCAGGGGTGTGTGGCCTAATATGCAGAGGAGCTCCTGCTATGAAATGAGCCCTGGCTGGGCCCATCAATGTAACATGATTTCGGTGACAGCTGCCACCACAATGTCGGTTTTTGTTTTCTCTCACTCCTCTTTCCCAGTACAATTTTTAAAATCATCCCTCTTCTCTCCTGCACTCAGGGTTCCCTCTGAGTGTGTGGCTCCACTTCCCATGGCAGCCATTTTGTGGTTGCCCCACCACCTCCTGCTGGAATTCCAAAAGCGCCCTGGGGCTCACAAAGACTGGGTGGGGACCCCTGTGCACCTGACTGCAACCCGAAACTAACAGTTCTAAAACTCACTCTAAGTGTCTACAGAGAACTTGTCTCCCCAACATGATTTTAGCACAGCGTAAAATAGGCTTTTTTATACAGTAGCCTGCCCAAACTGCACAAGGATTTCATTTCAGTTACTTTTAATGGCTGACTCATTTCCCCAAAGGTCTCAAATCAGACCATACTAAATGATTCCATACTATTTAATTATTATTATTCGTGTATATACACACACACACACACACACACACACACATTTAATCTACTCTATTTCTCGATTTAAAATTAGCCCGGTTTCAATTACTGTGCTTAATGGGGAAACTGAAATAAAAACCTTTGTGCATTTTAGTAGGCCAGTGTATAAAAAAGCCTGTTCCACATTCTCACCAGACAGAGAATCTTCAGAAACCTGAAGACTTTTAGGGAAAAAATATACTTGGTCGAACAACACAACTCAGCTGGTTAATAAATATAGAAGGGGCTCGAACAGATTGTTTCATCAAATATTAGTCTCCAGTCCTGTCTCTCATGCATGGGTTCATTCTGTGAGCCTGGCACAAATCTGTCACCTTTATTCATGTTGTGAATGTGTATGCTGGCTACCTCTCCAGAGATCTTCTCGGCGAGCTAACAATAATAATTAAGAAATCAATAATAATAAAACATTCCAGATCAAGGGGGAGGGCATCCCAGAGATCCGGTGCCACCACTGAGAAGGCAAAGCCTGAGATGAAGATTTTAACTGGTGACAAGACAGTCCTCTAGGTACTGTGACCTTCAGCTATTCAGGGCTTTAAATGTAAAAAACCCCATGAACACATAAACATGGAGTTCCTTTCTACTGAATCAGACCATTGGTCCATCAAGCTCAGAATTATCTACTCAAGACTGGCAAGCAGCTCTCCAGAGCCTCAGGTCGTGGTTTTTCATATCGCCTAATACCTGATCTTTTTAACTGGAGACGCTGGGGCTAGAACTTTGGGCCTTGTGCATGCAAAACAGGATGTCCCGCCTCGAGCTACAGACCCTTCCCCTATTGAATACTGCAAGAGAGGGTGAAAGGCTGTCTGAGAAGCAATGCTCTAAACATTTACCTGGAGGCTAGTGTGGTATCACAGTCCATGGGCCTCGAGAGAGAGAGCAGACCTGGACTGCTGAACTGTGTCCAGGAACAAGGAGGCTGTCAGCACAACTCTCTCGCTCTCTCTCTCGAGAGAGCCAGTTTGGTGTAGTGGTTAAGTGCGCGGACTCTAATCTGGGAGAACCGGGTTTAATTCCCCACTCCTCCACTTGCACCTGGCTGGATGACCTTGGGCAAGCCATAGCTCTGTACAAGCTGTTCCCTCAACGACAGCTTGGGAAAGAGCTCTCTCAGCCCCACCTACCACACAGGGTGTCTGTTGTGGGGAGGGGAAGGGAAAAGGAGTTTGTAAGCCGCTCTGAGACTCCCTTGGGGAGTGGAGGGCGGGGTATAAATCCAATCTCTTCTCTTCTTCTTCTTCTTCTCTTGGTATTTTTTATATGCGCGCGTGTGTGTGCATGTGATTGTGTGTGCACCTGGAAGTCATGGTGACGTCTAGTGACTGACCCCAACTGGGGGTCTGGAGGATATTCAGAGAGGTGGCTGAATAAAGCTCGTCCCTGCCAGCCGACTGCTGATATTCCAAGGAGGTCTCCCATCCATTCAAGTACTTGCCAGGGCCGACCCTGCTCAGCTTCCGAGATCTGATGAGACCGGGCTTTCAACATGGAGATGGCAAGATCCCTATATCCACCCCATGACAGTAATCAAGCAGTCATGTTTTGGACTAGCTGAAGCTCCTGGATAATTTCCAGAAGCAGTCCCATGTAAAGTGTATTAAAGTGGGCCAGAGTCCCTGCTCCCACGCCATGCCACAAGTTCAGAAATAAAACTGATTTTTTTAAAAATTAAGTCTGAAACATCATAAAAACCATACAATATAGTCTTCTTAAGACCATAATCCACTTTACCCTGCCTCCTGGCAAAGGGAGCCAAGGCGGCAACGTAGTCGTTTATTTAATTCATTTGTACACCGCCTTTCTCCTCAGTGGGGACCCAAAGTGGCTTACAACATTCTCTTCTCCATTTTACCCTCACAACAATCCTGT
Organism: Lepidodactylus listeri; assembly: GCA_029233225.1. Taxonomy (NCBI): domain Eukaryota; kingdom Metazoa; phylum Chordata; class Lepidosauria; order Squamata; family Gekkonidae; genus Lepidodactylus; species Lepidodactylus listeri. The sequence goes on from JARCFY010000009.1 coordinate 16,693,752, forward strand.
GAGGTAGGTGAGGCTGAGAGAATGTGACTGGCCAGAGAAGAATGTGAGGTAGGTGAGGCTGAGAGAATGTGACTGGGTCACCCAGCAAGCATCCAGGGCATGAGTAGGGATTTTTAACCTGGGTCCCCCAGTCCAACACTCTTAACCACTACCCCACTCTGGTTCTCATGGGCTCGCAGCCTGGGCAGGCTCTTGGTAAAGTGTACCCCCTCCATGGTGAGGCCCTACCCACTTGTAAGGACCGGAGATACCTTCTCACATGACGAGGGGCAGGAGGATACGGCTTACTGCCATCTCTCTTCCCTGGCACCTCATTTTTTAAGAGACTGATCAACACAAGAGGCAAAGCCATCTTTCAAAAAGGACATTTTCGCAGGTGGTACAACCAATAGCTCTAAAGAGGCAGTGCCTGAAGATAACACGCTAAGGGTGAAACTCAAAGGGAAATTCTCTATGTGCTACAGGATTTCTTTCAGATCCCACGCAAGACCCACATCCAGGGCAGGCTGAGCACTGGTACAAGAGTCCTTACATGACTGGGGTGTGTGAAAAGAACTGGACCACTCACTGTCAACAATTATCCTATAAAAAGAAGAGGAGAGGAGAAGAGAGGAGATTGGATTTATACCCCGCCCTCCACTCCCCAAGGGAGTCTCAGAGCGGCTTACAAACTCCTTTTCCCTTCCCCTCCCCACAACAGACACCCTGTGAGGTGGGTGGGGCTGAGAGAGCTCTTTCCCAAGCTGCCCTTGAGAGAACAGCCGGTACAGAGCTATGGCCTGCCCAGGGTCATCCAGCAGGTGCAAGTGGAGGAGTGGGGAATCAAACCCAGTTCTCCCAGCTTAGAGTCAGCGCACTTAACCACTACACCAAACTGGCTCACTACAGAGATGCTATAGAGATGCTTCTGACACTTCAAGGAAGTTTAAAACAAACGTCGGGTAAAACATGTACTAAATCATATACTGACCACTGGAATCCCCACCAAAATATACTGCGGTCATTTCAAAGCTGTATGAAGCAAAACAAAATAACTCCCTGCAAATAATAAATACAGACACCACAGAAGCCCTTGGACCTGGCAAATTTTCTTCAAATGTTATGAAAAGGCTAAGTATAGCTTCCTTCTAGAAATTGTAACTTCTGATTAAACCGACTGAGACTGACCTAAAGAATGCCTCACTTTCTAAACTTTCACCCATGGGGCACCCAACAGATGTAGCCCACACTGGATCAACCAAGACTGGACAAGGAAGGTAAAGCACAATGGAGGGAATGGGGGCAACCTGTTTGGGGGCCCGTAGAATTGGCCCCCCTGGTCCAATCTTCTTGAAACTTGGTGGGTATTTGGGGGAGAGGCTCCAGCAGCTACCCTGTAAGTTTGGAGCCTCTCCCTCAAACCCCCTCCCCTCCAGCCGCTTTTTAAGCCGCTGCTGAATTTCGGCAGCAATTCAGCAGCAAGCCAAATCAGATCAGAGAATCTGATTCGGCCCGTGGCTGCCCTAGTGCCCACTCCCCGGCTGGCGGAGCGCTGCTCCGCCTCGCTCCAGCCCCAAATGACCCCTGTATATGCATAAACAAAACTTTGGAGACTGTACATGGTTTATCTCTCATGTCTCATCCCTTAGTCTGAATCACACTTTCGAGCTATCGTTCACACTTTTATCCTGTCATTAAAGATGGAAAACGACATGACTCACTTCACGTACAAAAAAAGCCCCACACCAAACCAAACTTAATTATGTAGGAGGCAAGTAATAAGATATTCTGTGCTTTTCAATTTTTCTGTTCTTGGATGGCTCAATAATATCACTGTGGATGGACCCTGCAACAAGACCTTTTAGGCTCTGTTGTAACACTGACTTGAGAGAAGGCAGAATGGCACAGCCCGATCTCATCAGATCTCGGAAGCTAAGCAGGGTCAGTCCTTAGGTGGGTGGACTCTGCAGAGGAAGGTAATGGCAAATCACCTCCAATTCTTACTTGCCTTGAAAGCCCCTTGCTGGGGTGGCCATAAGTCAGGTGCAACCTGACAGCACATACGTACTTAATATTGACAATATACCATGTGGCAAAATCCATGTGTATCTACCATGTGCCTACATGGCTCCCTGCCCATGTAGGCACCATGATTCTCAGCATTGCTTTGTTGGATGGTCAAAGGGATCTCTTTCCCTTTTCCGCCAGCAGAGAAGCTGGTTGGGTCTAACCCACTATCTCAAGGCATACAGCTTTTTGACTCCCGACCATTCCAATTCCTGCATTTGGGCTCTGTGTAAGGAAAAAAAGCAGGATACAGGTGTTTTAAATAAATATCTTGCCGAGTACAGAATCCACTGATCGACAATGTACGCTGTGTCAAAGCACAACCAATAAATGTTACATGCAGTCCAGGATTAGTGAATAAAACTATACAGTGGCCCTTTTTTTTCAATTAGTATGAGGAAAGCTTCTGTGTAGGATTCAGTTTATAAGACCGTAACGAGAAGGGTTTGCTAGTGTCCTCCTCACAAACATCTTTAGAAGGTCTTCTACAGCAAAGGCCACGGATTTCATTTCAACCACAGCTTCCTCTTAATACTTTCACTAAAGCGTTGTTAGAACTCTGGGTTACTTCACACTAATTTCCATGAGAATATGAAGAAAGACAAAAGCTGAAGGTATAAACAGGAAGACTTTAACGTTTCAGAAAAGCATAATAAAAATTACTTTGAAGACATTCACCAGTCACTTGAATTAGTATTCCCTATGGACTATGTCCATGTTAGCAGCCTTTGAAGGGCTCACTCTTTTACTTTGGTCAATAGTCTCCCTAACCGAAGACAGACCTTAATATTGTAGAATACAGCATTATACCAGAGGTTTACAAAACAAAACAGCAACTGCATCTTTGAGTATATGTACTACAACAACCCCTTTCCTTAAGGAAATTAGACGTTTCCTTCAATGATACTTTTTTTGCCAAGTTTGAGCTGTTATTTGCAAACGATTTCTAGCCATTAAAAACATTTGCAGTCATTAATCTTAGAAACCCAGTAATCCCAGCATGACAAATCCTTTACATGAAGAGAAGTTGCATATAAGACAATAAACCAACTGAGAATTGTCTTTTGTGGCTGTAAAACACCTAAACAGCATCATGTTCCTTGTAAATTCTTTTACAGCATCTTGAAGAAGGGAAAGGAAACCAGTTAACTGGTTAAGCCCCTCAAGAGCGTTTGTTTTCTTTTTTAAAAAAAGTTTATTTATAATTTTTCCATTTAACAAACATACATACAGAAATTGAATAAGTTTGAGTCTTTTAGAAACATTCTGCCCATTCATAAAACATTGACCAAACTTTCCAAACTAAAGTTTTATCTTTCCCTTGAATTGTATGACTTAGTTTGTCCATTTCCGCTAATTCTAGTAGTTTGTACACTATGTCCTTTATTGGGGGCGTTTTGTTGCTTTTCCAAAATTTTGCCCAGCAAATTCTAGCAGCAGTTAAAATATATATAATAATTGATATTTTACAACCATTTAATCCCTCTGGAATTAAATTTAGTAGGAAAGACTCTGGAGATAAAGATAAATCTATTCCTACTATTTCAAAAATTAAAGATTGAATAGAACGCCAAAAAGTTTGAGCTTTTTTACACCGCCACCACATGTGATAATATGTTCCCACGTTTTTATCACATTTCCAACAAAGATTTGACACATTTTTATAACATTTTGCCACTTTCACTGGGGTCCAGTGCCTCAAGAGCGTTTCTGAAGAGTGCATGCGCACGAAAGCTTATTCCCAGAATTAAACTTTGTTGGTCTTAAAGGTGCCACTGGACTCAAACTTCGTTCTATTGCATTGAATTAGTTTTTCTTCCCATCAAAAAACACAAGAGTTTGGTTCTCTCTCTCAAGGGCCAGTTTCAGCTAATCCAAGTTGCACAGAATTCATCAGGCACTTGCACACTGTTATTCCAAGAGGATGTGATGCAATAAAAGACACCATCATGTCTACATTTCAGTTAATGTATAACTGCCACGTAAATCACACTTCCTAAAATAAGAATGTCCAATGGATCATGCATCAGGAATCTACAGGTAGCCACATAGCGATCTTAAAAACCTGAAAACTGAATGTTATGTTATTAGATGAGCACGGAACAATGTTAAGTGGTAACAAACAGTAAAAATCGTTTCTTATTCTTTAATAGTGATTATTCCTTATTCTGCACTTTCTCTCTCTCCTGAATTAAATATTCATATGATTTTTGACCCCTTAGCACAGGGTATATTTCCCCAAAAGATTAGAAAACAGTATAGCACTTATGCAATATTGTACTTTGGAAATACCACTGCAGCCTTGCCTCTCTTGCAACTCAAAAGGATACATCATGAAAAGCTAAGCCTTGTCCACTTTGTCCAGCTGAGTGGACAGCACTGAAACTTTTGATCCTGGCACAGCATCAAAAGACAGCCTCTCCTTCAGGGAGATTAACCGACCCAGAGGGATACATGCTTAAGACCACTTAAGGTTGATCAAATTCTTAATCGTTCTTCTGGTCAAGGGGTGGATTTTTCCCACTCACAGGAATGCAAGCTTGGACAGGGACTGCAACCCATGTTAGCAACTGGAAATAAAAGAACCAGCGCCAATGACACAGGACCACGTTCTGGAATTTCGTGTTAATTAACCCTAAATAATGACCAACCTCCCCATTTTCACAATAACATGGATTAGGACCCCGCCCCCCTTCATCAGCACACTCTCTACATGCATGGCGCTGGGGGTGGGGGAATCCCACTGTCCCACTTCTCTCATTCCTACAGTGAGGCCAGGGGAATGGCTGAAGGGTATTAGCCAGCAAATTGCATTGAATGGTCTTGAGCAGGGGTGGGCAAAGTTGCTCAGAGTAAGAGCCACCTAGAACAGGGGTGGCCAAACTTGCTTAACGTAAGAGCCGCATAGAATAAACATCAGATGTTTGAGAGCCACAAGACATGAACAAATATTACCTGCTTTTACTGAAAAATAAGCAAATTTGCTTTTTATTAACATTAAATGAGACTGCCAAAAATAATAACAAAAAGGGTAAAAGCGGATATTGATAATGATATTAATTTGTACAATGATATTTGTTTGCTAATGATATTTAGCTTCCCCAGCCGCCCTGCCGGGAGCCACATAATATATGTGAAAGAGCCCCATGCGGCTCCCAAGCCACAGTTTGCCCACATCTGGTCTTGAGTATGGAACCAAGGAGTGGTAGTTGATCTTACCACTGGTTCATGGTGGAACTATGGTGGTTCACTGGTTCATTCAGAATGAATGAATCTTGAGTAAAAGTGTAAACTTCCGTATGAAATATTTGAACTGGCAACTCCCCATGTTACTAACCATTAAAAATAACTAGGAATATCTTAGCAGTGTGTATTTGAGGGGGCTTAGTGTAAAAATCAACTAGTGGCAATATATGGTATTTTAAGGTACACAGGTGAGAACTAAAAGTTATCTATGAGTTTCAAGACATTAATGCACACTGCTTGCCCATAGAGTTGTAATGTCCTTCTTGACCATGGTGTGTGTGTGTGTGTACGAGTGGGGATGCCAGATCCAGGTTGGAAAACTTCTGGAGATTTGGGGATGGAGATTTGGGTGGTACAATGCCACAGAATCCACCCTCCAAAGCATCCATTTTCTCCAGGGAACTGATCTCTGGAGATGAGCTGTAATTCCAGGGGATCCCCAGCTCCCACCTGGAGGCTGGAATCCCTACTTGCCCTGTGACTACTTCCCTGTGCTTAAGAGGTACACAAAAGGGTGTACTTTAGCCAGCCTATCATTTCATGGTTAAGAACCAACCAGGGATATGAATCTATTTTTAGTCCGCATAAGTATGTAGTTGGGTAAGAAGCCGCTCCAGATTTACTCACACAAAATAAACATGATACTGGTATCCCCCAGATTGCAAGCCCCCCCCCCCCCCCCGCCTTTACCACCACTTCTAGGCACACAAGCAAGAGAGTTTACATGCAGTCAGCCTGATTGATTTTGGAGGGGTCGGAAGGGCCCCCCCCCCCCAGCAGTGTTCCCTCTAAGCTATGTTAGTGTGAGCCAGCTCACCGTTTTTTAGCCTCTGACTCACACACTCTTGTCTTAGCTCAGGAAGGAGGGCTCCAGAGCAAACTAATCTATGCAGCAGCCAAACTGCTCGCTCACAACTTTAATGCCAGTAGCTCACCAAGTAGAATTTTTGCTCACAAGACTCCACAGCTTAGAGGGAGCATTGCACCCCCCCCTTACGCCCCTTTCCAATTTCTTTGAGAGGCTAAGTGACTCCCCCACCTCCATGAGGCCAGAACGGGGGGGGGGGGGAGAGAGAGAGAGAAGAAGCCAGTTCCAAGAGGGAAAAGGGCCTCTGAGCCAACTTCTTATTACTCACAACTTGGCGAGGGGCCTGCAGGGAGGTATCAAGACGGGTCGCCCTGTGAGTCTGTCTGTTGCAGCAGAAAAGAGCAAGAGTCCAGCAGCACCTGAAAGACTAACAAACCCTGAGAAGCTTCTTCAGGGCAGGCGCTCCTTCAGAACCAGGAACAAATCTTGTTCTGGAGACGCGGGCAGGGGGCTCCCGAAAGCTCCGCCCCCGCCCCACATTTTGTCCCTCTTCCAGGTGCTACTTGGACTCCTGCTCCTTCCTACTGTCTCGCTTTGGGGGGGGGACCGGCCTTGTGGGCAGACAAAGCCCCTCAGGCCAATGCTCCCTCTCAGCCATGGAGTCTTGCGAGCGAAACCCCTGCTTTGTGAGCTCCTGGCGTTAAAAGCTGTGAGCCAGGGACCTGGCTGCTGCATCGATCAGTGCGCGCTCTGGAGCCCTCCCTTCCTGGGCCAAGACGAAAAGGTGCGCGCCGGAGGCTGAAAAACAGTGCGCTGGCTCGCACTAACGCAGCTTAGAGGGGACCCTGCCTCTGACGCCCCCTCGCTCCAAAATCCAAGCTGGCACCGCGACCCTGCCCAGGAGAAGGGAGGCGGAGGGGGGAAAGATGGTGGAGCGGGGAGCCTCGGCGTCCGCCCGTGGTCGAGGGCAGGGAAGCGACGCCGCAAACCCGGGCCGGAGAAGGGGGAAGGGTCGCCGCCGCCAGCCCCGTGTCCTCTTTCCGCCCCTTTTACCTGCCCGGGGGGGGGGGGGCTTCTAGCTGGGCTCCCCGGTGACCTCCCTGCCGGCGGGGAAGGGCTGCGGCCTCCGGGCTGCAGCTCGTCCTCGTCCTCGCCCAGGGCCGGAGGCGCCTCCACGTTCCGCTTCAACGTGGCAACCGGAGCGCCGCCTCCATCCCGCCGGCTTCCGGGCCAAACTGACGCCCGCCGACTGGGCAGGGCCTGCTGCTTGCCGGGGAGGAGCGGCGCGGCCGGCGACTGGCGCGGGGCGAAGGCGTGGTTGGAGTTTGAAACAGCTCCCGGTCGGGGCAGCGGTACCTCTGAGCGCGTGTGAAGCGCCTTTCCAGTCAGAGGCTCCGAGCAGGCCACACCCGTAGGGTTGCCAACTTCCAGTTGGGAACTGGAGTTCTCCTGGAATTCTAACTGATCTCTAGATTAGGGGCAGCGGTACCTCTGAGCATGTGTGAAGCGCCTTTCCAGTTGGTCAGAGGGGCTGAGTAAGCCATACCCGTAGGGTTGCCAGCAATACTCCCTCTAAGCTGTGGAGTCATGTGAGCAAAAATTCCACTTGGTGAGCTACTGGCATTAAAGTTGTGAGCGAGCGATTTGGCTACTCCATAAATTAGTTTGCTCTGGAGCCATCCTTTCTGAGCTAAGACAAAAATGTGTGAATCAGAGGCTAAAAAATGTGAGATAGCTCACACTAACTCAGCTTAGAGGGAACACTGGTTGCCAGCCTCCCGGTGGGAACTGGAATTCTGGAATTCCCACTGATCTCTAGATTTGGGGGAGCGGTACCTGGGAGCCTGTGTTCCCCTCTAAGCTGAATTAGTGTGAGCTAGCTGATAGTTTGTTAGCCTCCAGCTCACACATTTTTGTCTTGGCCCAGGATGGCTCCAGAGCAAACTAATTTATGCAGTAGCCAAAGCGCTCATTCTCAGCTTTAATGGCAGTTGCTCACAAAGGAGAAATTTTGCTCACAAGACTCCATAGCTTAGAGGGAGCATTGATCTAAGAATGTATGAACCGCCTTTCCAGTCAGGCAGAGGCTCTGAGTAGGCCACACCCGTAGGGAGGTGGGAACTGGAGTTCTCCTGGAATTCCCACTGATCTCTAGATTAGGGGCAGTGGTACCTCTGAGCATGTGTGAAGCGCCTTTCCAGTCAGAGGCTCTGAATAGGCCACACCCATAGGGTTGCCGACCTCCAGGTGGGAACTGGAGTTCTCTTGGATTCCCACTGATCTCCAAGTTAAGGGCAGCCATACCTCTGAGCAGGCAAATGCTCTGACTAGGCCACACCAGCCTCCAGGTGGGGTCTGGAATTCTAACTGATCTCCAGATTACAGTTCCAGCTCCCTTGGAGAAAACAGCATCTTCAGAGCACAGGAGCCATCCTTTGATTGCTAGACCATAGGTTCTAGGTAAAACCCCTAAGCAAATTCCCCCTCCACAGGCCTCGCCCCTAAACCTCCATGAATTTAATGGGCCACTACCACGCATTCCTACGGTATAAAGAACAGGGCTGACACCTTTTTTGAAAAACAAACCCAAGCTTTTGTCCCCATGTGAGCCGAAACGAAAAGCTATTTCCCGGTCTTCTTGGAACACAATGGCATCGCCAATCCCTCCTGCCATTCTAGGGATGCCAGCCTCCAGGTGAGGCCTGAGGACCCCCCCCCCCCAAAAAATTACAGCTTACAGCCAGACTGCCCAGATCAGTTCCCCCGGAGAAACTGGCCGCTTTTAGAGTGTGGACTCAGACATTGTACCCCACTGAGGTCCCTGGACTCCCCAGACTCCACCCCCAAATATCCAGGAGTTTCCCAACCTGGATCTGGTAATCCTCCTCCCCTATCCCCCGCTGTTGGACAGGGGAGTACCTGGCAACCCTACGCGATTCCCATGCTGAATTTCTGGAAAACGTGAAGCTAGCCTGAAGTTGTGAGTAGTCATATCAAAGCAAAACCCAAAAACAAAAGCCACATAATCTTTTATTTATGACCAACAAAAACAGTAGAAAGACGTACAAGGTTTCTGCTTCTCCAGAGCTCTTCATCAGGTGGAAGCTTGAAAAACACGGGGGAAGGGCAAGCGTGACGCCTTTCCTCCTTTATTGTCACGGTCGGTGGCTGCAGGCATATTTTTTAGCCAAGGCTGCCTTCTGAAGGCCACGCCCTGACCAATAGTGATTGGTAATCTCACTGATACTCACTCCCTAAGGCTGCACAGAGCCATAATTATTGTGTGGACTTTGGCAAGGTATTACTGCTTTGGGTCTAAATCTCCTCTGGAGGTTACTATGTTAAAGAACTTGCTTAATGGATTGCTAGAATAAAGGGCATAACATAAAGCACCATCCTTCATGTGAAGGTAATATATGGGAAAAAACCGTTTCAGCATAGTTTCCAACAGTAGCAGTGTTGGTCTGCAGTAGAAGTTTGGAGTCCAGTAGCACCTGATGAAGGGACCTTTGACCCTTGAAATCTCATACCCCCAAAATCTTGTCCATCTCTAAGGTGCTACTGGATTTAAATCTAGATTATTTTAAACAAACGCCTCCAGATTAATACAGAAGCCACCACTATCCAATTTCACCTTCCAGACCACTGAGATAAAATTGCTACTAAGATTCTGATTATATTATGGAATGGAAGTCATGTGTAGCCTTCATTACTTAATAGACTGCAGGATCTAGCAGGAATCTTCAAACCTGAAAGCCCAAGCTTAAAACCCAGTACAAAATAATTTTATTAGATTCCCTTGACACACTGTGGAGAATTCATTTAACATCTTTCTGTCCTAAAACTGGGATGGTAGTTTTAGGTAAAATGTATTTAGTGTTTTGAAACACCAGCTGTGCATCATTTATGTATAAAATAAAAACCAAGCCACAAGACCCAGGATTTCATTCAAAGTTAAAATATGCATTTATTATTACAAACAAGGAAAAAGCAACATACTATACCACGGGCAGAGCTCTGCCCAAATGTACATGTGTTTTCCTGCTAAACTTAGACAAGTTTCTTTGCAAAAAGAGGACACCTTTGAAATTACTACCACATCTTCCAAGTAAATGGATGAGTGAGAAGTAACTTAAAGATGACATACTCCAGAGATCTAAAAAGCAAAACAAAATAAAACATTACAATTTTTTCAAGATCTCAAGAAATTGTTTTCAACTCCTATACCAGCAGTAATATTGCTTCAGTTAGCATTTCGATATTATCCTGTGTGGCAGGCAGTTTCCTATAAAAAGGGGGGGGGGAGTTCAACAAATAGTCTTACTGTACATGATGCAGTCCAATTTATGAAGTTAAGTAGACCCCTGCAGAGCCAGGTGTAAGAGCAATATATACAGTAAACCCTGGAGGTTTCTTTTTTTTACAATGGAGACAAACAATGTAAAAAATATTCTTAGAAGAACCCTAATGCACATTTACCATCTATTCACATACTTTATACAGCCAATTTGCAACTATCCAGAAAAGGCGGGCTGCTCAGGTGAGGTGTGCCCTGGTTAGTTGGTAAGCAGGCTACCATATCCTCTGTACACATGAAGTGATAATGTGAAATATGAAGTATGCACAGATAAATCCAAAAGCTCTATAGCTTGTTTATACAATGGGTTGGATCCAACCAGCTTTTTCACTCAATCTTACCAAACTGCCCCACTTTCCACAGCCTGAGGAGCACATGCCTTTCAGCCACGTGGGCTCCGTGATTGCCAGCATAGCCTTTTTGGTGGTCAAAGGAGAGCCTCTCTTTCCTTTCTCTCCAGAAGAAAACCTGGCAGGTTCCAAATCCAACCCAGTGTGGAGCAGTGGTTAGAATGGAGGCCCAGGTCCCCCATCATGTCACTGCCTCAGCCTAACCTACCTCACAAGGTTGTTGTAAAGATGAAATAACAGAATTCTGTATACTCCTCTGCCTTCTCTGGAGGAAGGGTAGGAGAAAACTGAGACTGGTCAACAGAGCAAAAGAGAACAATGTGTTCACCAGGCAAATGTGGACAGAGACAGCTGCAATTATAACTGCCCTAAGTACTTTTTATCAACTATGACTGCCAGCAACAAATCAAATGCACTACCCCAGTTCAGGTTCTGTTGCATGAGACAAAGCTTGTACAGAGCAGGCTAGCGCATATTTTTGTTGCTTTCCTAAAAAGACTTTACAAATTTTACCTTAGCCATCCAGGAGAGACTTCTTAATTCCTGAAAATGGAAGACAAATTTATCACTGTACAGTTTATCACCAAGCAAAGTGTTCTGTATTCTCATCTCCAGGCTGAACCAGACAGTGTTGAAGAGTCCTACCAAGCTTTTACAATCCTGTGTCCTCATCCAAGCAGACAATAATCACAGCAAATCATGATGTGAACAGCAGAAGAGTTTTAATCATCGGACACCAGGGAAGAAACAGAACATTAAAAATTGCTAGCAATGCTGATTTTAGACCCTTGTAGAAAAGCACTCAAGTTGGACAGTTTTCCTTAAAGAGCAGTCTGCGCACATGGAGGGAGGTCCATCTTATCAACTAACTATGTTACAGCTCAGAACATACCATATTTCATGGCAATGATATTATGAGAGAAAGGCAACAAATATAATTTATGTAAGAGAAACAAGGTTAAGGCTAATTTTTATGGCTACATTGGTAAACAAGATCAACAGAGAGCTTAAATATGTTGAACATGATTCAGTGGAATAGCCTCACCTCAGTAAGTCCAGAATCCCATTTCGGGCTACAGCATACTTCCTAAGGGATCAAGGACCAAAATTCAGCAGTTATTTTCTCTACAAAAAAATGAAACTTGATATATACATATAAAAGGTTTTAAAAGCACGTACATAACAAGCCACAACAGGTAAGACAAGCGGGCTAGTCCTTTGAACTGCATGTCCTCAGTCCAAATACTAATCACATTACATCATTATGTGAACAGCAAATAAAAGGTTTTCATCATTGGACACAACATTTAACATATTAGCTAGCCCGCTACCTCATGGCTCATGAACCTGCCTTACACTGAGCCCTGGCCCCTCCCTTACAACCCAGCAACATATGCAATTGCCTTAAGGTCAGGTAATTGGTCCACCCAGCTCAACATTGTCTGATCTGTCAGCTGCGTTCTGAGATTTCAGGCAAAAACAGTCTCTCTCTGCTACCAGGGACTGAACCTGGTACTGTATTCACAGAAAACATGTTCTCTGCCTCTGAGTCACAAGCCCATTACCAGACATTATATGATCCTTATTCATTCACTTCTAGTGCTTCAATCACACCAATCATACAGATAATTCTAGCACTTGACCAACATACTTTGGTTTTTAAAAAAAGTTTCAACTCAGCTTCTTCCCAGGCTCGACAGAAAAGATTCCTCTCATAGAGCCAGTCTGCTGTATTGGTTAAGAGTGTCAGACTATCTGGAAGACCCAGGTTCGAATCCCCACCTGTGCCATGGCAGCTTGCTGGGTGACCTTGGGCCAGTCACACACACTCTCGGCCTAACCTCTACCTCACAGGGTTGTTGTGAGGATAAAATGGTGAAGAGGAGAATGATATAAGCTGCTTTGGGTCTCCATTAGGGGAAAAGGTGAGGCATAAATAAATAAAACAGAAACAAGAATGCCTCTCAAGTCCTTCCCGCCAGACGGGACAAGACTGCTCCATTATTTAAACTAACCAAAATAAAATGGGGGGGGGGGGGGGACTAAACCAACCAAAACCCTGTATCCAAAAACCATTAAAAGGGCCCGCCACGTAGAAGCAAGCCTAAGGCTCCCCTTCCCCTGAGGCCCCTCACTCAGCACCCCTCCAGCCGCCTCCGTTCCCTACACAACCCGCAAGCTCCACGCGGCAAGAAACCGGAAACAAAGCCAGCTCTCTACATAACGTCACAATGCGCAAGCTCCCATTGGCTCGACCGCACGCCGATTTTTTTAAAATTGGTTCCTGCCCTTTCCGCTTTCTCTTCCCGCGAGGGCGCGGAGCTAGTGACGTACAGGCCCGTAGAGAAAATCATTTGCACTGTTGTTGTTTACCTAAACTTCCGGTCTAAAGTGGAAGGGGTTTCTGAAGACCCTCGGAAGAAATGAGCTGTGGCTCAGGAAGGCTCCTCCCCTACCGCAAACTGTGTCAGTCTTTCAGGTGCTGCTTGGACTCCTGTCCTTTTCGGCTGCTGCAGTCAAACGAACACAGCTGCCCGTCTCGGTTTTCTTGCCGTCCGTTATAGCTTCGTCTAGGGCAGGGGTGGCCAACCTTGCTTAACTTAAGAGCCACATAGAATAAACGTCAGATGTCTGAGAGCCGCAAGACAGGAACAAATATCACACACACGTTTTTATTTTTTAAAATATGCAAATGTGCTTTTTATTAACGTTAAATGGGACTGCCAAAAATAAAAACAAACGAGGAAAACCGGTTATTGATAATATTACTTGTTTGCTAATGATATTGAGAGAGAGAGAGAGAAAGAGAGAGATGGAAAGAAAGAATTAAAGAAGTGGAAAGAAAGAGAGAGAGAGAAACTAGGAAAGCAAATAGATGGGAGGGAGGAGGGAAGGAAGGAAGGAAGGAAGAGAGAAAAAGCATGCCTCCCCTTTGCTTCCCCAGCCGCCCTGCCAGGAGCCGCACAATATGTGTGAAAGAGCCGTATGTGGCTCCCGAGCCACAGGTTGGCCACCCCTGGTCTAGGGCGACGCCCGCTCTACACCCCTAGCGGGTGGGTGGAAAGTGGTGGCGCTGGTTGCAAGCAGCGGCTTGGCTCTCTCGACGGGAGCCGAGCTGACCGGGAGTCGCCGGTCCGCTTTGCATATGCCGCACGTGCGTTTCTAGCCAAGGGACGGTTCTGCGCGCCCCCTGCCCGCTCTTCGCTCTTCCAGGACAGACGCCAACGGGGCTCTGGGGACGGGGATTTCCTTAGCAACCTTGCCTCTTGCCCAGTGCTCCCTCTAAGCCTTGGCATCTTGTGGGCAAAAATTCTACTTTGTGAGCTACTCTAGGATTAAAATTGTGAGCGAGCGATTTGGCTGCTGCATCAATTAATTTGCTCTGGGGCCATCCTTCCTGAGCTAAGACAAAAATGTGTGAGTCAGAGACTAAAAAACTGAACTAGCTCACACTAACTCAGCTTAGAGGGAACACCGCTCTTGACCCACCTTTCTTCGCTTGAATTTTGTGTGTGTGTGTGTGTGTTTGTTGTCTAATTTCCTCTGGTGTGCTTGTAAAATGAGTTTTCCAGCTGCAGGAGTGGGGGTGGCAGCGCTGTGTGGCCCTTCTATACGGCTCCCCATGCTTGGGCCACAGTTTCTGTGATGAAAGTTGTCACAATGAAATCCTGCCCTTTTCTGGAACCCCGATGATTTCCTTTGCCTTCCCGCACCTCGTAATATATCAGCTTAGCTGTGTTTACTGAGTTCTTCTAAAGGAAAGGCACTCTGCACATGTTCAAAGGTAGGGATGCCAGCCTCCAGGTGGCACCTGGTGATCCGCCGGAATTAGAGCTCCAGACTACAGAGATCAGTTCCTCTGGAGAAAACAGATGCTTTAGAGGGTGAACTCGGTGGCACTGTGCCCCACTGAGGCCCCTGTCATCCCCAGGCTCCATCCCTAAATCTCTAGTCGTTTCGCAGCCTGGAGACCATAGAAGAAACAGAACAGAGAGCAGGGCTTTCCCTTGAGAGCCAGTTTGGTGTAGTGGTTAAGTGCGCGGTCTCTAATCTGGGAGAACTGGGTTTGATTCCCCACTCCTCCACTTGCACCTGGCTGGATGACCTTGGGCAAGCCATAGCTCTGTACCAGCTGTTCCCTCAAGGACAGTTTGAGAAAGTGCTCTCTCAGCCCCACCTACCTCACAGGGTTTCTGTTGTGGGGAGGGGAAGGGAAAGGAGTTTGTAAGCCGCTCTGAGACTCCCTTGGGGAGTGGAGGGCGGGGTATAAATCCAATCTCTTCTTCTTCTTCTTCTTGAAGCTACCTCCTAGCTAATGGTATTAAACAAAAGTAAAAAAAAACGCATTCTCGAGAGAACTCATTGGTGATCTCCCTAGTTTAGCTAAACTAGTTAAATTAATATTTGAGGTGAAATTTAATTATCTATATATTAATACTCTGCTTAAAGTAGTTTACAATAGCATTTCCCCTACCTCCATTTTATTCATACTACAAGAACCCTGTGAAGAAGGTCAGGCTGAGAGTGGCCAAAGACAGCCCAGTAAAATTCCATGATAGCAGAGAGGGTATTCAAACCTGGGTCTCCCAGCTCCCAGTCTAGCACTCTTTAACTATTATACCATGCTGGCTGTCAAGGTGTACTGGCTGAGGAATCCAAAGCCCTTGTTAAGCAGGGATAACTCTTTTTAAAAAAGTTTGTGGGACCAAAACGGTGATATGTGTAGGGTTAGAGGATCAGCTCAAGATGGTACAGCTGATATTACATGCTATCAGATATCACTAAAGTCCTGATTATTTTACGGCAACAGACCAACATGGCTACCTTCAGGAATTATGTAGACTGAACACGTACTTTATTATTAAATGGAACGAAGTTAGTTAGAGTCCAGTGGTTGGTCTTAAAGGTGCCTCTGGACTCGAACCTTGTTCCGCTGCTTCAGATGAACAACAGGGCGGCTACCTACCTGAATCTGTCTTTAAACTCTGACTTAAAGGTGTCTCTGAATTCAAACTTTGTTCTATTAATGGACGCACTCTTAACCTTTACTTCAATGATAGTGCCCTTACAGCCAATTCTGCTCTGATCAGTGTCACACAGAGATATTTTTAAAGGAAATTTATTTAATTCATGTGGCTATATTATATAACGTTTAATTATTTTTAATCTTTAGCGACTGAGACAAGAACTTGGCGACTTAACCTATGCCTTACTATACTATAACTAAAGCATAGACTATAGGGAAATAGGAAGTAGCTCCTCTGAATCTTCCCTGTTGCACAGAAAGCCCTTTTCAAATGGCCCTTTTCGATGTTTAACCGGAAGTTTTATTACCCAACGCTGCTTTTCTCTCTATGTTCCAAGCTCGCCCAAGCGTCTCTGGTCGCTCTATCACAAGGGGAAAAGGTCAGCCAATGAGCTAGCCGGAAAAAGGAATGGCCAATGAAAAGAGGCTTTGCGTGCCGAGAGAGAAAGTGCCAATCAGAAAGACAGACAGTGTGGTAAATTGCCCAATCAGGATGCGGTTTCTATGATCGCCGGTGGTGCTTGGGCTCTGTCTCTGCGATTGGTGGGGCATGTTCTCGCGATAGCGGTGATTGAAGCCCTATCCCTCTCGCCTCCTCTCGTCACTCCTAAGGTGGTGTGGGTGCGGTGACTCGGAGTTGCTCCGCTCTGGGCTGCGCAACCCGGGACAGCGGACTGAACCGGGAGAGGGCCATCTCCTTCTACCAGTGAGTGAGGCAGGGGGCCGTAGGTGGGAGAGGCCGGCTCCCTCTTCGCGGGCCCTGCTCGTTACACCTAAGTAGAGGCTTGTGTTAAAGACACGTGTCAGGGACTGTGGAAAGGCTGGTTCGCTTCGTTAGAATGTGGCAGACGCCGTGCACGTGTAACGTATGGAATAATAAAACATGCGTCGTGAAAGACCTGTGTCCCACTGTACATATGTGAAGGAACGTTCAGGGAGAACTCTCAAAAGCCTCAGACGGGGGCCACACCTGCCCCCGATCAAGCCTCTGCCACTCCCCCACACCAGCCCAGGACAGCTTGGCTTCCACTGAGCTGTGCACTGGCAGGGGGGGAGAGAATTGGTGCTCTAGCGCAGGTGGTTAGGAGGAAGGGCGAGCTCCGAGTCCTCCAACAAGTGCCAAGTGTTCCAGCAGCTTCCTCTCTAGCCTTCGTCCTTTATGGAAGAATTTGTAGAGCGGTGCCTGGTGCTGCCATTCCCCATCCACCCAATTCTTGCAAATTAGGGGAGGGGTCATAAAAGCAGGCATTTCCCCACGGGGGGGGGGGGGGGCTGGCAACAACTCCTGGAGCTGCGCTCCCCCAAGCTCCTGCTCAAAATGACCCCTGCTGTTAAATAAACAAAATATTGCAAGAGTGCTAATGTTTTTAAGTAAAAAATTACCCTTTGTGTTTGTGTTCTTTATAAAGTTTATATCTCCGCCAACTACATTTTATGACACACATGGCCCGGCCCAGCAAGGTCTCATTTATGTCAGATTTGGCCCTCATAACAAATGAGTTCGACACCCCTGGTGTAGTAGTTAAGTGTGTGGACTCTAATCTGGGAGAACCGGGTTTGAGTCCCCACTCCTCCACATGCAGCCAAGCTGGGTGACCTTGGGTCAGTCACAGTTCTCTCAGAGCTGTTCTTGAGAGCTCTCTCTCAGCCCCGCCTACCTCACAGGGTGTCTGTTGTGGGGAGGGGAAGGGAAAGGAGCTTGTAAACCGCTCTGAGACTCTCAGTGAAGGGCAGGGTATACATCTCCTCCTCTTCTTCTTTATATTTAATTTGTAGTAGAGGGCCATAACTCATCTGTTACTATAGCTGCAGAATGGGAGAAACATCGACACGGGTGGAATTCCGCATCAAGCTGGTACAGATGGTTGGGAAATACCTGGAGATTTGGGGGTGGAGTCTGGGGAGGGGAGAGAATCTCAGCAGGGTATAATGCCAAAGAATCCACCCTCCAAAGCAACCATTTTCTCCAGGGGAACTGATATTGATCATCTGGAAATCCACTGTAATAGTGGGAGATCTCCAGGTGTCACCTGGAGGCTGGCAAGCCTATTAGAAGGGTCTTTGCAACTGAGGAAGCAGCTGGATTTATACCTACCCTTCACTTGGAGTCTCAGAGCGGCTTACAGTCTCCTTCCCTTCTCTCCCCACAACAGACACCCAGTGAGGTAGGTGGGCTGAGAGCTCTGAGAGAACAGCTCTTGAGAGAACAGCTCTGAGAGAACTTGTGACTGACCTAAGGTCACCCGGCTGGCTGCAAGAGGAGTGGGGAATCAAACTCAAGTTCTCCCAGATTAGAGTCCACTGCTCATAACCACTACACCAAACTGGGACTGCTTCTTTCAAAAAAACTTGAACTAAACTCTTCTACAGAGGGCGATTTGCTACCTCCTGGAGCCACTTGATCTGACTCGATACCATCAAGTGGCAAAGGGAATGGGTTGGGCTGTTCTGTTTGATCAGGCCTTAGCCCACTGAAAGTACACCCAGGACCACAATGCAGTCCAGTAGCCTCCTCAAGTTCAGCTGCACCAACCAAGGCAACTAAGTTGCTGTAGATGAACACAGGAACAAATCAAGCGGCCTATTTCTGAATCAGACCACCGGTCCATCAACATCGGTACTGTTTATTCAGGACTGGGAGCGGCTTCCCAGGATCTTGGAATAAACCAAGGGGCAGGAAGGTTCTTCGGAGCAAGTGTGTCTACCACCCAAGTCATCTTCTGTAGTTTGCCTAGGGAAGTGACAGGACTGAAAAATCCCAGAGACATCAGGAAGCCTTCTGTATCTATCAGCCTCCAGGGATAGACCAGCCTAACCAGGTCCCAGCTCTTCCAAGCATTTGCAAGTTAAACTTCCTCATTACCAAGCCATGAATTGGCAGCCAGCATAGACAATGATGCGACAGACGGACCAACGATCTGAATCCGTATATAAGGCAGCTTTGTGCGTTCTTCATACGTATGTATGCTTGGGTGGCCGCTGAGTTAAGGAAGAGGATGAATCTCGATGGACCCTCGATTTCACCCTGCAGGGCTCTTATTTCCTTAATAAACTTGGGTAGTTAAAAAACAAACCAAAAAAAACCTGTATTACTTACTGTTGTAAAGAAAAAGCAGCACAGAAGTCTCCTTATACAGAATAGTATAAAGGTTTTATTTTTTTTCTTTGTGGTTTATCTGACAGTTTTGTTTTTACAATATAGAAAAGTGTAATCTTTGAATAGGTCTAGTAAATATAAATTTAAATCTATTTTTTTTAGGATGTAAACCAGAACTAGAAAATTAACCCCAAGCACCCTTTCCCCACCCCAAACTCTACGGACAATGGATCTGACCCAAAAGAGACTCGTTTCCATGGGGCTCTTGCAGCGATCCTGCATCTGCCCCACTGAAATGGAGAGCTTATGCTGCAGGTATGCCTCATAAACTGCTTGCAGCGTCTTGCTGTATTTGTACTGCCTGTTTTCTTCAGCAATTTCATGCAAAGGGCCAAGGGGAGGGGTGGTGGAAGGGAATAACCAAGCTAAATACTGGAGGAAGCTTGTTCTAAGAGAGAGAGAGAAAACTAGATCTTTGATTGCACCTTCTTCAAATCTTTACACGCAATTCCGTCATACATAATCTACAACAGGAATCCAAACTTCACAAAAAGCTTTTTTCTGCACGGATATAAATACACATCACAAAAAAAGGTGCAAGTTAGAATTAAGACACAGAATATTTACAAAAGTAAACACGGATTTAGTTTGAGACAAAAGGGGATGCATGTTGCAATCTGTTTGAAAAATAACTTGATCAAGTATTATTTTATCCACTTACACTAATTTACATTTATACATCTGCTATCATACGGACGCATACGGTTATCAGTAAAAGGTGAGTCTTCATCTACTCTGGAAGGTAATGCACTGACTCTGTACCCTCGAGTCAGAGTTCTAATCATAAAACAATTCTGCTAAAATGAACCACAGCTTCCTTTTCCAGGATGGTGTGTACATCTATGTAAGCCTGCTATGTGTATACATACACAGTTCCATAATAGTATATATGTGTACAGGTACACAGAGAAAATACAAGATCCCTTTTTGAACAAAAGGCCTGCAGTACTGTAATTACAGAAGAACTAAAATAATCCAGCAACCATTTGCCAGTTCAAACATGCGGCTTATATCCATTGAAGAGACCCTGAACAATTGGCTGCGCTAAAAAAAAAATCCCATGCAATTGTGTTAAACATTTTAATAAGATTTGCTAGAAAGGTGGTTTTTTCCTAACAATCTTCATGCCAAGCAATGCTGTTTCCACTCTTTTTCTGCTCCACCAAGAGACCAGCATGGTTAGTTTTTGTCTGCAGACAGTGCCAGGCTGAAACACTGCATTGCTAGAATTTATTTTTAAAAATAAGCTAACTTGAGGTGATATTAGAAATGCATAGGTGATTAGGTTTAACAGTCTCCTATCAAGACGCAGCTAGTCTGAACACCTCTCTCTGTTCATGCCTCCTAAAGGCCTGGTTGCTCTCTGCTGAAATATGAGGGAGTGGTGATTAAGTGCGATTTCTTAAGACTTAATTTACTGCTTATTCTCACCCACCCTAGTTGAACATGTTCAAATCTGCACTATTATCTAAGGTCAGCTCAGAACATCCAGTTCTCCCACGTTTGTCTGAGAGATTTTGCCGGACAGACAGGCACAAAAGGGCAAATGCCGTTTGCTTTAGATTTATTTCCAAATGGAATCCTTCACCGTCTGACTGACTTCAGCCACAGTCCCAACAGAAGCAGGAGCACTTAAACCAACGGACCGAGCAGCTCCAGTAGTGGACTGTGGCCATTCTGCTTACCCTAGTCAAACCTACATTACAAACACCACCGTAATTAAAAATGCTTGCATATAAACTGCACTCTCAGCTCCTTACTTAGCACAACTAAAAACAACACACACAAGAAGCTCCTGTGAAGAGAGTCACCTCAACACCTTCAGCCATTTCCAAGCATTCCCACCAACGGCAGCTGGGATCCACAGTGACTTTGAGTATGTCCCAAGGGGGATTTTTAAACATTTCTTTCTTTAAAGAGAAGCCCCACTCCCCTCCAACCCCCAGGCTGTATCACTGACAGTCTTTGGAAGTTTCCTCCATTTCAAAAAATGCTTTCCTGTGTGGCGTGAGGACTTCTATTTAAGAAACTCAAGTGGCAATGCGAGAACCTCTCTTGGATGCACAAAATTAGTTGTGTGCAGGTTTTGCCTTTTGGATCCTGGCCAGTATCTGTGGAGAGCTGATCAGGAGCCACCCAGTAAATAAAAATAACTGGACTAAGGATTACCCTCTGCTTTGTCTCCTATGCATTAAATTTAAAAGGGGGACCAAGACGTAAGTATTGCGGAAGTGCATAAAGTTTAAAAGATTTTCAGGAGTTCTATATTGCAAATGCAACTGCAATGATGCTATTAAATGATCCTTTCAGGGTTATCATCTCAGTGTTCCCTGGAGGTGACAAGGAGCCTGCCTGTGTAACGATAGCTCGATTCTCAACAGATTTTTGTCTTTCTGTCCTTTGGAGCACTGAGGACTGCCTGAGAGATAAGCTTGCCAAAAAAAAAAAAAAAAAAAGCAAAATACTGATCTCTCGGAACCCAAACGGAAGCAGCTTATTACAATTTGGAACAGTACATTTAAAAGTGATAAAAGATTGTTTTATGGTCTTTCAGGCTTGTTGCTAATTTTGACCCTGATTTATGCATAACAATACTGTACTTTTCTGTACCTCGTTCTGGTAATGCGTTATCCTTAATGTAAAACTTATAGTTAAGGACACCCCAAACGGTGTTCCCCATGAAATCAGAACTGTAGCCAGTAAAATAATCCTCAAGATTTGCATAAATTCCTGAAATGCTTTTGGGGGGAAAAGATTCCCCTCCCCCCCTTTCAGCATTAGCAAACCCGCAGACGTGCTGTTATTGACTCTAATGCAAAGCTAAAGCTGCATCGTGATGCTGATCAAATATATTTGAAGTATTTGTACAAGATTTTTTTATTGTTTAGGAACATCCAATGATGTCAATGGGGCTTTCAGAGGAGATGCTCCCGATGGAAGGACTGTGGCTGACGTCTTGTCCCAGCTCCTTCCCCCCGCCCCATACAAATTTAACACTAAAATTGCAAATAATAATTTAAAAGATTGCTTGAAGAACCTTTTTTTCTAAAAGAGAAAGAAGAGAAGCCATCACAATTCTCCAAAGTTGGGAAGAAGACAGGTGCCGTCCTAAAAAGAAGCAAGGTAAGCTTAAAAAGGTACTCATTATTATAAAACGTCTCTTGGTTCAATATTAACGTCAGCCAACGCAAACTCAGCAGCACCAAATGAAGAATGAAAGACTATCACTATCATCAGCTGCTGCGGCGAACCAGAAAAGTGTCCCCGTGCCTTTTAGTGTCCCCCGTTCCAGACTGCGGCTCGTTTTCAAGACAGTCAGCAGTTCATGGCACAAGCGTCACTTTTGCTAGACTTCCCAGCCGCATTGATGATTCTCATCAGACAACGTCCAAATTCCTCCAGGATCATCCGTTCTGCCATCGCTTTCGACTTCCCTGCCTTCTCGGCCTGCTCGGCTTGTGCAAGTAAGCAGTCACACGTTGCATCGGCCACCTCCTTGGTGACAAATGTGAACGGCAACCTGAAGAAGAAGAAGAGAAGAAGAAGAGATTGGATTTATACCCTGCCCTTCACTCCCCAAGGGAGTCTCAGAGCGGCTTACAAACTCCTTTCCCTTCCCCTCCCCACAACAGACACCCTGGGAGGTAGGTGGGGCTGAGAGAGCTCTTCCCCAAGCTGTCCTTGAGAGAACAGCTGGTACAGAGCTATGGCTTGCCCAAGGTCATCCAGCCAGGGGCAAGTGGAGGAGTGGGGAATCAAACCCGGTTCTCCCAGATTAGAGTCCGCGCACTTAACCACTACACCAAACTGGCTCCTGCGGAGGAAAGAGCAAGTCCTGAGAATCTGTATGCAACATGAGAGTGACAACCAGATTTTTATTAAAGAAGTGCAGAGGGTATTTGTAAATAATAGAGAGCAACCTTGAAAGATATTTCCTAGCTCCAAAAAAAAAAGGAGAGAGAGAAACATTTTCTAGCGATGGGAGTACAATTCTTCAAACTCTGAATTTCAGTAAGTTTTTGTACCTCTCCTCATTCCCCATTAAGATCTATGAATACCTACGTATGTGCCACCAAATCACAACAAACTTATGGCAACCCCAGCAAGGGGCTTTCTAGGCAAGTGATTAAGCAGAGGTGGTTTGCCGTTTGCCTTCCTCTGCAGGGTCTCCCTTGGTGGTCTCCCATCCATGTACCGATCATTCTTAGCTTCTGAGATCTGAAACAATCAGGCTACACCATTGTGGAAGTAAAAATGAACCAGAGTGAAGATGTTTTAGAATGGTGGAGTCACGTAAGCTAGGTGGGATGTGCTAAGCCTGCAAGAATAAGTGACCTCGAAACTAGAACTAACTGGTCTGCAATCAAGCAGTGACTGGCGGCAGAGAAACGATACTAACCAGTCAGTTGCACTGGAAAATATGTTTTAAGTTCTAGTTGTGCATGCCTATCTGAGGTGCTATAAATGTACTTGGGGAGAGGTAACACACACGCACCCCGTTTCTGCTTTTGCTGTCTCCTGCGATTGCACAACAAAGAATTCAACAGCTTGGGAAATCATTTTTAGTGTCTTTTTCCAACACCATGCTGCCTTCCCTCCCAAGATCTATGCATACAGACTTATTATTGATTTTAACATCTCTCTCCAGATGTATAGGAACACTGACCATTTAAGCCTGGAATGAGAAGAAAAAAAAGAGAGAGGCAGCCACTAGACTGCAGCAGGCTAGGAATTGCTACAGCAGTGAAGGAAACAAAGGGGAAGTGACAGGTTTGGGCTGGAGGGGGAGCGTAAGAGGGAAAGGGGTAGGAGAAGAATGCAGGAGGTACCCAGTGGAGTGGCAGTCAACCCCTTCACAAGTGATTGGCTTGCCCTCCTTATGTCCTCCTTCAGCTGGCTTTCTTTTGCAAACTCAACAAAACGTAGTATGTGAACGCACCTTCCCCCTCCGCTGGACAACACTGGGGCCGGCCTAGTTAGCAGGTCTGAAATCTGCGAGGACAGCTTTGTTTTGGCCGCCGTTTGTTGCTGGACTCGCACCTCAGCGGCATCTGCCAAGTGCATTAATGTCTTCCGCTCGGGGCTCTCTTCGAAATTCTTGCAGCCGATGCATTTACAGATTGAGGAACACATGATCTTTGCCTAGAAAAAAAAGGAGAGACACAAGCAAAGGAAACATTGCTCTTGCGTATTGTGGAATTGTGTGGTTTCTGATTTTTCCAAACACATACTGCAGGAAGAAAGCTGATTCTTTTGAAATGTGGTACTGGAGGAGAGTTTTAAGGGCACTGTTTGTGATCCTGGAGGAGAGTTTTATGGCTACCGTGGACCACCCCAAAAAACACAAGTGGCTTCTAGACCAAATCAAGCCTGAACTCTCCCCGAAAGCCAAAATGACCAAATTGAGGCTGTCGTATTTTGGTCACATCATGAGAAGCCAAGAGTCACTGGAGAATACAATCATGCTTAGGGCTCATTTCGTAGCAGCAGCTCCTTTGCATATTAGGCCACACACCCCTCATGTAGCCAATCCTCCAAGAGCTTACAGAGCTCTTCTTACAGCGGCTACTGTAAGCTCTTGGAGGATTAGCTACATCAGGGGGTGTGGCCTAATATGCAAAGGAGCTCCTGCTACGAAATGAGCCCGGACCATGCAAGGAAAAGCCGAAGGCAGCAGGAGAAGAGGAAGACCCAACATGAGATGGACTGAATCAATAAAGGAAGCCACAAAGGCCCTCAGTTTACAAGACCTGAGCAAGCCTGTTGACAACAGAACATTCTGGAGATCATAAATTCAATTTCCCTTCCCCAAATGGCAAAAAATCCCACACTTGGTTTCCCCACATGACTTCCATGTTTCTGGAAATTTTATATCTCAACTTCAGATAACAATTTCCAAAACAGAAATCATGGAACCTTGTAAGTAGAATATCATCTTGATGCCTGATATATGAAAGGGACTGAAATAATAAAGGCATGGCAGAGTATTTTATTTGAGGTTACTTCTTGGTCCTGGAAATTTCTCTCCCCTGGAGGTCAGCCAAAGTCAGAGCCTGAGCCTTTTCCAGAAATCATTAAACTGTTATTTTAAGTGGGCTTTTAGAGGCTGGAGATAACTTTAAAATTAATATAGGTGCAGGGCTATTTCAGCAGTATATCATATATACTCACAGGGCCTAAAAATAGCATGACTAGAGCTTATTAAAACTCAGAACCACTGTGGAGCTTCTGCAAGATTTAACAAGAGAGATTAATAGGAATAAAAAGGTACTCCGAAAGGAGAAAAAAAAAACTGGTTTCAAATCTCACCTCGTAGCATTCGCAATAGTTTTTGAGGCATCCAGACCGCTTGCAGTTGCAACCTTTACTGTGCCGCCTGTCTGACTCCCCTTCCTTTCCCTTCCCAATTTTGGGCTTGAAGGCCTCAGGGTTTCTGTCAAGGCAGGCCTAGCGAGGAAGACACAAAAAAAGTCAATCACAGTTCATGTCAGGAAACGCAGGCTAGGGAAGGACCCCCAACTCAGTGCCCGTGGGCACCCCTACCTACTAACACCTTCCCCGGCACCCGCCAACGATGGTTAGAAAAGGAAGGGGCCGGGGGGGGGGGCGGTGTTTCCCCAGCAAGCCTTCTGCGGGGCCCCTGGAGAGCTGAACGGCTGTGCGGACTTTTTAAAACCTTGCTGTGGCAGTAGCTGCCACTGCCGCACAAGGATCTTTGTGTGTGACTGAAGGTCAGCTGTGGCAGACACTTTGTGGCTGGCTGCACAAACCCTGCTGTGTCAGATTTCTAAAGGTACCCTCAGGGTCAAGGGGTTGGGGTCTCCTGTGCTAGAGACTCCAAGCCCCAGTCTGATAAAGGGAAAAGTATTTTTTTTCCATCCAACCCAGACAGATAAAAAGTCTAAGATCCCCACCCCACCCCGGAGGATCGCTAAGCAAGAAGGTTGCTCTCCTTTCATGAATCCCAGCAAGCTCAGTAACATGGATTCCCCGGGAAGATTTTTACCTTGATTGCTTTTTGTCTATCGTTTTCATGGTCCAGGTTATTATAACAATTTGTACAGTTGCAGTTGTTGCAGAACTCACCATTGGCAAAGCAGTCACAATACCTGAAAGGAAATCCCAGAGAGGGCTTGAAAACCAGAAGTCTGCACAGGATGTGTTAATATGAACACAGGAGTTCCAGAAGACCTTCCAACCAGCTTCGTGCCCGGACAAAACCAGCCCCCTTCCCACATGGGTTTGATCCAGCCGCTCTCAAAACTTTGCCATAATGTGGGTTGTTAAGTGAAAATACAGACACCTCTCAGCAGAGTGAAAAGTTTCCAGTCCAGAACTAAGGGACGTCCATGCTTTGAAGAGAAGACCCCCTTCGAACACTTCCCCCGTGGCAACAGGCTGACCTGGCTTGGTCCCAAGGGAAAAAGAAAAGGGCAGATCTTCTGTTGATGTGGAAGCTGCAGAGCAGAACTGTGTCATGCGGCGACTGTGCCAAAACACTTCTTGCACTGTACCACGGTCAGCCAGTGACATACCACCAGCCACCCCCAATATGGTGAAGTGCAGTCGGACAGCAACATGTTTGCTTTCAAGACCAGTAAGGTATTTGACTCTCAGGAAATGCATCACATCGGAAAAGGCCTCAAACTGCCAACCACAGTGCTCCGTGACAGCGTGTGTTTCTTAAGATGTGAGTGCACAAGAAGACCGTCTGCTGCAAAGTCAATTTGGGATGAAGCAGCGCCCTTAAAAGCTGTAATCTGGGGGAACATCTAATCTCCATTTGTTACTTAAAATGAGATTTCTTTCCTGAACATATGCATCGTGAATAGGAAAAAAATGGGTTATTTAAAAAACATCTGGGGGTAGCAACACACCAAAGGCCATACTTACAACTTCAGACACAGAGATTTCGTACAATTGCACGGTTTTCGGGGACGATTTGCAGACTCGGAAGGTATTATTCTAGAAGACAAACAATTTTAACAATGGCTTTAGCTTCTTCCTCTAAATCAAGAATGCTGACCAGCTACTGATAAATTGGCCATTTGAACTGCATAAGGACCATCCATCAACCTAGACAATCCAACCTACCCTGTCCCACTATCACATACCAGGAGCATCACAAAGTAAATATAGCTCCACAAGAGAATATACCAGAGCAAGCATCCCCAACCCCCACCCCCAGTACAGCGGCCAGGAGAGAACTGCTAGTGTGTCGCACACGTCTTGGCCAATGGAAATCTGAGAAACCTATCTGACCGGCTACCATCATCTAGACATTCCATCTCCGCTTAAGATTGGCCAAGAATGTCCTCTTACAACTGGATTTGAGTCTCTGAAGAAATACATTTTTCCCTGTGAGGTATGAAAGGAACGAAACCTCCACTTTGTGTTTTAAAAGGGTTTTTTTTTCCTGGGCAGAGAGCAGGCTGGGAAGGAGGAAGTCAGTTCAGTGGCTCTCCAGATGTAACTTAGCCCACCTTCATACAAATGTTAATAGATCTAGCAGAAGAGATAATCGGTGGGAACAGAGGTTTTGAGGACTTTAGACTAGAGAGGCTCCAGGGATAATCTCCAGAAGGAAATCTTGGAGATCTCCAGGAAAAGCTTCCTTGACCTGGCCTGACTGGGGTCAGGGTGGGAGAAACAGATATGATAAAAACTCCTGGGTGCTGAGCCCCTGAGAGCACGCAGACCTCTCCTCTGGGAAGGCAGCCATTTTTGACCATGTGCTGGCTTAAAGAGCTGGAGGGAGCTTCAAGGTAATGGTACTTTGTAGGAATTTGTAACTACCTAAACTAAAGGGGCCTGTCTTATATTTTAACATCTGATAGGGCACGTATACAATTTCTCTTGTAAACATTTTCTTTTTAATAAATACTTTATAACTTTGGATGCCAGGAGTGATTCTCTATACCACACAGACTTCCACTGTCTTGGATACACTATCCAAGGCAGGGAGCTGGTAAGTGGCTATTCCTCCAGAGCACAAAAGGCGGTAAACTGTCCCTGTGGTGACCAGGCGCTGTGCAGCGGGAGACACAGAGGCAAGGCCTCAGAGCTGGAAGGGAAGCTGGGAGTCCTGGCCCTCCCAGTGGGCAATCCCTTACAAAGGTCAGGTGGTGGTGGTGAGTTACTGGAGAGAAAGAAAATCCTCTCCAGGTGTTGAGAAAGGCTAGGAGGGTAGGGCGGAATAGGGCATGCAGGCCAGAGCAGGCCCGTTCTGCCACAGAGTCCAACAGAACTTTAGAGACCAACAAGATTTGCAGGGTATAAGCTTACAAGAGTCAAAGTAGGAGTACTAGTAGGCAGGGCTCTTTTTCTAGCAGGAACTCCTTTGCATATTAGGCGACACACCCCTTACGTAGCCAATCCTTCAAGAGCTTACAGAGCTCTCCCTACAGGGGCTACTCTAAGCTCTTGGAGGATTGGCTACATTAGGGGGGTGTCACCTAATATGCAAAAGAGAAAGAGCCCTGCTAGTAGGAATGGAGATCCCCGAGTCCTTATAGCCCAGTCAGAATAATGGAACTCGCCCCCCCTTGACTGAATAGAGACACAGGGTTCTTATCTCACTACAGATGCTAATTTTCTTTCCCTGAGCATTTTCTCCTCCCCTGTTCCAATTGTGCTGATTACACTTTGCATGGCTCCTCTGCATCCCGACTCCTCTCCCACTTTCAGACTGTGTTATAAGGACACTGGGATCGCCATTCCTACTTGTACCTGATGAAGGGAGCTTTGACTCTCACAAAAGCTCATACCCCCAAATCCTGTTGGTCCCTGAGGCACTACTGGACTCAGATCTAGCTGTCCTAGTGCAGAGCGACACAACTACTCTCTGAAACCCTCTTCCAACTGATGTCTGCATGTCAAATCCTTCATAAGTTTTTAATCTATTTTACCTGTCTGGTGGCAGGTTTCTAATACACAGTTATTTCCCATGAGCCTTGGAGATGGGATGAATTGCTGAACACATCGAGACAAATAAATAAATAAAACGACATGGGCCAGGGAGCCAAGACCACACACTACACGGAAAGCATAAAAGCCTCCAGAAGTTAATCAATCTGCTTGGGGGAAAAAACCAACTCTACTTAAATAGTGCTGGGATCTCAGCTCTTGCAGTGGCTGAATACCAAATAACTCCCAATAGAGCTTCCAAGCCCTTCCCTTTCATTGTGGTCAGAAGACTTAAAAAGTCATCTGTGAAAATACGCACCCATTGAATGGCAGTCGGGCTTGGGTCTGGATGCTAGATGTCCCACTGAGACCAGAGTTGCTTGCTATGGATACATAGGAGGACTGCTGTAGCTAACAAGAACACAGAGTTAGCACACGACATACTGTTTGCTGATTAGAACTCTGACAAACAGCTACACTGATCACATACTCTTTTTATTCTGCACTTATGGGATTAGAAGATGGCGACTGCGACTATTCTTAGGTAAGAGGGCATTTCTGTTCCTCGAAATGGAGACCTGGACCTCAGAGTCCATTTCCCACAATGGAAGGTTATTTCGGGGGAAGGGGTGGTGGTGTTTCTCTTGATTCCTTCCTCCCATTGCGGACCCCCACACTGCACCCATAAATATCTTCTGATCCCCAGGAATTCTTCTGGGGAGCTCAGTAGGCTGTGGTAGGAGAACAAGTAAGAAAAATCCCACTCCGGGAGTTGTGCTCATAGATCTCCCAGAATCCAAGCTTCTGTCCTGGATTATATCCAACTAATCCCCAAATGTAACACACATATACATGAATTAGAGATAAAGGAGGCCCTACACCTCTTCCGTTGCATTACAGTCACGGAAGAGCACAGTTACTAGAAAAGCAACTTCCTTTTCCTTAACATCTCAGAACCGTACCACATTATTTTCGTGTGCCAATGCCAGAAAAATTCAGCACCAGTTACCATGTGTGATGAACTACTAGCTGAAAAATTGGCTTAAGATGCTAAAGAGCATTCCTGCCCCAGACATAGTGTTCCCTATATACCTTATGGCTAATTGCCACCGATGGGCCTCTGCTCCATATGTTTACCCAATCCCGTCTTGATGCTGTCTGTGCTCCTAGCCGCCGCCACTTCCTGTGGCAGTGAACTCCATGTGTTAATTACTCTTTGGATAAAGAAATACTTCCAAACCTACTGCTCATTAATTTCACTGAGTGCCAGCAAGTTCTTGTATGGTGAGAAAGGGAGAAAAATACTTCTTTCCGTAGCAAATGTTTTCAACCAACAAAACACTGAGGCCAGGAAATCCTGTTGAACTCCAAAAGAACCTAAATTCTTCAACCTGCCACATTAACAAAGCCCCCTCTTTGGCCAAATGTAATAAGTACCGAATGACAAACTTCTTAATCATTATGTATTTTGATCAATTGAATCTGCATGACAGCACTATACCTGTGTGACGTACTGAGCCGGGAGAACCGCATATCCCATGTTCCCTGTGCCAGGGGCTGGAGCCAGCACCGTGCCTGGAGGAAGGTTGGTAAGGTTCGGCTGGATCTGCGGCAGTGGTGTGGCGGGCATAATAAGTCTTTGCTGTGGCTGGCTTGTGGTAACTAGCTGTGAAGTTGTGTTAACGGGTTTGGGTGCCACCTGCAAGGAAGGAGATCTTCATGATATCTTCAGTATGCACAAGGTCTTGCTCTTCAGAAGAGAGCTGCTTTGTAAAGGTCTTCAGATATCCCAAGTAAACAGAAGTGTCTTTGAAAAACCTTGGATGCATAATAAGTCACCTCAACCCACAGTTCTCTGACACCTACTCACCGGCCTGAAAGAACATGAAAACAAAAAAGCACACACGAAACTCACTTGCTTGACAGTCTGTGTAGCTGGTACGATGGGGACTGACATCCGCACAGGCGTGGCATTCACCACCATTGGCTTAGCTGTTCAGAGAGAAATGCGATCAGACGTGTTAACACGCAAGCTTCTGCACAGAGACACAGAATGCTGGGCAAGTTTAGCTGGTCATTATGGTTAGGCTCAAGGCCAGCTGTGTCTTAGAGACCAACGAGATTTTCAGGATGGGAGCTTTCCAGAGTCAAAGCTCCCTTCATCAGATACTAACCACTTTGACTCTGGAATGATGCCCTGATAATCTTGGTGGCCTCTCAGGTGCTCCTGGACTCAAATCTAGCTGTTCTACTGCAGATCATCAGCACAGCTATCCTCTGAAATGAGGGCCACTTCTGCACTGTCATTGTTGTCACTCGTTTGTCCCTATTGCTTCAGGGTCCCCACCCCAAATGTGTTTTGCTCTCTCTAGTAGTCCCAAAGAGCAACACACATGTGGAAAGGGTGTGTGTGTTGGCATATTGAGACTCCCAGCTGTGAGCACATAGAGCTGTCAGATCTAGATGATCAAGATGACAGGTAACAGTAAGCAATGGGTCATATGACTGAGCTGGTGGATCTGTACAAGGACATGTATGGGCATGCTCAGAGTGAGTGACAATGATTAATCGCTGGACAATGACTCAGCAGCAAGCTCATTGGTTAATGGGCTGCTCAGTTATGTATATATCTGTATGTATGCTATACAAGTTTTTCTTCTCTCTGTAACATGTGTCTGGCGAAGCACCTTGCTGGTGTACATCAGAATATACTTCACTTGTAAATAAACTGTATATACACCGTATATGGTGTGGTGCAGTTGACTGGTTTCGTGGACTGGAGTCTCCACTGCTGGTGCTGTTGAGCGCCACAAACACCAACAGGGGGACCCAAAGTAACAGAGACAAACAAGTGACAAAAATGACAGTGCGGACGTGGCCTAGGTCATTTGAGTATATTCTCATTTTGGGTGCTAAGGTCATTTTGGTGCATTTTCACATACTGAAAAGCAGTGTAACAAGTCCAAAGGCTTTTGCCCACAGCCTCCCAATTCAAGAGGAAAATGCCACATCTTTGTCATATCACTGTGCCAGAAAGGTACACTTATGCTTCTCTGAGAAGAGCCATGTGAAAGTAGCATAAGCCACAAAACAGGAATTCTTCCACCTACATCAAATGCCATTTTTTCCTTACTGGGGCTGCACATTGCCCATTCACATTTTGGAAGAGCCAACTGCACAGGTGGTGTGAAGAGACTCAAATTTTGGCACATTTCATGCAACAGTAGATCAACCCAGCACCCAACTAGGCAATGGGCCTGAGCGCTTATCTGTTAAGGTCTTCATGCCTTTTGCCAAACTGACTTAAAATTTAAAAATAAGAACGACTCCAGAAGTTGCTCTCATGCTTAAAACGTGCAAGCGGGTGGGGGGCCCAACAATACAAATGGTGACAAGGAACTACTGACAGTTTGAGCACCCACTCCCCAACTCAGAGCGCAACATGCAAGGAGCTGCAACAGTTGTAATTGGACTTTTACACAGTCTTGAATCAATGGAAAAGAGGCATGCACCAGATCTTTGTTGTTATCTGTGTGATCAACCGTTATGAAAAATCGTAATAAGCTAATGCAAACCCACTGACTTCTACAGCATTTCCTAGTGCCCAGGCACCACACGGTCTTTTGGAAAACAAGTCAGCCATAACACAGTGAGGCAGAGATCCTCTGTAAACAAGGGCCCGTGACCAAACCACTAATCCAAGCATTACGAGGAGACACAGAAGAGCTGGCATCCAACCTGCACCAACCCATCTTTGCCCAGTGCAAACACTACTCAGTACTTCACTGATTCTCTACTCCCTTTCCTTATTTGTTCTTCCTCTTAAACCCATCTGAATGACAAAAGGAAACATTCAGCTTAGAACAGCTGGATTCCAATCCAATAGCACCTCAAAGACCAACAAGATTTTTGGGGTATGGAACTTTCGAGAGTCAAAGCTCCCTTGGTCAGGTATTGTGTAAACAATCCAGGGTTGAGCATTCTGAGTACTTGCTGGAGGCCTAAGTGCTGGGGGCTGGGTGCAGTCGCAGTCAGAGTCCACAGTCACCGTCTATGTTGGTCTAAAGTCAGGGTTCCAGAAGTCAGGCAAGGCAGAGTCGTTCAGTCCAAAGTCATACACAAGAGCAAGCAGGTCAGAGATCCGAGTCCAAAGCCAGTCCGAAGGCCACTGGGGCGAAGCAGAGTCAGGAGTTGTGGTTGCAGAGTTCACCGGGTGGTGACTTGTTGCTTCCACATTGAGCAGTCTTCCTTGACTGGCTTTTATAGGCATCTGCTGGAAGGTGTCCCTTGCAGCCAACTGCTTGGGAGTCACCCTGCAAGCTACTCATCATCAGCAAGCCGCTGGTGTCGGGCCAGGAGACACGCACTTTATCTTCTCTCCTGGAGCTCCATTCTAAGCCTTCGCCTCCAGCACTCAAAGGGTGTGGGTAACACGGGAGGGCTGGTAATGAGCACCTGGGTTTCATCTATTGGAATAGGGCTGGGAAGTGCTGATGGCTCTGTATCAGCTGTGGCTGTGAACTCTGACAAGCCTGTGGTTCATCTTCTCACTTGCCAGCTTCTGCTGATTCAGAGCTGGCTACACAGGACTCCCCTTCTCCTGAGAAGCCCTCTGCTCCTGAGGAGTCTGTCTCTCCTGACTGACCCATGACACAAAGTTCTACAAAGGATGGACTGTAGTAGGATCTCATCCCACTGCCATCTAGGTCATTTCTCGATGGTAGAACACAAGCTTTGTTCTACCAAGCATTTCCTCTCTGCTTTAATCAAGCTGATTACAACATGAATGGTACCTTTGCATCCTTTACAATACCCCTCCTGACTGCGAGAGAGACTCAGACATCTTCATTACTGCTCATATCTGATGAAGAAGAGATTGGATTTATACCCCACCCTTCACTCGGAGTCTCAGAGTGGCTTACAATCCCTTTCCCTCACCACAACAGACACCCTGTGAGGTAGATGGGGCTGAGAGAGCTCTGACAGAACTATGGCTTGCCCAAGGTCATCCAGCAGCTGAAAGTGGAGGAGTGGGGAATCAAACCCGGTTTTCCCAGATTAGAGTCCGCGCACTTAACTGGAAGGAAAATTTGATTCTCGAAAGCGCCATCCCCTGAAAATCCAGTTGGTCTCTAAGGTGCCACTGCACTCAGAACTAGCTGTTCTACTGCAGACCAACACAGTTGCCCGCTGAAAGTATTCAGCTAACAGACTGCAAACCTTGCTGTAGGGGTGCTGTGCTGGTGCTGGGGTTCTGAACGACTGGCTGTGCTGAGCTGTTGGCCGTGGTGGCAGTGACAAGCCGGACATAATGGAACTTGCTCCCGGGTACTTGGATCTGCTGGACGTTAGATGCTGTTGCCAAGGGGATGATGGTCTTAAACTGGGATGTACTCACTCCCCCCACAGTGAGGGTCTGTACTGCAGATTTAACAGCCTGTTAAACAATAACAAATATAAAATTACTTCCTCAGCTTTATTCTGTTACCCTCTTTCTTTGATCATTTACAAAACTTACCTTAAAAAATTTATATCCCATCTTTTTGCCTCCACGTGGGCCACAAAGGCAGCTAACTAATTAAAACACACACAATAAAACCACATCTTAAAACCATTACCCCCCCCCCCCCAATCATTATTCCACGACGTGGGTCAGTATTATTCCCCTTCACATTTCAGATTAAAGCACTGAGAGGGAAACATCTGAAATCTGCTATGTGTTGTTATTATTAGACCAGGACTATAGGTTGGCTTTAAGTCAGTGTTTGTGATTCGCTTTGGGCTTCTTTTCCTCACAGTCCTCCATTCGGGCTCATCAATGTAAAAACGAAACACTAGTCAACACAGAGTTTGGAATCATACAGTTTGGTGCTGCGTGGGAGAGGAGAGACACAAAAGGAAGTAGTAGCAGCAGCCAGAACAAGAGTAAGGTGAGCATACCTGAGCAGTTGTATTGTTAGTGACGGCCTTGCCCGGGGAAGTGGGCGTTGAATGCTGCACTGTGAGAATCTGCTGTCCCAGGGCTACGTTGAGAGGAACACCAACCGCTTTCTGTGGGGAATTCGGAGGCTGCGAGGCGACTGACACCACCGTTAGCTGTTTTGACAAATTGACACCTCAGATAAAAGCATTCTATAGCAGACAGCCCCATACAGTAGCAGCTCCCTTCAGCTTAGAAACAGCGCAAATGCACCAAGGTCAAGGGGATTTTAATGCCGTTGATCCTGCTAGCGGTCTTTCATTGAGAAGAAGCAATGCAGCTGAATTAGATTCACAGCAGCAAACTGGCCCAGTTTAAAAGATCTTCCAAAATATGGTTTGGAGAACTGGAAATGAGTGCGGACTCAGGGAGTCTTGCCCTGCCCCCTTTGCACGCGACTTCACTTTCAATTGTCAGTTAAACAGTTTGCCACGAGCTCTGAACTGGGAAACTACAGTTAGTGCCTTCCCCTCGAATCAGAAACTCAGGGTTTTATTTCCAAACATCACAGCCAATGACAATTAGTGCTAAAAAAAAAATATTAAAGGGACACTGTGAGAGGGGAGTAGGGAGGCTATGGTTTGTTTCTGGACCCCAGAACATGACCGGAGCATTACCTTAACCTGAGCATAGACATCATCAACACAGCTAAAGGCCGCAGCTCCTTTAGAAAGCCAACGTCAGTGGCCAAGTTTGCAAAAACAGTTGGATCTTTCTAGCTTGGGTACCACCATGCGAACTTGTGGAATGGCAAATACGGTATGAATAGCATGTTTGTATTTTCATTATCGCAAAACAGAAATGTTGGGAGGAAAAATAAGACAGGAGAAATATAGAGAAGAGGAGACTGGATTTATACCCCACCCTTCACTACCTGAAGGAGTCTCAGAGCAGTTTACAATCTCCTTCCCCTTCCCCTCCCCACAACAGACACACTGTGAGGTAGGTGGGGCTGAGAGAGCTCTTTCGAGAACTGCTCTTAAGAGAACAGCTCTGAAAAAAACTTGTGACTGACACAAGGTCACACCAGCAGCTGCATGTGGAGGAACAGTGGGGAATCAGTACCGAGCATTCAACATAAAAGCAGTCTGTTTTGAGTACTCTGCGTGCATTTGCCAGGTTGACAGCTACTCACTTGGTAGCCTGTGGCAATTAAGACCAGCATTCAGATGATCAGATAGGGAAGCTTCTATAAACTGGAGGAGTTGGTTGCTTTTCCCCCCTTCAGGCTGTTCATATGCCACAACAACTAACAGAAGTGAGTGTGGTCAAGTGGATTTGTACAGATTTTGGCAGATTTAAGCCATGGGATCCCCCACCTTTTTGAGCCTGCGGGCACCTCTGGAACTGTGAAACAGAGAGGTGGGCACAGCTACAAAATGGCTGCTTCAGGAGGCGGAGCAAGCCGGAAAATGGCTGCCATAGCTTACCTTCAGCCATGCAGATCCTTGTGCTATGTTGGCAGCTCTTGCCACAGCAATGCTTTCAAGAACCTGCTTAGCCAATCAAACCTCTAATGTCCAATGAGAAACCTTGCTGGGCAAAAGCCCCAACAGGCCACACCCACTTTCTAAAAACACTGGCAGGCACCAGGTAAGGTGCTGGTAGGAGGCAGAGTGCCCATGGGTACCACAATTGGAATCCCTCACAGAGGCAGCTGCTGAAAGCCAGTTTCTAACTAGTTTTGATGAATTCTGGTCATTTATACAAATGTAGCATAAAATTATCTGAAAAGTATCTTGAGTCTTTTGCATACGTACAGGATTGTATAAACCATAAATCTAACGGATACACCACTCAGTGATACATTGGTCTGCGCTGTTATATAGGTCTGATGAATTATATAGGTCTAATATATGTTATATAGGTCTAATTTTTCAATCAGAATTATCAATGGTTTGCAGTAGATGGCAATCCGTAAGACACATACCATCCACATATGCTACAGTGAGTTAACATAAAAGCCGCCTCTTATCATAATTGGTACTCAGGGGCAATTGGTACTCAGCTTACATAACATCAAACTGCAGGCAATATGAGGTCCCAGAGGCATTTTTTTCTCAGCCAGTGGATTTTTATAATATTCAGAAAAGTCCAGCTTCAATAAAAGAAACTTGGTACAGTAAACCTCTAGGCCTCACGGTTGCAGACAAAGTGAAAAATGTGTGGTAAAGAAATACTAATGGAATAAAGAAGCAGCCAATAATAGGGAGACTCCGTTTAATTGTCTTTTCACCTGTTGTGGATTTGAAGTCACTCCGTATTTGAGAGTCAGAACCAGAGAATGGTTATTTTTGTTTAAGAGAAAGGTTTCTTCCAGTTGCAACAATTTTTACACTGTGAAATCGCCATACCCTTCACATCAATGGAATTGTGATGGCAAGAATGGTCCTTTAATATTTATTAATCATGAAATTCAATAACAGATTAGGGGCCCTTCACAGAATGATAAAGTAAAAAAAATTAGCTTTGCTTGTTTCGTTACCTTGTTAGGGGACTTCAACGGGGAGATAGCAATTTTATTTGGTGTCTGCTGTATAGTAGAACTTAATGAAGTCCCAATAACTCCACTTTCTGAGATAGTTACAGTTTTGGGAGGTGTTCCTGGATTAGTCTGTGACAGAACTCTACCTGCAGAAAAAGCATCACAGCAAGCAACTTAGTAATCACAGTCTCTGAAGCCTTTTCAGTCTCATCTACAGGCACTGGATATTAAATGACCTGCCAATTCACAGTTTCGTACCATCCCACAAGAAACACTGACCGTTTCATCCTTCTTTTCTTGTCACAGATAAGACCATTCGTGGACTTCCTGGAAAATGCCAGGGTTTTTTTTTATTTTATATGTTGCAGAGACTTTGAAAATTTTAGGCAGAAGACAAGACATAGAAAAAGTTGGCAATATACCAGACCACCACCTAACTGAAAAGTGGGTGCTTCCAACTACAAAGGTTGGCCATTTCCCCCCCTAACTTCCTTCTGCAACTTCACATGAACACATGAAGCTACCTTATACTGAATCAGAGCCTTGGTCTATAAAGGTCAGTATTGTCTACTCGGACAAGCAGCAGCTTGCCAGAGCCTCATGCACAGGTCTTTCACATCACATGCCACATGAATGCTTTTTAACTGGAAATGTCGGGGATTGACACAGGAACCTTCTGCATGCAAAGCAGATGCTCTACCACTGAGCCACGGCCCTTCCCCAGCTTCAAGTGGCTGTCCCCCCCACACACACACACGCGCACACACATTTATTCTTTGTTCCCCTAATGAAGGAAGAACTATATAACAAAATAAAATTCTAAATAAAAAGGAGGGGAAAGCAACCTATGTATAACCTTAAGAGATAAAATTCCACAAAGCCTGATCAAGGTCTAGTTATGTAGAGGTTGTCTTCCATAGCATTTTGTCAGCAATAAACTGCTGGACTGGGAGTCAGAAGGGTTCACTAGGTGTCTCAAGGCAAGTTTGTGCAATGCTCAGACCATTACTGTTTCCTTTCCAATTCTACCTCCAACTTTTATTACAGTGCCTAATAGAAGTGGAATGGGAATGAGACACAGAGGTTTCTGCAGACAGAACTCACCTTGAAGAATACTGGTCGCTCATGTATACCTTGTCTCTTCCAGTAACCTCAGTCCATTCCCATTTATTTGGGGCGGGGAGGACAGTTACCCTGGGAGTGTGGCTATATAAGTACCCACTGGTCATGGGGGCGCAAAACATGATTTCCATAAAATGGAACCTATGAGCTTGTATACAGTTCTGAGGTCCAGCTCCACTACCCAAGAACAAAGAGGATTACAGGAATTTAACAGCAGCCCTCTCACAAGTAAACATGCACTCACTGACTGAGCTATAACAGCCTTCTCCCAGTCACTGCGGGACCTATTTTCTGAACATGTAGGGAAAAGATTTCCTGATGTTCCGGAACAAATATCCAACTCAACCGGGATATTCAAGTTAGCAACAGAAAGCTTTTGGCAGATCAGAAACAAATCCCTTTTTATAGAGTTGAACAATTGTGGTTAATCAGGTACTACCTGACCCCCCCCCCCCAAACACAGTATAATTTCTCACTATATCACCATGTTCCTAAGTGAACTCCCATTCCAAATACTAGCAATCCCTTGGGATTAAAGAAGAAGACCAAGTTACAATCAAGCAACTCCCAGCAGTTTTATCAGAGGGCTGGACCAATCTTATGTTCAAGAAATAATTGGCCAGATCATGTAATACACGCTGGAAGTCACATGACTCCGACCTCTTCACCCAGAATTCTTGGTAGGAATAGAGGGAACCCTAAGCAAATTAAATATCCAAGCTTTTGGGCTTTATACCAGACCTTCTGTTCCACTAGTCATGGAACCAATGCACTTTGCTGCTGCACTGTCAGAGTACATAGACGCCTGTAGGGGCCCTGACCTGGATAGACCAGGCTAGCCCGATCTTGCCACATCTCAAAAGCTAAGCAGGGTTGGTCCTGGCTAGTATTTGAATGGGCAACCTCCAAGGAATACCAGGATCGTAGCATGGAGGCAGACAATGGCAAGCCACCTCCGAATGTCTCTTGCCTTGAAAACCCTACAGGGTCACCATAAGTCAGCTATGACTTGACAGCCCTTTCCACCAGCAGCAACTGTAGAACCACCACTGCCTTTCCCCAGTTTCTTAAGCACGGACCTATATTGGCATATCCGCTCTTAAACCCAAAGCAGGAGCAAACTCACCTCTTTAACCACTACCAAGTATCCTTTGTTCACACAAACCCCCTTTCTCCCCAATGAGGACTCGAAATGGCTTACATGGTTCTCCTCTGTTTCATCCTCACAACAACGCTCTGAGGTAGGCCAGGCTGATCGGCGGGGGGGGGGGGGGTGTGACTGGCCCGAGGTCACCCAGAGAGTTTCCATGGCAGTGTGGGGATTCGAACCTAGGTCTCACAAGTCTTAGTCCAACACTGTTTCACTGGGCTCGCTCTCATTACTGGGCACCAAAATACACACATGCAGGGGCGTAGACTTTTGGAAATCCCGGGGGGGCAGGGGCTCCTTAGCGTGCACGCAAAGTGCGCGCTGGAGCGATGTTCTCCCCCTCCCCGGGAAACCACCCCGCCTCCCCGGGCCCTTCCGAGGCCCGCCAGCCGCTGCTGCCGGTGCCTCTCCCCCCGCCCACCACCCCTTCCCTCTCCCTCTCCAGCAGCGGCGGCCGGGCCTCGGAAGGACCCGGGGAGGCGCGGCGGCAGGCGCTCCGTTTTCCCGGGGGTGGCTGAGCCCCCCCCCCCGGAAATTTCAGGGGTGGCTCAAGCCCTCAAGCCCCTCCATACTCTACGCTTATAAACACATGTATATGTGGTGGAAAGCGCCAATAAGTCACACCCAACTTATGGCGGCCCCAAGGCATGAGGCATTCAGAGGTGGCTTGCCATTGCCTACCTCTGCATAGCAACCCTGGCGGCACCCCATCCAAGTACTAACCAGGGCTCACTCTTGCTTAGCTTCTGAGGTCTGACAAGTTCAAGCTAGCCTGGGCCATTCAGGTCAGGGCAAGAGACGAACAAAGATGGTTTGCCACCGGCTGCCTCTGCACAGCGACCCTGGACTTCTTTGCTGGCCTCCCAGCCAAGTATGAACCAGGGCCGATACTGATGCGACAGGATGGTTAAAAGGCAAACCCCCCCCCCCCCCAGGTAACTAGTCTGCCTTTGAATATGCACCCTTCATTTCTCCTATAGCACACCTTGCCTGCTTCCTGTCTTGTTACTACCAAATATGTTCAGAAACCATTTATGAAGGACCAATTCACGTTTCTGAATATATGAGACATGCAAACAGGGTTTTAAAGGAATATGATCATGATCATCCAACTTTTATGGGCCATGATGATATGGTTTGAAAGGTGTTGTGCTCAACAAATTGGTTATAATGCGTGCTTGCATCTGGAACGGAGAGGGTTTTAATATGCACAGAACTGGGGTGGGGGTGGGGGGTGGTATGGAGCTGCCTTCTACTGAATCAGAACACCACGGTTGGTGTCGTGGCTCTCCAGGATCTCAGGCTGAGGTTTTTCACAACACCTCCTGCCTGGTCCTTTTTAACTGGAGATGCCCGGAATTGAACTTTGTACCTTCTGCATGACACAGCCCCTCTTTCTCATGATTGTATTAATGCCATTTAGAGATCTTTCAGGAAGTTATATCTGCCCTATTTGGAAGCAGGTATCTGTATTTCTGAACATGAGGTATAAATGAAAATTAGCTTGTGTTTATTATCCAAACATCTGGAAAACAGACATTTTTTTACTTCTGATGAAGTGTTCAAATGTTAGCAAGATAGCAGCGAAACCGATCTAGGTGTAGTCAGATGCATATTAAATTAATGAAATGCACATTTAGATGCAGTCCTGGATCCATCAGAGGATTTATACAGATAAAAAGGTGGGAGGGATAGAGTGATTTTTTTTTTCTCACCCCCATCGCAGACCTCCAAATTATGCCTGATGCTATACCTCAGGGGTGGCCAACCTGTGGCTCGGGAGCCACATGCGGCTCTTTCACACATATTGTGCAGCTCCTGGCAGGGCGGCTGGGGAAGCAAAGGGGAGGCATGCTTTTTCTCTCTTTCTCCCTTCCTTCCTTCCCTCCTCCCTCCCATCTATTTGCTTTCCTAGTTTCTCTCTCTCTCTTTCTTATAACTGGTTTTCCTCGTTTGTTTTTATTGTTGGCAGTCCCATTTAACGTTAATAAAAAGCAAATTTGCATATTTTAACAAATAAAAACGTGTGTGTGATATTTGTTCCTGTCTTGTGGCTCTCAGACATCTCTATGTGGCTCTTACGTTTATTCTATGTGGCTCTTACGTTAAGCAAGGTTGGCCACCCCTGCTATACCTGGAGATCCCCTGTCCCTCTGAAACAGCACTGGGATGCAGTGGGAGGGCAGAGGAAAAGAAGTCATACTCCACCGACAGAAATCCCTTGTATCTGCAGAAACTACTGGTGGATTCACATCACAAACTGCCATCATGTTTCTACAATGCCTGCAAAATACACTGCTACCCAAGTCAATGGATGCTTCCTGATTGTTTGTATTTGTACTTTTCTGTACATGGCTGGGTTTTTGCTTTTTGTTTTGGTAGATGGAGCAGAAAGCAGCTACGGCCAGAAATTCTGGAGGCAGCAAAGCTTTCTAGCAATCTTGCTCCATATTTTCAATTAAAAGCACACCAATCAATGATTCTTTAAGCTGTACCTTGGTGTAAATAAAGCCTAGAGTTTAACACAATGGCAAACTTTCCAAAGCATTTGGGATACATGCGATATGAATTAAAGCAAACTAAAAAAAAAGTCAGTTAAATCTTTTTCTTTTTTTATTTAATACAGGAGATAGCTTTTTTCAACACCTGACGCAAATTTTGAACTATAGCGTGAACTATTAAAACAAAGTTATAGTACAGTAAACCAAGGAAAAGCTTATCTGATCCATCCATCTGAATGCTTCATAGTAACTCACAAGCCATAATTGTTTCAGGTAATTAGAGAAAGGGAAATCTTTTTTAGCACATGCAACTAGCCTGAATTAAGATCCTCTCTTTTAGAAAAGCAGAATTAGCTAATCATTTTATTTACATTTGTGTGTTGACTGCAAGAGATATGCTATGTTCCAAAAAATGCTAAGAAAATCTTAAGGATAATTTTGTCCTGAAGAATTTACATGGCACTGGGGAGAAGGCATATGAGAAAGAATTTAACACAATAACAACAGAACTGAAGATACAAGATGAAAGGGCAATTAAAATACAGGCACAGATGAGCAACTGCAAATCTAAACACAATTTTAGTTAGCCTAAACTGAGCATAGCTAATGCGGCTATTCGCACCGTTGTTTTTACCACTGTTTTAAAATGTTGTTTTTAACAATTTAATTTACATGTTATTGTTGTCACCTTGAAACCTGCCCTCAGCCCATTAGCCAGGAGGGCAGGACAGAAATTGAAATAAACAAACAAACAAACAAGCAAATAAATAAATAAATAAAACAAGTTCCCTTGCAACAAAAAAAGAAGTGGCATATTCCTGGACTATAATCTTTTTCTACCTATTAGAGCACAATAAAGTCAGCCCCTAATGTGAACATCCTTACCATTTTAAGCACATTTTAATCATTCAAAATCGTTTTTCTGTTGAGATTCTGAAATTTTGGAAGGGAGGGCAGGGTATAAATCGAATAAAATTAATAAATAAATAAATTTCATCAGCCCTGAGAAATGTTTGCGATGGGGGGCAGAAGATGAAGTCTGTGACTAGGATCCAAACATTCGTGAATAGGAGTTTCCCCAGCAGTGTTCCCTCTAAGCTGAGTTAGTGTGAGCTAGCTCACAGTTTTTCAGCCTCTGGCTCACACATTTTTGTCTTGGCTCAGGAAGGAGGGCTCCAGAGCAAACTAGTTTATGCAGTAGAAGAAGAGAAGAGACTGGATTTATACCCCACCCTTTGCTACCCAAAAGTGTCCCAGAGCAGCTTACAATCTCCTTTCCCTTCTCCTCCCCACAACAGACACCCTGTAAGGTAGGCGGGGCTGAGACAGCTCTGAGAGAACTTGGGACTGAATCAAGGTCACACCAGCAGCTGCATATGGAGGAGTGGGGAATCAAACCCGCTTCTCCCAGATTAGAGGAGTCCGTGCTCCTAACCATTACATCAAACTGGCCAAATTGCTCCCTCACAACTTTAATGCCGGTAGCTCACAAAGCAGAATTTTTGCTCCCAAGACTCCACAGCTTAGAGGGAGCACTGGTCCCCAGCCTTTTTGACC
The DNA here is from genome assembly GCA_029233225.1 of Lepidodactylus listeri. Lineage (NCBI taxonomy): Eukaryota > Metazoa > Chordata > Lepidosauria > Squamata > Gekkonidae > Lepidodactylus > Lepidodactylus listeri. Next base: position 16,737,443 of record JARCFY010000009.1, read on the forward strand.
TTGTGGGCACCGTTGGAATTCTAACCCAGCATGGTGGGCGCAGCAGCAAAATGGCTGCTGCGGGAGGTGGAGCCGTCCACAGCGGCGGTGGCAGTTTACCTTCAGTCCCACGTTGAAAATCCTTGTGCTGAGATGGCAACTGCTGCCAAAGCAACGTTTTAAAAAATCCGCACAGCCAATCAAATCTCCACGGTCCAGTCAGAAGCCCGGCTGGGCAAAAGCCCCACCAATTTTCTAAAAACCACTGGACAGGAAGCATGGTGCCCTCTGGTGCCACGTTGGGGACCCTTGAGGGATAGCATGATCAGTTCTTCTCTGAAGCTGGAGGAGGGGGGGGGGGTAGGACTCTCAATTCCCCCTCTAACAGCAGAGATCTTTGTGCCACATCGTGTCACTCTGGAGAACAACCTGATCTTCCAACAGCAGCTTTGGGGAGGAACCAAAAGGCGGTAATGGCAAGAGGATGCCTGCAAAGTCCCTGTGAGCCTGCTGCCCTTTGGTTCCTGGTTCACAGCTACAACTCAGTTCACATTTCACAACCCGCCCACCCCCCAAACAACCCTATGGAGGAAGCCACAAATATATATATAACCTGCAATGACTGGTGACACTTGAGTTGTCTGCCCTGTGACCGCTTTGCTGTTGATCGGTTTTGTGAAGATCAGCTTCGTGATCACGGGCGCTGAGGTGGGTGTTCTAGTTTTCTTCGCGATCTGAAACAGGGGGGGAAAAAAAATTTTTTTTTAAACAACACTTCATTTATTTAGAGCAGAAATTATTCCCACCGATTAACACTGCCTTGCTGCTTCCCACTCCTTTGCCCTTTATTCCTTCTGCCGGGTCAGTCACAGCCAGAGTCTGTAGCCAGGGAGAGGCTGGCCCCTCCCAAGCCAAGCTGCTCCGTACACTCAAGCTGAAGAACTGCAGCACAGCAAAAGTGAGAGAACGCCCCCAGCAGTCTCCGCAGTGGCCCCTTTTTTTAACCTCTGGGAGAAGCACCGGCCACTTGGAAAGGATGCCTTTACTACCTTTGGCCTGGGCAGTGCCACTCCTGAGCAAAAATGTTCGGCGAATGTAGCAGTTTATAGACTCCAGAGGGGTGGCTGTGTCAGTCTGTTTACGGCGAACACAAAAGAACACTGTGGCAGCTTAAAGACAGATTTACTGAGGCATAAGCTTTCGTGGACTAGAGAACCCGCTTCATCAGATGTCACATCAGATGTAATTCTTGCATTTCACAGCTTTTAACCCTCTGTTTACAATCTCCACCCACCCCATGTATATATAAACATGCCGGCTCAGGATACACTTCACCTTTCAGAGGAAATAGCATCCAGGGAAACTTATGCCACTGTGAATTTGTTTTTCAAGTGCTGTAGCAAAAAGCAGTTGAGGCATCTTGGGGGGGGGGGGGGGGGAGAAGGAGAAGAAGAGTTGGATTGATACCCTGCCCTTCACTACCTGAAGGAGTCTCAGAGCAGCTTACAATTGCCTTCCCTTCCTCTCCCCACAACAGACGCCCTGTGAGGTAGGTGGGGCTGAGAGAGCTCTCTCGAGAACTGCTTGTGAGAGAACAGCTCTGAAAGAACTTGTGACTGACCCTAGGTCACCCAGCTGGCTGCAAGTGGAGGAGTGGGGAATCAAACCCGGTTCTCCTAGATTAGAGTCCGCTGCTCTTAGCCACTACACCACAGCTGGCTTTCAAGAAGGTTGCAGTGAATGTCTGTGCAACCTAATTTCAGAAGGTAGCAGTGTTCCCTCTAAGCTGAGTTAGTGTGAGCTAGCTCACAGTTTTTTAGCCTCCAGCTCACACGTTTTTGTCTTAGCTCAGGAAGGATGGCTCCAGAGCAAACTGATTTATGCAGTAGCCAAATCGCTCGCTCACAACTTGAATGCTAGCAGCTCACAAAGTAGAATTTCTGCTCACAGGACTCCACAGCTTAGAGGGAGCATTGGAAGGTAGCCATGTTGGTCTGCAGGAGAACAGCTGGATTCAAGTCCAATAGCACCTGAAAGACCAGCAGGATTTTGGGGAGTATAATCAAAGCTCCCCTCACCAGATACCACCAGAAGAAGGGAGCTTTGACTCTCAAAATCGTGTACCCCAAAAATCTTGTTGATCTCTAAGGTGCTACTGGACTCCAATCTAGTTGTGGAACTTAAGGCATTGTACATTTCATACTGTTGCTTTAGTTTTGTGCTCCGGCTTCTTCATCATACACAATACAACATTTCACCGCATTGTTTGCCAATCTTGTAGCCCTGCTCTGTTTGTACTATACTGTGTTTTTAGCGCACTGCTCTCTAATTTTCCTGGCTGTATTTGCTATACCTATTGCATTGTTTCTAGTCACAAAAATCCACCTTAAGTCTCAGCGAGAAAGGCCTACTATAAATGAAATAAATGAATTAGAGCAGTATGAGTTTGAAAAAAAAGAAAAGAACCCTGCCCCAAGGACCTTGCAGTCTAAATTTAGACTGTATTTGCTTTGGGTGGTGGGACAGGGAAAACAAGGAAGAAATGTGAAAGAAAGAGTTTGATTTTTTTGGTAATAGTAGTTTTTATTAATTTTATAAATAACATTAACAAGTGCTTGATTTAATTTAAACAAGCTGAAGATCACAGAACTGAATATGTTATGTGCGGTGTTGTTATACCATTAAGTTGTTCTACATCTTTAAAAGCTCAGTCACAATCAACTAGCAGTGACCAGCAGATCACAGCAGTACCTGCTGAACTAAAGTAGAGCATTGCTGGGAAACTCTGGGAAAGCATTCTATTGCCTTGACCTTTTAAAAAACTGTATGTTGCCTTTTGGTGGATTGACAGGTGTAAATCCTCTCCTGTTTACCTCTATCCCCAGAGCCTATGGTCTCGATTTCTTGAGAAAAGGTGTATTGTTTAGACAGCAAGTCTGGTTGATTAGGTGGTTCATACGGTAATTTTTTAATGCTTCATACTGGCCTAAACATACCGTACCATTCTAGTTAGAAATTTTAAAAAAAATGAAAGTACTGAAATGGCCTTACTGCTCTGGTACCGGCAAGCTGACTAAGCTATTTCCAATATTTAAATCTTTCATGGTCACAAAATCAGTTGTCTCAAAATGTTAGTGCAAAGCCCGGGTCCAAAATTACCCAATGCAGTAGCTGTTTTGAAACTCCTTATTTTGTAAAAACGAGGAAAGAGGCAAAAAAAATTTCAAGATATATGTTATCCCCCACATATTTCCCAGGGGTGACAGAACCATAGTTCCACCCAGGGCTATTTGGGGGCAGGAACGCACAGGAACAGAGTTCCGGCTGGCTTCCGAGTTGGCCATACCTACAGCCTCCCCCCCTCGGGTTCCCCAGGTGCCTCGCAAGCCACGGGGCGCCTGGGGAAGCCGATCCAGGGAGGGAGCTGTGCTGTCAGGGGTGTGGCCTAATATGCTAATGAGTTTTTGCTGTTGGGTGTGGCCTATTGTGCTAATGAGTTCCTGCTGGGCTTTTTCTACAAAAAAACCCCTGGTTCCACCTATGATTTCTGAATGCTCCTTCTTATACATATCCATAAATATAACAATACTTCAGCTTCACTACATTCAGTACCCCAAACCAATTTACTCTCATGATTTCTAAACCGTTCCAGAATAATTTTTTTTATTTATTTATTCCTTCAATTTATATCCCGCCCTCCCCACCTTCCGGCGGGCTCAGGGGGGCTGCCAACATACCATAAAATACAATATCATTAAAACATATAAAACAGAAAACCAACAATAACCTTCAACATATATGCTATGTAATAATTGTTCACATTCAGAGCAACTAATCCTCCATTCTCTTGAAATGTGAAGAATTTTGTTTAAATCCAGATTTTCTTTGTCCCATATAAATTATTAAATCTTGAGTTTCTGTTTTTCAGACATGATAGGGGTATTATTAATGGTATGGCTGTGCTGGAAAGTGCTGGAAAGTTGCTAACAGCTTATGCTGCCCATTTGGGATTTTCAAGAAAAGAGACACCCAGAGATGGTTTGCCGGTGCCTTTGAATCACAACTCTGGTATTCCTTGGTGGTCTCCTATCCAGCTACTGACTAGTGCCAACCCAGCTTAGCTTCCAAGATTTAACAAGGTCAGGCTAGCCCAGGGGTGGGCAAACTTGCTCAGTGTAAGAGCCACCTAGAACAGGGGTAGCCAAACTTGCTTAACGTTAGAGCCGCACAAAATAAACATCAGATGTTTGAGAGCCACAAGACATGAACAGATATTACCTGCTTTTATTGGAAAATAAGCAAATTTGCTTTTTATCAACATTAAATGAGACTGCCAAAAATAATAACAAAAGGGGTAAAAGCAGATATTGATAATGATATTAATTTGTCCAATGATATATGTTTGCTAATGATATTTAGCTTCCCCAGCCGCCCTGCCGGGAGCCACATAATATATGTGAAAGAGTCGCATGCGGCTCCCGAGCCACAGTTTGCCCATCCCTGGGCTAGCCCAAGCCATCCAGGTTGGGGTATGGTAAAGCCGTGAATAAAAGTAATAACCTTGGGTAAGACCTTCATCTTAAGAGTTAGGCAGCTCTGCCTAACCATGATATATTCCACCTTGACAACTTCCATTTTGTTTGGTTTACTGATTACCACCCCAACTACTACTTAGCTGAGGTTTGCTTCTCTCAGCCCTGTCCCAATGGCACACTGCCCAAAAGACATCGTCTTCCGTAAGAGAGCAACGGTACCACAAATTCCAATTAGCGCAATTCATTCTTACCTGCACTGCCTTCAACTGCTGGGTCTGCAACACTGAGGACTGGGCAGCAGGGCTGACCAGCTGGCTTCCCGTCGTCAAGGAGGAAACTCCAATGACAGGCTTCACCTCCGACCTTCCTCCAATTGTCACCACTTTGAACTGCTGCGGGGGAACTTTGGAGTCACTCACTTGTCCCTGTGACGTGGCTTTCTGAGACTGGGGCAGCTGGCTGTGGGGTAGCGCCAGGACTATGGGCTGCCCGGGCTTCCCCAGAGTTGTGACGATAAGCTTCTGCCCTTCCTGTTTTATTGTCTGATTGCCAATTTTCAGGTCTGTCGCCTTGTTTAAAATTATCTGGTTGGCTGATATGGTGACAGGAGTCTGAGCACCTAGCTTCTGGAGGCCACTTTGAAAGGAAGTTTGCAGAGCCATGCCGGAGTCAATTTTTGCAGTGGCAGTGTTCCCCATGACGTGGCTCACGCAGTTGCTGGGCACCGTGACGGTCTCTGTGGGGACTGACGATGCGGCAGTTGTAGATTCTCTCAGTGAGCTGATATTTGTCACTTCTTCAGGTTCTGTTTCCATGGGAATGGAGTCACCCATGGGGGACGACACAATAACAGCCTCGATGTTCTCATCGTCCTCCAGCGTTATGCCGGTGTCCATTATCTCCTCTGGGAGCAAGCTGTTCACCTCTGCCGACACCACCTCCATACTGAAAATGCTGATGGAGGGCCGAAGACGAGGCACTGCAATGACATTTTTAAAAAAAATCAGTTTCTCAACTTGACAATGATATGCAGCTTGAAGGGTCACACGTCACTGCAGGAGACCACATCACTCTGGAGCAGTGTTCCCTCTAAGCTGAGTTAGTGTGAGCTAGCTCACAGGTTTTTAGCCTACGGCTCACACATTTCTGTCGTCGTTCAGGAAAGATGGCTCCGGAGCAAGCTAATTCATGCAATAGCCAAATCGTTTGCCCACAACTTCAATGCTAGTAGCACACAAAGCAGAATTTTTACTCACAAGACTCTGCAGCTTAGAGGAAACATTGCTCTGGAAGTATTGGCTGTGGCCAAAATATGGCAGGGCAAACATGGATCCTCCACTACTACGCCCATCAAGAGTGTCTAGGATGGGGGGGGGGGGGGGGCGTGGCGACCAGCAAAGCGTTCGGTCGCTCCTGGAGCAGCCTCCACACCACTATCTAGGGAAACTAATTAAAAATAAAGTCTTCACTGCTGGAAAACTGAGCCCAAGATATGGAAAATCCAAAAGGAGCATAGGCGAACAAAAAAGTACAACAAAAAACAGCTTCTAAAGACACAAGAGTGGAATCGGAATCTTCTGAGCAAGACTCCTCACCTCCTCCCCCACTAGAAATGGATCTGGAAGACGCTGAAGAGGTACGTGTGGGGAAAAGAGAGGACTCTATTACAACAAAACAAATACAAGAAATGTTAACTGATTTAAAAACAGAAATCAAAGGAATAATAACACCTGTATTTAACAAAACAGATGATTTGTCAAACAAAGTTAAAGAAGTTGAAGGTACAGCAAATAAGGCTCTTGATGGAACAAAAAAAAAGCCCAGGAACTAAATGAACTAAAAACATTTGAAACATGGGCAAAATAAAAAATAATGATATTAGAAAACAAAGTAAGGAGCGTAAATTAAAATTTAGAGAGGTCTCGCCCAACTTTGAAATTAACGAAGAGATAACTGCAGCTTTAAACCAATGGCTATCAGAACTCCTTCACTTATCAGGAACAATTGTAGAAAATGCCTACAGGCTGAACATGACACATGCTACCTCACCAACGTTAATCCCAGATGTAATTGCTGAAATTGTGGACATCAAAAAAAATTTTTTGGATATGGCAAGGACAAATGGAGGTTTGAAATTAATAGACACTATAGTCCAAGTGTTTCCTGACTTCCCAGTTGAAATATTGAATGCCAGACCCAATTTACATCCGATAGCGCAACGGCTAAATGAAATGAAACAGAGATACAGGTGGCTCCCACTTGGGCACTTTTCAGTAACTTTCCATGGGAAAATACTAACAGCATACGATACAAAGTCTGGAGAAGAGCTCATTAAGGAAATACAAGAGGCTCAGCAGGAATGAAAAACGAAAGCAGGAAGAAACAAAGAGACACAACAAAGGACTCTGAAATAAGACTGGAGAAATTATCTTAACTTCAATTATTTTGAAAGACTCAAAGATATATGATGAGCTTCAAGAATGGTGGTGAAGTTAGGTTTCCAGGGATTTCCCCACATACACACACCCTCCTAATGGGAGAGTCTGCAGCACTCTCACAGGAGCAAGCACCGTGGAAGACGGCAGAGACTCGTCCAGTAAACCCGAACCCCGAGGAGGGAAGGTCCTCTTGAGGACTTTTTCAAGAAACAAGATAAAGTGCAACCTGAACACTAATTTACTTTGCTTGTAGTCTAGACATGTAAACTAGATGTAAGCTGAATAGTTATTTCAAGATATTAAAGTTTAATGGTTTATTATAGCTTAAATATTAGAAGATAAGTAAAATGATTGCATGGAAAGCCATGGAGGGAGAAAACCTCAAGAAGAAAGTAGATAGAGTAGCAATCTTTCCAAGCCCATAGTAAAAGGAATACCAATGTTTAAAAGATTGGGATTTCCCAAAACAATGGGTTTGGGCTGCCTGTAATAATTGAAGAAAAAATGTTTAATGTAAGGATTTTCTTTTAATTTATGAAACCTGTAATTGTTTCTTGTGCATGGAAAACAACAATAAAAATAACGTTTTTAAAAAAGAGTGTCTAGGACTGCAGAAGTTGACCGCAACTTAATACTGTCCCTATGAAAAGAAACCCTTGACTGGGTTGCAGAGAGCAAATTATTGCATAACACCTCAGCCATGAGGGAGCTTCTCAAAGAACATCTGATGCTGGCACTTCTTACAGACTAGATACTTGCCTGGTGCATGGCTCCACCAACATACTGAAAAACGGAAACAATGAGTTCCATTCAATGTAGTTACCTGAATTGCTTTTAAACCCTGTTCCACTTCAGACCTCCTCCGGCAGCAATATAGCACAGCACCATCTGTTGGGAGCAAAGACGAAGAATTAATTTCGGAAGAACTGCTCTCCATAAAACCAGGCCCCTACCGCCTCAACACGTCCCAATAACTTGATCTCTACTGAGCACAGACAAGTGAAAATCACCCCCAAAATACGAATTTTCAGAGCTACGCATATCAAACCATATTTTCATGAACAAAGAAGCAAAGAATGTACTGTTTATTCGGCAGCGGGGAAGAGCAGTGCCAGCTAGCGCGAAGGGAACTGTGTGGAGAGGACAGCTCAGTGACCCTCTTTGGCTAACTGTTTTAACACCTTCAGTGAGCCATTTTGAGCATCAAGCCAGGATCAGGGACTTTTTTTTTTTTTGAAACAAGTGATTTCATTTCTCCCTTTCTGAAAAATGCAGCAGGGAGAAATTTAAAAGAACAGCCAAGCTAACTAGGGTGGCTTGGGGGGGGGGGGGGGGAGACGAGGAGATTTCACGCACCTCAGAATGGATTTGCTGGAGGCCGCAAGTATATTGCCCGTCGGTTTTGTATAACAGTGCCAAACTCTGTCCTGAATCTTAGTTCATTTCTGCTTTTGCCAGCTCCTCCCTCCCACTGCAGTCCTTTACATCTTGCCCCTCACGTTCCCCGGGGGCCCCCTACACCCCAGGAGCAGCACTTCATTCTGCAGTAGGAGGAAGCTGGTAAAGAGCCCCCCCCCTCACTGTGCTAACAGAAATGCCTTCGGCCTCCAAAGAGGTATGGGATCCAAACAACTGAGTTTTACCAACTGTTTGTTAAGAGGCACGGATGGTGTCTGAATCCAAATTAGAGACCTATTTTCCCTCTACACCTGAAAATGCTGCACTTTAGAATGTTAAAGACAGTTCAGGCTAACGCCGGGCATTTCGTGAACAAGCCTCTGATTCTTCCCCTTTAACGATTCCTAGTTATCAACAAACTGTGACAGCCAGGAAGGGCAGAGGATACCGGAGAAGGGAGGGTGACTCATGCAGAGACAGAGGAGAAAGCCTCCTTTGAGGAAAAAGTGCTTTGGCTGCAACTTTACATCAAGAGGCGTTTAATGATTTATCAAGCCTCTATGCAGGCCATCACCTGCCTGCAGCTGAGTGGAAGGAGGCAAGGTCAAATAAATCATGCAGAGACACAATGGGCAGCCCACCCATGGGCAATTACCTTGGGTCTTGATTGTTTGATCTGCACATTGTGGGCATTACTCGCTCAGAAGTAATGCAGCAGGACCGTGGAGGGATATAACACAACAGTATCAACCTTTCCGTGTAATTTAGTGCCATTTAACAAGAAAGGTGCCTCAGGGCCAGCCCCCCCCCCGCCCCGCCCCGCCTTCCATCAGCACTTTTCTTTCACACGGCCCCTACCTTCCAACTGTACACAGCACTCATGCTGGGTGCCAGCAACAGCAATGCTTAGCTTCTCAAAACCTGGAATTATAAATACCTGAACAGGCCACAGCCAGGCCATTTATCCAAGATCCCCATGCATAATTAAAGGATTACGGCTTTAGGAGGTACTGTAATGCATTAATGAAATACTGCGGGCTTTGTGCATTGATTGCAAAGCCATCCCGAGTCTCAGTTTGTATCGTTTTATGACTAACGGCCAGAACCGACCCCAGAATAAGTGGAGTTTATTCATCCATGAAGCACGTACGGAAGGGGGATGAATTTTCCCAGATGAACGGAACCATCACCACACACAAGATCAGGAGACAGAGAGAATCAATATGTGCCTTTTATGACACAGTTTTTAAGTTTAATGAGATAACTCGGGATTTTTTTACAAATACAAACCTCAGAAAACTCTCGATTTTGGGGTGTCATGACCAATGCTCCCTCTAAGCTGTGGAGTCTTGTGAGCAAAAATTCTACTTTGTGAGCTACTAGCATTAACGTTGTGAGCAAGGGATTTGGCTGCTGCATAAATTAGTTTGCTCCGGAGCCACCCTTCCTGAGCTAAGATAAAAATCTGTGAGCCAGAGACTAAAAAACTGTGAGCTAGCTCACACTAACTCAGCTTAGAGGGAACATTGGTCATGACCTCTACCCAGCCCAGTGACTCTGACTCCTCAGGAGAAGAGACCAAGGAAGACTGGAGGGACCGGGACAACGTTCCGGCAGAGTCAGAGGCCCCCTTGCTGGAGCCTGCGAGGGAGACCTCACCGCCAACCCGTGAAATAACCAGGCTTTTGCCAGGCAGGATGCAAACCTGAGCCCATAGCTCCCTTCCCACCAAGGGGATGCTCTTGCTCTGCAGGAATGGCGGCAGCAGAAGGCCAGGGCCGAGGTGCCCCCAAGGAGATGTGCTTGACTGGCTGCGCGCAACCCCAATCCGAGTCAGGTAGTGAGAACATTAATTCTTCACAGGACCATGGCCAAAGCACAGTGCAGCCACAGGAGCTCAACACCTACCAGCAAGGCAGCTGAGCATAACTGCTTTCCCAGCCTATTTAGGCTACAGCTTGGGAAGGCTGCCTTCCTGGAGCAACCGATCTACTAGGTGCAAGCCTGTGTGCCGCTCTAGCTCTTTGCCTCTGGTCCCAGCTCCTGGATTCCAGGACCTACGGATGCTCCTAAGCCTCGCTATCTAGTCCTGAAGGCACTGCTCCACAGGTGACCCGGCGGGACAAGCCTGCAGAGCGCAGGACACAGTGCGCTTGTTTCGTTTTTAACATCGAAAATTCAGGGGCTGATCTTGCTCTCAGACTACACTTAACACTCTGCTCCAGTCTGAGATTAAGCCCACCAAGGTTTATGAGCGGCTTATTTGAAAATAGCTGCCACAGCTCAAGGACGCATTTACATTCCTGTATCTGGATAAAACAAAAAAAACTCCCCCAGGGTGGGTATTCCTTGAACTGATGATGAGGTCTGTGCCCCTGTGCCTACTTGATTAAGTGGGCGTTCCAGTCTAGCCATTCCCTTCCTCCAGGATACGAAAGCCAAATATCATAGCGCAAAGCAGTGATCAACCTCACCAGTTGGCAGATGCTTTAAAACAGGGGTGTCAAACCTACGGCCTACGGGCCAGAACTGGCCCATGAGTGGGGTTCCCTTCTCTCTCCCCCCTGCCCGTACTCACCCTTCTGGACTCAAGCTGCTGTTGAGTACAGGGAGCAGAGGGTGGGGATGCCGAGCTTCCAGCTCCTCAGCCTTTCAGTGTGCTCCTCTCTGCCTCCCAGCTACTACTCCTGGCCTCCGTCGTCCTCCTAACAGGTAGGGGCCCTGGGGTGTCCTTCTGCTGTGATCCCTTCTGCTCCTACTTGATGTTTTATTTTAAAAACTGTGTTGCCAAATCCCACTACCCCCTCACCTTTCTATTATAGGCAGGCATCTTTTAAGAGCGGGGGGAAGGTTTGGGACCAACCACAGTTAAAATATAGAGTTCTACAAACTCAAGGAACTCCAGTTTTGCACAGAAATATTAGTTTTAGCACACACCCCAATGTGGGGCTCCAATGGGATACCTCTGCTATCTGGCATTACATTTTATGACACACACACACACACAGAGCCCGGCCTGACAAAGTCCCATTTATGTCAAAGCTGGCCCTGATAACAAATGAGTTCAACACCCCTGCTTTAAAACATACAGCCGCTCTGAGCCTGCCATTTGGCAGGGAGGGCGGGATATAAATTCCAAGAAATAAATAAATAAAATACAAGGGCAAGATGGTACCATTCACTGATCAACAAACTTTTAACAAAAACAAAACTGTACAGTGTGGTAATTTAATTTAAGGAAAATGTTGTGCAAGCTATCTACTTAAAATTGTTTCATGCAAACTTACCGACCCATCTGAAGAGAAGCACCAGCTCTCTTGGGTGAAAGCAATCTCTTCAGATTCCCAACTGGTATGCCACAACCTTCCTGCCAGCTAGAGAAAACATCACACCCTCCATTATATGGGTTCCATTATAAAGGATGAAAGTAACCCCCTACCTATGAGTTAGACTGTTTTCAGGGAAGCCAAAAATATTTTGGTTACATTTCTACATCGACAAAATGCTTAAACCAAATTATCACAAGAAAGAGGTTGCCTAAGGAGGAATAATTAAACTCGACCAGGAGTATCTTCAGGAAATATCTACTTAACAATAACCCAAGATGCCAAGCCTGACCCAATGAAAGCTTTCACTTTTTTCCTCTGGCCAGCCCAATGTTACTTCAGTCAAGAGAAGTTTCAGATTCAACAAACAGAACAGCATTTATTTGTAATCTCCAAGACCTGACTCACATTCTCCGACTGCATTTTAACATTAAAAATACAGTGATACCTAATCACGTATCTCCCACATAATGCATCCTTGAATACTCAAACCCTTGCTGAGCCAAGAATCAAGCACAGTGTGTTCTTCACAGTTTTATAGCTCACGTTCCGCTGAAAACAGTAGTGAGGAAATATGCCTTCAAGTTTTATCATACAGAAATTCAGTTAAGTGAATTAAAACTGTGCCTGCATGAACTCTTGAACTTCCAAAAGCAGCTCCGCTTATCCCAGCAAAAAGTCAGTGGTGCGAAGCTATGCACCTCCTAACACAACAGTCACGATTACAATTCATTTCCATTTCTACATTCCCCTTTTCTTGAGAGATCTCAGGAATAATTTAACATTGTGCTACCGCTGTGTTCAAGAATCTGGGAAAGGCAGAGGAGCAAGACAAATTAAATGAAATCCTCTGACTTCTTATATTAAAATAATAAAGCAGAAATGAAGTATTAAAACAATGAGGGTACCCTAGTGCTCGGCTAATTACAGTGTGTTTCTCAGACACAGTAAGGATTTTTTTTTTGTTCAAATGCAAGGGGATCTTCCATTGGCTTTTGCATCAGAGGGATGTGCCACAACTGAAAGAGTGGGAGAGGTAGGATACCATTCAATATAGACCTTAAGGAAATATCAAATGATCTCAAGCTGGGTATTTGAAGGCTCAAGCTGCACTTTATTGGAGAGGTGAAGGTCTACGAAAAAACAATCATCGTGCAAGAAGAATACAAACAGCAAATAAAGAACTGAAGTGGTAGAAAACTATGGATGAAACACATCAGGCATTCCTTAATGGACCAAAGAATTTCCATACAGAGGGTTTGATCTTATCCCAACATTAAGTGTATGGTTTGTGTCCGTCCGTCCCCCCAAGCAAACCCCTTTTCCCTCCCAGGTGTGACGGGATCCCACATACGACAAGCCAAGCAGTTCAGGGGATTCAGAAAGGGAGAACTGGACGAAACCTTGGCAGAGTACCAAAAACAAAAGATGAAGTAAAGCAGCAATTTTGCCAGATTCCCCCTCCTAAATGCAGCCTTTCTTGTTCACTCGGGTCCTGCAACTCTAGGCATCAGCTTTCCTGGGGTAAAAAGGGTTTGTGTGGGTCTACTGAGAAGATCCGTTGGACCTACTGAGAAATGCCAGGTAGTGGCTGCAAATCAAAGCTCCCCAGGTATAGGATTATATCCCACCAAACACCAATGGAAGACATGGGTGGATGTACTTTCCACACCTGCCCATGTCTTCAGTTGGCTGGTTATAATCCTATATTGGGAAATCTGATTTGCAGCCACTACTCAGCATTTCTCAATAAATCTAGTGACTGGGCACAGTTCATTATAAAACATTCTTCTCTATAGAATTATAAATACCATTTACTGGCTCAAACATCTGATTTGAGATTCTTTATAACATTGATATATCAGTTTAAGTGAAACAAACTGACTTGATAAGCCTTCTTTGCACTTAACATGTGATTTATTTTATTTAAGTTTTGCTGAGTGGGCTGTTAAATACGGTCGCCATTATCTCCTTTTCTCTAAATCTGATTCATGATACTTAGGAGGAGTCTTTCATCTACACAGACAAAATGTACCATTAAGAGACCTGAGCCATGTGCTTGGGGTAGAAAATTTAGGATACAAGATATTTTATTTACATATGTAGAAAGGGATGGCAAGGGTTTGAAAATAGATTTCAGAAAAGTTTCTGGCATCTGAAAGGCAACATTTCAAAATTAAACGCCATGAAAGCAGTATTGCCCATAGACATGCTTCCCTGCTGTGCCTCCACTTTATGGAATGGCCTCACTTTCCTAGCTTTCCACAAACTATGCAAAACATTTTCTGCACAGGTAATAGGGTTATACTGTACAGAATGGTTCACAAAGCTACTTCGATAAAGGTTTGGGGACTGCAGTATTATTGTGCAGAGCTGTACTGTCTGCTGCTGTAAGTAGTTTTCTGTTTGTTTAACATGACCTATTAATACTTATGCTTTACTTCAGTTCTGTTTTCAGATTTCTATAGTACAAATCCTATTGCATTTTACTGGATGTTCCATCCAGTTGATTCTCTTGACTTGCTCTATGCAATCCGCCTTGAGCTCCAGTAAGAAAGGCAGACTACAAATAATGTAAATAAATAAATATTAATCGATAAACCGCTGACTGACTGCCTTTGCACAAATGGTTAACTTCAACTACGCAAGCAGGTAAAAGAGCTATAAGGAGCTACAGAAATGTTGATCTCCCGACATAATCCTTGAAATTATTAAAATTCCCTTGGACCGGTAAGAGCTGCTGCTGTTTGATTTCAACAGGCACAAGGCTCTGCCAGAGACAACAGCTGGTGCACCCTTAGTGCTAAATAAAAGCCCATTTTAATTCAGCATGAAAGTCCCACACAAAAGCACTATTTATAGCCACCGAGACATAGGGAAAAACATACTGATGCATTGAACGCGGTACCAAAGCAGCCCTTACTGATATACGGTCTTGAGTTCCAACATGCTCGCTCACACACTTGTCAAGGTTTATCCTTGGACAGGGCATAGCATCCCTCATAAACAAAGATGTAAAATTTCTGGAAATTTTGAAGCCATGGGAAGAAAAATGGGATTTGGGGGGAAATTGAAATACATCCAATACTTTCCCAACAAACCAAAACTTCTGATTTAACATCAAATGCATCATGTATAACTTAGTCTGCAGCTAACATTGCACTATTTGGCTTATTTATGGAATTTAAAAGCATAAATTTTCATATTCGATATAAAAAACTGCAAGTATACCCAAACTGCTGCACCCTGTACTACCATATGTCATAATACTTGCCATCTGAGAGGTAAAGAGAAATTGAAGTTTAAGGTAGAAAACAAATTCTGCAGTAAACAAAACGAAAGTGCGTTTCGAGAAAAAGATTCTCATACAGTCACAAGGGTAATACTACCAGAAAATCTGGATATTAAGATAAACTTTATAATATCGAAAACACCTGACTCTAATAATGTATTATCACTGAACACATTATAGCACAGTAAGTATTGCCAAAATTACTTACATTTTTTAAAAATCTTGAAAATTTATATGTATATTATGTGCACAAGAATTAGCTAATGCTATAGATTATCGCTATATGTTTTGAGTATAACCTTGTCTTTCATTTAACTTATTCCAAAAGGGGGGGGGGGGAATCATAGGAGTCTTTCTTCATACCCCCATATCCCGATTATCCCGCTGGAAAAATTGGAAAAAGTCCTAAGACTTTTCCATTCTATACGTTTCAAGTGTGAAAAGCCTTCCTTTAAGAAGCATTTCACTAATTCTTAAAGAGAAAACATTTCATAGGAGTTTTTTTCAGCAGTCCCCAGAATTTCCCAAAAAAATCCTCGGGGGGGGAACCATCCCCCATCCGATTCTTCCAGGCCTTCGCATCTTTACCATATACACACCAATAGGAGCTATTCGGCGGGCTACTATGCTTCATCATCTCTAATCAGTACACCATTAGAAATGGGGAAGTATAAACTTAAAGAAGAAGAAGAAGAGATTGGATTTATATCCCGCCCTTCACTCACTTGGAGTCTCAGAGCGGCTTACAAACTCCTTTCCCTCCCCACAACAGACACCCTGTGAGGTAGGTGGGACTGAGAGAACTCTTTCCCAAGCTGTCCTTGAGGGAACAGCTGGTACAGAGCTATGGCTTGCCCAAGGTCATCCAGCAGGTGCAAGTAAAACAAAGTGCTGAACATAATAACAAACAGCAATTATTTAACCACTAAGAAAATACTGCAGATTTTGAAACTTTGGGGGCTGGTCCCAAAGCAATTAAAAACTAGTTCTTTGTTTTAATTATAAGTGGTACAGTACCCAAAAATACCTTTGGTCCAATACAAAAGTAACATCTCCTGATCTCTTAATTTGGTAAAAAGATCAGGAAGTGTTTGTTAGGATACCTTTTCCACTCTTCTCGCTCACAAGCACCCCTTCCATTAACCAAGGCAAGCTTTAACTAAGGTTTGCCACTTCAAACATAGAACGTTATTTAGCCCTTATTAAAGGGCAGGATATAGAACAGGGATGAGTAGCACGCAATACCAGTTTTGCAGAAATCTGAATTTAGTAAGTGGAAGCAACTTTGACGGCTTCCACTGATAGTTTGGAATTACATCACATACAGAGAAACTTAACCTGTTTGCCCTTTCCTACTAAGAACTGCTCACAGGCACACACTGCAGATTTCAACACCTCTAGCTGCTCAGGAAGTTACCAGTTCAGATGGGCACCAGTGGCAACTCACTGTAGCTAGAAAGTAAACCATTATGACGAATGGCAGTTATCTTATAAGCAACGGCTAAACAACCAGATTTTAAGTGAACGTTGATATAACCAAAAATCGAAATTCTGTGCCAAGCCTAACAATTTTTTCCCAATGTTTAAGGAAAAGGCTGTTCTTAAGAGGTTCTTTAGAAAGTATGAAAGTCACAGCTTCTAATGGAGATTTCAAGTTAAAACCCCGGAGGGGTGGACTGGATGGCCAAGCAGATGAAATCCAATAGACAAGGAAAATGGCACAGTGCTAGAGTTTAAAGAACGCAGGCCTGTACATTTTGTGATGGAAGGGAACTGTTACCACTATACAGTAACGTTTATGTATGAGGTCATGGATTCTCTGCACAACGTGGATTCTCAACGTATTTGGAATGGACCAATTTCTCCATGTTTATATAAAACATTTTTACCATGGTTTCTGAGCAGATGATATTTCCTGATCGATCAAGAGAACCTTCCGGTTGTCCTGCTGTAAATCTGAGGCTACTAATACACAGAACTCATAGACAGACAGACCGACAGACGGACATCAAGTCAAGCTGACTTCTGGCGACCCCTAGTCCGTCTTGAAGGCAAGAGACATTCAGAGGTGGCTTGCCATCGTCTGCCTTTGTGTCACAACCCTGGTATCCTTGGAGGTCACCCATCCAAATACTAGCTAGGGCCAGGCCTGCTTAGCTTCCGAGATCTGACGAGACTGGGCTGGCCTGGGCTATCTAGGTCAGGGCAGAACTCTAAAATATATTTGAAGTAGAGCATACCTTTATTTGTTGAGTCTTAGAACCCTTTAAAAATGGCTGTGGAAACGATACCAAAGATGACATGTTTGTATCCATTCCATCTGTGTGCCTTTCCAAGAAGGTATAAGCAGAATCAGGGAAATACTTCTACCTATTTCCAGGCAATGAGGATGGGATTAAAAATGAATATTCAACGTATTTTAGCTAAAAGTGTGTTATAAAGTGCTCCATTAATGGCCACCATTTTTCAACAGTCCTCGAGAACCTGTAAATCTAGCCTATTGACTAACATATACATGAAGTGAAATGACCGGTCATGCCACACTGATGAGAGAAGCAGGAAAGAATGCTCTCCCATAGGGGCCATGTTAGAAGCACTCAGCACGATCTACACAGCCCACTCATGTATTCTGCTCTTACAGTACATAAGATGCTGCCTTACACTGGATCAGACCCTTGGTCCATCAAGGGCAGTGTTGTCTACTCAGACTGGCAGCAGACAGCGAACGTAGTTCTCAGGCAGGAGATCGGGGTGCCAAGAGTGAAAACGAAAATCTGGATTGCTTCAGTTTTTTACTGGTTTTACGCATCTGAAGCCTACAGGGCTAATTCCATCTTTTTTAGCTGCCACTCCATATTCTGAATGGTCCTCCAAAATATTGGTTAAACTCGAATCAATTGGGCTTCACCCTGCTAGTCTTTTTGATCTAGGACTGACCAAAGCTAAATCTATAGTATTCCAACGTTTAATGGATATAGAGGCCCAGACAGAAGAAGCGCTTCTACCTCCGAGATATGGAGCTTTGAAATCTTGGACAGGTTTTGTACCCGCTCCATATCTATCTAACATCATATATGACGGCTACAGATGGGCTTTTTCAAGAGCACGTTTTGACGCCCTACCCTCTAATCTATTACAAGGAAGGTTTTTGCGCTGGCCGATCTCTGAAAGATGTTGTCCTTGTACAAATCTTGAGGCAGAGTCAGTCTCACATATCCTATTACATTGTAATTTTTATGTTATGGAGAGACAGTTGTTAATCTTCCCATTGTTGTCCAAATTTAAACCTTTGGGTGTTCATTTGAAATTTGCGGAATTAAGGATTTTAACTTTTTTGTTGGAAGATCGGAAAGAGAGGATATCTTTAGCTGTGGCAAAATTTTGTTTCCTGGCATTAAAGAAGAGGAAACTTGTATCCTAGATAGTAAGTTAATGATAAATTAGCATCGTTCTGTTCCCGCTTAAATGATACATTGCGCTGCTCCCGTTTTGTTTTAATGCCCTTTAAAATATCTACTTGAATTTTGTGTATTTATTGTGTATTTTATATCAATATTCCCTTTGGAAATGTTTTACTTTGACTGGTCGCTTGACCGTACTAATAAACTTGACTTGATTGGCAGCAGCTTTCCAGGGTCTCAGGCTGAGGTCTTTCAGATCAGTTACTGCCTGGTTCTTTTCAAGTAGATGCCAGGAATTGAACATGGGACTTTCTGCATGCCAAGCAGATGCTCTGCCACTAAGCCACAGTCCCTTTGTACTAAAGCGTACAGTGTGTTTACAGGAGAGGGGGAGAGAACTGGGGAGGTTGCCACTGAAAACAGGGGAGGAAACTTTTGAGAAACCAGCTATGCCAAGCAGCATGATGCAAATATGGCACACTGTGACATGAGGCTATAAGGTAATGTTACCATAATCACACCTTAGCATAAAATCTCTTCTCTGCTTTACAGTCCTCATGTTTTCATATAGTTCACTTAGCAGCCAGGTAATCTTCAAAGTAGTTCTAGGAATTCCCCTTTGAGATGCTTGAGAAACTGTATTGCAAATTGCAGAGCTGTTTAATCTTAGTTCAGGAAACCATTCATAAACACATGCCATTTTTCTTCATTTGCTAGAGAACTCTGTTGTTCTAGAGCTACATATGGAGGAGGACTCTATATAATACCCAAGTCTCTTGCACAAAGCATGGCTACGTTTGAGAAACAAGGCTTGGTTACTATTTGGGATGTAGATCTAGAGGACTGCAGATAGAAAACACTTTCCATTCAAAAAATACCCTTTCTTCTAGCTTTCTCCAGCCTAAAGGAAATATAATAATAAGCACATTGAGGAACAAAGTCTACTGAGGGACAATCAGTCATGCCTCATCTCTTGTAGTTTTTTTGATCAGGTTAAGAAGCACGTGGATAAGAGAGATCCAGCAAACATCATATACTTGGACTTCCAAAAGGCTTTCGACAAAGTACCTCACAAAAGTCCAGTGGCACCTTTAAGACCAAGAAAGTTCTATTCAAGGTACAAGCTTTTGTGTGAAAGCACACTACTTCAGTAATCATGGGATAAGAGGATGGATCCTATTATGGATTTAAAAATAGTTAAATGGCAGGAAGAAGAAAGTAGGAATAAATGGACAGTGGTCACAGTGGAGTGAAGTAAGCCGTGGGGTCCCAACAAGGATCGGTGTTGGGTCAGGTGCCATTTAACTTTTTCATAAATTATTTGGAACAGGGGAGGGGGGTGAGTAATGTAGTAAGCTAGGTTTGCAGATGATACAGAATTATTCATGGTGATGAAAACCAAGGCAGACTTTGAAGAGCTATGGAAGATCTCTCTAAATTGGACGAGTGGGCAACAATGCGGCAAATGAAGCTCAACATAAGGTGATGCCAAGCTCATATTAAAAACAAATTAGGACAAATCCGTCTTGTTAAAGCAAAGAATATCTCCATGTGAATATCCCTAAATACCAATGCGGCATTGGTGGTACCCTCAAGGTAGTAGGCTTGGCTAAATACACAATGCCAGATGAAGCAACTAATGAACAGTTTACATTAAGTTTATTGTGGGCTACTTTCTACATGAGAGTAATAATTTGTTGAGTAATAAAACCCACATCAGGCATGCAGCCACAAAGCTGGAGGAAAGCTGCGGAATCAAAAACCAAGATTTTCATAAGCTTTGTATATGTGAAGCAACGCCAGGGAGAAAGCTGTACTCATCCTATAATGAATCCCCCCCCCCCCAAAAAAATCTCAGTATGTTTTAATAAGCATGGGGAAGTGGATCTATTTTTAATCCTTTAGACTTTTGCCAGCTCATTCTCAAAATCACTACTAACATTTCAAGAAGTAGACATTAGTTTTCATTTAATAATTAAGAAGGGTATGGCCACGGGAGGCCTGAGAAGGCTGCACCTGAAGCTGACTGGGGGGGGGGGGGAGAGACCCCTCAGGCAAGAGACCCGAACTCTGGGGCAGGTTCTCCAGGGGAACACTGGTAAAAGCTCCAACTGCAAGCTGTCCCGTGAGCTGAGAGTGGCCAGACACCCACTCAATTGGGTGGGGCTGGATAGCAATATCAGCCACTACTGGGAGAGAGAGTGTGGCCCTCGAGGTGTGGAGGAACACAGGAAGAGTCACCAGCTCCTAGGATGGGATTTAAAGGAGGTCATCTGGCAGACATGGTCAGTGGATGAGGGCAGAGGACTAAGCGTAAGGCCTGAGGAGGGCAGCCCAGCAACCAGGGGAAGTGAATTCTGAACACAGCCACAGATCATTAAACCAGCAAATTAGGGTCACGGACAGAGGGGGATCTTTCTACAAACCTGGGAGAACCTCTCTGTTTGCATAAAAATCTTAAACCGTAAAACAGTAAAGAAGAGAATTTTAGAAAAGAGTTTTAAATGTCAAGACATCACAGGATTTCCTTATGAGACCTTGGCAACCATTCTGGATTGTTTGGGAACTCTGGCAAACCAAAAATGGCCACTGTAGTGTCACTTGACACCGCAGAGGAAACCAGGAGTGAGCAGGATGGCAAACAAGAACACAGGGGAGGGTATGAAGAAGGAAAGAAAAAAAGAAGCAAAGGTGGGTATGGAAGCCGGAAAGAGTTACGATTGCAGGAAAAACAGCAAAGCAGCAAATAGGCAAGGGAGGGAGGGAAAAGACAGTGGCAGGTAGATGGGAGAGAGGAAAGAACAAACCAGAAAAGAAGCAAAGCTGGGAGGCTGTGATGGGGAGGGAAAATGCAGAAAGGCTGAGGAGCACGATCAGCTGTGGGGGCTGAGGTCCCCCCCCCCCCCACGAGTCCTTGTGTCTCTCCTACTTGGACTTAACTAATGATTTCCCAGTATAAAATTTCCCCAAACTAAAATACAACTCGATTTTTAATTCACACCCAAGTCTGTCAAGGTATAGAAAATCCTTTAATATATGTTCACACTTTTATTATAGGATATATATAAGAATCAGATTGGATGCTACCATGTTTCACATGATTTGAAACGTATCATCAAAGCATTATTCACAAGGCAGTTTTTGGATAAAAACATGCTCCGTTTCACAGAGGTGAAAAGAGAAATGAATGTTACTATTTTAAAATGTGGTCCCAAGTGCTGAAATGAATGAGTGTTGGACTGTTTGGTGCATTGTAGGGTCTTGACTAAGCGAATATATTTAAGACAGAACAGATAGTGTAATCGGTGTAACTTCTTTAAGGTATCATCTGTTCATTACAGCTAGAAATGCAAGCTATCCTCTGCAGTAATCAATTTACACACCAGCACTGCACATAAAAAGATATTCTTTTATAACTTTTAAAAAATAAATGGAGGTCTTTAAGAAACTCTTATTTACACAGTAGAAAAGAACAAGAGTCCAATAGCACCTTAAAGACTAACCAGATCTGTGACAGGGTACAAGCTTCCGTGAGTCACTGCCCACTTCTGATTTACATATTTGCACACTTTTTTTCTTCTGCACATTCTCTGTGGCAACGGTTAACTTTTCAAAGGTTAAATGCAACAGACTTCCAACTCATATTTTATATGTAGCATGCTCCATTCTTAAAGGTGTGATGACATAATTCACAGACCACACCAACAGTCAAACAGTTGTTAAAAATATAACTAACTTAAACAACAAATGTGATCAAGGTCACCAGTGCCCCTTAAGCAGTTCAATTCAGGAGTATTCTTCACTGCGCTCTCTGCTCTCCCATTTATAAGTAAGCAACGTTAAGTTTAGTACCTTACATTCCCGAGCTGTCCCTCTCTGAGTTCAGTACAAACACTAGTTTATACCATCCAAACCCTAGTCAGAAATCCTGACAACAATTCTGCATTAGACCCCAGGAAAAAAATTAGGCCTCAGCAGCTCCAAAGACACCTTTCTTTCCCAAGAGCTCGTGTATTACTGTCGGATCCCAAAACACCTGCCTTCCCACTGGAGCTGGGTACATTATTTACACAAAGCCTAATCTCCTTTCGCCCAGGCCCTGGTGCAGTCTCTCACCCTCTCTCTGGGGCGCAGTCATCCAGTCCTGTTAAGTTCCAGCCCAGCCCGAGGGAAGGAGGGGGCTTCCCCCCTTGAAGTGTTTTGAATAGCTGGAAGGAGGCTGGGTCAAGAGCAGGAGGAAGCGAGGGAGAGGGAGATTTCTCGCAGCAACGGGTGGGGGGTGGGGGGAGAGCCTCTTCGGGTTGTTGAGCTGCTGCCTCTGGTATGTCAGGGGCCAGGATAGTATTTCGAAAGATCCGCCATTTTCACTTCGTCATCACCATCACAGCCCAGCTCATCAACAACCTCAGCCTCCTCCCCTTTCCCCGCTTGAGCCCCTCCCACTGGAGGAAAGCCGTCCTCCCCCCCCCCCATCTTTGATATGCGCTCACAAGCCCGGGGAAGGAGGGAGGGACTATGCTACAGCTGACAGGCGAGGATAAAAAAGGCAGAAAGTTTGCCAGGTGACAGAGCGATCAAAGACTGCAAATTTCCCCTGAAAAAAGAGGCGACAAGAGAGAGTTAATTCCAAAGGTGGAGCGTGCTGCTCTGTGCCAGCGAGACTAGTCCTGTTGCACCTTGAAGGCTAACTAGTTTACTGCAGAAGGAGATTTTGCAGGCAGACTGAGACGATTGGTAAATGACAACACAGGAAGTGCTCATTCTGAGACCCTGTCATATCCAATTCTCTGATGACACTTGAATATAATATATAAAGGCGGGGGGAGAGATGTTTGTAACCAAGCACATTTTGGAATGAAAGAAAAAGCTTGAAATTAACACAAAACCTACTGTACACAGGACCAATCTCTGAAAATACTATAGTGTACAAAGCTGATGGGGAAAGGGCTATACTGCTAGACAAGCTCATGCACATTTACTCTCAACAGAAAAAGCAAGCATCCTAAGCAAAATTACACCCTTCTAAGCCCACTGACTTTAATGGATTTAGAAGGGTGTAACTCAGCTTGAGACTGCACTGACAGCACAGTGACACCCCAAACACTCTTGCACAGAAGGCTATTCCCCTAATTTCAAACACCATAAAACGGATTCTAAGATTCCCACAAGCACTATTTCGATCAGTTAACTTGGTAAAAGCTGTAAATCCATTTTGCAATTAGGTGAAAGAGGCAGTAGTGGAGAAACAATACGCTAAAGTTTATATAAGTGCTTGATGTTGCACAGTAGCTGAAGACTCTAGGAATCTTAATATGACTATGGCCATACATTTTATTCCTATTGGAGCAATTTCCCACACTACAAGCTAGAGTCACTGAAATGCTTTTGCCAGACATTCCCACAATGAAAGTCAAAACATTGGAAGGATTTATCCTTGTCTCTACTATGTCAGAATCAGGCATGGGGTTGCATTCTTCATATACAATATAGCTTTCAGCCACACAGCTGTTCCATTGAATCCTTCCATGCACAGAAACTGTATCGCAGAACACAGCCTCCAGGAAGATCTGTGCAGTCAGAACTTAGCAGAATAGAACGGTGCAGATCAGAGAGACCCCACATCAAGCTGCAGGAATATTATCAAGGGTAATCATTTCAGTACATGTTCTTAACTGGTTCTAATCCAGCTACAGCAGACTCAGTGAGAACACTGATTTGTGCATCCACAGAATTCATTTTGGGGCACTTCATTACAAACTGAACTTCACTGATAATGTGTTCAGTTCTGTCCTTTCTTCAGCATTCCTTTTGGTTTTCCCATAATCAGCACATAAAGCACTTACTAGAGTGGCATTAGACAGCTAATGAAGGTGAAGGTAACTTCGTTCTGTACGCTCTGTAAGACACAGTGCTCACACAAAAGTATTCTTCTAAAAACTGAGTCCACCTCTGTGACAAAATGAACACATTCTGAAGGTACTTCAATCTCGCCGGTTTCAAAGTAATTTGTGTATACAAACACTTGCAAATCAGGACCATTAGTTTCACTCGCACAGGATTCGTAGAGACTGTATTTTAACTAGGATCCTGTTCAGTTAACAAAAAATGAAGTACCTGCTTGAGCTTTTCTATATTCTCATATCAGGAAAAATAACACTGCAGCCTGTCTCTAAAGTATTCTGTACTGCACAAAAATCAAAGCACCTTTTAGACAAAATTAATGACATCCATTAAGATGGGAGATAGCCAGATTAAACAGCATATAGCAGAAACCATTTTCTTACAAATCAGGCTGAACAAGCTATGTTCGCCTCCTGGCAAGAAAACACACACAAATCACGCTACATCCAGCAATGACAGTTCACCAGCTTGCTGATTTCACTACTGAACTTCCTTGTCTGAAAAAGATTATTAAAAACCAGAAACAACATCGCAGCATTCTCGTTCACAATGGCCATAAGCAACTCAATTGACAGTATGAAAGAGACTGGAACTATGTTAAATCACTGCCTGTTTTATACTGGCATGTATTCAAAAGGAGAAAGAGTTTACCTTAATAGAATTACCCTATGTCCCTTTCACTGTAAAAACAGACAACAGCAACAAAACAAATTATGCTTGAGATAGGAAAAATGAATGTCACTACATGCCAATTACAAACATTTAGAGATGCTACTTCAGTTGCTGTATAGAAACTGCATAAACTGAGAAGCTACTTAAATGACAACCATATGATTGTGTACAAACTGTTCATGCTGAGACCAGGGCTCTGGTGACCCTGAAGAGGGCTGAAAAGTAGGGAATATATTTGATGAAGAACATAACTATCCAATGCAAAATTAATTTCCCACCCTCCCAACATATATGCACAAACACTTAATTTCTGTATACTTTCACCATAGAAAATCCAAAATGGAGGACCCAAGTTAAAAGCAACTACACACACACACACACTGCAAGAAATGACAGCAGAATGCGCATGCATATTTGCATTTCTACTTCCACACAACACAAGCCTTAGCCAACACCACTGAAGCCTGTCTGCCGTTCAGCAAAAGCACACACTTATGACACACACCCCTCCCCTCCCATTGCCCAGTTCTATGTCAGGCAGGTAAAGGCCAAAATATTCCTACGGGAGCCAGTTTGGTGTAGTGGTTAAGTGCGCGGTCTCTAATCTGGGAGAACCGGGTTTGATTCCCCACTCCTCCACTGGCACCTGCTGGATGACCTTGGGCAAGCCATAGCTCTGTACCAGCTGTTCTCTCAAGGATAGCTTGGGAAAGAGCTCTCTCAGCCCCACCTACCTCACAGGGTGTCTGCTGTGGGGAGGGGAAGGGAAAAGGAGTTTGTAAGCCGCTCTGAGACTCCAAGTGAGTGGAGGGCGGGGTATAAATCCAATCTCTTCTTCTTCTTCTTTATGCCATCTGGGTATGTTCCTGTTATCTGCATGGGCCCCAAGCCTTCAGCAGTGTTCCCTCTAAGTTGAGTTAGTGTGAGCTAGCTCACAGTTTTCAAGCCTCCGGCTCACACATTTTTTTGTCTCAGCTCAGGAAGGGATGGCTCCAGAGCAAACGGACTTATACAGCAGCCAAATCGCTCGCTCACAACATTAATGCCAGTAGCTCACAAAGTAGAATTTCTGCTCACAAGACCCCACAGCTTAGAGGGAGCACTGGCCACCAGCCTTTTTCCACAACACGCAGATGCCTCTAACCGAGTGTTCTGGGGGGGGGGGGGTGTTTCATTTCCCCCCCCCCCAAAGCCGCTTCTCCCAGGCGCGACACCTTGCCAGGAACAGAACAACAACAACAACAAGGAAGAAGATGCGCTGCATAGGATGGAGGACGAAGGTGGGACCCGAGCCGAGCCCGTGATCAAAACAGACGAGATCGTGTCAATTGAGGATGGAGGAAGAGGAGGAGGAGATTCGTGAGCGTGTTCATCTCTATTTTCTATTCCACACACACAGTCCTCTGCCTCCCACCAAACCACCCTCTTTCCTTTTCTGCAGCCCCGCCCGGCCCGCTCCACCTCTCGACCTGTCCGGCGCTCACCTGTGGGCGGCCTCGAGGTCCCAACCGCCGGGCAGTTGGACCAGCCGCCTCCGTGTCGCCCGCGCGCGGGGGGCGGCGGCGGCAGCGGCAGCAGCAGCAACCACCACCGCCTCCTCCTCCTCCTCCTCCTCCGCTTCTTCACCGCAGCCGCCGCCGCGGCGGGTTCCGCGTCCGTTCAAAATCACGCGCCCAGCGCCATTCCCCCGCCGCCGCCGCCGCCGCATCCCATAATACCCAGCAGCGCCGCCCTGGCAACCGGCGCCGCGTCAGCCAGCGAGCCGCGCTCCTTCCTCCGACTCCATTCTCCCGCCTTCGCTCCTCAAAAGCTGCCTCGGACTTCCTCTCCCTCCCTCCCTTTCCTTCAACCCATCGTCAGGGGAGTTCCGGGTTGGGGACGTCACGGCGCCGGAGCGTGCGCGCTTCCCTTCTAGCACTCGCCGCTCTATGGTGACGCAGAGGCCTAGCCGGCTTTAGCTCTCCTCAGCGGCTCGGGAGGGAAAGGGTCGCGGCTGCCCGCCTGTCCCCCTCCGGAAGGGATTGGGAAACCGGCGGGGGGCAACCGACATGTCGGCCGCCGTGAGGCAGGAGTTGACCCAGCTCATGAGCTCCAGTGGCTCTCACAAGGATCTGGCCGGGAAGTGAGTGATTCCTTGCGCTCTTCTTCTTCGCCCCCCATAGGGTTTCCAGCTCTGGGTTGGGAAATACCTGGAGACTTTGGGGGTGGAGCCAGGAGAGGGCGGGGTTTGGGGAGGGGAGGGGCCTCAGCATGGTCCAATGCCATAGAGTCCACCCTCCAAAGCAGCCATTGTCTCCAGGAGAGCTGAGCTCTGTCAGCAGGAGATCAGTTGTCAAAGCGGGAGATCCCCAGGCCCCACCTGGAGGCTGGCAACCCTAGCCCCCACCTTCTGTGTTGCTAGTAGGGACCGGGGGGGGGGGGGACACAGAACGGAGGGCGAGAGCGGGGGGGGTCTTTTCTGGTTTTGCACCTGGGTCCCTGAACAGGCGCTTTTTGGGTAGAAATCAAGAGGCGGAATTTTTCAGGGTTTGGAGTTAACCTAACCTAAGTTTAGGTGGGTATAGCCGTCTTGGTCTGGAGCAACAGAACCAAGTTCAAGTCCAGTGGCACCTTTAAGACCAGCGAAGTTTTAATTCTGGGTATCAGCTTTCGTGCGCATGCATATATCTGAGGCAACTGTGCATGCACACGAAAACTTATAGCTAGAATTAAACTTTGCTGGTCTTACAGGTGCCACTGGACTCAAATTTTGTTCTACCCTAAAGCTTGCAACTATTCAGATGGTGGGGGGGGGGGTTGGTCTGAAACAGCAGAACAAACTTTCTGAGTCCACTGGCACCATTAAGTCCAACAAAGTTTTATTTAAAGTATTAGGTTTCATGTACATGCACTTTTTCAGGTGCATGCATATGAAAACTTATACCTTGCATGCATATGAAAGCTTATACCTAGAATTAAACTTTGCTGGTCTTACAGGTACCACTGGACTCAAATTTTGTTCTAATTTAAACCTGTGACTGTTCAGATTCAGGTGAGTAGCCGTGTTGGTCTGAAGCAGCAGAACAAAGTTTGGGTCCAGTGACATCTTTAAGACCAACAAAGTTTTGTTCAAGGTATAATCATTTGTGTGCACTTTGTGACTGTTCAGACTTAGCAGGTGCTAAGGAGCTCAAGTAAACAAGGCAGCATGTCAGAGGTTGGTAGCCAAGGAGAGTAAGCCATAGTCAGTGTTTGGATGGGAGACCACCAAGGAAGACTAGGATTGCTGTGCAGAGGAGGCTGGCTGGCAAAGGTTGCTATTGTGGATGGTTTCTGTACTTAAAATTTGAATTTTACATAATTATACTTTATTGTGCATTTTGTGGAGTATCCTAAATACCCCAGACTAGCCTGGGGTTGTCAGAGTTTGGAACTAAGCATGGCAAAACTAAGGAACAATCAATGACTGTTCCTGTGAAGAGTCTCTACGTAACATTCGAATGTTGCATAATTATAATTCCCCCTGTACTTCTTGTATTTTATGGCCATTTGACCGCACCATTTACATTTTTGCTTCAAGTCAGTCTTGCTTACTTAGTAAAGGCTTAACTACATACATCAGTGAAATAGGATCTAGTTTATAAAAGTGTGCACTAAAATAAAAACACAGGTCTTTAAGGTACCTCAGGAGTCCTGTTTAATTTATCTTTAAAAGCTGCCCAAAGGGGAGAAATTCAGCAGGTGCAGCTTAAAACCAATCCATATGTGTGTGTTGGGTGGATTTATTGGCAAAAGAGAATGGCTGAAAGGAAAAAGGGAGGGGGGTTAATGCAGACTCCAATCTATCTTACGTGTTTTGACAACACTATTCATTTCATTTTCCTCCTGCCTTTCCTCCAAGGCTCTCAAAGAAGGAGTAATTATTTCCTCTCTTGTTTCCTCTCTTATTTCGTCTTCATTTTATTTACCTATAATTTAGACTTATAAATCTCTAAGTACTCAGGGCTCTGAGTGATAAACAACAATAAAATACATATATTAAAACTATTCCAAAAATTTAGATCAACTAATTAAAAACAATTCACAGATGGCGCCGATACATCAGATTCGAGACTGTGTCTGCGCCTCATAGGCGAGGTAGGGTGGGAGCACAGTTGAAAAGGGGGGAAGAGGAGAAGAGAGTGCCAGCCAAGATGGCACCCGTCACAGTCCTCAACCAAAAGCCTGGTGGAACATCTCTGCTTTGCAAGCCCTGCAGAATTGCATCAGGTCCCGCAGGGCTCGGATGATATTTGGCAGAGAGTTCCACCAGGCCAAAAAAGCCCTGGCCGTGGTTAAGGGCAGCTGAATGTCTTTTGGGCCCAGAATAACCAATAAGTTATTCTCAGCAGAGTGTAATGCCCTTTGGGGGACATATCGGAGGAGGCATCCCAAAGGTATGTGGTCCTGCACTGGAAACCAGGGTAGTTGACACAGCACAGGTTGAATGTGTCCGTGATGTTCCCATCAGGACTCACATTGCTGCACTCTGGATTGGTTGGAGTTTCAAAATCAGTCTCAAGGGCAGGCCAGTGTAAAATGAGTTACAGTAATCCAATCTGGAGGTGACAGTTACTAGGTTGGGGCAAGACAGGAAAGAGGCCAGCTGCTGTGCTTGGCACAGGTGGAAAAGTGCCAGCAATGTTCATGATCTTGGCCTCCATAGATAAGGAGGTATCCAAGACCACGCCCAAACTCCTGATGGTTTGTGCCAGTATCAATGGCACACCGTCAAGGGTGGGAAGTTGGCACCCCAGCCCTTACGCCCCGCTGCAGAACCTCCATCGCAGCTGGATTCAGTCTCAATCAACTCTTCTTCAGCTACGGCCTCTAGACGGCCAGATTTTGCAGGGCAGTATCTGGGCAGCCACTCATTAACAGATCTAGCTTAGGCCAGGGGTGGGCAAATAGCAGTTCGGGGGCCACATGCGGCCCGCCACAGAGTTTTTTGCGGCCCGCCAAGACAGTCAGCCACGTGGTGAGATAGGGTACATTTGTCTCATTAAACTGATTCTAAAATTAAATATGCTTGCAGCTATAGATGATAAAAAATTAGCAGAATAAATAAATTGAATAAAACTACCAGTATTTTATTTAATTTATACTTATTGATTTTTATGATACAATTTATACCTTTTCTGAAATGCAAAGTTAACTAATGAATGCAATCATTTTAAAAGGTGCGGCCCTCCGCTAACCTCCTCTCCCACAAAGTGGCCCCCGAGCCAAAACAATTGCCCACCCCTGGCTTAGGCTAAATGTTCCTTTTGTAACATTACACACGTAATATAAAATTAATTTTTAAAATGCTCACTTGTCAGTATTGTACACGGAGTTGACTGTAATCCATACCTTTATATCTTTCTGGCAGGTATCGTCAGATATTGGAAAAAGCAATTCAACTTTCAGGAGCTGAACAGCTGGAAGCATTGAAAGCTTTTGTAGAAGCAAGTGAGTATATGCCTTTAGCAGTCAGGGATGACTGAATGATGGCTTTGTAAGTGGTGAGTTGCAGTTAGAAAGAATATATGAATGGTCTTGGAGCCACTATACATTGAAATGCCTGTATTTTTCTTGCATAAATAGATATCAACGTGATTGGGCCTTTGTAGAAAATACTTTGAGGCTGCAATCTTAAATTTGTATTTGGAAATAAATTCTTTCAAATTCTTGGGGATTTAATAACCCTGTTAATGTACAGCCTTAACTAGGTTTGCAGGGGGGCCCTTACCACTGGTGGGGGGGCAGGATTGCCAGTTCCAGGTTGGGAAACTCCTGGAGATTTGGGGGTAGAGCCTAGGGAGGACAGGGACCTCAGTGGGGGTACAGTGCTATAGAATCCACCCTCCAAAGCATCCATTTTCTCCTGGGGAACTGATCTCTCTAGTCTGAAGATAAGCTGTAATTCTAGGAGATCCCTAGGCCCCAGCCTGGAGACTGGCATCTCTATGGTGTTGGAGCCGTACACATTGAAAGTCAAATGAAGGATGAATAATGTTTGTAGCTGGCAAGAAAAATATGTCTGCTTGGCTGCCTAATGAAAATACATCTATATTGAAGTAGGTCTCATCGATTTGCGTCCTGGTAAATATTGTGGCCTGCTCCTAAAACGCATTTGCCCAAAGTGATGCTCTGATGAGTTCAGTAGCAAGAACCACACTGCGTGCCTTAGGATGAGCTGCAGCCATAAATTAACTAGACTCATTTCACTGAAGCGGTGCATTCACATCTCCTGGCGTATTGGTGGTCGTAAGAGCAAGGGGTCTCTGGTTGAGGACAGCAACGGCCTCCCTCTTGCCTGGCACTCCCCTTTCTTTCCTCCCCCACATGGGAGTAAGGACATGATTCTAGTTTAGTAAGCATCATCTGAAATGGTTTTGTATTGCCACTGTGTTTTATTGTTTTAATTAACTTGATTCGTGAATATGTTCCCGAAATCGTTGTTCACCGCCCCAAGCTTGTTGTGCGGGAGAGGGCGGTCGACAAGCCGAATTTATAAATAAATAAAACAAATTTTGTATGTACCTGAACAGAGTTTGGTGTGTGTTTTGCTGCTTGTTTATTTATGTCTTTAATGCATCCCCATATTTTTCACCAATGGGGACCCACAGTGGCTGACGTAGTTCTCCTGTCCTCTGCTTTATCCTCACAACAACCCCGCATGGTAAGTTAGGCTGAGAGTGTGACTGGCTAAAGGTTACCCAGCAAGGCAGAGTGGAGACTTGAACCTGGGTCTCTCAGATCCCAGTCTGACATTCTAATTGCAACACCATACTGGTGAGGTTGAATGCAGCCTCGGTTGCTATCTAATGATGTGCAGGAACAGTAGTATTGCATCTAAGCACCTTTTTTTTTTAAGCTGGTGCAGTGGCCTGAAGGTTTGGCGGAAACCCGGGGGTTTAATCCTCGATTAGCCTTAATGATAGTAACGGTTAGTGTCTGGATTCTGGTTAAAGCGGCGGTCTCGAAGTAAATGTAAGTTCTGCTCTTTTTGCTTTGCGTTTATGTCTTTTAAACTAGTGGTGAATGAAAACGTCAGTTTAGTGATTTCGCGACAGCTGCTGACAGACTTCTGTACCCATCTTCCGAGTCTTCCTGATAGCACAGCCAAAGAAATTTACCACTTCACCTTGGAAAAGATCCAGCCGCGTGTAATTTCCTTTGAGGAACAGGTAAGAGCAGAACAGTAGGAATGTATTGGAGGTGGGGGGATCAGCCTTGACAATTATAGTGTTGAACTTAAAAAATTTAAATAAAGAATGCAGTTAACAATAGCCAACATGCACATTTCACAATAAAGAAAGCAAAGAACTTGCACCAGCTGCATTTAGCGGTTACTGCAAGCAGAGGTTTTCCAGCACTGGGTAACTGAAAGCTTGAAGTGCTTGCATTATCATCCGGTATGTAGTTTTTGTCCTCTCGCCTCTATAAAGTTTTCTCAAACCCTTTGCTACTTTCATCCCACATCTCTGACAGTTTTCTTTCCTCCATCTTCTGAAGATTTTAATTCTTTCATGAGTATATTATCGATGGTATCTAGATCGCAAGTTGCTAAATCAGAGGGTGGTTCTTGGCGGTGGAAAGGGCCATCAAGTTGCAGCTGACTTCTGGTGACTCTGCAGGGTTTTCAAGGCAAGAGGTGTTCAGAGGTGGTTTGCCATGGCCTGCCTCTGTGCAGCAATCCTATACTTCCTTGCTGGTCTCCCGTTCAAGTATCAGCCCTGTTCAGCTTCCAAGACTTGACAAGACTGGGCTTGCCTGGACCACATCCCAGTCAGGGCCTTCTCCTTCTTAGGTCCCATTAAGTCAGTAAGGTTTATGACCCAGATTCTTCCTCATAAATCTGTTCCATAGGAATGACCTGATGTAGATCAGACTCATTGCTCCTTGATTCACCTTATTTGGTGTAGTGGTTAGGACTCTAATCTAGGAGAACCAGGTTTGATTCCCCACTCCTTCACATGCTGCCGGTGTGACCTTGGGTTCTCTTGTGAGCAGGCCTCGAAAGAGCTCTCTCAGCCCCACCTACCTCACAGGGTGTCTGTTGTGGGGAGGGGAGGGGAAAGGGGATTGTAAACTGTTCAGAGACTCCTTCGGGTAGTGAAGGGCGGGGTATAAATCCAATCTCCTCTTCTTATTTCTGGCTAGCCTCATACTCATGACATTCCAGAATTCTACATATCTCATTGCCTTTATCTTTAAACTACAACTGTATCTACTACACTTACCCTTTATGCACTGTTTCAGTTCTCATTGCGCTGTTCTCCTCTGACAGTCATAACCATCAGTTACAGAGACAGTCTTGGTTAATATTGCACTAATTCTCCTTTAAGGATAGCAGCAGCAGCCTTAGTTAATAAATATTGCATATTCTCCCTCTGATAACAGCAGCCATCAGTCGTCCCAGTAGCATATGTCTGTTCCTAGCTCCGTAATCTTTTGAATCTTCTTTTGATACATGGTAGATGGGTATCTTCAGTGTATTTGTTTCATACTAAGATCTTCCTTTCCCAGGTTGCTTCTATAAGGCAACATCTTGCATCGATTTATGAGAAAGAAGAAGACTGGAGGAATGCAGCACAAGTGTTGGTGGGGATTCCTTTGGAAACAGGCCAGAAGTAAATACCGTCATTAGAAAAGTTGTAATTTACTATTTTTACTTTTTTGTCTTTACGTTGCATCTCCCTGGATAGTAAAAATGCTCCCTCTTGCTGCCTCCTGTGCCTAATCTCTGGCTAGACAATGGTTTGACGTGTCTTGTGCTGTGGCAGTCATATAGAGATTTGATCTCTATTCTGATGTAACACATCCATGTGAACAGTATCCTTCTAGAGTTTTTCTTACAGCAGTTCTTACAGCATGGCACAGCTACCCTGTAGAGGCATTTTCGGACATTAAGAATCTTGCACTAAATATAGCTCTCTTCTGTCTGCTGTACAGCTATCTTGTATACTTGACTCTGAAAACCGAGAGGTGGCTTGTCGCTAGCTTCCTTTTAGCAGTAGGCTGCATTAATTAAGTTTTAATTAAGTAATGTGTTTAACTTATGAAACTCTCAAGATGTTTCATAAGTTAAACTCTTTGCTTGATTTGAGTTTTAAATTTTTATTCTCTGCTTCCAGTTTGATGTAGTGGTTTTAGTCTTAACAACGCAGGTTTCGGACCAGCACGACAACCCACCTGCATCTCACTACCTACAAAGTTGAGGGAGTACATGACACAGTTATGACTAACTTTCCCTTCCTCCCCTGCCCCCATTCAAGGCAATACAATGTGGACTATAAACTGGAAACCTATCTGAAAATTGCCCGACTGTATCTGGAGGACGACGATCCCGTTCAGGCCGAGGCGTACATCAACAGGGCGTCCCTTCTGCAGAACGAATCAACCAATGAGCAGCTACAGATCCACTATAAGGTGACGTTCTTTATATTAGTTTTTGCTGAGTGGCGTTAGTAACAGCATTGATACTGCTTCTGGATGACAAAGTTATTAACGACCACCCATCTCATTGGCCATCACAGCAACCTGGTGAATTAGAAAATATATCTTTATTGGGTGCAGAGTCTGTGTAGCAAAATGTCCCATATCCATGCAGTGCACCCAGCCTAGCTAGGATTGGAAGGCATGTCTTCCAGCTGGAAATCCAACAAACTATATCCCCGCCCCCATCAGGGGCCCACTTTGTGAAGATGCTGGTGAGACTAGTGAGCATAGGTTCTGCTCACCCAAGGTGACCTACTGACAAGTCCCATTATGTCAGTATTCTTTGCCTTGGTGTTGGGAAGTTATTTAGGATTGGGAACATACCATATCCCTACAGGGGCCAGGTTTAGTGTGGGGACTGCCGTTTGCAAACCCTGAATGACATACTGGCCTGCAACTTGACTGTTTAAAATTAACCATAACCAAGTTGATGAATTGAGTATTATTAGTGGGAAAATCCTGTTTTGTTCCCCCCTTAATGTTCCAGTTCCCTCCCCTCCCATGATGTATTGGCTTCCCTCCCTCTGCCCACTTTGGCTTCTCTTCCTGCTCCTTTCCACTTGCTTGCCCCTTTCCTGTCAGCTGGGGAGGGGGGCAGGCAGGGTGAGGCAAGTTGGGACCTACTGTTGTTTTCCTTTTTAACTAGCTTCTGGTATTAAGGTAACTCAAAATGCTGCCCAACTGTGGATGGTTATACATGACTATTAACATGGGGGGGGTGCTACCTGGAAGTTAGATTTTTTTTTTAGCTAAGTTTTTTTTTCTGTAGTTTTACAGAATGTACTGTAGTAACTGATTTGCCTACCTGGCCAGGGGCTATCCCTTGGTTATTAGATACGGGCTATGGCATGCGAGCGTGGATCCTATACCTTCATTCTGTTTGTACAGGGGTTGACTCTCTATTGCAAAGATGTTTCTCTAGTACTAGGCAGCTTACAGTCTTACTGCATTTGTGTAAATGGAAAGCACAAGGTAGAAGACCACACTTCAAAACCAGAGCAACACATGCAGAAAACCTTATTTGGAGGTTTTCAAACAGAGGCTAAATGGCCATCTGACAGCAATGCTGATTCTGTGAACTTAGGCAGATCATGAGAGGGAGGGCAGGAAGGGTTGCCTCAGTGCTTAGTTCTAGTGGCCCTTTCTTACGTGCCCAGGGAAATGCTGGTTGCCTCTCTGGGGTCAGGAAGCAATTTTTCTCCAGGCCAGTTTGACCAGGGATCCTGGAGGGTTTTGGTCATCTTCTGGGTATGGGTCATTGCGGGTGTGGAGGGGGAGGTATTTGTGGATTCCCTGCGTTGTACAGGGGGTTGGGACTAGAAGACCCTGGAGGTCCCTTCCAACACTCTGATTCTTCTAGAAGCAAAATATAAGGAGTGTTAGGGTTTTTTTAAAAAAATAAACAAGATGCTGCCGTTCTCACAGTTTTCAATATTAAGTAAGATGGTTTTAGTTGTACCTTTTTCCTGCTTTTAGGTGTGTTATGCTCGGGTTCTTGACTACCGAAGAAAGTTCATCGAAGCTGCCCAGAGATATAATGAACTCTCTTACAAGAGTATAGTCCACGAAAGTGAGCGACTGGAGGCTCTGAAACACGCTTTGCATTGCACCATCTTAGCATCAGCAGGTAAAACCCAGGCTAAACTCTATGAACTGTAATCTTTGGAGTTACACATATAACAGCTGTGATTTTGACCAAGCCCTATACGTGGAAGCTACTTACCCAAACACCAGACTGAAATTAGTTTGGCTCGACTGATTTCAGTTATCATCTTTCTTCTCGTTGAGACTCCACGTGGATTACAGAATTATAAAAATAACTGTAAAGATAAAGACCAGTATAATACAAATAATTCCATAAAACTGGATTGCACTTTGATTGAAGAACAATTAAATAAAAATAGGAGGTTTATTTTAAAACCTTAATTGTATTCTGATTATACAGAAAAGGGTATGTTTTTGCTGCTTTGAAGACAGAACAATGTTTGAATCCAGTGGCACCTTTAAACCCAACAAAGTTTAATTCTGGATACAGGCTTTTGTGTGCATGCACACAAAAGCTTATACCCAGAATTAAACTTTGTTAGTCTTAAAGATACTACTGGACTCAGACTTTGTTCTGTTGCTTCAGACCCAAATAGCTGTGCACCTGAATCTATTTTGAAGATAATTAGTAGAAAGACAGACCAGAGACTTGAGATCTCTCCTGTCTTGGATGGGGGTTATATGCCCCTTGAAAAGCCAGGTTCACACCTTGGGACCTACATATAACAGTAGCCACCTAGGAAAATCAGGTGGCTGCAGTGGTTTTGAATGCTTTTGGCTGCTGTGTCATTTCTGGTTCTGTCAGATTTAGCCACAGTGATCCATGCCTTAGTTAGATTTAGACTGGAGTATTGTGATGTGCTCTCCTTGAGGCCATCCTTGAAGAATGTTTGGAAGCTGAAGCAAGTGTAAACTGCTGGACAGGGCCAGTTACCAGGAATATGTGACTCCTGTACTACAGCAGTTACCCTCGCTTCTAATCTGCTCCTGAGCCCCATTCAAGGTGTCGGTTTGGTCCTCTAAAGCCCTACATAGTTTAAAACCCAGGATATCCTATCACAATTCTGCCCAGGAATTAAGATCACAGGGTGAGGCCCTCTTGACTGTCCCATCAATCAAGTAAACTTGTTTGATGGGGGTAGAAGAGAGGGCCTTTTCAGTGGCAGCCCCACAATTATGGAACAACCTCCCAAGGTGCACCTGGCCCCCTCACTTTAGGTCCTTCAGAGGCAGGTGAGGACAGTTGTATGTAGGTCTGCATTTGATTGATTTAGTTTTTATTTATTAGCAGTCCTAATTTGGAGGTTTTAGATTGTAGTCTTTTATGTGTTTTTATCATCATTGTTTTATTTATATTGAGAACTGCAAAATAGAAAGGTGGCTCATAAATGTTGTTAATAATAATAAGCAGATCTAATAAGTGGTTTTTTAAAGTGCTAATTTGTTTGTAAAACTGTATCCTGACAAATATCCTAAAGTTCTAACAAACTGGAAAGAAAAGGAGCAAGGAGGGGTTGTTTGTTATTCTTGTCTTTAAGTAGCAATGTGTATTTGATGAAAAGCTCATATGTAAATATTTAAGCTTCGCTATTGAGCCATTTTCAGTGGAAGGTTGTATATTCAGTTTGATCCTTATCCTCAAACCAAATAAAAGTTATGATGTCATTCTCCAAATAAGTCATTTATATAAGCAGAAATTATTGTCTCATAGAAAGGCTCTGCTAAAGCAGTCTGCATCCTAAAGTTTCTTGCGGTATTGGCAATACTTGTGTGCTCCTGGAGTCCAACATCTAAGGTTGCCACACAATCCTCCTTTGAATCTAGCGGGAAAGCCCCTCTCTGAGATTGGAGCACACTGGCCAATGACATCAAGGGAGATGGGGACATGTGGAGAGAATGGAAGCCCAGGAGGACATTACAGAAGTGGGAAAGGGAGCAAGGGCTTCCCAACTTGTCAGAATGATAGGCTTTGATAGTATTTGTCTCATTTTCTGTGTCTGAATTCCTCCACTGTAGGTGGAAGAATCATGGTCATTAGTAAGTCAGAGGAGACCATAGGGGTTTTTCTTCATCTGTAGCTCAGAAGAATGTGAGTGCAGGCCTTATGTATGTGAACAATACTGAACTGAGATGGATCAGTTCATAGTATTCTTCTGTCCTCCAGGGCAGCAACGCTCCCGGATGCTAGCCACTCTGTTTAAGGATGAGCGGTGCCAGCAGCTTGCAGCCTATGGGATTCTAGAGAAAATGTATCTGGACAGGATTATCCGAGGAAATCAGTTACAAGAATTTGCTGCGATGCTCATGCCACATCAGAAAGCAACAACAGCTGATGGTACTTGTGTCTCTTAAATCGTGGGTGTACACTATTCTGAATTTCTGGGAAACTTAGCCTTTCGTCCTTTGGCACCGCTGTCCTTGCAAACTAAGCCATCTTGTTCTTTGAACCTTCTGTACAGCAGTGTTGGGCAGTAGCCTGTAGAAAGATCTCATGACCACTTCTGCACATTATGTGGAGCCAGACCCTTATTTGCCATGGAGTACACACTCCGCAGGAGCTACTGCAATGCAAAGCGCATTTTATATTGTTAAAGTGTACATCTAAAAAAGACTTAAAGTGTGAAGAGGCTCCTACTCTCCTTGGATGAAGAAATCCGATTTTGTAACGGAAGACCCGGAGGCAGAACGCATTAGCCTTCAGTGGGAAACCAAGATTAGGCAGGAGTTTTTATTTAACGAAGGGCAGGATTAAAAAGGATGTGGGAGATGTAGGCTTGTCTTGAGAATGTAAGAAGAGCCCTGCTGCTCTTAGGTGAGTGGTGCATCTTGTCCAGCGTCCTGTCGCACAAGGAGAGCAACCAGTTCCTCTGGGGGTCCAGTAACAGGGCACAGAGGCCGAAGCCTTCCCCTAATGTTGCCTCCTGGCACTGATCTTCAGGGGTCAACTGCCTCTGATTGTGGAGGTTCCTTTTAGTCATCATGGCTAGTAACTACCAGTGGATCTATCCTCAGTGGGTGTATCTGATCCCCTTTTAAAGCCATGCATACTTGTGGTAATCACTACATCATCTGGCAGCAGATTCCACATTTTGATCATGCATGACTTTTGTCCATCCTGAATTTTGCCTGTCTTGAACGACACCTGGCCAGGGCTGATCATCCTATGACGTTTTATCTCCCCCTTTTCAGGATAGCACCTATAGCTCTTCCCTTTCCATTTTATCATAAATGCATAAGAGAAGTCATGTTGGATCAGGCCAGTGGCCCATCCAGTCGAACACTCTGTGTCACACAGTGGCCAAAACCCAGGTGCCATCAGGAGGTCCATCAGCTGGGCCAGAACTCCAGAAGCCCTCCCACTGCTGCTCCCTAAGCACCAAGAACACAGAGCATCAGTGCCCAAGACATAGTGTTCCATCTGTACCTTGTGGCTAACAGCCACTGATGGACCTCTGCTCCATATGTTTATCCAGTCCACTGTTGAAGCTACAAGCCACACCAGCCCTGAGAGAGGGTGACAGCAGCAATACTGGGACTCGGCTAGGCGGGCACTGGACACCAGTCCTCCCCATTGGCTCCCACACAGTTGTCAGCTGGGAGTGAGCTCAGTTTGTTAAGGAGTGACAATGAGCATTAACTACTACCATGGCCGCTTGTCACATGACGAGGAATTGACCTGGTTAGGGGATACTGATCTCATGTTTGGCAGCTGTGAGGGCATGAGGTCAAGGATGGCACCCGTCAGCTCCTTCCTCTCTTCACCTTCTCCCATGGCTGGGAGGAGTCAGGCCCAAATCCTTCTCTTCCAAGTCCTCCAAGTCCTGTCGCCCACCTACAGAGGAGAGTCATGAGTCTCCATTCACAGTTTGAAACCGTCTGTGATCAGCCATGTATTACTCTTACACCTTCCTGCTTATCTGTTATCCGCTCCTACTCCACCTTGGGTCATGAGCTGTGTTCCCTCTAAGCTGAGTTAGTGCGAGCTAGCCCACAGTTTGTTAGCCTCCGGCTCACACATTTTTGTCTCAGCTCAGGAAGGATGGCTCCAGAGCAAACTGATTTATGCAGTAGCTAAATCACTCACTCACAACTTTAATGCCAGTAGCTCACAAAGTGGAATTTTTGCTCACAAGACTGCACAGCTTAGAGAGAACATTGGAGATGACTAAATATTTGCTTTACTGGTCTCTCACGTCAATATTGAGTGCGATCGCAGTTGTTTCTGTGCTGACATCAACAGTGCTAGTGTTGTACTATCATTTTATTCAGAAAGATGGAGTTGTTAATGTAGTCTGCTGTGAGTTGGACCAAGGTATAGGAGTAGCTTCTCCCAAAATGCAGCAGTGATTATTCTAATTCTTTCTATATTTTTCTCTATTGTATAAAGTGTTTGGCTTATAACCAGGCATACACTGGATGTTGATTTTCCTTCTCAGGTTCTAGTATCTTGGACAGAGCTGTCATCGAACATAATTTATTATCTGCAAGCAAACTATATAACAATATTACTTTTGAAGAACTTGGAGCATTATTAGAAATCCCAGCAGCCAAGGTACATTGACTTTATCTTTCTTTGCTGCAGTTAAGCTCTCCATGACTCTTACTGGTATTCAGTATTCTAGGGTAACATTGTGATTCAGGTAACTAGAGTAATATACTATTTGTGTGTTTATGAAGTACTGCATTAGAAAACCAATTCAGTTCTAACTATTGCAAAATCAACATTATGTTCAAATTAAGCCCACTGTAGTAACAGCTGGTTTTAGAAAAGCCAAACACAGACAGATCAAGATGGGTAGCTGCGTTAGTCTGTCTGTAGCAATACGAAAGAGCGAAAGTCCCGAAACACCGTAAAGACTAACAAAATTTATGGCAGGGTATGAGCTTTTGTGAGTCACCGCTCACTTCCTTCGTCACTTCAGTTAGCCCGTAAGGCCAGACAGGACAGTAGAAAATGGGATTAGAATGAAACCCAAGCAAAGACACTGTGTCCGCACTCTGGAGAAGTAAGGCTGGGTATTTTGCAGATGTACAGTTTTGGAGAGAGATGCTTTCAAACTGGCTCTTATTTTCTGTGAGCCCGCAAAAGAACACTAGTCATCTGTTCTTTAGGTGGGCATTCAGTTAACACAGCACTTAATCAAGTATGGATCTGTGGTTATTAGGTTCCGAATCCCAGTGACGGCGTTAGCAAAGGAAAGAACAGGATCTCTCTGACCCAGTCCAGAAGCCACGCATGGGGAAATGTAAAAAATAAAGCAGGGGCTGTTACTGAGCAACTTTGTTCTCAGTTCACGTTGGGAGAATGGGTCAGTCAGCAGAAAGTCAGTTAATGCAGTGTAGGCCAATGAGGATACTCTGTTTGATGACATTTAATCACCCTGGTCTTATATGGTGGGGGTGAGAGTTTCCACGTGCCTCCAGGTCCTTTGCCTCCCCGGAAGTTTGGACATTCCCCTTCCAGGTGCCCAAGGCAGGGCTTGCCCCACAGTTGGAGCACAAGTGTGTTGGGTTGGGTTGCGGAAAAGTATGACAAC
This sequence comes from Lepidodactylus listeri, assembly GCA_029233225.1. Lineage (NCBI taxonomy): Eukaryota > Metazoa > Chordata > Lepidosauria > Squamata > Gekkonidae > Lepidodactylus > Lepidodactylus listeri. Next base: position 16,778,971 of record JARCFY010000009.1, read on the forward strand.
CCTATGCTAGCCACCTCTGATCTCAGGAATGGCAGGATATGTGATATGTAGTCAGTAGAAGTGATAATTTTGGGACCAAGAATCTTATTCCCTTTTAAGAGTCGTATTGTTGGCCTCCGAAATAGTTTTTGTGAGAAATGGGCTTACACACTACATGACGTTCTCTTCCTCTGCGTGGGAATATATTGGTCCTGTTTCCAGTCCTCCTTATCCTATTAAGATTATCCTGCCCACCCACATACAGCCAGTTTGGTGTAGTGGTTAAGTGCGCGGACTCTAATCTGGGAGAACCGGGTTTGATTCCCCACTCCTCCACTGGCACCTGCTGGATGACCTTGGGCAAGCCATCGCTCTGTGCCAGCTGTTCTCTCAAGGACAGCTTGGGAAAGAGCTCTTTCAGCCCCACCTACCTCACAGGGTGTCTGTTGTGGGGAGGGGAAGGGGAAGGAGTTTGTAAGCTGCTCTGAGACTCCCTTGGGGAGTGGAGGGCGGGGTATAAATCCAATCTCTTCTCTTCTTCTACATTTGGAATGACATCAGAAAGTCCTAGAGGGTAGTTGTGCTAGTCTGCAGTAGAAGAGATAGATTAGAGCCCAATTGCACTTTGGAGACGAACAAGATTTTGGCATTTATCTGTATTTGTTTAAGAGCCCCATCAGAAAAATGGTTGTGATGCTCTTGGATTTTTTGTTGTTGTTGTTCTTTTTTCAGGCAGAAAAGATCGCCTCCCAGATGATAACAGAAGGCCGCATGAATGGATTCATTGATCAGATAGATGGAATCGTTCACTTTGAAAGTAAGTTTGACCAGAGGTTTTCTTTTCCTCCGGGTGTGAAGGAGCTCGGAAAAGACGTGCAAAAAAATCAACATAAGTTTGGTCGTCCTTGATATAGCCAGCAGATGGCAGTGATGTCCAAGGAAACTCTTGTTCTGTACCAGTCACCTGTGCAAATTTTTTATATTCTGGAATACCTGTTCTGAGTAGTCTTGATAACGGAGGAAACTTGTTTTTGGCTTTGCATCGGTGACAGCACGCAAACTCGGCAGAAATATAATAGTGTGAGGATCAATGCTCCCTCTAAGCTGTGAGCAAAAATTCTACTTTGTGAGCTACTGGCATTAAAGCTGTGAGCGAGGCATTTGGCTGCTGCATAAATTGGTCTGCTCTGGAGCCATCCTTCCTGAGCTAAGGCAAAAATGTGTGAGCTGGAGGTTAAAAAACTGTGAGATAGCTCATACAAACTCAGCTCAGAGGGAACACTAGTGAGGATGGGTTCTGCTATCACCCATTGTTGATTGTGTCTCATAGCTCGTGAAGCCTTGCCAACGTGGGACAAGCAGATCCAGTCTCTTTGCTTTCAAGTTAACAATCTGTTGGAGAAGATTAGCCAGACTGCCCCCGAATGGACGGCCCAAGCCATGGAAGCCCAGATGGCTCAGTAGACTCTCCGTGCTCTGGAGGAGACACTTTTCTTCTTCTAAAAAATGCGAAACAGGCATATGGAATCGAACTAATTGCTTTGACTCAACTTCTGGTAGACAAAGCGTAGAGAGTGTTTGTTAGGTATGATTTCTAACTTCTTGTTGCTCAAGGGAACATTAGTCCAACGTAAGAAATCCTTTTTTAAAGCTGTTTAAAACAACCAGCGGAATACGAAAAGCGTGTGTTAAGTTTTTGTATCAGTTTCAGTCGCTTAGTGGCCTTGTGAATATTTTTCTGTTGTGAAAACTGAAGTGCCATATTCTGTTCAGTTGTAGCTGTTCCAATAAAGACGAGTTGGGTGTTAATGAAATGTACCGTGTATGAATTTGCCAGCGTTCGTTTGCTGCATTTTGTGTTCCCATAGACAAGATCCCTTTGCATAAAACCACAGTGGCTTTAATAGGGCATCTGATGATGAATCCCTTGAAACCTTTCATCATTACATAAAATTTAATTAATTAAAATTATTAATTTTTTAAAAATGGGTGCCAGTTTACATTTTTGATACATCTATAAATATGAGCAATGTTTCTACGCATGCAGAAAATATGTAAAAAGACATCCTTTAGCCAGAATTTTCTGAAGCAAAATAGGGGGGGAAATGTATTTGGAACAGAGCAGGCAGAGTATCTAAGTTTTCATTTTAAAAATAGGTTGCCAGATCTGAAGCCTGCAAAATAGGTATGAAATCTTATGGACAAAGCCTGGTAAAACCCCAGAGGTGAGAGAGAAAGGGAGAGTGCTATAATGGAAGTGAGAGTTTTGTGTCTTGCATAGCTCTTTGCCTTTCTCCGACTTGCAGAAGCAGAATAAATTATGTGGAATACTATGCAGCAACCATTTAAAGTTAGGCTCCATTCTACCGCTCCTATCAGCTTTTCCTCAATGAAAAAGGGAGAAGAAGAAAAGGCAGATGTAAAGAACAAGATGGAACTTAGGTTGCGGTCACACACACGAAATAATCCACTTTCAATCCACGTTCAGTGTGCTTTCCAACTGGGTTTCACTGTGTGAACTGGCAAAATCCAGTTGGAAAGTGCATTGAAAGTGGATTGGAAGTGAATTATTTAGTGCGTATGACTGCAGCCGTAGATATTTACTAGGTGGCTTTTGCTTACCTGTGTGCCATAGCCTTTTTGGTAGGTAGGGGGCCCTTCTTTCTATCTCTCCCAAGCCACATAATTATGACTACACACAGATACCTGGTGATGTAGGTACCACATGACATGGAAGTACTAGTGTTAATATAGCTAGTCAGTGTGACATTACTGGGCCCCAGCTTTTGACATCATGTCTTCTCCGTTGAATATCTTGGGTCCCTTCCACACGAGCGAGATAATCCGGAGGGGAAGCGAGGATTTTTGCTCCAGAGCAATTTGCCCCGCAGTTGTGTGATCACACAGGTCTGTGGACCTGCCGGGGCAACTTGCCACTGCGTGATCAGATGCAGCCACGGGCAAGTTGTTTTTTTTGGTTGGTTGGTTTCCAAGGCGCTTAAACGGGGGATTGATGAATCGCCTCCCCACCCTAAGGGCTTTTGATGATGTGCACACGGAGAAGGGGGGAAAAAACAACCATGTGGCATGGGGATAGCGTGTGATTACGCTATCCGCAATGCCACACTTCGGCGCTGAAGTGATTACACGGGGAAACTCCGGCTGTGAACCGTAGCAAACCATTTGACACTGGAGTTTCACTAGTAGCTTTTTACCGCAATTCCCCACCGGATCAAAATGGCTTGTGACGGTTTGACGACGGTTGTGGGACCCTTCCCAGATGTGCTGGTGTGATCACGCCGCTTTGATCCGATGGTGAATTGTCCCTCGTCCGTGGCAAATAGGTGTGTATGATCGTGCCCTTGGTTTAGGAAGATGGAGATCTGGCAATCCTAGCCTCTCCTCAGCATACTCATTCTGTCATCATAAAACTGCTGAGTTTGGTGCCTGTTAAATAGTGAGAAGTCAAACAGTGCAATATCCTGAAGAGTAACATGGGAAACCTTCAAAATCCACTGGTCTAGCAGCATAACAGCACAGATACATGTCCTATAGTGACCAAGTTGGGTGGGGGGAATTACAAATTGCAACAAAAACCAGTCAGCAAAAGGCCTAGGAAAGCTAGAACGTTTTGACATTATGCCAGAAGCATAAGAGATTATGCTAAGCACATAGATGTAGGGGGGCAAGGCTTTCCTCAGTCATGGTGCTGCCACCCAAAAGGCTCTTGACATTACTTGCCTTGCTACTGGATGGGTGGGTGGGAGTAAATGGAGCCTTTAGATATGACTGGCTAACACGCAGGCTTGGATGGGAGCAGCTAGTTCTTGAACTATCGGTCTCAAGGGGTTTAAGGCTCTAGAACAGGGGTGGCCAACCTGTGGCTCGGGAGCCACATGCGGCTCTTTCACACATATTGTGCGGCTCCTGGCAGGGCGGCTGGGGAAGCAAAGGGGAGGCATGCTTTTTCTCTCTTTCTCCCTTCCTTCCTTCCCTCCTCCCTCCCATCTATTTGCTTTCCTAGTTTCTCTCTCTCTCTTTCTTTCCACTTCTTTAATTCTTTCTTTCCATCTCTCTCTTTTTCTCTCTCTCTCTCAATATCATTAGCAAACAAGTAATATCATTATCAATAACCGGTTTTCCTCGTTTTTTATTTTTGGCAGTCCCATTTAACGTTAATAAAAAGCAAATTTGCATATTTTAAAAAATAAAAACGTGTGTGTGATATTTGTTCCTGTCTTGCGGCTCTCAGACATCTCTATGTGGCTCTTACGTTTATTCTATGTGGCTCTTACGTTAAGCAAGGTTGGCCACCCCTGCTCTAGAAACAATAACCAGGACCTTGAACTGGGCCTGGAAGAAGCAGATAGGCAGTCAGTGCCGTTACAAGATAGGATTGTGGTGGTGGTTGTCATCATATGGCAGTGTGCGTTGTATAACCAGGAGATGGGAGGCTTGTCTGGCGGCTAGACTTGTTGGTGGGCTGCGAGAGCTCTGAGAGAACTGTGACGGAGCCAAGGTCACCCAGCTGACTTCATGTACTTGCCGGAGTTGACCCTGCTTCTGAGATCAGATGAGATAGGGCTTGCCTGGGCTACCCAAGTCAGGGCAGTACCGTATATTATCCTTGCGATGAGAAACAGAGCAAAAATAGAAAACTGAAAATGCAAGAAATGCTGCTGTTGGGTTAGAGCAGAATGAAAATCTGACGCATGCTGCATCTTCATTCCAAGAAGTGTTTTGGGTGAGGTAAGAAATTGTCGTTTTATTAATTTTTAACAAAAGCTTCTAGCAACTTGCATTCAAAGAAAGATGTTGAGTGGAATGTTTTATTTTCAACCCAAAATGCCCAGTGGCGGACAATCAGCTTCCGCAACGCTGCTTAAAGCAGAAGTTGACTTTCTAATTATGAAGGCTGTCGAAGCTTGTCCTGAAGACATCTTTGCTGAACGAAGGCAAATCTGAAAGAGAGAGGGGAAACCACAAACTATACGCCAGAGGCCAAGGGTCCCCCCAACCTTTATGAGCTTTTGGAATTCTGGAATTCTGACACGTCATGATAGGTGCAGCAACCAAATGGCTGCCACAAAATGGCTGCAACAGGAGGTGGAGCCTGGAGCTGCCAGGTCCCTCCTGGCAACTGGTAGGGGATGGGGGGGCACTTGCCAATAGCAGGAGGGAGGCCCAGCCAGCATGCATCAACATGCCTATGTCACTGCCCACACTGGCCCAAAAGTAACGTCCTGTTGGGGCGACGCTCTAATATTTGAGCAAAAACTCTATGGTAAATTTAGCTTCTACCATAGAGTTTTTGCCCAAATACCAGAGTGTTGCCTCCGACATCCCTAACGTGATAAAGTCACTTCCAGGTTACATGGGCAGTGACATACACACTTGCTGCACACCGACTGGATCTCCCTCTTTTTCAGAGTAAGTTGGTCAGTGGGGCCTGGCGGGGGGGACCCCCACCTCCACTAGTGGGTCTGGCAATCCTAGCAGAGGCCACCACAAAATGATTGCCACGGCTTAACTTCAGTAACACAGTGTAGATCTTTGTGCTACAGTGGCAGCTGCTGCCAAAGCAAAATCTGCAAATCCAGTCAACTCTCCAATAGTCAATCAAAAGCCTTGCTGAGCAAAAATCCTACCTGACTGACCCCACCCACTTCCTAAAAACGCTTGGTGGGTACCAGGAAAAGGTGTTAGCGCGGGCACCCACGGACACTATGTTGGGGACCCCTGCTATAGGCAAATACATATTAATCTGAAAACCTGCATTATTATCAAGGAAAGGTATCTTGGTAAGGGGCAGTTGAGTGTATGTAGAGGGGGGCTTAACATATATATATGCAGCTGCTTATCTCCCTGTGACTTTCCAGGCGCCTGCTGGTGAATGCAAGCCGGTTTCTGGAACTCTGCACGGTAAGGAAGATGTAGGGTTGCCAACTCCAGCTTGAGAAGTCCCTGGAGATTTGGGGGCAGTGCCAGGGGAGAGCAGAGTCGGGGGAGAGGAGAGAGCTCAGCGGGGTGTGATGTCAGCAAAGAAAACCTGCACAGAAAACCACTAACCTTCTTAGAAGATTCCTAATTGTTGCCTCCTATTAATGTCCCTTTTAATTTGGCAAAGGGCACACACAGAGAAAAGGGAGGTAGCTAAGTAGTCACTGCAGAGGGATCCCTGCAAAACAGAAAGATGTTTTACATTTCTGCTGTTTTGGAAGAGGGAAAAAAAATTACAAATGTAAAAGGCACACGGAGACCCAAGGACTAAGAGCGCATTGTATTGCAAACGTGAGCCCCGACGGCTGTTAGAAAAGAGACATTTTGAGTGGGAAAGTGGTCATGGTTCCTCTCCAGAAAGAGGAGGGGGGAAACCACAGGTGCTTCCTACAGCTCTTTGGAGGAAGAGTTGGATAAAACTATAATGGATTTCCCTTTCTACCCCTTTCCACTCAAAACTGGTCCCTCCCAAGGTTTCCCCACACACACACATGTTAAAAAGTGGAACCCCAACATTATACACATTCGTGTGTGAATAATGAGTCCCTAGAGTTTGAAGGTCAGAATCTGGGTACTATTTAGATCTGCCAACTCTGGGTTAGGCTATTCCTGGAGATTTGGGGGCACAGCCTGTGAAAGGGGGGGGTTGAGGAAGGGAGGGACCTCCGTGGCTATAATGCCATAGAATCCACCATTTTCTTCAGAGGAACTGATCTCTGTCGACTGGAGATCAGTTATAATTCCGGAAGATCTCCAGACCCCACTTGGAGGCTGGCAACCCAGATCTGATAGGGTTGCCAACTCTGGGTTGGAAAATTTCTGGACACTGGGGGGTGGAGCCTGGGATGGGAAGGGACCTCAGCTGGGCGTAATGCCATAGAGTCCACCTTCCAAAGCAGCATTTTCTCGCCAGGAGAACTGATCTCTGTAGTCTGGAGATCAGTTGGAATTCCAGGAGATCTCCAGGTCCCGCTTGGAGGCTGGCACCCCTATTTATGGAGACTCATCCCTTGCCTCGCCTGCTGCGTCTGTCCATCTTCCAGGTAGCCTGGGAGGCAATGGGCCCAGCGACATAAAGAGACACTTGAAAGTATATTGTTTGATGGGGAAAAAAATACTAACAACAAAGGATCATATAGTATAGCAATGAAAAGTGCTGTATAAATGTACCATTGAGAGAGATTCTGGAGCACACAGTGTGCCTTTTTATGTGTTGAAATCCCTGAGCCTCTCAGAAGTCCAAATATATAATTGTGCGGTTGGAACTGGGAATCAAGCATATTGCTCTGCCAGACGCTTCAAGCCTGAGGGAAACTGTCAGAATTACTTAACATACTCTTTGCAGGGTAAACTCACCTCCCTTTGGGACATGTCCAAGGTCTTTACAAAATAAGCAGAGCCATTTCCTAGAGGATAGCCACCAGTTCAAGTCTGACAAGTCTTATTAGCCAGCAACCCATAGAGAGATCCAATCTGGTTTAACAGGCATCCTAGTTCTGTAAAGAAGGCTAGGGATATATCTAACTAAATTTTCAGCTACCTCCAACTACAATTCCTAGATTTCTTTGGGGACAGCCACAATGGTTTGTACTGGCATAAAACCAAAATGAATACATAGCAGAAATATGCCAAAAGTAGAGGATTATGAGGTGGAATTTAAAATGTATCACACAAGGTTTTTAAAAAGCAAGAAAAGGCAATATGATCTGATGGTATACTTACTGGGATACCATATTTGGTCCTATAGACGGACCTCATTGCCATGGTTGGGCCACACAAACAGCATTCGTTCATATCAGCAGCAACTTGGCATCCCAAACAAGTGGTACAAAATGTTCCACAAAGGCCTAGTTGGAGCACAGCATGAAAAAAAAATTAGATGGTCACTTGGCAGAGTGCAGGCTGTCGCAAAGCAAAATTTGACCCAACTAGCGTATCAACCTGTAGACTTTACTGAATTCCCAAATTATATCACTCAGATCTTTGGAGAATCCACTGTCTACTTCCTTCTGCTGTGGAAACTGATCTACCCTTGTGCCAGTTATCCATTCATCCTTAGCTAAGTTTGGAAACATCATTACAAAATTCAGTCATACAATTCATTTTTCACCGAAGATCCTACAAATTAATGGAGAGTGGTTATATTAATAGTTAATTGCTAGGAGAGCCTAGGGGGGAAGCCCCACAGAACGGTGGTACTGACTCTGTGGCTCACAAGGAGCCACATTTGCAGCTACTATAAACCAAAAGAGATTCCCATCCATGGCATAAATCATGACCCTTGTAGATTATCCAGTCCTCTAGTGGTAGCTGGTTCAAAGTAGAAACCATATGTCAACCCTAAGCTCTAGCAGGAAAGGGCTTTGCCCATTTTTCAGAAACATGGGGCAGATGCCACATTGTGGAACAGGGCTTAGAAGAGCCACAAGTAGCATGTCAAATAGCCACATGTGCCTCCCTACCTACAGAATGAGTATCACTGCCCAGAGCATCCATGTATAAGGCAATACACCACCAGTGACAAGATCCTGGGGCCTTCTCTGTCGCGAGTTTCCAAGGGCATCTACTCTTGGAGATATAAACTGCTCAAGCAGACGGACCTTTGCTCCTGGACTTTTAGTTAAGAGTGTGGGATATAAACTTTTCAAATAAATAAATCAGAAGACAGCTCTAATGTTTTTGCGGTTCTGGGATTTTTTTTTTAACCACCCAAAGTCGCTTACGATGTTTCAGAGGATCATGAGTGATCCAGGCTTCCTATACTCTTAAGTATGATGTGTAACATTCACATATAGGTAGCATGAGAGACCCAGAAACATGGAGACCAAGTGGAAGTAATTCATGCTTCTTCTCATGTCTCTTCCTTAGAATCTCTACCCCAGGGGTCCACAACCTTTTTGAGCCTTTGGAACTCTGAAACAAAAATGGTGGCCACAAAATGGCTGCTGCAGGAGGCTGAGACGCAATGAAGATCCGTGTGCTGTGGCGACAGCTGCTGACACAGCCAATCAAATCTCCAATGGCCAACCAGAAGGCTTGCTGGGCAAAAGTCCCACCTGGCTCCACCCGCTTTCTAAAAACACTTGGTGGGCACCAGGAAAGATGTCAACAGGAACCAGGGTGCACATCGGCACCATGTTGGGGACCCCAACCTCCACTTTCTTATCATCCCATTCTGTTTTCTTCACGTTCCAGCCCGAGAACCTACCACCACTTCTCCCAAGGCTCACTGCTCTCAGAGTCTCAGACCAAAACTGTGGGGCAGATCATACATCTTCAACAATGAACCATAACTTTGTGGAAGATCCCAGGATCAGAGACCTGTCTATGTGGCAAGAAAACTTGTCCATGTGTGGAAGAAAGTGTGTAGTTATATGCTGGCCAGTTGCACATCAACATACATTTGACATATATTCCACCAGGCCTTCAATTAGGAGCCGCCCACCAACAACAACAACTATTACCATCTGAACACCTGGTGAGGGCTGGCCCTGGTGCAGAGATGGAGATATATCTCCGTGGGAGGCCGGAAGGCAGCTGAATTGGGCACTATGATGGCAGATCTCAGAGTGCTGCATGAATTGTGCAGGTCTGTGAGCATTTTAAATGTATGATTGGTTTAATTTAATTGTTTTAAACTGTTTTAATGTTTTATGCTGATTAGGTACATAGCACCGAACACTGTAAGCCGCCCTGAGCCCGTTTGCGGGGAGGGCGGGGTATAAATATAATATAATAAATAAATAAATAAAATAGGTCCATGTCATTGCACTGATGCAAACTTTAGAAGAAGAAGAGAAGAGATTGGATTTATACCCCGCCCTTCACTACCCAAGGGAGTCTCAGAGCGGCTTACAAACTCCTTTCCCTTCCCCTCCCCACAACAGACACCCTCTGAGGTGGGTGGGGCTGAGAGAGCTTTGAGACAACTGCCCTTGAGAGAACAGCTGTGCCAGAGCTATGGCTTGCCCAAGGTCACCCAGCAGGTGCACATGGAGGAGTGGGGAATCAAACCCGGTTCTCCCAGATTAGAGTCCGCGCACTTAACCACTACACCAAACTGGCTTTACATTGGCTGAGTGTGAAAACATGCCTGCCTGAGCAAAAATGGTGTTCTTATAAACATGGCAGGTGGCTGAGTTGTGTTTATAACAAAGTAGGACAACAACACAAAAAGTGCATATTAATCCTGCCGCTCCCAGCTTGGGTTGCCAAGTCCGGGTTGGAAAATACCTGGAGGCTTTGGGGGTGGAGCCTGGAAAAGGTGGGGTTTGGGGAGAGGAGGGGCCTCAGCATGGTACAATGCCATAGAGTCCACCCTTCAAAGCAGCCATTTTCTCCAGGGGAACTGATCTCTGTCAGCTGGAGATCAGTTGTAAAAGCGGGAGATCCCCAGGCCCCACCTGGAGGCTGGCAACCCTACTCCCAGCATCATTAGCCCCTGTGTATGCGTGCAAAGTGCCATCAAGTCACAGCGGACTTATGGTGCCCCATAGGGCTTTTCAAGATTAGAGATTAGCAGAGGTGGTTTGCCGTTGCCTGCCTCCATGTACAGACCCTGGACTTCACTGGTGGTCTCCCATCTAAGAGCCAGCTTAGCTTTTGAGATCTGATGCGATCAGACTAGACTGGGCTATCCAGGTCAAGATAGGAGGCCTTGGGAGTTCTAGCTCTAGCCTAGAAAGGCCCAGTCACTTATTAATTCAGCACTCCCTTAAGGCCATGAAGCAATTCCAAAGTCAAATATCTGCACAGTCACTCACATACTCCCATGTCGCTGAAGCAATCAAATAAACCCGACTGCCATTGGCCTGTCTGTGGCTGGACTATTATAACCTGCTGTGGCTGAGTCGAAATCACAGGTTGAGTGGTCATCTTAGCAGAATAGCTGGATAATACAGAAGGAAGTGAGACGTTGGTTAACAAACCATCCTGAAGTTACGATAACACGGCGCACAAAAAAAATGTTCTTTGGGATAAGGGTGATTTTATTTACCCTTGGTGAGAGAACTTGTCAAAAAGGTATGGCAACAAAATCCTGCCCCAGAGGTTCCTGAATAAATGTAGCAGTCATGGGATTAAAGAAGATTGGGTCTCTAAAATATTGAGATGAGGCCACTCTTTTCAAAACATCGCGCTTCTTTACTTGCTCAACAGGAGCCAACTGATAACTATTGCAAAACCACACCCACCTCAAACAACAGCCAATAACAAGTAGGCAGCCAGCCAGAATCCTTCATTTGCATGAACTATCTACCCTTGCAGCTATTGGGTTATCTTTCCTATTATATAAAGCCGTTTTAAGATTCCAAGGGGCAAGATTCCATGGGGCACCAAAATCAGTAGGCTAGACGGACTGCCACTCAAAAGGGGGGGGGCCTGGCCATTGGCTGCATCCGTTCACTGGATGACTTTGGGCCAGTTTTTCAGTCTAACTGGCCTCACAAAGTTGTTGTGAGGATGAAACAGAAAATCCATCTATGCCACCCTTAACCCTTTGGCATAAGGGTTGTATAAACTATATAAGATAGATTGATATCTAGAAGCAAAATAAGAGAGAAGCCTTTAAAAGGAGCCAGGGGAAAAGTTATTGAAACATTTGTCTAGGACAGACCAATATTTATTTCCAAATAATTTCCTGATACTTGAGAGGCTGCAGTGAATAATATTTTCAGAAGCATAACTTATAACTATAATTTGGAATGGTTCATAAATGTAACCATATAGGTAGACATCAAATGGTTAAAAACCTTTGCAAAGGAAAGGTTATTCTACCAACAGAACAAGAGAAATTACCATGGTTTTCTAATTTTTTAATACACAGCCCCCAGTCATGCAAGAAACATACTGCGCACATAACATTTTCATGAAAATAAATAATTAAAGTGTTTCTGTTTGAACAGTACACAAAGTAACTGAAGTATCCTAGATACCTGATTTGTGTTTGCTGGTGGATTTGCTTCTTATCTGAAAGCTTTGCTTTCCTCCTTTCAGTGGAAGTTGAAACTGTGGATCATTTAACTGTTGAGATGCAAAACTTCATTTTGAGCATCCATTGGGTTTTTTTTTCTCCAATAATAAGTTGACATTCTGAATGAGCAACCAGCTCTCAGTATTTGGTGTGGGTCTATAGCTCTCTATAGATGCTATGGTCATGTGAACAGGAAGCCCAGAAACTGCATGCATCTAGAGAACTCACTCACCCATGGCACATTCAATATGTACAGTTGCTGTATCATGTTGACCAGACAGCGCAAGCACAAGCTGTCTCTATACACATGAACCTGGCTCCACTCATTGCCCAATTTATGTTGCCCAAGGCAATTCTAAGCAGCACTATCATAAAAACACAACAGCAGTTTATTCACGATAATACCAAAAATGCAGTGGCAATGTTCAATTACAAAATCCTGAGTGTCCAAGCTATTTTAAAATGTGTTCCACCCATGACTGGTCCAGGAGAACCCAGCTGAGGGAATTTTGTGTTTGCATGCATAAGGTGTCAATCATCCCTGAGATCTACAGTTGTTGGTTGAGAAGAGTGTCATCAAGTCGCAGTTGATTTATGGCAACCCATAAATCAGTTTGTGCATGTGCATCCCAAACTAAATAAGGACGATCAGAGGACAGAACAGAGAAGAAAGGAGGAAGAAGACCTCAGGTGGGTAGAGAGGGAGTGAAATGGAGGGTGAATGCACCCACGAACACACATGAAGATGCCCTCCACTGGATCAGACCCTCAATCCATCAAGGTGAGTATTGTCTGTTCAGACTGGCAGCAGCTCTCCAGGTTCTTACATAAACGTCTTTCACATCATCAACTACTCAGTCTTTTTAACTGGAAAGGCTGGGATTGAACCTGGGTCCTTCTGCATTCAAAGCTGAAGCTCTACCACTGAGCCACAGCCACTCCCTGAAGCTGAAATTGGGTGGGGGAGGAATCAATCATACTGTACCTGAGCTACAAAACATGCACAGCCTCATGGTGGTGGAGGAAGAATCACTGAAGGGAAAAACAGATACCTTGTCCAACCAGTGGTAGCAAAACAAATTTCAGGGTATTTGAATTACTCTGAGGATTCACTGGTTTGATACAAGATGGAACACCCCTTGTCTTGGGATAGAAGATGCTCCAGGATTGAAGGAAGCTTTGGGGGTCTTGGTTTGTAGCAGAGAATGGGGGTTGGGGTGATGGAGACCAATCTCCCCCTTGAAATTATAGCTCCAGCAATTCATAGAATCATAGAGTTGGAAGGGACCTCCAGGGTCATCTAGTCCAACCCCCTGCACAATGCAGGAAATTCACTAATACCTCCCACTCCACCCCTGCAGTGACTGCTGTTCCACGCCCAGAAGATGACAAAAAAAACCCTCCACAATCCCTGGCCAAATCGACCTGGAGAAAAATTGCTTCCTGACCCCAAAGTGGTAATCAGCATTTTCCTGGGCATGTAAGAAAGGGCCACAAGAACTAAGCACTGATGCAACCCTTCCTGTTCTCCCTTCTCGTGATCTGCCTCAGTTCGCAGAATCCGCATTGCTGTCAGATGGCCATCTAGCCTCTGTTTGGAAACCTCCAAAGAAAGAGAGCCCACCACCTCCCGAGGAAGCCTGTTCCACCGAGGAACCACTGTAACTGTCAGGAAGTTCTTCCTGATGTTAAGCCTAATGTTTGCACTCAGTAAAACAACAAAGTCTACAAATGGCCTTAATTTAAAAACAAACAACTGCCCAGGTTATTTTGCAGCTGACTTTCAACAGTTTTATGAAGGGTTTATCTCCTTTATTAAGCTATTAGGTAATAAGGGTATCTTTTGATGTGATAATTTGATTTAACAGCTAATGTCAGGGGTGTGGCCTAATATGCTAATGAGTTCCTGCTGTTGGGTGTGGCCTATTATGCTAATGACTTCCTGCTGGTTTTTTTCTACAAAAAAAGCCCTGGAAAAAATATATTTATCCACACTCAGATAAATAAAGACAGCAGATCTGGTGAGAAGTATCTGTTATGTAATCCCAAAATCAATATAACATCTAATAAAGGATTGGATCCTACAGTTTTTTACACTCAGTCTCACACGATTAGGATGCCCCCTGGCCACTGGCAGGGTATGTAGAGGAGAGGATGGAAGAGATTTCAGGTTGGAGCCTGGGTAGGCTTGCCAGCCTCCAGGTGGGGCCTGGAGATCTCCTGCTTTTACAACTGATCTCCAGCTGACAGAGATCAACTCCCCCGGAGAAAATGGCTGCTTTGAAGGGTGGACTCTATGGCATTGTACCATGCTGAGGCCCCTCCCCTCCCCAAACCCCGCCCTCTCCTGGCTCCACCCCCAAAGTCTCTAGGTATTTTCCAACCCAGAGCTAGCAACCCTAAGCCTGGGGAGGATAGGGGCCTCAGTGGGTTCCCATGCCATAACGTCCACGCTCCATAACATCCATTTTCTCCAGGGGAACTGATCTTTGTAGTCTGGAAATGAGCTAGGGTTGCCAGCTCCAAGTTGGGAAATACCTGGAGATTTGAGGGTAGAGCCTCAGGAGCGTGGAGTTTGGGGAATAATTCCATAGAGTCCAACTTTCAAAGCAGCCATTTTCTCCACGCAAACTGATCTCTGTCGCCTGGAGATCAGTTGTAATAGCAGAAGATCTCCAGCCACCACTTGGAAGCTGGCAACCCTAAAACAAGCTGTAATTCTGAGGGATCCCAAGGAGGCTGACACCTCTACACCTAATGCTGTTCCTCTCTTCAGCTCCCATCCCAAGCTGCATTTGCTCGAGTGGGCAGCCACAGTCCCTGGCATAATGCTAAAAGGGCCCCTATTTCCCTTTTTATTCACGAACAAGCTGGTAGGATCCAATCCAAAGATCCGGAGACCACAGAATCTTACGGGCCTGTAGCACTGTTAATATAGCTGTTTTGAGCCATCATGGTTGATGGGACAAGTGCAGCATAAACATTTCAATAAACCAGATTTTAGCGTCTATCCTCAAATAAAGCAATGGAACTGACACCTAGACAGACAGACAGACATAGATAAAAATCAAAACTAGCACTGCATTTTTATCCTCCCATTTTCTTAACTGAAAATCAATTATTCTGATATTTCTACTACACTACTAATCAGATCATCTGTTAAGGTGGCTTCCAAATTACACGTTAATACAGAATCGTTTCACTCTGGCATTCCTTCCCAGGAAATCTCTTGAGTCAACAATTAAGTACTTCCAAGTATTTAAAGGAATTTTTATTGTAACATTAAATAGTATAATTGCATAAGTAAAAGCCATTTACCAAGTGCTCAGAAGAAGACGGTGATCCTCCTTTGTGGGAGTTCAGTATACTCGTCAAGATATGCCAGTGTACATATCAACCTTTATAAGTTTCCAAGTGTACAAGTGGCAGTTGTTGTTAAGGAAGTTGACTGAAGTCAAAAATAATTGATGCTGATAATTGTCCTCTGTTAGCTCACTGGTCAGTTTTGTAGCAACAGGGACCGATACGTTTTGTAAACATAGGAGGCCATTCAGGTGGTCACAGCAAAAAAGGGGGGGCAGTCCTTGTTGGCGCATGTTGGGGCTTTTCCTTGTTTCTGCATATGTTTTACAGGAATCTGCATTCAGACGGCTTCCAGAACACTGTTGCCTCACAGTTACCAAAACTCCTTTTGCTGCAATTCTTTGTTCTCATTCGCTTTTTAATCACTAATCCTTTCTAAAGTAGACTGTTTCTGTGGTTATTTAAGTGCTGCCCACTGCCCTCCCCCATTTCTGCCTCTCTGTCTTTAAGCTGATGCTCCCTCCCCATTCTGTTTTCTTTCCCTCCTTCTTCAAAGACAAAAGAGGACATGTTCTTCAGCTCAGGCAAACTTTTAAAAAGCCAGAGAGAGAATGAGAAGGAACCAGTAAATATAAAGGACTAGGGGATTCCCTGCTCCCAAATGTGTGAATCTTGCATGGGTGGACCTGGATTTCCCCCTCCCCTCTCTTTCTTTTTGCAGAATCATGGAGGAAGGGAGGGGTTGGGTCTGCAGTTAAAAGTTTTGAAAGATGTTTGCCTTTCTCTTCATCTTAGACACAGCAGCTAGTTAGCTTAAAAAATGTGGGTTTTGCTTGTAGATGCAGAATGCATACAGAATACACAAATAAATAAACCAGGGGTGGGGGGAGGAACCAGTCCAGAGGAAATGTGTGCAACTATTAATTCACCCCTTAATTCTTGACTCCTCGGATTCTCCGGAGCAAGCTGTCCGTGCAGAAAGGGCCAAAAACACTGCTTCCTGGAGCGATCCAGACAGAATACTTTGAGTAGCCTCATAGTGGCCATTCTGGGATGTGCAGCAGTGTGTTGAGCGAGATCCTCAGGAGCCGATGGTGGTGCAGCTTGGAAACAGAGATGAACACCGCCCCCTAGAGTCAGATTTGACTGGCTTTCGAGCAAAGGTTACCTTTACCTTTACTAATGGGAAATGTAGTTTGAGAAAGCCTTCAGATCAGATGCTCTGACATAGCCCCTTTATTGGTTAGCCTAGGAGCCTTTCTGGTTGCATAATAAGCAGAAGAAGAATGGAGGAGGAGGAGGAGGAGGAGGAGGAGGAGATTGGATTTATACTCCACCTTTCACTTGGGAGTCTCAGAGCAGCTTACAAACTCCTTTCCCTTCTCCTCCCCACAACAGACACTCTGAGGTAGGTGGGGCTGAGAGAGCTCTTTCCAGAACTGGTCTTTTCAAGAATCCCTCTGACAGAACTATGGCTTGCCCAAGGTCATCCAGCCGCCACATGTGGAGGACTGGGGAATCAAACCCGGTTCTCCCAGATTAGAGTCCGCACACTTAACCACTACACCAAACGAAAAGCATGTTTATTGCTCTACTGCGCCTTTTGTTTTGGTAATCTCTAAAGCAAGGAGACAGGAGAACCCCATTTCTTTCTCAACACAGCCACAGAATTGACCTGGATCACAAAGATGTAACCTCCCACCCAGTCATCAGCTTGGATCGTGAGTAACAATCTTCTGAATACATGCAGAGTGAAATAAAGATGATTTGTGTCTCTTAAGTGGCTGTGCATTGATCACACCTGGAAGGTGCTCAGCTCAGTTGGGCCGAGCGCTGGACAGGACAGGGCTGGTCCTTCTAACGCAGATTAGGTATCCAGACAGACGTGGATCCAGAGAGCAGATAGTTGGCGTTGGATCTACAAATCTTCATGCAGCTGTGCCAAATGAAAGGTATTCGTGAGAACATGGCAAGTGGAAACCCCAGAAACCCTGTATAAGTTGGAACAAGACTAAGACACCAATGTAGAATCACCACATCAATATATTTTAAAAACTATTGATTTATTTAGTAAGTAAAGAAGTAAGTACATTTTTATCTTGATCTTCTTCCAAGGAGGTCAGTTCAATATGCCCGATTCTTTTCTCCTCTATGTTATCCTCACAACAGCCCTGTGAGGTGGGTTAAGCAGACAGAGAGCTACTAACCCAAGGTTATTCCATAAGCTTCCATAGCAGAGCACGTGTTTGGACTTGGGTCTCCCAGGTCCTAGACTGACACCTGAACTGTAATTAGTAGAGGTTTGGAAGAGTCTATATCCTAAAAATGATGCCTTTTATTTAAATGTGCACTAGGCTAGCTCTGGAATAGACTTGAAATTACACCACATCTGAAGCATACATGCAGTATATGTTGGTTTAAGCACATGGTCTTATCACGCCCCAGTTACATGCACTTTCACGTTGCGTAAGATGCACAGGCGAGCCCATTCATGGAGATTAAATTGCTTGTTGCTGAATAATAAGGAAATTTATGAGAACTACTTTAAAGAAAACATGCCAGCAATCTCTTGGTGGGATGCCTTTAAATCAGTTCTGCAAAGATTCTAGCTTCATATGTTAAAAAAAGAAAAAAAAGAAAACTCCAAAAGCGAGATCTAATTTAGAGCAAAAGAATGCAGACACACTGGCTCAGTTAGAGGCTATCAGAAACTCATAATGGACAGGGAAACAACAGGAGATCTTAAAGTCAAGTAAAATCGAAAAGCAATACTACATTCAAAACAGACATTTTAGAATAATAAGGTTTCAGAATTACTAGCTAGATAAACAATCACTCCATATGGTTTGCCATTTGAGTCCGTAACAGCAAAATGAAACAGGAGTCCAGTGGTACCTTAAAGACTAACAAAATCTATTCCACCCAAAGGTTTTGGGGCTCCAACCTCATATCAGCCAGATGCAAAGCGAGATACATAACGCTCAGACAGCATCAGCAATCAGAAATGGGAACAGACGCAAATCTGAAAGAGAGGGAAACCAACATTTGATTGTAACACTGCCTGCAACCTGATAATTTGGTTGGACAATTTCCTTTCTCACAGTTCTATTCTATAGTGGTGAGAAGCCCCTCTTTACAGTGTCAAAATATAAATTTAAAAACAGGTTGGGGATAAACAAGACCTTCTAGGGAATATATATGTATCGGGGTCCCTAACCTTTTTCAGCATGTGGGCACCAATGCTCCCTCTAAGCTGTGGAGTCCTGTGAGCAAAAATTCTACTTCATGAGCTACTGGCATTAAAGTTGTGAGCAAGCAGTTTGGCTGCTGCATAGATTAGTTTGCTCTGGAGCCATCCTTCCTGAGCTAAGGCAAAAATGTGTGAGCTAGAGGCTAAAAAGCTGAGCTAGCTCACAGAAACTCAGCTCAGAAGGAACACTGGTGGGCACCTTTGGTGGCAACCACAAAATAGCTGCTACAAAATGGCTGCTGGAGGAGGCGGAGCCGACCACAAAATGGCTGCCATAGCTGACCTTCAGTGACACAGTGAAGATCTTTGTGTTTTGGTGGCAGTTGCTGCCAAAGCAACATTTTTTTAAAAAAACACGCACAGACAATCAAATCTGGGCAAAAGTGCTACCCAACCTTCATGTTTTTTTTAACTTACACGAAATTAAGGTGGCAAGCAAATTTCAACATGAAAATTTGTTAGAACTGCTCACAATAATAAAAAGACATTCCAAACTTACAGAGGTTTTTGGGGGGGAGTCTGAATAGGAAAAGCTCATCAGCCTTCGAATGGGAGGTTTTAGTGTGGTGTTTCCAGGGGTCATTTCGAGCAGGAGCTCAGGGGAGCTCAGCTCCGGGAGTTGGTGCCAGCCCCCCCCCCCCGCGGGGCAGTGCCTGTTTGTGTCATGGATGCAGCAAAATGACCCTGTCCCCCGGAAAGGTCCTTGTTCCTTGTTCCGACCAGCCTTCTGAAGGCTTCAGCCACCACTGAAGCTATCCTCCCAGAATAGTGGTTATTTCTGAGGCTTGGATTAGTAGCGGTCCCCTCTCTGCCAGCTCTTCCTTCCTTCTTTTCTTCCCTCCTTCCTTCCTTCCCTTCCTTCCTTCCTTCCTTCCCTCCCTCCTTCCTTCTTCCCTCTCTCCCTCCCTCCCTCCCTTCTTTCTCTCACTCTCTCTCTTCTTTCTTGCCTTCTGACATACTTCCGGTGATGTCAGGTGGTGTATGCAAATAAGTTATGCTAATGAGTTATGCTAATGAGCTCCTGCACCTCTTTTTCTACAAAATGACCCCTGGGTGTTTCAGGAAAACCTGAGGCGGAAGGGTAAAGCTCACAGAAGAGGGGTGTGTATCTAAGCCTGTTTGGTTCCTCGTATGTTTGTTTAAGGTTGTAAACAATATAAATGCACTAGCAAACTGTTCAGAAGTATGATAAGCAGGGAGGGGCATATCAAAAGAGTGCATCACCCTTCGTGGGCCATAAAGTGTAAGAGCTGCCAAGCAATTCCCTTAGATGGCTCAAAGGAAGGAATCCCATCTACAATACTGTTCAGGTTACTGCCTGAATACTGCTTGCTGCCCCTTTTAAGCAGCTTATCTACACCACTTCCTGGTTTTGTGGGCCCTGCTAAATTTTCAGTGCGAATGAGCTGTTATAATTGTTCAGCTTGGTCGTCCTGCGGAAAGAAATGTGAGGCATAAATATCCTCATGCAGGGATCCCCAGCCTTTTTGAGACTGTGAGCGCCTTTGGAAATGGACACAGCATGGTAGGCGCTCCCACAAAATGGCTGCCACAAAGGAGTTGCTAGATTGAAGATTCTTGTGCGGTGGTGCTGCTCTTATAAAAACCTGCAGTGCCAATCAAATCTCGCGGCCAATCAGAACCCTTGCTGGGTAAAAGCTCCACTTGGCCCTACCCACTTGCTAAACACATGGTGGGCACCAGGAAAAGTGTTGGCAGATGCCAAGGCGCCCCATAGGCACCACGTTGGGGAACCTGTCCTAATGTGATTCTATACCACATTGAATCATACCTTTTCTAAGTTAACCTTCAACCCACAAAGAAAACCCACAAACCTGCCTAGAAGATTCCTAATTCTCGCCTCCTGTTGATATCCCTCTTTATCTGGCAAAGGGATAAAACAGGACAACACAGGATGGTGCAGAAATCATCACAGATCGATCCCTGTAAAAAAGAAAAAAAAACACTGAACATTCATGTTGGTTTTGGGGGGGGGGGTGGTAATATAAAGATTGAACAGTTCAAAAAGGCATGAGGAGACTTAAAGGCTTAGGTCAAATCTACATCTGACTTTCCCGCTGGAATCATTCTAGTTTCAAAAAAACCCGTCTATACCTGTTTCTAGTTTCAAACCATGCTTGTTCTAGTTTAAAAATTACTGTTTACATTCATTAATTGCCCTCCTGTGGTCAAGCTAGCATTTTACTGCTTTAAACAGATCCTGTTGCTTTGTACTCTTCAGACCCAGGGAGTGAAATTTGAAACCAGCGTGAAATGAGCATAGGAAAAGACAGCAGTCAAACTGCTTCAGAGGGGAGGTGCAAATTGGGCCTAAGAACAGATTGTGTGTGAACTTGTGCAAAGGAGCCCCAATTGCTTTACGTGTCACTAGCCCCGAGAGTTCATGCCACAGATTTCACCCTCAATAGCTACCACTGGGCTTTTCTGCATTCTGTTTCCTTGCTTGTGTGTTCTTGTTACTTTGGAGGGGGCTTCTGCTCTGCACATGTTTTACTCCCTCTAGTGGTCAATTTGATATCATACCGGTGTATGTGCGGCATCTCTCCCTGCATCTTGAAACTGCAGGAATATCGACTCAACCACCAGAGGGAGCAAAACACATGTGGAACAGAACACCCTTTCCAGAAAAGGCAGAGGAAGCTGTGGTCAATAAAAGAGCCTCTGTTTTGCATGCAGAAGGTCACAGGTTCAATCTCCAACATCTCCAGTTAAAAAGACCAGGCAGTCGGTGACTGGAAAGACCTCCACATGAGACCCTGGAGGACTGCTGCCAGAGTAGACGATACAGAAGTTGATGGATCAAGGGTCTGCTTCTGTTTAAGGCAGATTCATGTGTGTTCATGTACATTCAGATTTTCAAACCTATCAGGAGGGAAGGAATTCTAAATTTGGGGAGGAGGGCAGCAATAGCTAAGAAAGCTCATTCCTGCTAAGGTTGGTTATAAGAGGAAGGCTTTCTCACTTTACATAAAGTCTCAGGTGGATGGACACAGTCCTTCTGGATCTAAGACATTCAAAACTAGCATCTTGTATTAAGCCTAGGAATAGAATGGAAGCCAGTGTAGATGGATCCTAACAGCTGCATTTTGGACCAACTGAAATTTCCAAAACCATCTTCAAGGGCAGCCCCATAAAGAATATAGTGCAGTAGTCAAGTCTGGATGTTACTCTGGCACATATGATCAACTGGCCCCTGATAAACTAGCCTCAGTTCATAAAACATGTTCTGGGCAACTTCTGACACTTGGCTGTCTAAAGACAATCTTGAATCTAGAGGTAGTCCAAAGCTGCACGCCTGATCTTTCAGGGTGAGTGCAACCCTGTCCACTATTGGAGGACCCCCATTCACACATCATCCATAGCACTTCCATCTTGTCTACGTTTCCATTTAATACTTCCACAGCCTCAAGTGGATTTTGATGGAAAGAAGAGACAGAGTGGTGGGTGTATCATCTGCAGACTGATGACACCAATGCCCAGATCTCTGGATGATCTCCCCAAGTGATTTCACATAGATGTAGAAAAGAACTGGGGGCAAGACCCTGTGGTTACCCTATAAGCGACTGGCCACAAGGCTGAGCAGAAGTCCCCGGTCATGACTCTGTGATACCTTCCTGCCAAGAAAGAATAAAACCAGCACAGTCCTCCTGACCCACCCAATTCTCAGGTTACCCAGACAGACCAAAATGATAAAATAGGCAGGGGTTGCCAACCTCCAGGTGGGTCCTGGAGTCCTCCTGGAATTATAACTGATCTCCACGCTACAGAGAGAAGTTCGAAAAATCTGGCTTGTCCTAAAGTTATTTATCAAGGAGCATTAAACGTTATTTACATTTTCAGTCACAGAAATAGATTTAAATCTTCCTTCTTGTAACGTATTGATTTATTTGTTCAAAGATCTGCCTTTTGTCAGATGTAAAATTTAAGTAGAAGTGTCCCATACATTAAAAGAACCCAGTTCCTCTTTTGTTACTGTGATGTTTGCTTAACATATTAAGATGCATTTAAGACCTCTTTTTAGGCAAAGGTCATTCAGTTGCTGACCCTCCCCGTATGACTCATGCTGGTGGAAAGTGCTGTCACGGCTCACTTAAAAAGACCCCATAGGGTTTTCAAGGCAAGAGACTAACAGAGGTGGTTTGTCATTGCCTCCGTCTACATAGCAACCCTGGACTTCCTTGGTCGCCTCCCATCCAAATACTAACCAGGGCTAACCCTGCTTAGCTTTTGAGATCCAGGGCTCTTCTGCATTCCTTTTGTGTCCTTATTGCTTTGTTGTTGTTTCTTCCTTTTCTCCATGTGTTTTGCTCCCTTTGGTGGTCGGTTCGATGTTACATCGCTGTATGTCTGGCATATCTCCCTGCAGATTTAAATTGAAGGCTTTTATGCCAGACATCCAGTGATGTAATATAGGATTGAACACTAGGGGAGCACTTGCAGAAAAGGGGGAAAACCCTGAAGCAACAGGAACACACCAGCAAGGAAAGGGAGAATGCTGAAGGGCCCTGATGAGATCGGGCTAGCCTGGACCACTCAGGGCAAGGCAGAGGAGGCATATCTGCACAAGATAAACCCACAGAACTTATTTGACCCAAGACAGACAGGTGTATCTAAGTTAATTCCCAGCATCCTCAAATTATAATTTCCAGAATTCTATGGGAGCAACCACAAGAGACACTGCAATAAAACCAATGTAGGTACAGAATATGCCCAAAGTAGAAGATTAATAGGTAGCATTTAAGATATATTACACAAGACTCAAGTAGTAAAAAAGGTCAGATCGTATACGTACGGGGATCTGATATTTGGTCCTGTAGACAGCCCTCATTGCCACGGTTGGGCCACAGCAGCAGCATTCATTCATGTCAGAAGCAATCTGGCATCCCAGACAAGGGGTGCAAAAGAATCCACAGCAGCCTAGTTGGAGGAGAGCATGAGAAACACCTGTAGTGAGTCACTTGGTAGAAAGCAGAGTTGATGCAAAGCAAAATCTGACCCAACTGTAATCTGTTAGAATATGCAAGGTTTACAGTGCACCTACTTGAAGAAGATCAGGAGAACAGCCTACAGGGGACAGCGGAAGGACCGCTAGTTAACATTGCTAGATTAGGGACTTTCCACAATTTCAAATTATGTCCTTCCTGTCTCCTGATTGGCTCTTTGGAGACTTCTGCTCCAACTGAGCCCTCCCCCTTCATTCCTATCTCCCAAAGCAGTTAGGTAGACAGTTAAGGTTCTCTCTCTCTTCTGTGTTCTATCAAAGTTTGCTCTTCTTTAAATAAACCTACTTATTTTTCTTTAAGCAGTTGGTGCTCCACTTCCTTGCACATTTAAACTCTGCCAACATAACCAACATACTTTGTCAATCCCAAACAAAGCCAGTTTGGTGTAGTGGTTAAGTGCGCGGACTCTAATCTGGGAGAACCGGGTTTGATTCCCCACTCCTCCACTTGCACCTGCTGGATGACCTTGGGCAAGCCATAGCTCTGTACCAGCTGTTCTCTCAAGGACAGTTGTCTCAGAGCTCTCTCAGCCCCACCTACCTCTGTTGTGGGGAGGGGAAGGGAAAGGAGTTTGTAAGCCGCTCTGAGACTACAAGTGAAGGGCCGGGGTATAAATCCAATCTCCTCCTCCTCCTCCTCTTCTTCTTCTTCTTTTTCTTCTTCTTCCCCATTGCCTTCAGTTGACTTAGAAGTGTGTAACTCTGTTTAGGACTCCAAGGTTGTGGTCACACACACCAGATAAAATGGGGGGGGGGGGAAGTGAGGCTATTTCCTCTGGCAGAATTTGACCTGCAGTTGTGCGATCACACAGTCTTTCGAAGCTGCAGGCACAACCCGCCACTGTGTTATCAGACCCAATTGCGGGTGAGTCAGGTCCCTCCCCCGGTTGTTTCCAATTAGGGCTGGCAAATCACTTTCTTGGCACAGTGGGGGAGAGTTGGTCCCGGCCCAGGACATTTGTGAGCACGCTTTTTGCGCGCGTACGGGACAATGACGTCACTCGGAAGTAATGTCATTGCGTTGAGCACGTTGCCAGCTGACGCTCTAGCAATCAGCCTGGAAACTCTATGGCACCATAGAGTTTTCAGGCCGATTGCTAGAGTGTCAGCCCAAACCGGGCACTTTGGGGGCAGGGTTCCCCCCGCCAGCCTCATCCAGACTGGCGAATTGGGGGCCGTTTCAGTGGGGAAACCCCTGCGCCCCTGGGGACCTGACAGACCTATTTCCAATGCACTTAAAACAAGGAACTGATGAATCGCACCTCCGCATTGAGGGCTCCCTGTGGCTCGTTTTTTATCCCTCTTTGGAGTGTGTGCTGATGCGCATACTGCAAAGGGGGATAAAAAACAATGGCACGGAGTCAGGATGGCCTGATCAGACCATCCCGACGCCATGAGAGCATGCTGGAGTGATCAGACATGGGAAAGTCCACCCGTGGCCCATAGCAACCCATTTGCTACCAGACTTTCCCAGGTGTCTTTTAACTCCACTTCTGCAGCAGAGCAAAATGGGTTGCCAATGGCTGCAGAGCACTTTCCAGATGTTGTTGTCTGATTGCGCTCCTTTAATCCACACGGCATTCGCACCTATGTTGGGGCTAATTGTGCATATGACTGCAGCTCAAATTCTAGTACAGATTGTTGGAGGCGCCACCGCTTATGTCCCACCATTGTAGAAACATGTCAACCTGCTGTTTCCTGTCTGTTTGCTCTTTGCCTACCCATCTTTAGCTAAGTTTGGAGAAGCCCTACCTGAATTCACCTGTTTATTTATTTGTTTGTTTTACTTCATTGGTGGTACAGCACCTTTCTCCCTAGTAGGGACACAAAATGACTCCTCTCCTCCAATTTATCTTCACAACAACACTGTGAGGTAGGTTAGGCTGAGGGTATGTGACTGGTCCAAGGTCACCCAGCAAGCTTCCATGGCAGAGTGGGGATTTGAACTTGGGTCTTCCAGACCCTAGTCCGACACGCTAACCACTACACCACACTGGCTCTCATACTTATACAGCTCAAGGTCACAAGATACATGGGTGGGTTTGAGGTTGTTAAAAAGGACCTCACAAATTCATGGTGTTTGTGTTAATGGTTATTTGTTGAGAGAGCTAGAATGTCCATGTACACCACCAGTTATGAGACACTGGGACGATACTAAAGATGTGTTTCTCTCTGCGATGGCTGTCAGGTAAGTTTCCAAGAGCATCTGCTCTTGAGAGACAAACTTCTCAGGCAGATGGACCTTTGCTCCCGAACTGTTAGTTAAGAGTGTGGGACATAAATATTTCAAATACACAAAAAAAACTCACTGAGGTAGCTCTAATATTTTTGTGGTTCTGGGACTTTTGTGCCCTGACCTGAATGGCCCAGGCTAGCCCCATCTTATAAGATCTTGGAAGCTAAGCAGGGTCGGTCCTGGTCAGTATTTGCATGAGAGACCACCAAGGAACCTCAGGGTCAAGACGTGGAGGCCGGCAATGGTGAAACCACCTCCAAATGTCTATTGCCTTAAAAACCCTATAGGGTCACCGTAAGTCGGCTGCATCTTGATGGCAAAAAAAAAAAAGCTCACTTCTGACATCACAGAGGATCACAAGTGATCTGGGCTTCCTGTGCCCTAGGTCTGATGTATACCACTGAGATACAGGTAGAATGAACGTTTCTTCACACTGGGCAAGACCCAGAATCATGGAGACCAAGTACAAGTCATTCATGTTTCTTCTCACGCCTCTTCCTTGGAAAATCAACACTTTCTCACAATCCTCTTCTGCTTCCTTCCTTCATGCTGTAGCCCAAGAACTCACCACATCTGCTCCCCAAACCAGACAATATGACCAATTCCCCACAAGCAGCTGAGCTGCCCTCACTCTTCCGTTTCCCCCAGCTGCATCGGTCAATTTCACACTCTTCGCCATGCGGCCGCACTTTAACCCACATCTCCCTCCGATTTCCCCCGTGTCTTCTCAATCTCAAAAAACCAGGATTGAGAAGACGCGGGGGAAATTGGGGGGGAGATGCGGGTCAAAATGCGGCTGTACAGCAAAGAATGTGAAACTGACCAGTGCAACGGAGGGAAACGGAAGAGCGATGGCAGCACCGATGCTTGTCGGGAATCAGTGTATGACTTCACTGCTCTTAAACAGAAAGCTGTGGGTCAGATTATATGTCCTTCAGTGCATACATAAATGCCATCGGGGGGTGGTGGCAGCTTATGGTGACTCCAGCAAGGGGCTTTCAAGGCAAGTGATTGAGCAGAAATGGTTTGCCATTGCCTTCCCCTGCAGAGTCTTCCTTGGTGGTCTCCCTTACGAGTACTGACCCTTCTTAGCTTCCAAGATCTGACGAGCTCAGGCTGTGCCATGCTGTCCTCCTTCACGCCTTCAATAGTGAACAATAATTTTGTGGGAGATCCCGAGATCAGAGGCCTGTATGTGTGGCAAGGAAAGTTGTACATGTGTGGGAGAAAGTGCATATTCATGGTTGTCAGTAGCACATCAACATACATTTGACGTGCAACCAGTCCACGTTTTTGCACGGACGCAAACACCACCCTGGCTGAGCGTGAGAACATGCCTGTCTGAGCAGAACAGGGTTTTTTATAAGCATGACTGGCGGTTGGATTGTGTTTATAATGAAGTAGGACACCTCGACAAACAGTACATATTTATCCTGCCACTCCCCGACTCATGAGTCCTTCCCTTAGTAAATATGCATACCATGGAAGAGAAATAAAAGGTTGGGGTTTTTTTTAAATAACAAAAAGGTTCTATTTTAAAAAGGCATTAAAAGCGACCCAGTAGGGTTTTCAAGGTAAGAGACAAGCAGAGGCGGTTTGCCACGGCTTTCCTCTTCATAGCAATGCTGGACTTCCTTGGTGGTCTCCCATCCAAGCGCTAACCAGGGCTGCACTTACTTAGCTTCTGAGATCTCACATATGAGGCTAGCCTGGGCCATCCACATGGTGTCACCCCCCCCCCCCCCCCCGGTCGGTTCTGGCCCCATACTAATTTGGTTTATCCCATGATTTCCACACGCAATCTTGTTTTGTCTTTAGGTTTCACTTTGGGCTTGTTGCTGTTGTTTTCCCCCATTTTTCCTGTGCGCTTTTCTGCATACTTGACGTACTTCTGATTTTCTTGGCAGTTGATCCACAGTGGTGGAATCGGTTGGGGCACAGTTGTTCCACATGCCTGCCCTCCCTATGCATTTTCACAGTTGTAGAGTCAGTTTATTTTCTTCCCTGCATGCCTTCAGTAAGGAGGATTTTCAGGGGAGGGTGCTGCCATCATTGGCAGTGTCCCAGCATCCCGCCCTTATTTAAAAAGGCTCTAAAATACTGACATATCTCTGGAGCATTTTATCAATTGTCTTAGGGCAGGGGTGTCGAACTCATTTGTTATGAGGGCCGGATCTGACATAAATGAGACCTTGTTAGGCCAGGCCATGTGTGTCATAACATGTAATGCCAGGTAGCGGAGATATAAACTTTATAAAGGACACAAACACAAAGGGTTTTTTAATTTAAAATAAAAACATGCTTAAAACATTAGCACTCTTGTAATATTTTATTTATTTAACTGTATCTGATAACTGACACCTCTTGCTCTGAATTATTGCATCAAAATGTCTGTGCTGTTGCAACCCTGAATATGCTGTTCAGGTGTGAATCTGTAAGCTACAAACCTACTTTTGATTTATTGACATTCACGGCAGAAATCCCATGCTCAGAGTTCTCAGTCCAGGACCCAGGGGAAAACATGAAATGGCTGAGCGATTGAGAGAGTCTGGTGAAGCAAGCTATGATGCAGCAGCAGCAACAGAGCTGGAAGCAGGAGGTGGCCAGTTCCACTGCGGGCCTGATAGAAGCCCTCAGGGGGCCTGATCCGGCCTCCAGGCCGCATGTTTGACACCCCTGGCTTGGGGGGGAGGGCTGTCTCTGAATTCCCAGCTTTTATTTTTTTAAAGTAAGTCTCTAGCCTCATCTCTTGTGGATATATGCCCTTTTCCTTATATATCGGTGAAAGAAAAGACTAGAAACTTATTTTTTTTTAAATGAAATCTTGGAATTTAAAGAACCCGCTTAAACTATTATTACTATAGTGGTATATCAATATTTTAGGGCTTTAAAAATAATAATAATAGGGGGTGCTGGGACACCACCAATG
This sequence comes from Lepidodactylus listeri, assembly GCA_029233225.1. Taxonomy (NCBI): domain Eukaryota; kingdom Metazoa; phylum Chordata; class Lepidosauria; order Squamata; family Gekkonidae; genus Lepidodactylus; species Lepidodactylus listeri. Next base: position 16,807,662 of record JARCFY010000009.1, read on the forward strand.
CCAACACTGAGGATGACAGCACCTTCCCTTAAAAATCATTATTTAAGCTACATGTGGAAGAAAATAAACTGGCTCCACAATTGTGAAAATGTACAGGGAGGGTAGATGTGTGGAACAACCATGCCCAAACCAATTCCAATGCTTATGGATCGACTGCCAAGAAAATCAGAAGCAAGTCGAGAGTGCAGAAAAGGTCCAGATCGGGTGGATCGCTCTCTATCCCACATTAATTCAGCCCTCTCTTCTAGCTCATGAAACAATCCCGAAGTCAAATTTATGCACGGCTACTCACACACTCCACAGTCAGTGCAGCAGTCACATAGCCCTGTCTGCCAGTGGGCTCGTTGCGGCTGGACAACCACAATCTGCTGCGCCTGTGGCTGTGTCAAAACCACAGCTTGGGCCGCCATGTCAACAGTCTCTGGGTAACATAACAAGAAGTAAGGAGTAAGTTAATACACAATCTGCCTCCTGAAGTTATGACAATACAGCATGATGTTTTTCAGGATAAGAGCAGCTTGTCCCACCTAATAGCAGATTCTTCCAGAAGGGAGCAAAAAATGGTGGTATTACAGATGTTCATGAGAAGCAGGTGGGACTCTGTAACCCACCTGAGATACTTGACCCACAGGCTGTAGACTGCTGGTCTATGCTAACTGGCAGTGGAGCTCTCCAGGATCTCAGGCAAAGAAGGTTTTTTTACTAGCAACTGGTACTTGAGATCCTTTAGAGGGAGATGCTCAGGACAGAACTGGGGTCCTTCTGTTTGCAAAGCATATGCTTTGCCACTGAGTCATAACCCCGCCCATAAACCACACATCCCTTGGAAAATGGAATGGAGCCACTGAATGATAAAACATACACGAGTGCAGCACAGCTCAGCAAAATATCAGGTTGAAGCTTCAATCCTCTTGCATCAGGAGAAGGCTCCTTGTACCAGAAGGATGCACCACCATTAGCAGCGGAACAGACCCATGAGATCCTAGTGCTAGTGAAAACAAGAAGCCATAGTTGTGTAGATAAGATTGGAATGGCCCAAGGATGCTTCCTCCAAGATGCCAGCATTGCTGGACTGACTTGTTATCAGTGTCCTAGCAACGTGAGGCAAGTCTGGGCAAGTCTGTATGGCACCTCCAGGGGTCATTTTGTAGAAAAAGAGGTGCAGGAGCTCATTAGCATAACATATTTGCATATGCCTCACCTCCTGACATCACCAGAAGTGTGTCAGAAGGCAACACCCACCGCTCAGGCTCCACCCCAAAAATCTCCAGGTATTTCCCAACTCAGAGCTGGCAAGCCAGCTTTACACTTTGACTAAAGACACTTTAGATCTCCTTTGCTCTTGCAGGGAAGCTACCCTACAACAAGAATGAAAATACAGATCAAGTTAGTTTGCTTTTGCTTTTTTCCCCAGTGCATCACCACATGTGCCCGCTCCTGGGCTTGTTACTCACGGAACAGCGTTCCTATGTGTTCCTGCTCGAAATGACCCCTGGGCACCTCTAAGCTTGTATCTCACAAATACTAAGGTCCAGAAGCAGTGATTTAAAAAAAAATGCACAGGAAGACAAGAAGGCTGGGAATCTACTAGAATTGGCATCCTTCTCCTGATCACTCTTGCCAGCAAGCCTTGAGAATGTAAACACTGGTGATCCAGAAATCTATTGGCCCAGTCATGATGGATCCAGGAAACTGAGATGCTCTTTTAGGAGTAGTCAAAAGTAAGAATGGAGCAAGACTGGGGTGGGGGGTGGAGCTAGGAACTATTGAAACTTGAACGCCATAGACCCCAGGAAAAACCCAGAATGGAAGTCCTTTCCAATAACCTCCACCATCCTGGTGTCTTTGAAGAGATGGCAAAGTAGAGAAAGACTCCAGGGACAGCAACTCTATGGGGCAGGGTGAGTAAAAAGGGTCAATGGACTGAAACAGGAGCATAAGGAGATTGTGCGTGTGTTAAGTTCCGCTAAGTCACTTTTGACATGGCAACCCGATGAATTGATGACCTCCAAAAGTCCCATCATTAATAGCCTTACTCAGGTCTTGCAAACTGAAGGTTGTGGCTTCCTTGATAGCTTCCTTCCTTCTTTTCCTATTGCCTTCAGCTTTTCCTAGCATTACTGTCTGATATGTAAGATCATACATAACAATTAATTATATTATGTCATGTTGGGGGGAAAGAATCACTAGGGACACCATCGAACTGATTTGAAAACCCTACAAGAACAGCTGTGAGTGTCCTTTTCCTTATAGTCCATTGAGAAGATTTGCAGAAAAGGAGGTCTTAAATTCACCTGTTGGCTGGGGGTAGCCAAAGCACATGAGAATGGTGACACACTAAGCGTATTGTCCTTTTAACATGGACATCCAACACAGATGGACCAAAATTCATGGACTGATATACATTTTCTTTCACGTTTAATATAGCAGAATCCATTTTTGAGATGGCAATTCTCAAAGACCATTGTTAAAGTTATATTGGACATAATCTATATACATTCATTTCAAATGGCTTTTCTATATGTGTTCTTTTGACACTTGTGTGCTCCCACTGCATTGTTTGTTTGTTTTCTTTTCCGCACATGTTTACTTCCTCTAGTGGTCGTTCCCGACCACTTAAAAAGTGCATGGAAATACAGTGATGTAATATCAAAGTGACCATTAGAGGGAGCAAAAACATGTATGGAACAGGAAAAAAACAATCCAATGCAGTTGGGGCACACAAGCAACGAAAATAAGAGTGGAAAAGCCCAAAGATAGGTTTTGAACATTTTTTTTAGTTTATGAATGTATCATGTACCTGTTACAACCAAAACCAATGCCATGCTAATTGTGATTCAATGTAAACTGTATTATAAGTTGCAGGGAAAGCTAGACCCTGAAGGTTGTTGCACCTTTTAAATGGTTGCTTCCACAAAGAGGCTTTGATCCAGTTTGGCATTCAACCTGGAGCAAGATTTTCTTGAAGCATCTGTACGGCACCATCCCCTAACTGTCCACTTTCAGCCATTTCCTCTGCTTTGCCACGATCTTTCTTAAAACCAATTTGATATGATCTTTTGGAAAGATTGCAATCAAAGCATGTTTGTATGCCATGTGGATGGAAGATTTGCACTTTTGGAAGTTCCGGGCATATCAACACCATTTTCCTTCCCTCAGCTATGTTGCCAGCCTCCAGGATGGACCTGGAGAGCTCCTGGAATTACAACTGATCTCCAGAATACACAGATCAGTTCCTTTGGAGAAAATGGCTGCTTTGCAGGGTAGTCTGGGGGCATTATACCCTGCTGAAGTCCCTCCCCTCCCCAAACTCCACCACCCCCAGGTTTCACCCTGTAATGTAGTATGCTCTGTGTAGCAACCAGCCTGCCATGTGCTCCCAGGTAATGGCGCCCACCACATGGCCAGAGCACATGGTCAAGCAGAGAGGGGAGCTTGAATCTGGAGGAACAATAGATGTCCGGATTCTAAGCCTCCACCAATGTGGGACCTAGGTTCTCCCTGGGAAGCCAAGGCAATCAAAGGCTCCTCCAGGGAACCTATGACAAACATGCACATATGTTAAGCCCCTATCAGGTATTTTGGGTGCGGCCGGACGTGTGGCTCCGGCCAGCGTATAATGAGGGCCCTGAAGCCCGGGAAGCATGCTTGATCTGACCATCTACTGGACATGCTGAATCACTCAATAAAGGCTTCATGATTTCACCGTTCCTGGTCTCCCGAGTCCAGTACGCTTCACACCCCAACCCCCCAGGAATTTCCCAACCTGAATTTGGCAATCCTAGCTATGCCCCCATTGCCCCTTAGGGCTCTTCAGGTTTTTAAAAAATAAAAATAAAATTGGCCCATGACATCTCACAATAGAGCTATAACATTATAACAGTCAGTCTGTTAAATTCTCTGAATTCACAGTTCTCATTTAAAAAAAAATCTTATACACATAAAAATTTACAAAAAAGTGGATCACCTGTTTAAAAGAGAGGCTGTACTGGCTGTTGACCTATACAGAATATTTTGTAATAATCTTAATTCCTCTATCAGATACTGGTTTCCAAGAATCCTTCAGATCTGTTTGTTAAACATACGTTTCAAAGAGTTAAAGAAAGAGATTTCTATTAGATGATCCTTATCATTTGGATAGACATGAATCCTACACAGGAAATGATTATCTTTTCACAGTGACTCACAGAATAAGAGATTCTCTAAGTATAAAAATAGGTCATATGCTTTGGGCTGACCATGCCTAGAATACAGGCTTGTATTTTAAAAGGAAAGGGACAGAAAGTAGCAAATTGTTATGATTACAGGAAGAAAGCTAATCTCCCCAGCAGCAAACAAATGTTAGGTGCTGCAAAGGACGTATTAAAAACACCTGGTCATATAAGACGGCAAAGTCAAGGCTCTATCAACAAATAATATTTGAATTTGCAAATACATACAATTTGCAAAATTATTGGGTTGGATTATACAGATACTAGGCATAGTTATGGCTCCAGCTGCTGTATTCAGTAAAATGGGGGGAAATCTACTAACAGGATAAGATCATAAGAAGTGTCTTGCTGGATAGGGTTGCCAGCCTCCAGGTGGGGCCTGGAGATCTTCTGCTTTTACAGCTGATCTCCAGCTGACAGGGATCAGCTCCCCTGGAAAAAATGGCTGCTTTGAAGGGTGGACTCTATGGCATTGTACCATGCCGAGGCCCCTCCCCTCCCCAAACCCCGCCCTTTCCTGGATCCACCCCCAAAGTCTCCAAGTATTTTCCAACCCCAACCTGACAACCCTACTGCTGGATCAGACCAGTAGTCCATCATCCTCTCTCACACAGTGGCCAGCCAGTTCCTCTGGATGGCCAACAACACGGCATAGAGGCTGAGGCCTTCTCCTGGTGTTGCTCCTGGCTCCGGGATTCAGAGGTTTAGTGCCTCCGAATGTGGAGGTTCCCCTCAGTCACCATGGCTAGTAGCCATTGGTAGACTTCTCCTCCGTGAATCTATCTAACCCCCTTTTAAAGTTGTCTATTCCCGTGGCCATTGCTACATCCTCTGGCAGTGAATTCCACATTTTAATCTCTCTGCATTTCCTTTTGTCCCTCTTGCCCATCAATTTCATTTGATGCCCTCGAGTTCTAGTATTCTAGTAGTTCTAGATCAGAGGTTCCCAAACTTATTTGGCCAACCACCTCCTTTTCAGAAAAAAAATTATTCAACACTCCCCTGGAAATCTACCTTCAAGAAGTAGACAAAAAGATGCAGGTAGAGTCCACCACGATACATGCAGCCAGGCAGGCCAAGGCAGGCACAGAGCAGCAGCAGCTGAAGGCCTGAAGCCAGAGGCCAGCGGCAGCCACCATGCAAGAGCCCAGCAGCAAGGGTGCTTACACCATGCAAGAGCCTTACAAGGGTGCACTTGCATTTGCAGTTTGCAAATGCATGGCTGTGATTGGCTGTGGGGACCCCTCTTCACCTCCCCCTCCCTCCCTGATCTCAGGGAAGACCAGGAGAAGGCAGGGAAAAGCTGCTTTAGATAGGTTCTGGACTCTTCTTTCTTTATGCTTTCACTGCCCCCCCCTTTTTATTCAATGCCCCCCAATTTTACCCAAGGCTCCTACCATCCACCTGGATCACTCCAGCACCCTCCAGGGGGCGGTATTGCTCACTTTGGAAACCACTGTTCTAGATAATAAATCCGCCTCTAAGAAAACACCTATCCAGGTTGTTTTATAGCTCACTTTTAATGGTTTTTATGAAGGCTTTCTCTCCTTTACAAACAAACAAGCCCTGTGATAAAATGACAATAATATTTAATAACTTTTACAAACATCAATTATTTGGCAAGAAAAGTCCAACATCCTCATCCTCAGTGAGCACCCGGTTATACACTCATTTCACAAGTCTTCCTCAGGAGTAACTTTATATAGAGTAAAAGGTGTCAGCCTCTAGGTGCAGCTTAGCTTCTATAGTACTTCCTTCAAATTTTTACAGCTTAAGTTCTTTTTAGTTCTCTTCATATCTTCTGGATCCATTATCCAAAATAGCTTCTGCTTTCACCAAATTATCTTTAAGTTCCACTAGAAGTACATAAATTAGGAGCAAGCCAGTTAATTTATTTCTGAAAAGCAGCAACCAGTCTTTTCTTTAATATCCGGCTGAAAGCCTTCTTTTTTTAATGGCTGGTAAATGCTCTCTGTTACAAGTTGCTGGCTCAGTTGCTCTCTAGTAGTACTTGATAGAAGCATACATCAGTCCTCTTTTATCCCGGCTAGAAGCCTTCTTTTTAAATAGACTTACAAATGCTCTCCACCTCTCAAGCTAGGAACTTAAACGCTCTAAAAAGTAATACTTTTTACTAAAAATACTAAATACTAAATACTAAAAAGTAATACATTTACCAGCAGGTGCAAGTGGAGGAGTGGGGAACCAAACCCTGCTCTCCCAGATTAGAATCCGCGCACTTAACCACTACACCAAACTTAAGCCATTCTCTTTGCATAAAGCATTGGCTTATCTGCATCTGAGTCTAGCTAATGTCAATGGCACGTGTCACCCCATTAGGGATGTCTGGCCTCCCTGTAGTATTAACAACTCTGGGTTGAGAAATTCCTGGAGATTTGGGGTCGGAGCCAGGAGAGGGCACAAGCCTGGGAAGAGGAGAGACCTCAGTGGGGTAGAATGCCAGAGTGTGCCCTTCAAAGTAGCCATTTTCTCCAGGGGAGCTGATCTCTGTCACCCGGAGATCAGTGGTAATTCTGGGAGGCCTCCTGTCATCTGGCTAATTTGCTTCTCTTATACCTCAGGCACTTGTGGGAGGAAATGGGGGCGGGGGGGAGAGAAAGAAACGAAGCACGTGCCAGCATCATGACTAACTTCTGATGGCTTGTTTCAGGTGGGTAGCTGTGCTAGTCTGGAGTAGTAGAACAAAAATTCAAGTCGATTAGCACCTTAGAGACCGTCATTTTTAAAAATAGATTGTTCTTCTTATGTTCCCTTCAGTAATTTTAGAGCTACTCAATACCTTACAATTTTTACAAAGGTCCAGCTTTTGCAACTGGAACAGAAACAGAAGAAGAAGAAGAATCGTCGTCATCATCTCCAGGGACGAAGAACACCCTATGAGGTAGGGGCTGAGAAAGTTCTGAGAGAACTGCTCTTGAGAGAACAGCTCTGAGAGAACTATAACTGATCCAAGGTCACCCAGCTAGCTTATGTGGAGGAGTGGAGAAACAGAAAAATCAAAGAAATGTAATCGCGATTTGCCTGACTTGTGTGACAGGTTTATACAGGTAGTTCTGAGTCTTTTGCTCGCAAGATTTGCATGTCAAGATGAATGTATCAAAAGCAGCATTGTTTCTGTGTCTATCATCCCATTTTCTTAAATGGAAATCAACTATTTTTTACAGAAATTTAACCCACACTCCTGGTCAGCTCAAAGCAACTTCCAAATTGTGATTTCTCTTTCCACGAAATCTCGTCTAACTCAACAATTCAGTACTTTTAACTATTTACAGCAAATTATGTCGTAATGCTAAACAGGTAAAGGACACAAGTACAAGCTACTTACCGAGTGCTTAGAACGTGATGGCACTTCCCCCTTTGTTGAAGTCCGGTGTAACTGCCGATGTATTTCAGTCTAGAAACCAACCTGCATTAGTTCCCAAGACTGTGACTGACTATTCAAGGAAGCTGACTCAAAATCAAAAATCACTGAAGCACATCATCTCTCTCTGCTAAAAGATCAGTCTCGAAGCCCATAAAAAGGCAGAGGATTTATGTCGTCCAGGTGAGGCATTCACATTGAACAAAGGGAGTAGGGCTTCTTTGTGGGTTTTGTATGTTCAGGAAAAGGAGGGGCGTATACAGAAACGAAAGTGATGAGAACAATGTTTGAGTCCAGTGGCACCTTTAAGACCAACAAAGTTTTGTTCCAAGTGTAAGCTTTCGTGTGCAAAGCACACGTCTTCAGACAAATTGAAATAAAATTTCCTCAAGGGCTAAAAGAGGGTGGTGGGCAGCCATTGGGAGGGGCCACTCAGAGCCAAGATGCATATGCAGAGCGGAAATTGGATCAGGTAGTGAAAAGTACTGAGGTCGGAGATGCGTTGTGGGTAGGGCTGCCAAGTTAGCCCGGGGGGCGGGGGATCCCCCGCTATAGGGGTTCCCGATCTGCCGGCTGGCATTCGGCCAGTGGGGGGAACCCCGCCCCAGAAGTCGTCTGGTGAGGACGACTTCCCCCGTGTAATGACGTCACCCGGAGGTGACGTCATTACGTTGGGGGCGTTGCCAGGGCGACGCTCTGGCAATCGCCCCAAAACTCTATGATACCATAGAGTTTTTGGGGCGATTGCCAGAGCGTTGCCCTGGCAACGCCCCCAACGTGATGACGTCACCTCTGGGTGACGTCATCACATTGCCGTGGTGCACGCGCAAAGCGCACGTGCCAGAAGAGCTCCCGGGGGGAGAACAACTCCCCCCCGCCGGTAAGTCGACCCTACTTGGCAACCCTAGTTGTGTGATAACAGCTCATAGTTTATTGAAAAGTCTGAGGAAGACTGGTTAGCTGGACTCGCAGGTCCGCTTTTTATCCCCATTCTTGACCGCACCCATGCACACACCCAACACCCGTGATTCGCTGTTTACAGTGTCCCTGCACCCTATTTGTCTATTCCAGGGTGCAGACTCGATCATTGGTCCCTTTTAGAATCCAGGGGATCTATTGTCCCTGGAAGCAAAGCTCGGCAGCTTCACATGGCCACGTGTTTGGCCGACCGCGCATAGGCATCAACTTCAGGTAAGCTGGGGAGCTGGAGCCCCCCCCCCCCGAACTTTTCCAGGACATGCTAAGCCTCCCCTGGAGACAATGGCCTGTAATGTCTCTGGCCCAGCCCCAGCCCCCCCCCCCCCCGGAAATTGGAAAGTCTACACCCTTGCGACCGCGTGTGTGGTTCCTCGGACAGAACATAACAGGTGGCCAGTAAGATGAACGGATGGCAGCAAATTAGCTCATAAATGCAAACTTTAACAAAAAGATGTGAGAATGAAGCTAGAGTCCAGCAGGACCCCCAAGAAAAACCAAGCTCAGCCCAGTGTACATGAGAGAACAGAGACTCAGCGTGTGTACACTTCTTCACATATACTGAAACAGATTTCCTCAAATATTACACCCAGGTGGGAAGGGTTAGTTGCCAGGGAGAGCTGATTAGAATTTGTTTTTAAGTTGCGTTGCCACCTTAATCATAATTTCTTCTGGGTAAAGAATGTCATTTTTTTAAAATTCATTTGTAATATTCACATCCTGCCTTCGTACCATGCAGTCTAGAAAGCGAGTAGCAGGAGCATTTTAAAATAATTTCAAGATCCAGCACATTAAAGTGACGAAATACCTAATCAAATAGTTGGGAGATAGTTCACAGAGGTAAAACAGCAGCAACACAACTCAAGATACCGTTTTAAAAAACAAAGTTCTGTTTTAGCTTGAGGCCAGGGTACCAGGACTCAGTTGAGGGACACAAGAGGCCAGAAGCCAGAGGTGGGGGCTCAAAAGAAGTCCATGATAAGATTTCCTGAGGAGTCATGCGAGGGTCTGAAGGCCAGAGGCAAGAAGTGAGGTAAAAAGCAGGCATGGTCCAAAAAAGGGGAGGGCGTGCATGACCATATATGAAGCTGCCGTATATTGAACTAGGCCACTGGTCCAGCAAGGTCAGCATTGTCTACTCCAACTAGCAACAGCTCTCCGGGCTCTCAGGCTGATATTTTTCACATTACTTGCTATCTGATCCTTTTTAACTGGAGATGCTGGGGACTGAAACTAGGGCCTTCTGCATGCAAAATGGAGGCTCTTCTACTGAGCCACAGTCCCTCCCTGAGGGTGAACTTATGAGTCTGAACTTGGTCTGCTCCCAGCTGATGCTGCCAGCCTGAACACATGAACATAAGAGGCGTCCAGTCGGATCAGTAGGGTGTTCCATCTAGTTCAGCATCCTGTTTCACACGATGGCCAACCAGTTGCTCCAGAGGGCCAACAAACTGAGCATAAAGGCCGAGGCCTTCCACTGCTGTTGCTTCCCAGGTCTGGCATTCAGAGGTCTACTCCAGGGGCGTTGAGTTTTTAAATTCCGGGGGGGGGGGGGGGCTCTTGCGTGCGCACGCGCACGCTGGGATCTCTTGTCCCTGCCGCCACGGCCTCCCCCCCCCCGCCTGGCCACTCCTGCTTCCATCCCTCCCTCCATCCATCCAGGGGTCAGCTGGGCATTTGCTTAGCTGGCCCCTGGATGGACAGAGGGAGGGAGGGACGGAGGCAGCCAGGCCGGGGGGGGGGGGGAGAAAGAGGGGCGGCAGTGGCAGCGGCGGCTCTTGTGTGTGTGGGGGCTCTTGCCTGTCCCCGCCGCCGCTGCCTCTCTCCGCCGCTGCCCTGCTGCCATGTCGCCGCCACTGCCTCTCCCCCCCCCCCCAGCCTGGCCACTCCTGCTTCCATCCCTCCTTCCGTCCAGGGGCCAGCTGGGCATTTGCTTAGCTGGCCCCTGGACAGACGGAGGGAGGGACAGAGGCAGCCAGGCGGGGGGGGGGGGGGGAGAAAGAGAGAGGCGGTAGCGAGTGCTCCATTTTCCCGGGGGGGGCTCAGTCCCCCCCAGGAAATTTCGGGGGAGGCTCGAGCCTTCGAGCCCCCCCCAGTTGACGCCTATGGTCTACTCCCTCTGAATATGGAGATTCCCTTTAATCACCGTGGGCCGTGGCTAATAACCATTGACAGACCTATTCTCCACTAATCAACTTAATCCTGCTTTAAAGCCACCTGTGCTTCCGGTCATCATTATATCCAGTGGGAGCAAATTCCACAATTCAATTGCTCATGGAGTGAAGAAATATGTCCTGAATCTGTTGCCCATCATGTTCATTGGATAGAGCTCTAGAAGTATGAGCGAGGAAAGGGGGAAAATATCACTTACCCACTTTCTCCAACCCATGCATAATTTTATAAATACCTCCATCTTGCCTCCCCTGTGGGTGTAAAGTGCTGTCCAATCACAGCTGTCTCATGGCTACCTAGGGTTTCCAGTTGCAGGTTGGGAAATACCTGGAGAATTGGGGGGGTGGAGGCTGAGGAGGGCAGGGTTTAGGAAGGGGAGGGACTTCAATAGGGTAGAATGCCCCATAGAGTTCACTTTAAAAAGCAGCCGTTTTCTCCAGGTGAACAGATCAGTTGTAATCCCAGCCCCCACCCGGAGGTTGAAATCCAAACACATCCATGACAAAAATAACGAAGAGCCCATAAAGATATGTGTGCAAAATCATTTACTGTAGTAATTCTGTAGAAAACTCTCTTCTATTATTGCTTGCATGCAACGGATACTGCGCAATATTTTAAAAAATCTGTTTCACAAGAATTGCTTTATCTGAGCATGTAGCAATCACAATTCTTATCAATTTCTACTTACCAATTTCTGAAGGAAACATCTCATGTTAGGGTTGCCAAGTCCTTACCGGGTGCCGGTGGAGTAAGGTCCTCTACTTTCCGGGATCTTCCCAGCGCATGCGCTTCGCACGCGCCGCAATGATGTCACCGAAAGTGACATCATCATGTTGGGCACGTTGCCAGAGCAACGCTCTAGCAATTGCCCCCAAAACTATGGTACCATAGAGTTTTTGGGGTGATTGCTAGAGCATCACCCTGGCAACATCCGCAGCATGATGATGTCACTTCCGGTGACATCATTGCGGCGCGTGCGAAGCGGTGGATGACTTCGGGGGTGGGGTTCCCCCTACCAGCTGAATCCAGGCCGGCGGATTGGGAACCCCTGTAGCGGAGGATCCCCTGCCCCCCGGGCTGACTTGGCAACCCTATCTCACGTTGACTCTCTAATCAGGTCTTCACAATGACGTTGTGCAGTATCTGTTGCGTGTGAGTGGTAATAGAAGAGAGTTTTCTACAGAATTACTACAGTAAATGATTTTGCACACGTATCTTTATTGACTCATCGTTATTTTTGTCACAGACATTGTGTTTGGATTTCCACCTCCTCCTGTGATCTCTCATTTTTGGCTTTGACCACCTGGAGGTTGGCAACCTGATAGTGACCCCTGAGGTTTTTTTCCAAGGCAACTGATTAAGCAGAGGTAGTTTGCCATTCCCTTCCCCTGCAAAGTCTTCCTTGGCGGTCTCCAGTCCAAGTACCGACCCTGCTTAGCGTCCGAGATCTGGCAAGATAAGGTGAACTGTACCGTTCCATATCCCTCACGCCTCCCTTGGTCATCTTTTATTTAAACTGAACAGCCCCAGACTCTTCAGCCTTTCTTCACGGGAAAGGTGCTCCACCCAAGGATGCCACAAACTCCTCAATGCACAGCTGTGGTTGGTTATGAGCTGCTCTTCTCTCCTCCAACATCTGGCTTAAATGGCTATTAAAAACTCTTGTGGCTGGGGTGGTGGAGCTGTGGTGGTGGAATTTCATTTCCCTTTTTGCCTTGCAGGCTCCCAAACATCTGTGCAGTAGGCAGGGGTCATTTTGTAGAAAAAGAGGTGCAGGAGCTCATTAGCATAACTTATTTGTATATGCTACACCACCTGACATCACCGGAAGTATGTCAGAAGGCAAGAAAGAAAGGAGAGAGAGAGAGAGAGAGAGAGAGAGAGAGAGAGAGAGAGAGAAAGAAAGAAAGAAAGAAAGAGCGAGCTGGCAGAGAAGGGACAGCTACTCATCCAAGCCTCAGAAATACCACTGTTCTGGGAGGATAGCTTCAGTGGTGGCTGAAGCCTTCAGAAGGCTGGTCGGAGGAACAAGGACCTTTCCAGGGGACGGGGTCATTTTGCTGCAGCCATGACACAAGCAGGCATTCCCCCACCGGGGGGGTGGGGGGCTGGCACCAACTCCCAGAGCTGAGCTCCCCCGAGCTCCTGCTCGAAATGATCTCTGGCAGTAGGTAAAACTGATTTCCTTACCAGGTCATGGATGGCTGGGTCAGGGGATGAAACAATGTTGGAAGGGGGAAGCATGTGAAATAATGTCGATAACACAGACTTAAACAGATATCGAATGGTAAGGCCTTTTTAAAAACACGGCATTTAGAAACACTGTGTACCTTGATTAATTAATGAGAGGTCCTGGTTAATAGCTTTGTTGCTGCTTGCTTTGTGTTTTCCTTTTTTTAATCTGTTACAAAAGTACACATTTTGAAAAGGCTCATCTGGGCGTTGCCCCAGAACTGGCATGTGTGCCGATACCGAGAGTCAAACATGACAGGTTACGACCAGATATCGAAACAGAAGGAAATGAATTTATAATCACAGAGAAAGGCAGAAAGTGAGGAGGAGGTCAGAGAGCACAGCTGCTTGGTGAGGAAATGGCTCGAAGAGGGCCCGGCAGCCTGCATTTTTTACCCCAACAGAAGAAGGAGGAGGAGATTGGATTTATACCCTGCCCTTCACTTGAAGTCTCAGATTGGCTTACCATCTCCTTTCTCTTTCCCTCCCCACAACAGACCCCCTGTGAGGTAGGTGGGGCTGGCAGAGCTCTTTCGAGAACTGCTCTTTCAAGAACAACTCTGAAAGAACTTATGGCTGACCCAAGGTCACACCAGCAGCTGCATGTGGAGGAGTCTCTTTCGAGAACAACTCTGAAAGAACTTATGGCTGACCCAAGGTCACACCAGCAGCTGCATGTGGAGGGAATCAAACCCGGTTCTTCCAGATTAGAGTCCATGCTCTTAACCACTACACCAAACTGGTTCCACCCAGACAAGTTTTGAGGGGATCTTTATGCTGGAACCAGATGATATGTGGCAAGTACAAAATTCTCAACTCCTCATTTTGAGCATCTGAGGGTGAAGAAGAGCATTGGTTGGGGAGAAGCAACAGGTGGGACAGGATGCTTTATTCTTTCCCTGTCCACCTCCAGTCTTCTGCAACACCTACTCCGAGGCTTTTTGCATCTCCAGGCACTACCCCTTCCGCCAAACAGCTTTCCAGGGTTACAACGTGGCCGGAGAAAAACAGATGGGGGAGGAGATGCTGGGAGGGGAAGGGTTAAGAACCCCCTCTCTGCTCCTGCGCAAAACCTCCCACCGTTGCATCCAAGTTAGGTGGCAAACAGGGGGATGGAACCCACAATTGCCTTTTAAAAACAGAGGTAACTTTGGTAAAATCACGGCTATTTTTGGGCCGGAACGCACAGGAACAGAGTTCTGGCTGGCTTCTGAGTTGGCCATGCCTACAGCCTCCCCCCCTCGAGTTCCCCAAGTGCCTTGTAAGCTGCGGGGTACCTGGGGAAGCCAAGCCGATCCAGAGAGGGAAGGCAGTTTAAACTGCCTCCCCTCCTCGGGTTCCCCAAGTGCTCCACTGATCCAGAAACTGCCTTCCTTCCCTCGTGTTCCCCATGCACCCCACAAGCCGCGGGGCACCTGGGGAAGACAATCCTGGGAGGAAGCTGCACTGTTGGGGGTGTAGCCTAACATACTAATGAGTTTCTACTGTTGGGTGTGGCCTATTATGCTAATGAGTTCCTGCTGGGCTTTTTCTACACAAAAAAGCCCTGGGTAAAATAAAAGTAGCATAAATCAAACTGCTTTCCCTAACCGAAAGGACAGAGTCGTGGATCCATCACTTGAGCAGACATCTTGCGCCAAAGCTGAAAGGGATTCCTTTTTCATGTAGAGAAAAGCCTCCCATGTTATACTTTGAGCATGCAATAAAAATTAAGATTCCTTTTTTTAAAGTAAGGAGATGGAGGGAGACAGGCCATCTGAGACAACAGAAAAGTCTCAGGAGTGGTTTTAATGGGTCTGGGGCAACAGGATTCCTTGAACTGCCCACTGACATTTCAAGATTCTCTCAGTAGTTTCCCTTCTAGGCTTTCAGGATCCCATATCTTTCCAAGGCAATTCAGAGTTGCCATTAGGGTTGCCAGACCCCCACAATGGGGAATGGTGATAAATATAAAATCTACCCAGGCCCAGATCTAAGCTTTGTTTTTGGATAAAAATGTGCAGCTAAGTAAAAAGCAGAAGTGCCAAAGCTGTGCTGGGACAGAACAAAAGTCCTCATATCGCCTGCAGGGAAACAGATGTATCTGCTGTGTTGAGTAGAGGTGAGTGTCATGACATTGCTGAGCCAAGAATATACGCAGAAATCACTGGTGCAGGTCAGTACAGTAATTTCCCGGAACGGTAATACAAATCTGGGGTTGTCAGCACAATGTAACCCCCTTCACCCAAACAATTCTGTTTTGTTTTCCCACAGGTTTGGGTGCTTACCAGCAATGTGGCGTGTGCTCATCTTTTTCTTTGATTCCACTGATTTCCTGGGCAATGGCATGTCTCCCTTCCAATCAGATCTTTGCAAGTGAGGAGCACACAGAAGACTCCCAGCCAATAACCTTTGGAGGCAAGCTGCAGAAAGTTGCCACTCTCCTTTGCTCCCACATTTGTGGGATCAGGGCCCTTTCCCCCTCTGTAAGTAGGATGGCTGAGGGCACCTTGTTCAAGAACCCATAGAATTGGAACTCTTGGTCCAATTCACTTGAAGCTTGGGTAGTCTTGAGGGCACAGGCAGTCCTCATTCCTCTGTGAGTTTGGTCTCATTTGGTTGAGAAATAGCTCCTCCAGCTCCCTCCTCCTCAAATCCACCCCTAGGGAATAATGGGAAACCTTCAGATTGTCTTCCTCCCTTTGTGAAACAAACAGACTACAACAAGGAGGAGTGGAAAACAAAGAGTTATTGCAAGAGCAGGGAAATGAAATGAATGAAGCCAGGGCTGTTCTTCTTTTCTAAATGCTTGTAGTTGGTGCCATCCCCCTCCCCCGCCCCCGAAATGAGCAAGAGGCATCTACTGAGCAAGAGGCATCTACTTTGTGGATCTGTAAAACCAAATCCCTCGGTCCAGTTCACTTGAAACATTAGATTAAAGTCAAGAGTATGTTCTCTGGAAATTTGGTGCCATTATTGGTAGAAACAGCTGCCACACACACTCCAGTTTATTCTCCATTGAAAGTAATGGTCCAGAAGCTCCGGAACCCAAAAAACCACATGGATTTGAATGCTGAGTTGGTCATGTCCTATACAAACACAAGCAATTACAGAACTGTCTCTCCAAACTACAAAAGTATAACCAGTTTTTTTGTTGTTGCACACCCCCAGAAAGGTACCTATGACCACCATAGAAGGAAAATCACCTCATTGTGATGAACTAGAGGATGAGAATACAAAATCTGCCAGCCCAAGACGAAATCTTGCCTTTGGGTGCATTTCTCCTGACTGATCAGTATCCCATGCCATTGGCTGGCCAGCTTGCAGTGAGTGGGCGTGAGTGTACACGCTCAAGTTTAAGTGCATGTAATTAATAAAGGCTGCAGTACTGATCAAAGTGCACTTGGGCCCGGTCTGTTCCGTCTGACACCTGCAGCTTGAAAACAAACCCCTAGCAAATTGTCTGAAAGAAGGGGAGAATTCGATTACTTCTCCCTATCTCTAGACCTCTATAGAATTTTATTTCTGACAGCGGAGGATCCCCTGCCCCAGCTGGTGTTTCTCCCTGCCACTCCTACAGCTGGTGGGAGAAAAATAATGGGAGGGGGATTGATGTTGGGTGATGGCATAATGTCACTCCGAAGGGAACCTGTAAGTGATGTCAGTTTGCTCTAGGAATTGCTAGAAACTCTATGGCTTTTCTATAGAGTTTCCAGCAATTCCTAGAGAGGAATGACTTCACTTCTGGTTTCCAGAAGTGTCATCACACTGTCACTTTATGATGCTTCCCCCCCCCCCCCCACGTCTTCCCGCTCTCTGGACTCTCCTGGTTGCCAGCTGCTGGGATGCCCTGAATCTTTGTTACACACAATAGAATCATGGAGCTGAGTGGACTCTTTGATAAGGTGGAGGGAACTTAGTAGCACGAGTGGACTCTCTGATAAGGTGGAGGGAACTTAGGAGTACGAGTGCCTGTTATGACTGGACTCCCAGTTTCAGAGGCTGATTTATAGCTTTGGGGGAGTTCCCCACCGATATGGCTGCCAAGTGTGTTAATGATTCAGTGAGCCAGACATGACATCAGTGGGTTGGTGCAACACTCTAGGATTCACCTTACCATAGAGTTTCTAGATCATCATGCCGACATGGTGACATCACTTCCAGGTTCACACCAGAAGTTATGTTGCTGTATCAGCACAACAGTGCACGACCACCCGCTGCCCCCCGTGTCTCCCAGGCTGTTGCCAGTCCTGGGTTGGCAACACTATATACTACGGATGTAAACCTAAGAAAACTTCCCTGGGAGAAAGCCCCACTGAATAAAATGGGACTTACATCTGAGTAGGGTTGCCTAGGATTGCTTCCTGTTATCTCTGTTGCAGTAAATAGCACAGCTGAGGTTAAAAATCAAAAGATTCCTTTTTTATTAATTTCCAAACAAAATTTTCCATTCATAAAAATCACATGTTCCAAATAGAATCCGCATTAAGCAAATGCCTTATTTTCCAGTTAAAAACATCCTTTTTATATCAGTTATTGGAGAGCCTAGGTCTGGCATATTGGCCAAAGTAGAGAGTCCAGCTTCCTCATTACGATGATGCATCAGTGCTAACACTGTAGAACGTAAGGCTGTCTGATCGAAGCAAATCTGGAAAAGAGGGGAAAGAAACATTCAGAGGAGATAACCAACTTGCATACTATATGGAAACAGATTAAAGTCACTCGGGTGGACAATTTATTTTATCGTTCTGTTCGTGTTGGTGTAAGCTGCGTTACAGGCCCTGCCGGTGGAAAAGCAGAGTGTACATTTGAATGCAAGTAAACCAGCCAGCTTCAGGTCTGAACTGTAACTTAATCAACAGATATGTGTATGAAAACCCTGCTGGCTGATTACTATTAAGGAAAAACAGCTTTCGAGTAGGGACGACAGGTCCCCTTCCCAGCATCCCACTCCTTTGCCCGCTGCCGCAAAGGAGGAAATGGAAGGGGGGAAATGGAGTGCACCCTGGTGGCGGGCTGGTGCACTGATGTCACTTCTGGTAAAAGCTGGAAATGACGCCATGGATGTTCTAGAACTAAGAAAAACTCTGTGGTTTTACCATTGAGTTTTTGTGAATCTTAGAGCATCTAATGACATCGTTTTAGGGTTGCCCGGCCAGGCTGTGCTGGGAATCCAATAGGGAGGAGGGGACATGGGGGACACTGCCATCATATGTGCCATGATGGGAAAAACTAGAAGTGACAGCACATTGCTCTAGGGATCGCCATATACGCTATGGTAAAACCATAGAATTTTGGGTAATTCCTAGAGGGATGTGATGTCACTTCTGGCTTTCCCCCAGAAATGATGTCATACCACATGCACCACTG
The DNA here is from genome assembly GCA_029233225.1 of Lepidodactylus listeri. Taxonomy (NCBI): domain Eukaryota; kingdom Metazoa; phylum Chordata; class Lepidosauria; order Squamata; family Gekkonidae; genus Lepidodactylus; species Lepidodactylus listeri. Next base: position 16,825,983 of record JARCFY010000009.1, read on the forward strand.
GAGGCTTTTAAAAAAATATCCTGCCACCACTCAGAGTCGCAGTGGGTAACAAGGAGCACAGGTGGGAGGTCTCCTTCCACGTGGGAGGCCCGGCAACCCTACATCACTTTCTGTTTTTACCCAGAGTAACATCAGCAACTTGGCAGAATGCTGGCGCACTAGGCCCTTCCCCCAGATTGCAGCCTGGGCAGCCAACTTTGGGAGGAGATGATGTGAGTAAAGCAGAGGCAGGAAAAGAGAATGCTGAATTCCCTCTCCAGTCACTTCTTCTGTGCAGGGTCCACCGTGTGTACCTTTGTGGGTGCATGAGGGCAGGTAAACACATGGTTGGAACCCTGCTGGGGAAAAATAACTGGGGGAGGGGGAGTCACAGGAAGAAAGAAATTATTGGGGAAAGGATTAGGCTCTGAGAGCCAGTTTGGTGTAGTGGTTAGGAGTGCGGACTCTAATCTGGGAGGACCAGGTTTGATTCCACACGCCTCCACATGCAGCTGCTGGCATGACCTTGGGTCAGTCACAAGTTCTTTCAGAGCTGTTCTCTCAAGGGCAATCCTTGAAAGAGCTCTCTCTGCCCCACCTACCTCACAGGGTGTCTGTTGTGGGGAGGGGAAGGGAAAGGAGATTGTAAGCTGCTCTGAGATTCCTTCGGGTAGGGAAGGATGGGGCATAAATCCAATCTCCTCCTCCTCCTCCTCTTGTTGTTGTTGTTGTTTTTCTTCTTCTCTTCACTTATACACTCCACCAGTGTTCCCTCTAAGCTGAGTTAATGTGAGCTAACTCACAATTTTTTAGCCTCCAGCTCACATATTTTTGTCTTAGCTCAGAAAGGATGGCTCCAGAGCAAACCAATTTATGTAGCAGCCAAATTGCTCACTCACAACTTTAATGCCAGTAGCTCACAGAGCAGAATTTTTGCTCACAAGACTCCACAGCTTAGAGGGAGCATTGCACTCCACTTGTCTCCCCAACGAGGGCCCAAAGTTGCTTTCATCGTTCTCCTCTCCTCCATTTAATCCTCACAACAAACCCTGTTTATCCTCACAACAAGGCTGAGTGGGTGTCAATGGCCCAAGGTCACCCCGCACGCTCCCATGGCAGAGAGGGGGATTTGAATCTGGATACTCCAGTCACTACACTATATTAGCTGTATGCAGCTGCTAGGACTGCTTTTTCAAGGAAGAAAATGACAGCAGAGAGATCGAGAGCAGGAAGAGGAGGAGTAGAGAGAGGAAGTGGGGGTTTTAACCTTTCCTGGTGTTATGTCCGCTGTTGATCTCAGGGCAGCAGTGGCATAAGGAGAGCTTGGCTCCGGAAACAACAGGAGTCACGGATCCTAGACCCACACTGCCCCTCCAATACGATCTCTGGCGGGAGATTCAAACCCGCCAATGGGACCGTGGGGGCAGTTTGGGTGACAGTATATATTTGGCTCGTGCGGCAAGAAATGCATGCTTTTGTTGTGTACAAATAAACTAGTTATACGCTACGCAGTCGTCCGCCGCTTCAGTGATCTGAACCCAGTACACAATACCTCCCCTTCCATTTTCCTGTTGGAAAGGTTTTGTCCCAGTTACTTTTACATGGCTGGAGGACACTTGAGGGGCATACAAGAAACAAACGGGAGGGGTTTTCTTTGCATTGAGAAAACGAGAAGGTTGGAAAGAATTAATGTGCCCCTCCCCAAACCATTTGGAAAGAAAGACAAACTTTTAAAATAAACCACATAGCATGACATTTGACCCCATCGCCTCCCCCTCACCTAAAAATCCTTTCCCCTTAGAAACAGGAATCTTTTCAAGGAGAACAGGCATTCGGAAAGGTGGCATACAAACTTTCTAAAGAAATAACATTACAAACGTATTGTGCAGTGTGTATTTTGGGTCCTTCAAAGCCTTATGGCCACTGAATTATTACACACGTGGGTCATTAATACTGTACTGTGATTTCCAGACCAGTTGCAAACAAAGCCGCCAACCCTACAAAGACACCAACCTTCCTAGAACATTCCCATATCTTTCCTCTTGTTGATGTCTCTCTTGAGCTGACAGAGGGAACAAAGAGGGCAAAAGCTTGTGGCAATGAAGTCCCCCAGAAGGGATCCCTATTGGGAAGAAAAACAAAACAAAACTTTTGAAGTTGACATTCTGGGAGAAAACAATTGTACACAGAACAAGCGAGAAGACACCCATGTGCGTACTCAGAAATAAACCCCAGTTGGTTGGATTCATCAGTGCTCGAGAGGGGAAGGAATGTATTTAGCACAGTCCCACTTTGACAAGCCATAGCACAATAATGTGCGTACGTTCCAATGGAATGTACAACAAGGCAGTCTGATTTTATTTCTTTTATTTTATTGGTGCGGGGGGGGGGGGCAACAGTGGGAGGGCTTCTGGAGTTCTGGCCCCGCTGGTGGACCTCCTGATGGCACCTGGTATTTTTGGCCACTGTGTGACAGAGCGTTGGACTGGATGGGCCACTGGCCTGATCCAACATTGGCTTCTCTTATGTTCTTAATATGCATTTGAAATTGTCTCAGAAGAAATTCCTTGTGCTATGTCTCAGTCACACATTTAGCGCCAGCAGACAGCATGGAGTAATTTAAATACTTCTGCTAAGACTTCAGACGAAGGGAGCTTGGACTCTCGACAGCTTATTACCCTAGAAATCTTCTTGGTCTTTAAGGTGCTACTGGACTCGAATCTAGCTCTTCTGCTGGGCGTACTGTTGGGCATACTGAAATGCTTCTCAGGTTTACCAGCTTCCCACCAGGGATGGGGGATCCCCCACCCCAGCAGCCGGGAGGAAAAGAATGTAAAACATAATGCCCTCAGCACATGACAACACTTCTGGGTAGGGTTGCCAGGTCCTGCCTTCTTCCTGGCAGGGGGATCTTCAGGCCTTGCCAGGATTTTCTGCCGCATGTGCTTTGCACACGCTGCATGATGATATCACCTGTAAGTGACATCATCACGATGATGCCATCGCACAGTGATGCTCTAGTTTGGGGGCAAAACTCTATGGTTTGAGCTTACATTAACCGAAGAGTTTTGCCCAAAAACTAGAGTGTCAGCATGTGACATCGGTGACATGATGATGTCACTTCCGAGTAATGTCATCACGTCATGTTCCAGAGCATTCGCTAGCGGGGATGAGCCCACAACCCCTGCCTGGACCGGGGGGCTGGCAACCCTATTTCTGGTGATGTCATGATGTCCTGGTGACAATCTAGAACACACCTAAGAGTGAGTTTGAGGCAAATCCTCGAGTGTCACCCTGACATCAATGTCACTCTTGGTTTTTGCTAGAAGTGATGTCACCCCCCCCCCTCAGTTTCTCCCATTTTTCTCCCAGTGGCCTTGGAAGTGCTGGAGGGGAACTGTGGCAAACAGTGGGAGGTCCCCTGATATAGTGGGAGACCATGCTTGCTGAACTGCCATGCAACGTGTGGCTGGCCTGCTATGAGTTAACGCTGCATCAGATTTTATGCAGACTGGGCATCCCCACCCCCAATCCACAAACTCTCCAGATTGGTAATGTTTATCACACAGTCCCCATCTGAAAAATCCGGAAGCATTAGATTCCTAGCTAGCTTTTCAATATTTGGGGAAATAAATAACCATTCAGTACCTCTGACCTTGGGACTACTAGGGATAGCTCAAGATATTTGGTGCCCTAAGTCACACGGGGCCTTTGGTTCCTCCTGGTCTGCCCCCGGCCAGCTTTCTATGAGCTTCGTGACAATGCCACAGGGACAATGGACCTATTCTCCATAACACTAGTCCTATTGCACTTACGCTGTCTGATTGTGCCTTTTTTGTATTCTGTAATCCGCCTTGGGTCTCAGCAAGAAAGACGGGTTACAAATCGAGTACATAAATAAATGCACAAAAAATTACCACACAAGCATCAAGGAAGGCCATTATGGCTCGACAGTGCACTCACCGGGATCCCGTATCTAGTCCGGTAGACAGATCTCATCGCCATGGCTGGGCCACAGCAGCAGCATTCATCCATGTCAGCCGCCACTTGGCATCCCAAGCAAGTGAAACAAAACACTCCACAGAGGCCTAAGTAAAAGTTGGAGCAGAGCATGAAAATTCTCCGTAGGAAGTCCCCTGGTAGAATGCAAAGCTGGCGCAAGGCAAAGCTTGACCCAGCTGTTCTAGGTGGGTGTAAAGCGCTCACAGGTCGCAGCCAGTGTATGATATACCTGCAGCCAATGCACGATGTATGCCCATAGGGTTTTCAAGGCAAGAGACATTCAGAGGTGGTTTGCCATTGCCTGTCTCTGCATAATGACCCTGGGATTCCTCAGTGGCCTCCCATCCAAGTACTAACCAGGGCCAACCCTGCTTGGCTTCCAAGATCTGCCGAGATCTGCCTGGGCGGCACCTTATTAATTGTTGAAATTCTGGTACAGATTCTCAATGCGGGGGGGTGGAGCCACCAAGCCCGGCATCAGCTTTGCCTGAGTTGAGACAGCTCCCAGGGCTTCTAGGAGGACCCATTGCTGCCAAAACCCCCACCCCCATTTGCTAACACCCTACCACCCATACTCCTATGCACTTGCCGGTGCCACCAAGGAAACGTTGTGGGGAGGTGCAGGCGGCTGTGAATATGGACAGCGGGAGGTCTCACGGGCGGGCAGGAGAAGGAGACACAGGCCGGTGGGAGGGAATTAAGGTGTGAGCAGGGCTCGGTGGTGGCCAGAGGAGGGGCAGGGGGACTGGGAACTCTCTGCCTAGACTTCCAAAACCCTGAAACCAGCCCTGCAGGCTACCGTTTATTTCCATCTACTTATTCGTCTGCCGTTTCCCATCTTGCCAGTTATCAATCCATCCTTTCTTTTACCTGGGAAGTTAACTAGGGTTGCCAGGTCCCCACTTTTATCCGGCAGGGGGGAGAAACTCTCTTCCTGGGATTTTTTGGCATGTGCGCTATGTGCATGCGCCACAATGATGTCACCCAGAAGTGATGTCATCTTGCTAGGCACGCCACCAGGGGGACACTCAAGCATTCGGCTAGAAACTTTTCAGGCCGAATGCTAGAGCATCTCCCTGGTGATGTGCCCGGCGCAATGATGTCACCGCCGGGTGACATCATTGTGCCAGCCACTTCGGCCTGGTCCAGGCACTTTGGGGGCAGGGTTCCTCCTGCTGGCTGCATCCAGGTCGGTGATTCGGGGGGCCCTAAGGTGGGCAACTCCTCCTCCCCGGGGGATCTGGCAGCCCTAAAAGTTAACAAACTTTACTTATAGAGTACATTGCCATAAGCTGCAGGGGTGGTTTTTCCAGCAGTTCCTAGAAAAGTATGATGTCACGTCTGGATTTTCCCGGAAGGGATTTCATGCCATTGCTGATGTCCGCTCCCCATTCCCCTCTCCGGTCTCCCACTGGTTACCCGGATGGGCCCGGCAACCCTAACTCCTAGGATAGACTGAGTGCTTTTAATTGTGATCAGCAATTTCTTGCTGGATCCCGGGATCACACCTGTCTAGACTACAGGCAGGTCAGTTGCACATTAGCACTCGTACAAAATGAAACAAGCCTATGTAACGGCACCGAGGTAGAGGCTGTTCTAGTTGGGCATGAGATGGGAGATTTATTAAGCCTGATGAGTGACTGGGTTTTGTTTATAAGAAAGTACGACATCCGTATGCAGAGCACGTACTGATCATACCACCTCTAACCTTCCAGCTCTTCCCTTAGCAAACACGCCTCACTTTAGGAGGACAAAGGAAATTTGTTTCTGTCATACAAAGCTTCTACTCTGGTTCAACATTCTCTCAAGTCTGTGACACGTCCCCAAAGTCAAACAGCAATGTGGCCACTCACAGACGCCGACGTCACTGCAGCAGTCGCATAAATCCGTCTGCCACTGTCCTCTCTGTGGCTGACCCACCACAACTTGTTGCTGACTTACGATTACGGTGTTCATTTTAAAGGGCTGCTGGTTCACATGGAGAGGAAAGAGGAAGGACAAACACATTTGTTAGCAAACCATCTGCACCCTGAACTTGGTTATGGTTATGCAGCAAAGGGAATGAGACGGGACCGTGGCTCAGTGGTGGAACATCTGCTCTGCATGCAGTAGGTCCATCCCCGGTTCCATCCCTGGCATCTCTAGTTCGGAGAATCTGGTAGTGTGTGATGTGAGAGAGCTGAGACACTGCGAAGCCGCTGCCAGTCACATGTTCTTGGGGGCTCTTTCAGACAAACTAATTAGCTACAAAGCTTGTTTTGTAACTGAGTGTGTGCACTTGATAGGACAGTACAACCATCTTTGGTTTTCTCTGTGCGTTCTTAAACAGTGCAGACTTCAGCCTCATTCTTCACACTGTGAACTGACCCCTGGGACCCACTGAGTTCTGGCCTTGTCGTGTGGCCATGATGGGGCTACAAGATGGGGTCGCCAACCTCCAGGTGGGACCTGGATATCTCTCAGAATTACAACTGCTCTTCAAAACAAAGTTTGAGCCCAGTGGCACCTTTAAAACCAACAAAGTTTTATTCAAAGTATATGTTTTCAAAGAAGAGAATGCTGTAAGGATACCTCCATGCTTGCAGGGATGCCTAATGTACAATAATAGAAGAAGAAGAGTTGGTTTTTCTACTCTGCTTTCCTTTATCTTGAGGAGTCTCAGAGCTGCTTACAAATTGCCTTCCCTTCCTCTCCCCACAACAGGCACCTTGTGAGGCAGGTGGGACTGAGAGAGTTCTGAGAGAACTGGGACTGGCCCAAGGTCACCCAGTAGGCTTCCTGTAGAGGAGGAGTGGGGAATGAAACCTGGTTCTCCAGATTCGAATCTGCTGCTCTTGACCACTGTGAGGTGAGATGTCAAAATCCATGAACCAGTTTAATAATTTAACACTTGCGTATGAGTATCTGGCCCCAATTACATGGTAAAGTTTCCATGGGGGATGTCCCCATGTCAGGTGGAGAGGTGTGTTTAGGGTTGCCTGCTCTGGGTTGGAAAAAACCTGGAGATTTGGGGGGTGGAGCCTGAGGAGGGTGAGGTTTTGGGAGGGGCTTCAATGGGGTAGAATGCCACAGAGTCCACCTTCCAAAGCAGCCATTCTGTCCAGGTGAACTGATCTCTGACACCTGGAGATCAGGTGTAATCCCAGAAAACCTCCCAGGAGGCTGTAATCCCAGGAGACTGGCAGCCCTAGATGTGTTCTGAAGTTCTGTGCTTCTCATGTGTGTATGGTGGAGTCCAATTAGGATCAAGGACACCATATGTGGAGAGAGGGGACTTAGACTTTCCCCTGTGCCTGTTTCCTGACCTGAAATGGCCCCAGGGGAATGCCACTGAGACCACCCTCCAAAACAGCCATTTTCTCCAGGGGAACTGATCTCTGTAGTCTGGAGGTTAGTTTGTAATTCCATCTGAAGTCTGGCGACCATACCTGTACAATGCTAAATATTTGTAGGCACATGCGCACACCTTGCCATGTTGTAAAATATATTTGGAAAAGGCAAGTTAACACTATTTTTTTTAAAGTGGAGGGGGAAGATGAGCGGTAATAACTTTCTTGGGGAGAAACACGGAAATAAACATTGAAGCGGGAAAGCCGGAGGAATGCTGAAGGACAGAGGAGGTGTCCAACACCTGGTATAAACATTTCAGTATGCAACAAGGGCTCAACTTTCGTACATGTGAAATAATCTTCAAGAGTACCCGTAGGCAATGCTCCCTCTAAGCTAGGGCTGCCAAGTCCAACTTGGGAAATATCTGGGGACTTTGGGGGTGGAGCCAGGAGACTTTGGGGGTGGATCCAGGAGAAAGGAAGTGACATCATTTTGTGATGTCACATCCTGTGATGTTGCTTCCACATGCTGACACATGAACTCATGAAGTTTCCTAATACTGAATCAGGCCATTGGTCCATCAAGGTCAGTATTGACTACTCAGACTGGTAGTGGCTCTCCAGGGTCTCAGGCTGAGATCTTTAATGTCACCTATTACCTGATCCTTTTTTAGCTGAAGAGGCTGATACCTCCTGCATGTCAAGCAGATGCTCTATCACTGAGCAACGGCCCTACTGAATCCTTCCTCATCTCGGCAGAATATGAAGCACTAAGTGCTACACAAGTGCTAAATATGATTTTCATATCATAAGAACAGGAAAGAAGCCACAGTGGATCGGGCCAACAGCCCATCCAGTACAACACTCTGTGTCACACAGTGGCCAAAAATACCAGGTGCCCTCAGGAGGTCCAGCAGCGGGGCCAGAACTCCAGAAGCCCTCCCACTGTTGCCCCCCAAGCACCAAGAAGGCAGAGCATCACTGCCCCAGACAAAGGGTTCCATTTAGACCTTGTGGCTAATAATAGCCACTGATAGACCTCTGCTGGATGGGGACAGAGAGAGAGAGACAGACAGACAGACAGACAGAAAAAAGAAAGAGGGAGAGAGAGAAGGGAAAAAAACTGGCAGAGGCACTTACTTCCATTTAGACCTTGTGGCTATAATAGCCACTGATAGACCTCTGCTGGATGGGGACAGAGAGAGAGAGAGAGAGAGAGACAGACAGACAGACAGACAGACAGAAAAAAGAAAGAGGGAGAGAGAATGAAAAGAGCTGGAAGAGAAACTCACCTTGCAAGCCACATGCAAAAGCAGCTCCTTCAGTCCCTCCTTAATCTCTGGGCGGACCTCTCTTGCTGTGGAAGCTCTCTTGCTGACTTGTTAAAGGGGAAATGTCTGGTGAGGCTTTTTACTGCAGGGCAGGCTCTCTGCAGACATTTCCCTTTTAAGGCAGCCATTTTGTCCCCCCGGTGGCCAACTTTGGAAAAGCGGGAGGTAAGCACTAAAAATCGGTGTTTCCCCCGCCCTACCGGGGGACTTGGCAGCCCTACTCTAAGCTGAGGGGTAGTGAGCAAAAATTCCACTTTGTGAGCTACTGGCATTAAAGTTGTGGGTCAGCGATTTGGCTACTGCATCAATCAGTTTGCTCTGGAGCCATCCTTCCTGAGCTGACAGAAAAATGTGTGAGCCAGAGGCTAAAAAACTGTGAGCTTGCTCACACTAACTCAGCTTAGAGGGAACACTGCTCACAGGCATGTGACAAGTGTTTTCCCCTCACCACCCAGTAACTGCAACAATCCACTTCCTTTTAGGGAAAGAATTTCAGAATCAGAGATAGCATGCACACAGGCTCCGGTGCCAGCACTTGGATTTTAACAATCAACTCCAGAGTAAACACAAACTTGCATATGAGGTCCAAACAGACAGAAAGGAAATGACACGCTTCCCCCCTCCCTTCTGTGTCCTGAGCACAAAAAGAGTTCTCAGTGCAACAGAATCACAGATTTGGAGTTGGTTTCAGAGGGTAGCTGTGCTGGTTTACAGTAGGAGAGCTGGGTTCGAGTCCAGTAGCATCTTAGAGACCAACAAGATTTGGGGGGTATGAGCTTTCGGGAGTCAAAGCAGGGAGGGCGGTATATAAATCAAATAAATAAATAAATAAAGCTCCTTTGGTCAGATTCCAAGCAAGATTTGTATATGTTCCTCTTTGAACATGATATATACAACCACAGCCACCACAACAGGAAGGACACAGCCCTTTCAAGCCTTTTCAAATGCCTTTGTTGGAGTATCTGCAAGTTCTCTCCCTGATGTCATGAAAGAGTTAACCTGTTTGTTTATATATGCTAATTCATACTTAGTTAGCTTAGAACCTGTGAGATCATGAAGTGACCTTTAGCCTGGTCATTGGCTAATTAGTGGTCTGGTGATGTTACCAGAGTTTTTGCAGGTAGGCATTTAGGCCAGGGTTTCCTTCTTGCTGCCTTTGTTCTAAGATCACATGCTACAATCTGTCTTCGAGTGACTGGTAACTAGAAGGCTGTAGCTAGTCAATTACTGTTTTTATCCTTATGGAACTCTTCCTCATTTTCTTTAGTAAAGTTCTTTTAGCTAATCTGCACAGGAGTGCTGCATCATTGCTATTACTTTGCTCAGTTTTACAACAGGCTTTCACAAATAATAGGAGGGTTCAGAGATGTTGCATGAAATAATGTTCCTGAAGTTTGCAACCTTACTAAATGATGTAGAGAGAATTGCATGTACTGCCAGAGAGATCTGAAATTCATCACATCTGCTCACACTCACAATTTAAACCAAACATACAATGTTCTTGTTTGGCTGTGTGATTGAGTGTAATAGATGTTAACAAGACGCCCCCAACAAAATAGCTACCTTTCCCCACAAACCTGTACAGGTTTTTGTTATTTTATCTTTCCTTATATGCACATGCACAGCCTTGGAAGACAGACTTTCCCAACCTTGCAGGTAGATATTTGCTCCATGGCACATTCTAAAGGGGTGCTAGAAAAAGAGCTGCTACATTGCACATTGTCTTCCGCCAGTGGTCAAGCCATACCATGCTTAGGAGGAAAGTAATTTCTCCTCTTTATCCAAGAGAACAAAATGGCTTATGATGCCCCTTTACATGGCACAACGCTTTCTGGATCCTTTACTGTGAAATGGGAACTCACAGATTTCCTGTGTGGTACTGAATATTAGTTAGGAGTTTGTGAGCAGGATAGAGACAATACACATTTTGCAGCGAGAGATGTCTTGTATGTTGAAATGTGTCTTTGAGGGTGCATAGAAACCTGTCACTAGTTTTGAAGGACAATATTCCAAAAACCATCTAAATGTTGGTCTCCATTAGGGCCATCATGGGTCAACGTCAGGTGACTTCAAAAAGGGCCAGTTAGGAAAAGGAAGGCAGCAGCTGTCCTCCAAACCCAGTCTAGCATTTGAAGCTCCAGGCTGGAAAATTCCTGGAGATCTTAGGGTGGACCATGGAGAGGGTGGGGTTTGGGGGGGGAGGGACCTCAGCAGGGTATAATGCCATGGAGACTACCCAAAGCAGCCATTTTCTCCAGGAGGAACTGATTTCTGTCACCTGGAGATCAGTTGTAATTCCAGGAGACCTCCAGGCCCCCATCTGGGAACTGGAAGCTCTAACCCACCCATGGTATAACTCAAGTGGGGATACAGTTAGATCATCATTAACATTGGTGTGTATGGTGCCTTGAATTATTAGCTGGAAAGGAAATGTACAAATAATATATTTAAAAATATTTGCATTCTAACAGTCCCAGAAGTCTTTGGGAAGACTAACAGTGTCTAGTTTTTATATAACCCCCTCAGAATGTTGAAAATGCGTGAAAAATGGACAGCCCTAATGAAGCCAGGCCTTTTCCTGCCATAAAATAATTAAATGCTATGGTTGCAGGAATCTATACTGTTATGCAAACCAGTCTGTTGCTCCTCTCTGTACATTCTAAAGGTTAATTTCTTCTACCTGCTATAAAAATGGATCAATGTGTCAATAAAGCAGCAAACATCATGCAAAGTTACAGAGATGAATATGCAGAGAAGGTTCAGTACTGGGACTGTCTTGCTTTCAAAGAAGAGACCCTACAATGCACAAGTCAAGAAATTCTCTAAGTGGCTTCTCTGGTTATGCATTGTAGCCTTTGTGAGCTTTGGTTCCAGGAGAAATAATTGGCCTGAAGAAGAATTCTGCAAAACATGCAAATTTTGCCCGGGAGGCGTGTTGCACGATGTTTGCTGCGTCTCTTCTCTGAAAGCAAGACAGCCACAACCCTGAACCTTGTCCGCATATTCATTTCTGTCACTTTGGACATTCCTTTAAGATTGAATATTGTTATACTCTAGGGTCTTTACTGTATATCGTAAGTATGTGGTTCAATTAATTAATGAAGTCATAGTAGTATATCAGAACAGTATGCTTTGTTTTTGTTGTTACACGGTAATTTTCCACGTTTTACTCACCCTTGCTATGTTTCCCATGTGTTTGTTGCCAAGCCTCTGGATGGTGGCTGGAGATCTCCTGGGATTTCAACTGATCTCCAGGGGACAGAGATCAATTCCCCTGGAGAAAATGGCTGCTTAGGAAGGTGGACTCTATGGCCTTAAACCCTATGGCCTTAAACCCCCCCCCCCGATTCTGCCCCCCAAATTTCCAGGAATTTCCCACCCAGGAGCTGGCAACCCTAGTCTAACCCCTTTGTAAAGCTAGTGGCCATTACCACATCCACTGGCAGTGAATTCCACAATTTAATTACTTATGGAGTAAAGAAGACAAGAGTCACCGGAAAAGACGATAATGCTAGGAAAAGCTGAAAGCGGCAGGAAAAGAGGAAGGCCCAACACAGGATGGAGTGACTCAATCAAGGAAGCCACAGCCCACCGTTTGCAGGACCTGAGCAAGGCTGTTGATGATAGGAGGTCGTTAATTCATAGGGTCACCATCAGTCGGAAGCAACAACGGCACACAACACACACAAAGGAGTATTTGCTTTCGTCTGTCCTGAAACTGTTTCCCAGCAACTTCATTGGTGCTCCCAAGTTCTAGCATTATAGGGGAGGAAGAATTTTATCTCTCTCCACTGTTTGTTTCGTGCATAATTTTATAAAACCCTGTCATGTCATTCTCCCTGCCATTGCCTTTTTTCTCACCTGAAAAGCCCCGGACTCTTTTCTCTTCCCTCATGAGGGTAACTATGCAACGACAACCAACAGGACTCTTGTTGAAAGTGGCTTTTTATTCTGGCATAAACTCTTTGGTCCAAAAAACCTTCTTGTCAGTGTCCCCTCTAAGCTGAGTTAGAGTGAGCTAGCTCACAGTTTTTTAGCCTCTGGCTCACACATTCCTGTCTTAGCTCAGGAAGGATGGCTCCAGAGCAAACTAACTTATGCAGCAGCCAAATCACTTGCTCACAATTTTAATGCCAGCAGCTCACAAAGTAGAATTCTTGCTCACAAGACTCCACAGCTTAGAAGGGAGCGTTGCTTGTCGTAGATTTTTTAAAAAAGAAATCTTGTTAATCTTTAAAGTATCATGAGACTCCTATTTTGAAAAACAACAGGAAGGCCATACAAGGAACTGAAAGTAAGCAGTTCCACCTAAGAAGAACTGAGAAGCCGCAGTTGTATTTCCAACAAAAAAAGAGAGAGAGAAGAAAGGATGAACTTCAAGTGAAAGGAGAACAGTTCAGATCATATTAATATTCCAAATGAGTGATAATAAGAGAGCGTATGAGAATGCTAACATTACTTCTCACTTGCATGTTCAGTTCCAGAGCACCATAAACTTTGTGGGTACATGCGTGTGTGAATAAGCCAACCTGGCTAGTGCTTTCACAGAAAACACTCAAGGAATCTGTTCTCACTTTCATCTGTCAATAAAAGTAATCTGGAGCCACCAGCTCACAATAAATCACAAGAGCTGCATACAAGCAGCCCCACCAACTGAAAAGAAGAGAGAAAAACTGGGGAAGTTAAGGAGATGGAGAAACAAGAGAAAGGGAGGAAAGGTGAGTTTTGGCTGGGTCAGCTCTGAAGAAGAAGAAGAGAAGAGCATTCAAGGTGAACTGAAAGTGCATTATTCAGGATGTGTGAAAGGGCCCACAGCTCACTTTTTCAGGTGCAGCTAGATCAACAGTCCTTACATCTTGGAGAGTGGACTGATTTCAGATGTCAGATGCAGAATGATATTAGCAGGCGAATGACAATAGCAGGCGTGCTTGGATTCGGTGTGATACATAGTGGGTTAGCAGGCATGGAGAAACCAGCATTGGTGTATATGCATCGCCAAACCTGGCGGGTGAGGACTGCTTAGTAAACAGTCCAAATTTTAAACAGTGGGGTGGCTGAGTTTGAATGATTGGTTGAATTTATATCCTGCCCTTCACTCGAGTCTCAGAGCAGCTTACAAACTCCTTTCCCTTCCCCTCCCCGCAACAGACACCCTGTGAGCAATGCTCCCTCTAAACTGTGGATTCTTGTGAGCAAAAAATCTATTTTGTGAGCTGCTGGCATGGAAGTTGTGAGTGAGCGATTTGGCTGCTGCATAAATTAGTTTGCTCTGGAGCCATCCTTCCTGAGCTAAGACAAAAATGTGTGAGCCGGAGGCTAAAACCCTGTGAGCTAGCTTGCACTGATTCAGCTTAGAGGGAACACTGCCTGTGAAGTAGGTGGGGCTGAGAGAGCTCTGACAGAAACTGCTCTTTCAAGCTCTTTCAAGCTCTGACAGAACCATTGGTTGTCCAAGGTCATCCAGTAGCTGCAAGTGGATGAGTGCGGAATCAAACCCGGTTCTCCCAGATTAGAGTCCGTGCACTTAACCACTACACCAAAGACAGTCCTTCCCGTGCATCAAAACATTAAAAAGTAAAAAAAATCATCATTAACGCAGGTATGTTAGGAAAGTCCCAAAGCATAAATAAAGGGACCAGCAAGAAATAACAATGGGATCTGAGGCAGCTCACTCAACAGAAAGCATAGAAACAGAGCAGAGAAAGGCATGAGGACAGACTGCAAGAACAGTTTCAAACCCCGAAGTGAAACCGGGCAGCAGAAGAGACCCACAAAACCTCAGACTTCTCTCAGCAAGAGAACAGCGTGTTCAACAGTTTCAAAAACACAAGTTCAAGGAGGACATCAAATAAGAGTCTGAGATCAGGAAATGATAAAACAGCCAAAGATAGACCAGGGTTGGGGGGATGAAGCGTTATCCTGGAAACACAAAGTACAGACTGAATGTTCAACAAGCTCGTGCGAGAGAGAAATATGAGAAATAAGACAATAACTTACTCAGAGAAAAGGGGGCCAAGATCAGGGGTGTTCTCAGAAGAAGGGGGACAACAGCCACATTGGAAAGGTGTGTGGGGGGGAGATGCCGAAGATGTGAACTGAAGGGAGGGGAAGTACGGCCAGGAGAATGGCACAAACAAACAAGACGGAATAAACAGGTGCGATCGAGGGCAGGGTTTCTGTACCTTTAATCGCTGTACACGAGAGAATTTGGGCAGGTGAAACCCGTTGTGACATACAGCACCACAGAAGCTGAAACAGCTGTGCCTGCTGCAATTCCCACTTGTATATTAAAGGCAGTGAAGTGCTGACTGTATTGGATCACCCTGAACTTGTCGCTGACGAGTTCAGGGTATAGAATCCCAGCAGTGTTTCAGTCCCCCTAGTCATGCTGCCATGAAATGAGAAGAAGAGAGCGAGAGCTTTCCAGCAAACAGAGAACAGGAATTTGGCCCGCTTCAACTTGAGGCTCTTCTTTGTCCTTTCCCACTTGACTTGGCCCTGTTCCTGGATCTTCCCGCTTCCCCATTACTGTAGTCTGTATATCTGTATCTCTTGGCTACATTCTGGCAAACTAGGGATGCCAGCCTCCAGGTGGGACTTGGGGATCCCCTGGAATCACGGCTTATCTCCAGACATCAATTCCCCTGGAGAAAATGGCTGTTGGGGTGGGTGGACTCTGTGGCATTGCACCCCACTGAGGTCCCTGTCCTCCCCACTCTCCATTCCCAAATCTCCAGGAGTTTCCCAGTGTGGATCTGAGAATCTTACCCCCCCCCCCAACCTGGTGGCTAGAGAAGACCTGGCGACCCTATGGCCAAGAGTAGTCTCAATGTCCCCCAAAAGCAGTGCTGAGTCTGAATTCAGTAGGTTGTGCAGCCTTCCGGTTCACTGAGGTCCCCCTTGGATTAACTTTGTTTGAATATGAAGAAGGGACCTCTGACGCTTGAAAGCTCATACCAAAATCTTGAAAGCTCATAACAAAAATCTTGTTGGTCTCTAAGGAGCAACTGAGCTTGAACTTTTTTTTTGCCACTTGTTTCGATATGCATATGAAATTGCCTTCTCTTGAGTTCTCTCTGGTCCATTGTGGGCTGCTCTGATGGGCAGCTGCTGTTCAGGGTCCTGAGCAGAAGTTTCTCACATCACCTTTTCACCGGGATTGCCGGAGACTGAACCTGGGAACGTGTGCATGCCAAGCAGATGCTCTGCCACAAAGCCATGGCCCTTTCCCTGTTTCATCTTTCATGACTTTGTTCTATTTGTGGTCTCTTCAACATTGTGAACACCTCTTATCTTCTAGATTTTGCAGACTGGAATGTATTAGGAAAATCAAACAAATGCAAGGCAAATTTGCCGAATGCATTTGGGCAATCCATTCCAGTGCCAGGACACACACATAAAGTTAACTCTAAAGAACATCCACAAGCAACCCTGTGACTGTTTTTGTCTCCCCATTCTCTTAAATAAAAATTATTAATTAATTATTGCATCCTTTCCCTGGAGACGTCAAAGTCAACAACACTACTTCTGAATATTCACAGAAAATTATATTGTAATATTAAAGCATATACATACATGGCACTTACCAAGTATTTAAGAGGAGGTAGAGATCCCTCTTAGTCAAGAGCGAGGGTAACTATAAATGTACTTACACTAAGGAGCCAACCTTTGTAACTTTTCAAGACAGTTACTGGCTCTGGTGTTCACGGAAGTTGATAGCTGACCAGAACTATCCAGGCTGAAAACTGCTCTCTCGCTCTCTGTTAGTTCACTGAGCAGTTTTGTAACACCATAAAAAGAGGACTTTCCGTATACATACCGGGGCAAGACTTTACACAATTCAGGAAAATCAAGAAGTGAGTTAGTCATAGCTTATTGGTGCATTTACCATTGGTGCATAGCTTATTGGTACAGGAAATGTCCCTATTATGTGAGAGTGAAATAGTCCAGGCTGAGCAGTTGGATAGTCATACTTGCACACTGATACATTTCTTTTGGTCTTCCTGAGAAGTGACTCAGTAGATTGACAGCCTTATGCTGTGTACCTTTCTATCTAAATGGGACATATCCAGGCAATTTTCAGTGGTCTTCTGAGGCCAGAAGTTGGGACAAGATGAAGCATAGTAAATTTTTAAAAAATCCCAGCTTCATGTTGACTATCTTTTCTGACTTCTGTGGTGAGCAGAGAACTTACAACAGAGAAATGGGAGAGAGCTTTATCCTTTCCTCACCTTCTATTCCGCGTCTTCCTAAGCAATTTCCCTCCCTGCCGCCAGATTTCTTTCGACAGTCAAAGCCCAGCTGAGAAACAAAAGGTGAAGGAAGAGTCTGAAGAAGGGAAATAGAGATGGATAAAGCATCTCTTTTACTAATGCTTTCCTGAACTCCACCTCCACCCTCTGCCTTCAGCATTGCCCAGATGGATTCCATCCAGCCTTAGCAACAGCTCTGGACCACAGAGATGGGGGGTGGGCACACTAAAGCACCTCTGGCCATTTTAGCATCAAAGAGAAGGAACTTGTGGAGGGGAAGGAGAACAGTACAGTTTCTCGTGCTGGTGTTTTCAGCAGAGGGAAATAATCCCTGGAAGATTTAACACAATAAAAACTCCCCTGTCTCTAAATTATCTATATAATATTTGGGGAGGGAAGGGACATCAGTAGGATCTCATGCCATAGATTCCAACCTCTGAAGCTGCCATTTTCTCCAGGGGGACTGAACTCTGTAGCCTGGAGATCAGGTGTGATTCTGGGAGATCTCCAGCTACCACCTGGAGGCTGGCAATCCTACATGACTCTCCATCTGATAAACTGGTGCTTCTCCGAGAGTTGCCAGCTCCTGGTTGGGAAATTCCTGGAGATTTGGGGCTGGAGCCTGGAGAGGGAGGGGTTGGGGGATGGGAAGGGCCTCAGCAGAGTATAATGCCATGGAGTCCAGCTTCCAAAGTTGCCATTTCCTCTAGGGGAACTGATCACTGTTGTCTGGAAGTCACTTGTAATTCCAAGTGATCTCCAGGCCCCTGCTGGAGGTTGGCAACCCTAGCTTCTCCACAACCTTCAGATAGATTTTGGTGCTGTACAACACCTGGGTACAAATGTACAGTTGTTTGCTAGTTCCAGGAGCAGGATAGGGTTGTCTGCCTCCAGTTTAGGGATGCCGGCCTCCAGGTAGGACCCACCCCAGAATTACACCTCACTTCCAGACTAGAGATCAGTTTCCCTGGAGAAAATGGATGCTGGGGTGTGTGTGATTTCTATGGCATTGTATCCTTTTTCAGGGTGGTGGGAAAACACTTTAGAGCAGGAAAAATGGCCAGAAGTAGGGTTGCCAGCCTCCAGGTGATGGCCGGAGGTCTCCTGGAATTACAATCATTCTCCAGATGACAGAGATCAGTTCTCCCAGAGAAAATGGCTGCTTTGGAGGGTGGTATTATACCCTGCTGAGGTCCCTCCCCTCCCCAAATCTCACCCTCGCCAGGTTCCACCCCCCAAATTTCCAAGTATTTCCCAACCCAGAGCTGGCATCCCTAGCCAGAAGGGAAAGTGCTGAACAGCTCCTTCCCACAATGTCTTTCTGGTCAAACTGGTCTCCTCTGGAGAAACCCTTCTGAAGCCTTTTCAGCTCTTTCTCTGTGATGATGCTTAGTTTGGTTTCCTCAGAGCATGAGGGTGTTCTATTTCTTTGGGTTTTCTCTCATACTTGTGTATACTTCTCACAGGCAGTCACTGTAAACAATCTATCCCACATTTTTATTTCTGGACACCAGAGTTATGACCGATAGCATGCCTGTTATTTAGAGCAGAACGACATATTAGCATGCTGTTCCACAATTCTTCTTAGACATTTCTACCCCACCTCTTTGCCTGGACAGCACTCAGCATGGTTTACTAAGGTTAAAACTAATGGAAAACACTGATATTATAAAAACAACAACAGTAAAAGTAGTAAAAAACAATGTGGTTAAAACACCAGGGGCTGAGATCTTAAGGTGGAAACTGGCAGTGAGGCTATTTAGTTTTTTCCCTTTGTCCTGTTTTGCTGCTAAAAAAATTACAACCCTAAACTTCTTTTATTCAAGCCCACGAACTTAGAGGTACTGAGTTGAGATGGGAAAACAAGTGGAGACAAAGGGAATTATATTAGAGTTGCCAGGTCCCTTTTGACCACTAGCGGGGGATGCAAGAGTAGGGTTGCCAGACCCAGTTTGGGAAACTCCAGGAGATTTGGGGATGGAGCCTGGGGAGGACAGGGACCTCAGTGGGGTACGGTGCCATAGAGTCCACCCTCCAAAGCACCCATTTTCTCTAGGAGAACTGATTTCCATAGTCTGGAGACAAGCATTAATTCTAGGGTATCCCCAGGTCCCGCCTGGAGGCTAGTGGCACCCCTAGATTATATATATTTACTTTTAAGATTTATATCCTGCACTCAGGCCCATAACTGATTACTTTTGACAACTGTCACTCATTTGGACTGCAGAGTTAAAAAGTTTTTGTTTCTTTGGAAGGAGGAATTTTAACGTTGGGTAAATCTCCTTTCTTTTATCTAACTATTCAAGCTTATCTGGCGTCACCTTAGATTTCCAGTGGCATGCAAAGGTTAAACACACAGCTGTAATCAAGTTCAATGCAATCGCACATAGTCTCTTTGGCACAATTGGAATGTAATTTAGTAGCATACCTTCTGGAGTATTTTCTCCTGTTCTTCACAATTAATACAGAAATCTTCTCTCAGTACTTCTTGGACCAAGAATACACCCAACCATATGTGGATGAAATCAGCTGAATTAGTGTTACAGAACCAACACACTCCCAAACTAGAGCTGTAATTTTTGGCAATTAACCGAGGAGTTAAATACAGCTGGTCTGTCATTTTCCATATTTCTCCAGTCTGGGGTAGTGGTTAAGAGCGTGGATCTGGGAGAACCGGGTTTGATTCCCCACTTACAATCTCCTTTCCCCTCCCCTCCCCACAGCAGACACCCTGTGAGGTAGGTGGGCCTGAGAGAGGTCTCTCGAGAAATGCCCTTGAGAGAACAGCTCTGAAAGAATTTATGACTCACCCAAGGTCACACCAGCTGCTGCATGTGGAGGAGTGGTGAATCAAACCTGGTTCTCCCAGATTAGAGTCTGCGCCAAACAATAATAAGTTTAATAAGTTATGGGAATACCTGGTCATGGACAAAATATCAGAGGTTATATCCTTGGCAGAGAATCCAAAGTTTCATTCAGATTTTTTGGAACGTTGGTTTCCCTTTCTTGAATACATGGAAAGACATAGTAAGCTGAGAAAGACACTTCCAGATAATTTGAAGGTTATAACTATATATTGAATAGCTGTTTGGTTTTATTGCTCTTGTGTTTTTCGTGTTTTTATTTATGTTTTTATTGTACTGGTTTCCTAACAGTGTGCGCTACTGTAAATTGTTGGTATATTACATAAATAAAAGTTATTTATTTAAAAGAAAAAAACATAAACATCCTTCCTAATGTGTGTGTGTGTGTGTCTTTTCAAATATCATAATACACGGCCTGGCCTCAAATGACACAAAATGGATGCCAGACAGAGGATGCCAACCAGAGACAAGTCTCGACATATAGTTTAGAATTGCATGAAGAAGAGCTCTGTATTCTTGGTGCTTTGGGGGGGGGGGGGACAACAGTGGGAGGACTTCTAGTGTCCTGGCCCCACTGCTGGACCTCCTGAGGGCACCTGGTGTTTTTAGCCACTGTGTGACAGAGTGTTGGACTGGATGGGCCATTGGCCTGATCCAATATTGGCTTCTCTTATGTTCTTATGACAGTACCTTCTGGCAGCAATTACAGCTTTCAGTGCTAAGGTACTGTCTCAACTATTATAAGGAACAGCAATCTGGGTTCACTGGATAAATGAGACTATAGATCAGTTGCTAATATAATTCGTGCATCAGATCGGTGGGATCCTAAAATATGTGGCTGATACTGGCCTTAGACTGGAGCCTGGCCAACATTCAGTTGAATCTAGGGCCTGGATACTGGCATTAAATCTGAAACTCAAATATTCTCTGAGGGTAATAGCTTATTATATTATATGAACCAAGATAATTTCTCCAGTCTGTGGAATCAGGCTATAACGGAAAAACTGAATATTAATATGATGCCCAGAGAAAGTTATCTTTGTGTTAGGGTGGCCCCTAGCCTGTAAGACTATCAAGCAGTTGATTATGAAGATTGATATCAGTGGTACAATCTTCTCTGTATGGGAATCCCCCCACTCTTTACAATCCCAAAATACTTGAAGATAGATCAAGATGGGTAGCTGAGTTTGTCTGTCTGTAGCAGCAGAAAAGAGCAAGAGTCCAGTAGCACCGGAAAGACTAACACAATTTGTGGTAGGGGGTGAACTTTCGTGAGTCACTGCCCTCACTTCTTCATTCAGATCAAGATGGGTAGCCGTGTTAGACTGTCTGTAGCGGTAGAAAAGAGCAAGAGTCCAGCAGCACCTTAAAGACTAACAAAAATTTGTGGCAGGGGAGGCGCTTTCATGATTCACTACTCACTTCTTCAACCTTGCTCTTTTCTACAGCTCCAAAATACTTGCTTAGCTTTACTTTTCCAAGATACAGGTTAGCAATTATGTCTGCAAGATTAAATACGCTACCGTCTATGATTACTGAAGGCTGTAAGTTAGGTATACCATTTTCAGATTGATACTGTGGTTGTGGCTTAGGGATCATAGGAACTGTGGAGCTTTGTTTTATTTATTTATTCGTTCATTCATTCATTCATTCATTCATTGTGTATGCGTGTAGCTGTGTGTGCACCTGGAAGTCATGATGACCTCTGGTGACTGACCCCTACCGGGGGCCTGGAGGTTATTCAGAGAGGTGGCTGAGTAAAGCCTGCCCCCGCCTCCCCACTGCTGGTATTCCAAGGAGGTCTCCCTCCCATCCGAGTACTTGCCAGAGTCAACCCTGCTTAACTTCCAAGATCTGGCAAGATTGGGCTTGCCTGGGCTATCCAGGTTAGGGCAAGCTTGTTTGATTTGAATGCCCATGGTATAAGGAAGCCAGAGAGAAACTGATCAAGCCACATGCTCCAGTGAAACGGTCCTCCCGCAGACATTTTAGTTACTAAAATTTTAATGGATTCTAGACCAGCAAATATACTTTTTAAAGCTAGATTCCTTGTTTAGGCCATGACAGTTTGGGCAGCTGGTGACAAGACACTTTCTTTGACATAGTATATAGCCTGCCCTCTCTGGCTTGAATGCTTTCTCTCTTCCTTTTATTTTTAACTGGGATAGATCGATACTACTCACGCCGTGCAGGTCAGAGGAGCAGAGAAGGAAAGAAGGAAAAAACGAATCAATGACCTTGTGAATGCAAAGTGGATGCTCTAGCAAATTAATTGAGAGGGCGGTGGCGATACAGTTGCAGAGCTTCTTGGATGACACTTCCACGCTAGATCCTTTGCAGTCTGGCTTTCGCCTAGGCCATGGGATGGAGACTGCACTGGTCGCCCTCACAGATGAACTCCGGAGGCACCTGGATCGGGGCGGGACAGCGGTGCTGGTGTTGTTGGACCTGTCGGTGGCGTTTGACACAGTTGACCACCAGTTACTTGCTCACCACCTCGCCGACATGAGGATTCAGGGGCTTGCCTTACAATGGCTTGTCTCCTTTTTCCATAGTCGGGGACAAAGGGTGGCCATTGGGGAGCAGCTGTCCTGAAGGCACCCACTAGTTTGTGGAGTGCCTCAAGGGGCGGTGCTTTCACCAATGCTTTTCAACATCTATATGCGCCCCCTTGCCCAGACTGCACGGAGGCACGGGCTAGGGTGTCACCAATATGCGGATGACACCCAGCTCTATCTGTTGTTGGGTGGCCAGTCTGACTCTACCCCAGAAGACCTGGTTCGCATGCTACAGGACAAGGCTGGATGGCTTAGACTGAGTCGATTGAAATTGAATCCGATGAAGACGGAGGTCCTGTGCCCGAATTGGAGCGGCACAGGGGTAGGGATCCCATTACCGGCCTTTGATGGGGTGCCGTTGGTGCCAGCAACGAGGGTCAGGAGTTTGGGAGTGCTTGTGGATGCTTCCTTAACAATGGAGGCTCAGGTAGCAGCCACTGCCAAGGCAGCCTTTTATCATCTGCGGCTGATTAGGCAGTTGGTTCCCTTCCTCGAATGCAATGATCTGGCGACAGTGATCCATACAATGGTCACCTCGAAGTTGGACTACTGGAACACTCTCTACATGGGGCTGCCCTTGGTGCAACTCCGGAAGCTGCAGCTGGTGCAAAATGCGGCGGTCAGACAGTTGATGGGCCTCCCTATGAGGGAGCACATCCAGTCTGTGCTAAAGGCATCGCACTGGCTTGCAATAGCGTTCCGGATCCGCTTCAAGGTGCACATTTTTTAAATATATATAACTTTATTTTTTTATTAAATTTATAATTTTTTACAATGTACAGATTAACCTAACAATTATAACAATTAATCCCACCAACAAAACTCAACATTTAACATTAACTTGGCAACCTTTCAGTTTTCTCAGTGTATCAAAATTCTCTATATTGGCTAATAAAAAACAAAGTCTTTGTATTTATCTGGAAGCACAGTCATATCATTCTTTTCAGTCTTCATATAGTCAAAAAAGGAGAACCACTTTTCCAGAAAGCCAGATTTTGGAGTTGAATCTTCCATTGTCAATAGTTGATATGCAATTTTGCCATAAACAATTACATCCCAGATTTTCAAAAACCATTGTCTCAGAGTTGGGATTTTTGTTGATTTCCAGTGTAGTGCTATCAAAGTCTTAGCTGCTATTAGTAGTAAAGCAGTTAATTCTGCCATTGATTTGGTCATAGATTCAGGCTCCCAGTAATTGAATAAAACAGATTCTGGTGTAGGTGGAATATTAACACCAACTATTTTTCTAATTATTGGAAGGATCAGGTTCCAGAAAGACTGGACTTGAGGACATGCCCACCAACAGTGTAGGAATGACCCAGTTTCTTTACCACATTTCCAAAATGCAGGTGATTTTATTGCTCGGCTGTAAAATAGTCTTTGTGGTGTAAGGTACCACCTTGAGTAGATTTTACAATTTTATAATTTAAGATTTAAAGATTTTGTCGTGAATAAAGAGGAAGCCCATATCTTTGACCACTGTTGTTCAGATAAATGGATGTTACAGTCTTTGCGCCATGCTTTTTGTTGTGGTGACAGTCCTTTCCATCATGGTGCAGATTTTGACCTTTCAAGCCCTTTATGGTCAGGAACCTGTCTACCTGAAGGGCTGCCTTTCCCCAAATGTGCCCCAGGGAGCACCACGATCAGGATTACAAAATTGCCGGGCCCTCCTCGGTCCGAAGGATGTTAGGTTGACATCAACTAGGACCAGGGCGTTTTCCGCAGCAGCTCCAGCCTACTGGAATGAGCTCCCTGGTGAGATCAGGGCCCTGCGGGACCTCTCACAGTTCCACAGGGCCATGAAAACAGAGCTTTTCCGGCAGGCTTTTCAATAGGAGCTGCATCTTACTAGCCATGCCCTGGGCCGACCTAGAGCCTGGAGTCAACTAGGGCCGACCAAGAGCCGGGAGTCATCTAGAGCGGCAGTTCAACTGACCAGGTCAAAATGCACTTTACTCAGCGCACCACCATTGATATAAGCGGTTTACTATGTAGCTTGTTCTGAAATGTATTTTATATTGAGATACATACTGTTTTTATTGTTTTACTGTTTTTATGTAAGCCGCCCCGAGCCTACTTCAGTGGGGAGGGCGGGGTAGAAGTTTAAGTAATAAATAAATATAATAAATATAGCACCGAGCCAGGGCCCCTCTCCTAAAAGAAAGAACTCATTCAGCCGTTAGTTGAAGATGCGTCCAGGAAATACATTGAGAAACTGCACATTGCAAAGCGTACGCTGATTCAGGTTACAGTTAAATTGAGAAACGACACATTACCGGGGGGGGGGGGGGGGGGGAACACCCACATGCATGGTATGTGGACTGCAGAGTGGCAACAGACACCTTCTTGCATCACCCCCACAGCCTGAAGGGTATCCTACCAAATCATGTGCTCTGCCTCCGAGACCATACTGAGTTCTTCTGTCTCCCAGACATCCCTTTTCGTCTCGTACACTGCAAGAAACTGAGAGCCAAAGAGGATCAAGTATGGTATTGAAGAGCTCCAGGATTGGATCCCACGCAAAATTTCTACAGGCAGAAGGATTTCAGTCCACAGACCCACAATTTCCCCCTCCTCCTGCCCCCTCCCAAATGCCAGGAAACATTTGGCTAGGTAGTTGACCAGTTTACCAAATGTGTTTGTGTGTTAAGTGGCCATCATGTCACTTCTGACTTATGGAGACCCTATAGAAGAAGAAGAAGAGATTGGATTTATACCTCGACCTTCACTTGTAGTCTCAGAGCAGCTTACAAACTCCTTTCCCCTCCCCTCCCCACAACAGACACCCTGTGAGGTAGGTTGGGCTGAGAGAGCTCTTTCCCAAGCTGTCCTTGAGAGAACAGCTGGTACAGAGCTATGGCTTGCCCAAGGTCATCCAGCCAAGTGCAAGTGGAGGAGCGGGGAATCAAACCCGGTTCTCCCAGATTAGAGTCCGCGCACTTAACCACTACACCAAACTGGCTCTCCACCAAACTGGCTCTCTATAAATCAATGTCCTCCAAAACAACCTATTGACCCATTGTTGCAGCCTTGCTCTGGTTCTGCAAAGTTAGGCTGTAGTCACATGGCAAGCTTACTGCGGTTTGTTCCCACTGTATATTTGATCGGGGGTAATTTTTTTTTTTTGCTGGTTGGGATGATCACACATTTCTCACTGAACCACTTGCAACACGCAAAAAGGCTCCAGGCACCGTCCAGACAGTTGCACCACCCAAGTGGTGGCACGGCACAAGTTTTTAATTTATTTTTCTTTACACATGTGCATACACACATGGCCAAATCACCACTCCCACTTGGACACACTGTACTCCCTTGTTTTTGTAGTGTTCCCTGCCCCCGAACAGAATGAACCACCAACGTACAACCGAGTGCTGACGTCTATATATGTGCGCTTGAACATTCATGCACTGAATATATTCAGTGCAGGATTGCTCATGCGCACAACAGCAAAAGCTGCAGGGGGAATTCAGCGCAAGAAGGACATTCAGATGAGCTAATTGCATTCAAAGCAAGAGATGGCTGTCCAGATTGGCGAAATTGCAGATTCATAGCTCGAATATTCGGAAAGTACTTGATTTTCCCGGTGTAAGAAAAATCGCTAGGAAACCGGGAGGATTGCGGGGGTAAGTCCGCTTCGATATGGGAGACAGATCCGGCCATCTGAATCAGCCCTTTTAAAAAATGTGATCGGGAACAGTGGTGAAACCCGGTCAAAATGACCATGTGACCACAGCCCTAGGCCACAACTTCCCTCTCACCTTGTGTCTTCCTCTTTTCCTGTTGCCTTCAGCTTTCCCTACCAGTATGGGTTTTTCCAGTGCCTCTTGTCTTCTCATAATGTAACCAAAGTATAACAGCCTCCGTTTAGTTATTTTAGTTTCTAGGGAGAGTTCAGGTACCACTAAATATCCCAAACCTAAGTATGATGCAGCTGGATGTGTGGCTATCTGAAGATAACATTTATTCATTTGTTTCCCCATCACTACAGGTCCGAGGAAAGTAATCTCGGGGGGAATTTGGTGGTCTGCCATGGGAGGGAAGAACTAGACGGAAATCGCTCATGGGCAGGGGTCCTTTCGAGCAGGAGCTTGAAGGAGCGCAGCCCCGGGAGCTGGTGCCAGCCTTCTCCCCCCCGCCGCGGGGGAATGCCTGCTTGTATCATGGCTGCAGCAAAATGACCTTGTCCCCTGGAAAGGTCCTTGTTCCTCCGACCAGCCTTCTGAAGGCTTCAGCCACCACTGAGGCTATCCTCCCAGAATAGTGGTATTTCTGAGGCTTGGATTAGTAGCTGTCCCCTCTCTACCAGCTTTCTTTCTTTCTTTCTTTCTTTCTTTCTTTCTTTCTTTCTTTCTTTCTTTCTTTCTTTCTTTCTCTCTCTCTCTCTCTCTCTCTCTCTCTCTCTTTCTTTCTTCTCTCTCTCTCTTCTTTTTTTCTTGCTTTCTGACATACTTCTGGTGATGTCAGGGGGTGTGCCATATGCAAATAAGTTATGCTAATGAGCTGCTGCACCTCTTTTTCTACGAAACGACCCCTACTCACGGGGATTTTAGCTTCAAATCCCTGTTCAGCCATGAGACTCATTATGTGACCCTGGGACATTCACTATTTCTCACTTTAAATAATCTCAAAGAACTATAGTCAAGATAAAATGGGTCACCACTCCCATATGCCACCATGAACTCGTTAGAAAAAAATGGGGACAGATGTTCTAGTTTATTAATAAAGAGAGTTATGAATGATTTCCCCCTACTTTTTATGAAAGGGCCATTTTTATTCTCTATTTTTAAATATTTCTATCACCCTACTTACCTTTTATGCAAGATGGCTTGTCTCTAGTCTTTAAGTTAAAATCATACTGTGGTGGGCAATGAGGGCTGCCTGCTCTGAGCTGGGAAATTCCTGGAGATTTTAGGGGAGGAGCCTGAGGAGGGTGGGGTTTGGGGAGGGAGGGACCTCATTGGGGCATAACACCCTCGAATCCACCTTCCAAAGCAGCCATTTCCTCCAGGTGAACTGATCTGTGTCATCTGGAGACCATTCATAATCCCAGGAGATCTCCAGCCACCACCTGGAGGTTGGGAACCCTATAGGCAATAGACACAAATAATAAAAGATCTCATTTCAAACAATTTAAGAAAGTGATTGTCACAGTGTTTAATGCAGGAAACTGCAGTCATGTACGCTGGATGTCTAAGGTTCCCTTAAATGGACAAGTTCCTTCCCTTTTCAGTTAAAGACAACCCACAGAGAAACCTGTTGCCCCTACCATAACTGAAAATACAAGGCTGGCTTCTACATCAAAAAGGCCCCAGAGAAAATAAACACTTCTGCTTTTATCTACCTGGAAACCCTGGTCTTCCCTCCCCCTTTCTCAGAAACTCGGTAGAGACTCCAAAGCAGGTCTCACTGCCCTTGAGCTAGAAAAAGAACCCAGTGTTACAGGGAAACAAACAAACAAAAAATCATCTTCCAGTAGCCAGACATCCTCCTGCATTGGAAGCAGGTCAATTAATTAAACAAATGTTTAATACTGCAATAAAATGTTGCGGGAAGTTTGCAGTCCGGTTACCGTGATTGAGTTTATCATCTGGGTGACGTTTGTTACTTAATGTGAGATAGTTTAAAAATAAACAGGGCATGGTTTCCAGTCCTGAAAAACACAAAATGGTCTACATCTTACAACAGCACTACAGATAAGATTAGAATTTCAACAGCCAATCCATATGCAAAAGAACCTCCTCAGGAAAGCTTCTCCATTACCATGTCACTGCCTGGGAAACTCCTACAAGATAATGACTCAGCCCTACCCCACCTTCCTGAGTAGATATATATTACCTGCCTAACATTTTTCTTCTAACAATGACACAGAGAGTACTCCATCTTTCTGTGTTGTACCTCTGAGGATGCCAGTCATAGCTACTGGTGAAACAACAGGTACCACAATGCCAAGACCACGGCCACACAGCCCAGAAAAACTACAACGAATTGTGCTTATCTCTTCCATGGGTCTCAATTGTTAAGAGATGGCTCTGTCCAAGGGCCCATCAGGGCCCGAAGGTGGCACCTTTCCCAGCTGCAGGGAGGAGACAGATGTATGTCTTTGAAGAAGAGCAGCTTTGATTCTGGCACCAATGGAGAGAGAAGCAGACAGAAGGAAATGGCAAATGGAAGCAATTCTCACTTTCTTTGGGAACTGGTTTGACTTTTCTGAAAGGACTGTAAGCTGAGGCTGCTGTTATGAATATGAAAGGCACTTAACAACCATTGGTATCAGCTGGGTGTTTGAATCCGTGTAAAGACGCTTCTAATCTGTGCGAGAGACATTCTTGTGCATGGCTCTGAAGAAGGGCAACGAAACGCACCCGTTGAAATCCGGAGGGTACGTCGAGTGCTGTTGCTGCTGTCAACGTGGAGCTTCATGAGAGTTGTGGGAGACTCCCAGAGAAAGGGAGAATCACTTCCATTTGCCAGCAGCTTCATATTGGAATTCTTAATTAAAAGCAAGCTGGAATTCCCATATGGGGAGTGAGCGAGGATTTATTCTTTTCTTCTCTAATTTTGACAACCCTGTGGATGGACAGTTTCAATTCTCCTGGCAGCTGACTGCAGAAAGGGAACCTCTGAATTGTGCAAGAGTGAACTAGTGTGGAAGCAGCATCATTTTCCCAAAACCCCATGCCCTCGGGGCCTCTGACGGCTCCTTCTTGCTAGACTGCTGGATAATTCAGACTTCTGTCTCCTTCACTGATAAATAGATTCACTCAATCTTCAGTCCATACCCAAACAGGTGCTGTAAAATTGCTGTACAAGTAGGCTGAAGGCATCTATCCCTACAGGTTTAGCCTAAAGATATCACCTATACATAGATTGAGAATATGGGCATTTTTTCCCCATCAAGTTACAGCTAATTTATGGTGACCCCATAGAGTTTTCAGGGAAGAGACAGAGGTGATTGACCATTGTCTGCCTCTGCATCACAATCCTGGTACTCCTTGGAAGTCTTCCATTCAAATACTGGACAGGCCGACCCTGCTTAGCTTCCAAGATCTGACCAGATTCGGCTAGCCTGGGCTATCCAGGTCAGGGCATATGTTTTCTCAAATAGGGTTGTCATCCTCCAGGTGGGGCCTGGGGATCTCCCAGAAATACAACGAATCTCTGAACTACATAGATAAGTTCCCCTGGAGAAAATGGCAGCTTTGGAGGGTGGACTCTATGGCATTCTGTCATGTGGAGGTCCCTCCCTTCTCCAAACCCCTCCCTTCCCAGGCTCCATCCCCCAAATCTCCAGGAATTTCCCAACCTGGAGATGGTAACTTGAGTTCTAAATGAATACACAGATACAGCTAGTGGGAATTTGGGCCTATACAAAAAGAATGCTAATGTTACGGCTGCCCTTTAACATTCCCTTGTGAAGCCAGTGGCTCAGAATAGGCAAGATATAGTTCCTCAACTGGTGATAATTTTTAGGAGATTATCTCCTGCTAGCTCAGTCCTTGAAGGACAGCTTGGAGATGGTGTGGGGCTGCCAACCTCCAGGTGGTGTCTGGAGAACTCCTGCTGTTAGAACTGATCTCCAGGCAGCAGAGATTAGTTCGCCTGGAGAAAATGGCCACTTTGGAAGGGGGACTCTATGGCATTACAGCCCACTGAAGTCCCTCCCCAGTCTCCAGCCCCCAAATCTCCAAGTATTTCCCAACCTGGAGCTGGCAACCCTAAATGGTGACCTGTCCCAGCTGAACAGAAAAGAGAAGCCATGTCTGTAAAGAAAGTGCGCGTGATTGACAGGTCCCAGAGACCGAAGGGCAAAGTTGGTTCCCAGTTCCTTATTCACATTTCCTAGTTCCTTATTTGCAAATCCAGCAAGAAATATTGAGGAGCAGGGGTCACTGGGGGTGTGGAGGGGGAGGTATTTGTGGATTTCCTGCATTGCGCAAGGGGTTGGACTAGGTGACCCTGGAGTTCCCTTCCAACTCTAGGGTTCTATGATTCTCTGACTGTCCCCTGCAAGAAGACATACAGAGGTGTCTGGTCCAAACACTGGTTCTATTTAGGTTGCCACCAAGAAACTAGTACTACAAAGAATATTTGAATAAGGCATTGGAATGGCTGCTTGCCCTCTGCACCCCAAAATTAAGTTTGGATGACCACAAATCATACACCGCCACACCCAGGGGACTCTGCCCTTCAAAGGCACACATCCTGTTTCCTGGTCCAAAGCCCAGTTCTTGTGCCAACTGCTCCAAAGTGGGGCAAGTGAGGAGCACCTAACCCAGATGATTGGGGGGGGGGGGGTGTTCAGCAGCTAGTACCCACTAGCCTGAAAAGCCATGAACGCCCATTCAAGCAAGCTGTCTTCTGTCAATGAAACTAAAGAAAAGACAGGGAGAGGAAGGTAAAAGGTCTTATATATACAGGGCCTTGCAATTTTATCGTTGCTTCACATATTCTGGGATTCAAGGCAGACGATGAAGGCAAGCTCCACCTCTTGAGTCCTTGCGCAAGGTGTGCCCTTTGATGTTGCAAGAGGAAACAAAGGAGGAAACTGAAAAGGAGCAGCAATATATGCCCAGTCCTTTTTCCTCATGGCCATTGCTAAGCAAGCAGCTGACTTGTGGAGGGCAGGGGAACCTGAGAAATGGGAAACTGAGAGGGGAGGAAGCATTAAGGCACTATTCAGAACGAAAGAAGAACGAATCACTTCTGCTTGGAGGGTCTATTTTGGAGCCACATAGAAATTTTTTTTTAAATTCCGCACTTCTCCTTGAGGATGGGAATAGAAGAGGAGGAGGAGGAGGAGGAGGAGGTTGGATTTATATCCCGCCCTTCACTTGGAGTCTCAGAGTGGCTTACAAACTACTTTCCTTTCCCCTCCCCACAACAGACACCCTGTGAGGTAGGTGGGGTTGAGAGCGCTCTCTTGAGAACTGCCCTTTCCTGAACAGCTCTGAGAGAACTTGTGACTGACCCAAGGTCACACCAGCAACTCCATGTGGAGGAGTGGGGAATCAAACCCCGTCCTCCCAGATTAGAGTCTGCGCTCCTAACCACTACACCAAACTGGCTCTCGTAAATGTCTTACTATGTACCCTAGGCTGCTGACACGGAACGTCTCTAGGGTGGCCAAGTGGTAGCTGGAGATCGCTCAGTATTTACACCTGACCTCCAGGTGACAGAGATCAGATCGCCTGGAGAAAATGGCCGCTTTGGAAGGTGGACTCTGTGACATTAAACCCCACTGAATGCCCTCCCCTCCCCAAACCCCGCCCTCCTCAGTCTCCACCCCCCAAGTGTCCAGGTACTTTCCAATCCAGAGCTCTCCATGCCAACCTCATGCAACGGTCACGTGTTTCGACACAGATAAACGCCAGTTTAGCAGGCTTTCAAAGAGGGATTAAACAAAATCACAAAGGATAGGTCCTGGGGATGCCAGCCTCCAGGTGGGACCTGGGGACCCCCTGGAATTACAGCTCATTTCCAGACTACAGTGATCCGTCCCCCCTGGAGAAAATGGATGCTTTGGAGGGTGGGCTCTGGCGTTTCACCCCACTGAGGTCTCTCCCCTCTCCAGGCTCCATCCCCAAAACCTCAGGAGTTTCCCAACCTGGACCTGGTAACCCTAAAATGCAGGGCTATTTTTGGGCAGGAACGCACAGGAATGGAGTTCTGGTTGGCTTCTGAGTTGGCCACACCCACAGCCTCCCCCCCCCCCCCATGATCCCCAGGCGCCTCACAAGCCACGGGGCGCCTGGGGAAGCCAAGCCAATCCAGGGAGGGAAGGCAATTTTAACTGCTTCCCCTCCTCGGGTTCCCCAGGTGCCCCACAGCTGTGGGGTGCCTGGGGAGGCCGATCCAGAAACTGCCTTTCTTACCTTGGGTTCCCCATGCGCCCCGCATGGTGCACCTGGGGAAGCTGATCCAGGGAGGGAGCTGTACTGTCAGGGGTGTGGCCTAATATGTTAATGAGTTTCTGCTGGGCTTTTTCTACAAAGAAATGTATGTCCCCCCATGGCTGTTCACCATGACGACTCAACGGAACCTCCAGAGGCAGAGGTGGTGGTGGAAGGTGCCCTCAAGTCACACCTGACTTATGGCAACCCCATGAGGTTTTTGAGGCAAGAGACGTTCAGAGGTGGTTTGCCATTGTCTGCCTGCCTGCCTGCCTCTGCATCGTGACCCTGGTATTCCTTGGAGGTCTCCCATCCAAATACTAGCCAGGGCTGACCCTGCTTAGGTTCTGATGAGAGTTGGCTATCCCACCCCAGTCTATCCCGGTTAGGGCTCAGAGGCAGTAGCCCCCTGAATACCACTGCTGGTGGTGGGGGGCGGGCAACAACGTCTGGAGGCTTTGGCCTCTGTGGCCTGCTTGGAGATCTTTTAGGGTCATCTGTGTGAACTCGATGGACCACTGGACTGATCCAACACGGCTATGTATTGTAGTGATTAGAGCGCTGGGCTAGGATCTAGAAACCTGGCTTCAAACCCTCGTTCTGTCATGGAAACTCAGTAAGTAGCTTAGGGGCCCATCACACTCTTATCCTAAGCTACCTTGCAGGGTTGGTGTAAGGATAAAATGGGGGAGGGGAGAATGATGTTGTAAACTGGGTTTTTTAAAAAACTTTACTGTTTATTGATGCTTTGAAAGAATTCAGAGACACAGAAATACCAATAAAAGTCACAATGTTTTACAAACTAGAGTTTAAGTGTCAATATATTACATAAATATTGTTGGTATAATAACAATATGTACAGTCTTAATATGGTGATAGTGTCAACAGGACTCTTAAGAACTGAATATTGGTTATTAAGAAGTGAATATTGCATAATAACTTGTATACCCTTAGGGGGGGAAAAAATTCCAATATATCATTTTATATCCCTAAAGGATCAGGTAATTATCTTTGGTCTTTGGTGCAGCACAGTTAGGGCTCATAGTGGCCGAAGGCCGTGCATCAATTAAGTATATGTTAATTGAAGATGTATCGTATTATGTGGTTGGATGTCAGGTGAAGTTATGTATTCCATGAACGGAGGCCATTACAGTAGAAGGTTGGATTGTTGTGGGAAGAATTCAACCTAAAGTATCTGTAATTCTTTCCATGATGAAGGTGTCTCATATTTTTTGATCTCTGCTGCATTGAAAAGTGGGGTATAAATAAATAAATATCCCCATATGACTGATACCTGCAAGCACTGGGTTGGAGATATTCCATGCAATTATGCCAGCCGATAAACCAGTGGCATGCCTAGCCTCTTTGGTGCCCTATGTGGATAATTTCCGAAGGAGGAGGAAGAAATTGGATTTATACTCCACCCTTCACTCGGCATCTCAGAGCAGCTTACAGTCATCTCCTCTTCCTCTCCCCACAACAGACAGACACCCTGTGAGGTAGGCGGGACCGAGAGCTCTGAGAGAACTGGGACTGGCCCGAGGTCACCCAGCTGGCTGCATGTGGAGGAGTGGGGGAATCAAACCCGGTTCTCCAGATTAGAGTCCACCGCTCTTAACCACGACACAAAACTGGCTCTCTGGTTTGGAGGCAGCAGGACGACGCTGGCTTCGTGGCCCCCCTTCAAAAGCCTTCCTTAAAATGTGCCTGGGGGCAAACTGCCCACCCCATCCCCTTGGTACGCCACTGTGATAAAACAGCACATCTTTTCGAATACTTTTGTAAGGCGCTGTAAACAGTGGAGATATTGGGGTATAAATTATCTTAATAAAAAAATACCAGCCCAGGGTATAAATCATTCATTTATTAGAACAGTAACAAAGAGCTGAGTATGTGTGACACCGGAGTCCCTGCAGTGATGGCTCGTGTGCCATTCTTCTTGGTGCCCTCCTAGTCAACAGTCCTCTTGACGTTACAGTGCCCGGCCAATCAGAACTAAGCAGCGTGGCTTAATCCAGAGAAGAGAAAGAGGAGACCTTGGAGGGAGGCGCAGGGCATTTTCTCCCTGCTCGTAAAGGAGATGCATATCTGCGTGACCCTGGTCCTGCAGGGCTGGGAGGCAACTGCGATAAAAAAAGGTTGATTCACAGAAGGTCATTCACAAGCAATGCTGGGCCCTACTGGATGGCAATGAAATAATAAACGGTCCTTTGGCTGATGTCCCAGCCCTACCCAGCAGATGGTTAGTAGGATGCAGTGGAAACTGGGTGCCTCCGAAGGGCCTTCCTGCAATCCTCTTGCTGCGTTTACAACACACTGTATTGTGTTGCTGGTTCTCAGACCTCAAGGAAAGTCTGGCCAAATGTCAATATATGGGAGGAGCCATGGCTCAGTGGCAAAGCACCTGCTTTGCATGCAGAAGGTCCCAAGTTCAATCCTTGGCATCTCCGGTGGAAAGGACCCGGTAGTTGGGGACATGAGCCGCTGCCAGCCTGCATAGACAATAATGGCCTCGATGGATCAAGGGTTTTGTGTTCATAGTCAGTCTGGGGATTGGAGTAGCTACTGGCCAGGATGTCCCAAACCTCTGGGACAACCAGCTGCAAGCAGGGCTGACCTGCCCATTAAGTTCACCTAGGGGATTGTGTAGGGCACCAGAAGTGTAGGCGTGCCAGCCAGTCCTGCTAACCCCCCCCCCCCGTCTGCTGTGGTTGGTGGCAGCCCTGGGAGATTCTCTGGCAGGCCCTTTCCTCCTTCCCTGGGGGGGGGGGTGGTGGCCTAGCAGCAGCATCTTCCCACTATCCTGCAGCATTGGTGGGTAGCTGACCCCCCCTAGCCTCAGGCACTAGGGTAGCCAGCTCTGGGTTGGGAGATTTGGGGGGTGGAAACTGGGTTTGGGGAGGGGAGGGACCTCAGTAGGGTACTGTGCCGTGGAATCCATCCTCCAAAGCTGCCATTTTCTCCAGGGGGGCTGACCTTGGTCATCTGGAGACCAATTGTAATAGCAGGAGAGCTCCAGGTGCCACCTGGAGGTTGGCAATGCAATCGGGCACCCAGAATCCTTATTGTGCCAGCCTTGGCCCCAGGACCTGGAATTTATATAAACACTACATCGGACAACCGGCTCAGAAGACCCGGGTCTTTTTTCCCCCCCTGGTGGGGTGGCAACCTGAGCTGTTATCATATTGTTTTCTGGATACTGCGATGAAGCAAAGTGGAAGGTTTGAAGGCCAGGCTTCTGGCAAGAGGAACTTCAGGAATGGTCAAGGCAGGAACACCTGAAATGAGGGGGGGGGGAGTGATTTAGTTCCAGAATACTGCTGGGTCAGTCTAGTCCAGAGGTGTCAAACTCATTTTTTAGGAGGGCCAGATCTGACCTAAATGTCACGTTGTCTGGCTGGACCATGTGTGCCGTCAAATGTAATGCCAGGTCCCAGAGATAGAAACTATATAAAGGACAGCAGCTGGTAAGCTCCGAGTTGGTGTATCCTCACTGCAAGGCCCCCTGGAATGGGACAGGGGTGCAGAGGATAACCCACAGAGGCCGACTGGAGAGGCAGCAATGCAGCATTGGGCACGCTCCCACGATGCTTGAGTGCTGCAGATGAGGCTGTTCTGCCATGCTGAAGCCACAATGGAGCGGCTCCGCCCATTCCCCCCAGCACTCCCTCCCTCCTTTGCACCAGTTGCTTGTGGGCCGCATAAGAGCCCTGGACGTGTTGGTTCTGGCCCCCGGGCCTTACGTTTGACCCCCCTAGTCCAGTCAATTGGTGCACCATCAGGCACTAAGGCAATGCAATACTTTGCTCCTTCCTGCTGATAAATGCAATCACCAACCTTTCTAGAATATTCCTAATTGTTTCCTCCTGTTGATATCCCGCTTCAGCTGACAAAGATTACAGGGAGCACAGCAGCAGGCAGTGAGGCAGTCTGAACAGATGGATCCCTGTGGAGTGACAGAAAGGCAAGATGTCACATGGTCTGTATTCGCAAAACTGGAAGGAGAGACCTTCAGCTGAGAATGGGCCCACCCTGTGGATTTTTGTGTTCACAACTGTGCGATTTGGGGCTCAGCTCAGAAGACAGAAGAATCCCTGGGAGAGACTTATGCTGGTCCTCTGGGAAACACTCCTGCTCAAGGCTGGGCAAAGCGCACAGGTGTGCAGTGGTAGAGGACTGGTGTAGGCCAGAACACCCTACACATCTGCACAACTTGGAATCGATACCCTGAAACAGGTTTTAAGCCACCCAGCTGGCTGAAAC
The DNA here is from genome assembly GCA_029233225.1 of Lepidodactylus listeri. NCBI lineage: Eukaryota > Metazoa > Chordata > Lepidosauria > Squamata > Gekkonidae > Lepidodactylus > Lepidodactylus listeri. Next base: position 16,862,454 of record JARCFY010000009.1, read on the forward strand.
ACTCCAAGCAGGACTAGATATGCTGAAACATGCATAAAACCACCAGGGCAGTTGATGAGCAGCAGCAAGCAGAGCAGGTGGAGGGTGGAGGTCTCCTGGGCAAGAGGCCTGATCTCCCTAGCTCAACCGGATACTTAGGGCAGTTCTGCATCGGGCATTCGCTCCACATTTTCTCATCACTGAGGAAAAGGAGCAGCTCAAAACCGCATTGAAATACCCCAGGGTAACGCCGTACTGACTGCAAATCACCCCTGAATGGCCATAAATCTATGCAGAAAATACCATAAAACCCGATGATCAAAGAAAGTGAAAGTGGCATGCAGTGTAGAGGGTACCATAAAATCTGATGGTCAAAGAAAGTGAAAGCAGCATGCAATGCAGAGGGAAATTTCTGTTCCAAGGTGGGTTTGGTAAAACAGAGAGGGGAAAAACCAATACAGAATCACCCTTACTCTTGCTATATATTCCAGCAGTGTACTTTATGGCCTCTTTACCCCAATTTTGCAGCACTTTGTCTCATTAAGAAAGAGTCTGCTTTCAACTACAGCCAGCTTGTTGTGTTCATATCAAAGATACAGGAGGAGCTAGTCAGAAAGGGACAAGCTGGGAGCAGATATTTTTTGTAATTGGTGTGTACAGTCTATGTTCTGGGTCTTCCAGATAGTTTGGTCAACAAATAGTTTCTAGGTAAACTCAGACAAGTCATTATTCTTCTGTTGTGCTGTTCTCACAACGTAATACTTAAACTGGGGATTATGATTTATCTGTTTTGGAGACAGAAACAACAGGGCAACAATTCACTGAATTCTTACGGACACGCACAGTTGTTTTAAAGGATTGCTTGTGGAACTCCCCGAAACATGAAAATGAAATGATGATGACATCTTATTACCGGGATCCTGAACTGGGTCCGGTAGCGAGTCCTCATGGCCACGCTTGGTCCGCAGCAGCAGCACTCTTCCATGTCCTTGGCAATTTTGCACCCGAGGCAGCAGAAGCAGAACAATCCACAGAGGCCTGGGGAAAGGCGGAACGGTTTTAGGTGGACCGTGTCATTTCACAGCTTGCTTTCAATGGAAAGGGGAGGGGAGACAGCCTCGAGGTAGGGCCTGGAGATCTCATGGGATTTCAGCTGACCTCCAGGCAACAGAGATCAGTTCCCCAGGAAAAAAATGGCTGCTTTGGAGAGTGGAGCCTATGGCATTGTACCCCGCTGAGGTCCCTCCCCTCCTCAAACCCCGCCCTCTCCAGGCTCCATACCGCAAATCTCCAGGTATTTCCCAATCCAGAGCTGTCCGCCGTCACCTGACACACACACACACCCCTGGCATGCTTCTCCCTGCTTCTCTCTGCTTTTCCATCAGGTGGCGGCCGGCGGGGCTTGGAGCGGAGTGTGGGGCAAGCCAGCCAGCCAGCTGGCCAGTTCCTCCCTGCGGCGTTTGGGAAAGGCAGCCGTGCGCGGGCATGCGGGTGGCCCTCACCTTGCCTCCCCCAGTTGCCGCCGCCGCCCGGTTGGAATGTGTGATCATCCCAACCCGAAAGAAAACATCCTGGATTAAAGTCCAGCGGGACAAAATCCGGGATTAGAGTGATGTAGTGCCCCCCACTGTCCGGGCATGCTGAGTCACTCACTCCAACAAGGTGAACCAGTTTCTTCTGAAAAACAGGTTCAGAGTTCTTACGCACCATCTGATAAGGTAGCGTTTCCTGCATCTGCAGCTTCTGTGGTGGGCGGGGTGTTTGGGCAGCTGCCAAACGCTGAATCTGTATCTTTGGCACAACCGACAGCAAGGTCTTTGGCATCCCCAAAAGTTCCTGCTACTCTTTCTGGGTGTTTTGGGTCTTCTCCTAGGAGACCTGCCCCACTGATGGAGAACCACTGATATAGCTTCCGTCTAGGTCCCCAGAATGGTGCCCATGGGCAGCATGGCACCCACCAATACCTTTTCTGGTGCCCATCAAGTGTTTTTTTAGAAAGTGGGTGCAGCTACTTTTGCCCAGAGAAGCTCCTGATTGGCCACTAGAGATCTGATAGACTGCTCGGTTTCTTAAAGGCGTTACAATAGTAGAATCATAGAAGTGGATGGGACCTCCAGGGTCATCTAGCCCAACCCCCTGCACAATGCAGGAAATTCACAGATACCTCCCCCTCCACACCCCCAGTGACCGCTGTTCCATGCCCAGAAGATGACAAAAACCTCCAGAAAATCCAGCCAAACTAGGGTTGCCAGGTCCATCTTTGCCCCCAGCGGGGGACTTGGGGGGGTATTCCTGGAGGGGGCAGGGCATCCCCAACATGATGACATCATGTTGTCCAAGCTCCACCCCCAAGAACTATCTATGGCACTGCAAACACTTAAAGGGGTCTCTTTAGGTGCCTGCAGCCAGAGGGCGCCATGTGCCTGATCTCCGAGTAGCATTGCAACTCGAAGATTGGGGCGTGGGGCCCTGTCCCATTGGCTGTGAGCACTTCAAGGGGATCTCTTTAAGTGCCCCCCAGCTGGAGGGCCCCATTCACCCAATCTCTGAGAAGGGAGAGAAGCGAAGAAGGGAGAGGGGTGGCTGCGGGTGCTGGGGCTTGGGGCCGCCAGGGGGTTGAACCCTCCAAAAAAGCACGTAAACCCTGCCAAACCAAGGGGGTCTGGCAACCCTTAGCCAAACTGACCTGGAGAAAAATTGCTTCCTGATGACTTTGGCAGCAGCTGCCTCCACACCACAACACAGTCTTCATTGTGTGACTGAATGTAAGATGAGGCAGCCATTCTGTGATTGGCTCTACCTCCTGTGGCAGCCATTTTGTAGAAGCCATTTCTACAAAATGTGTCCGAAATCCAAAGGTGCCTGCAGGCTCAAAAAGGTTGAGGACTCCTGGTCTAGATTCTGTTACAGGGTCATGGGCAGAAGCCGGCTTCAGTATTTGTTACCTTGCTCAGTGGGGAGGTGTTTGAGGAAGGGAAGGACCTCAATGGGGTCTAACGTCGGTGGCCCTTTCCAATCTGCTAGGGTTGCCAGCCTCCAGGTGGGGCCTGGGGATCTCCCGCTTTTACAACTGATCTCCAGCTGACAGAGATCAGCTCCCCTGGAGAAAATGGCTGCTTTGGAGGGTGGACTCTATGGCATTCTGCCATGTGGAGGCCCCTCCCCTCCCCTCCCCTCCCCAAACCCCACCCTCTCCTGGCTCTACCCCCAAAGTCTCCTGGTATTTTTCCACCCAGACTTGGCAACCCTACAATCTGCCTTTGTATTTTATTGTAGTAACTGATTGCTAATGTTGGTTTTTCCCCCTGCCATTTCAGACAGATCTGTTTTAGTAAACGGCTGCTCGCGGAATTGATTTACCTGTTCATACAAACCCACTTGCATTGGGTTAGCAAAGCATGGTTGAGACGTTTTTGAGGGAAACTGCTTTCTTCTGTTTTCAACCCCTTTGTTGAGCTTCTGAATTACTGTGTTGTGCTGTTTAAAATGTCCATGGTGCTTCCCACAATGCCGCTTTCCCCATCACCCTTTTTTGCCATGTGATCTTCCTTAGACTTTTTTTTTAATGTTCTAAGTTGAGCACTATAACGCTAAACCAATATAGCAATGGAGTTAAGGCATCTCAATGGTGCCGCTATAGAACTGAAATGCTATATTGGTTTAGCACTATAGTGCTCAACTTAGAACGTTAAAAAAATGGTCTGAGGAAGATCACACGGCAAAAAAGGGCGGGGAAAAAGTGGCCCTGTTTGAAATGACCATAACGCTTCAGAGATGGCTCATTAACAGAACTAAATTCACTTTGTGAAACCCATATCCCTGTATCACTGTACTCGAAATTGAGCCAACAACGCATAACATCCAGTTTAGAATGGTAAGGTGAAAAGGGCCACAGAATCCACCTTCCAAATCGGCCATTTTCTCTAGGTCTGTCTAGGTGATCTCTGTCACCTGAAGATCAGTTGTAGTAGTGGGAAATCTTCAGCTACTGCCTGGAGATTGGCAACCCTAAGTATGCGCAGATTATGTCGGAGATTCAAAGAAATTGAAGATGGCGGCATCCAAATAGCAGAGAGTTCACTCACAGGTTCGGCAGTCACTGCCACAATCACAGAGATCCGTCTGCCACTCAAAACTCCGTGTGGATGTGTAGCATTGTGGCTGAGACATTATCACGGGTTGGGAAGACATTTCCATAGCAACAACGTTTGTTCAGACGTTATAGTCTAGCAAGAAAAAAATAAAGATTAATCCATTGGGACTTTCAGAAAAATATAGGTGGGTTTTTTTTTAAATTAGATTTTTACCCCACCCTTCCAGCAAGGCCGGCTCAGGGCGGCTTACACAACAATATAATACAATGCACTATGATAATACCATATACAATATAAAATCCATTAATACACAAATTTAAAACTGTAAATATAACAACGTATTAAAGTGCCAGTAGTTTCCTTGGTGTACAGTTAGCTTCTTAATCTCCCTCAGATGTCCATACTCGGGTTGGTCTATAATTGGGGAACCCGGGGGGACCCAGAGGGTCGGACTCACTCTTCATAAACTGTCCGATGTCAGTGGTGGCAGTTGTGGTGGCAGCTCCAAAAGCCTGGCCGAAGAGCTCCATTTTACAGGCCCTGGGGAACTGTAACAGATCCTGCCAGGCCCTGATCTCCTCTGGGAACTCATTCCACCAGAGTGGAGCCACCACTGAGAAAGCCCTAGCCCTAGCTGTCACTAGCCTGGCTTCCTTGATATTCGGGAGGACCAGCCGATTCTGGGTTCCCGATCGCAGCACTCTCTGGGGGACATACGGGTGGTCCCTCAGGTATGCAGGTCCCTGGCCATAAAGGGCTTTAAAGGTAATAACCAGCACCTTGAACCGAATCCGGTATGCTATAGGCAGCCAGTGCAGTGATTTAGGGCGGGCTGGATGTGTTTCCACTCAGAAAGGCACAACAACAGCCTCGCCGCTGCATTCTGCACTAGCCGCAGCTTCCGGATTTGGGACAGGGGCAGCCCCCAGTAGAGGGCATTACAGTAATCCAGTCTCGAGGTGACCATCGCGTGGATCACTGTTGCCAAGTCGTTGCGTTCGAGGAAGGGAACCAACTGCCTAATCAGCCTGAGGTGGTAAAAGGCCAACAGTGGCAGTGGCTGCTACCTCAGCCTCCATTGTTAAGGAGACATCAACGGAAAGGGCCACAATTAAAGGAATCATTGCAATATTTTCAAGGTTCAGAAAAGGAGGTTCCCCTATGCCAGATGGTTTTGGTTGTACATAACCATGGCTGTAACGTTCTGAAGTTCTCTTCCTCTACCATGGATTATGTAGGAATCAACAGGTCATTAGTTCCCAGGGTTGCTAACTCCAGGTTGGGAAATTCTTACGGATTTGGAGGGTGGTAGCCTATGGAGGGTGGGGTTTGGGTAGGGGAGGGTCCTCAGCCAGGGTTGCCAAGTCCTTACTGTCTAGTGGCGGGGGGAGTCCTCTTCATTCCTGGAGTTTTCAGGCGCGCGTGCAAAGCGCGCATACCATAATGATGTTACCAGAAGTGACATCATCACATTGGGGATGTTGCCAGGGCGACGCTCTGGCAATCGTTCAAAAACTCTATGGTACCATAGAGTTTTGGGGCGATGGCTAGAGTGTCACCCCGACAACACCCCCAATGTGATGATGTCACTTCCGGTGACATCATCATGCTGGGGCAGTCGTCCTGACTGGACGACTTCGGGGGTGGGGTTCCCCCTGCCGGCCCTATAGCGAGGAATTCCCTGCCCCTCCGGGCGGACTTGGCAACCCTATCCTCAACTGCATATAATGTCATAGAGTCCACCCTCCAAAACAGCCATTTTCTCCAGGGGAACTGATCTCCTAGTAGACACAGAGTTTAAGGAATCTGTAAAACCTCTAGAACACCCACATGACAACAAAGCAGTTTGATTTAGTTGTAAGTTTTGTTTTGTGCAGTTTCTGGCTTTCTGTTGGGGAGGGGCCGTGGCTTCACTGGTTGAGCATCTTTTTGGCATGCAGAGGATCCCAGGCTCAGTCCTTGGCATCTCCAGTTAAAAAGAACCAGGCAGAAGGTGACGTGAAAGACCTCTGCCTGAGATCCTAGAGGGCCACTGCCACTCTGAGCAGGCAAAACTGACCTTGAATAACCAGTGGTCGGATTCAGTATAAGGCAGCATCAGGTGTGTTTGTGGTGTGCGTGTTCCCTATGTGATAGGGTGGTTCCTGGCCCAACAGCTGCCTAAACTGCAGCTGTTAAGAACAAGGGAAGCCGCAAGTCTGGTTTGATAAGGAAATCTACAGCTGGGGAACTTTTTGTCTTCCTCAGGTTTGTTTTGAGTAAAACGACATCCGGTTCAATGCAGGAAGACAATATGTGAAGAGAAACAGTTGACCCTTTCCAAACTGTTTGTTCAAAAGCCACCAGCAGGGGCAGTCTTAGTGACAATGGAGCCCTTGGCAAAAGTTCAGGATGGGTCCCAGAATCACTGCCTTCTGACAGGGGATGGGACTTGCCCTGTGTGAGTCAAATGGGAGCCACTGTCAGATGCCAATGGGGTGGGTAGGAGAGGCAGCTGCTGCAGAAGCCTTTGTCAGGAGAATGGGGCCCAGGGCAGCTCCCCTGGTTGCCCATTGGCTAAGACTGACCCTAACTGTCAAGTGATTGGTGGGCAAGGACATGAGAGGCAGCTATTGGCGACGGACTGATGTCACTTCCAAGGAAAACCCAGAGCTGACATCACACGTCTCTAGGAATCACTGGAAACTTTGTGGTAAAACAGTAAGAGTTTTTGGTGATTCCTAGAGGGGATTGATGTCACTTTTAGGTTTCCCCCAAAATGTCATCTTGCCATTGGCTCAACAGCCATTGGGGGGGGGGGGGATCTCTTCCTCTTGCACAGAGTGGTGGCAGGAAAGAGGAGCTGGGGATTTTCCCAGTAGACAATTGATCAATGGGAATCAATTTGCTGCTACGCAGCTGCTGCTGACAGCATAAAACAGGCACTGCAGGATCACAGTGTTAATTTCCTGTTAATTTCCACTGATGTCAGAGGAGAGATTATGCTAAGCCCCTGCTGAAGCCAATGGGAATCAGAATGCTTATCAGCTAGATCGCCCCTCTCTGATTTTTAAAATGCTAGACGAAACACAAAAAAGACAGGGAGCTGCAGGAGGCCGCGTGATACATCTCCACCCCTTGAACTGCTAAGACCAGGAATGTCGGAGGAAGTGATGACTCCCCCACTAAAAATAACTCCAATTTCTTTCTATCTCGCGCATTTTTAATCTCACCTTTCAAGGAAGAAGCTTAGGGCAATATACAGCGTTCTTTCTTCACCATGTTATCCTCACAACAACCCTAGAGGGTAGGTACGTTTCAAAGAAAGTGAGTAGCTCAAGGTCACCCACTGAACTTCCCAGCGGAGTGGGGATCCTAGTCTGCCATTCCAACTGGTATACTGCACTGGCTCTCTACTGGCAATAGATGAGGAGGGAGGTCAACACACACACCCTTGTTGCCACAATCCCAATCCAAATTGAGGTCCCTGCCAAAGCGGTGGAGTCTTGTGAGCAAAAATTCTACTTTGTGAGCTACCAGCATTAAAGTTGTGAGCAGGTGATCTGGCTACTGCATAAATGAGTCTGCTCTGGAGCCATCCTTCCTGAGCAAAGACAAAAATGTTTGAGCCGGAGGCTAAAAAACTGTGAGCTAGCTCACACTAACTCAGTTTAGAGAGAACACTGGCCCTTGCACTGTTTTTAATATGAAAGTAAACATTCAGGAGTCTGATTGTAGATCTCCTGCATATGGCCCTTGGCACAGTTGTTGGACAGCACTTAGTTTGTGCTAAATCTATGCCATGTTATTCATCTCTGCCTCGGGAGGGGTTGTTTTCAAATGTGAACAATTAAACGGTCGCCTATTAAATTTTTATGCCATTCATCCTTTAAGGAACTCAGAGCGACATCCATAATTCTCCTCTCTCTGGCTTTCTCTTTAGAACATCCTCTGTTAGGTTTGGCTAGGAGAAAGGGTCAACCGGTAAACTCCCCAGATCCTAGCTTATTTATATTTATTTATTTATTCTTTCGACTTTTAGGCCGCCTTGCCCTGCGAGCGGGATTGAGGGCGGCTTACGACAGAATAAAAACACAATCATCCAAGTTAAACTGAACCAGCGCTAAAACACAGTACAAAGCCATAAATAAAAAGGAATTCCAAGGTGGCAGATAATCTGAATAAAAACTGAACTACCCAGAGCCTTCAAGGGTAAAAACATATGGAGCAGAGGTCCATCAGTGGCTATTAGCCACAAGGTATAGATTGGATATCTCAGTCTGGGGCAAGTGATGCTCTGTATTCTTGGTGCTTGGGGTGGGGGGCAACAGTGAGAGGGCTTCTAGTGTCCTGGCCCCATTGCTGGACCTCCTGAGGGCACCTGGTGTTTTTAGCCACTGTGTGACAGAGTGTTGGACTGGATGGGCCATTGGCCTGATCCAACATTGGCTTCTCTCATGTTTTTAAGGGGGCAGGTAAGGGGATGGGGTGGGAAACCTGAGAGTGCCAGACTACTTGCTGTCCTGTGGCTGTCCTCAACCACACTGTCCTCTACACCACACTGGTTCTAACGTGAATTTCCCTCTCCACTCTCTGCAGCCTGGAGTGATCCATGCCCAGAAAAGCTTTGCCATTTGATCTCGCTAATCAGATAAACTGGCCCAGAGCTACATGATCATATAGCCACGAGAGCTGGATAGATAGCTGAAATAAAAGGTAAAACAATTCCTTCTACTCTTGATAAATACTTGATTTATAGATTATAGTGGGCTCAATCCAGCAAACAGCAGCCGTGACGAAGTCTAACTGAAAGCAGAGGACTGGGATTTTCTGCAACCAACCTATTGGTTTGTGGTCCAGAATATATTCATATTTATTTAGACTCGAGTCCAGTTCCACCTTAGAGACCAACAAGATGCTGCTGGAATCAAATCTAGCTCTTCTACTGCTGATGAACATAGCTAACCTCTGAAACGATAAGCTTTCATGCGCATGCACACTTCTTCAGATGCACACGGTTTATACCTGAAATTAAACTTTGTTGATCTTGAAGGTGCCACTGGTCTCAAACTCGGTTCTGCTGCTGCAGACCAACATGGCGACCCACGTGAATCTCTTTGAAACTATGTTTACTGAGTATGTTTTTATCCTGCCCTTCCTCCAAGAAGCTCGGGGTGGCTTTTATCATTTCCCCTTCCTCCGGTTCATCCTCACAACAACAACCCTGCACGGTAGCTTAGGTCAAATTTACATCTGACTTTCCCGCTAGAATCATTCTAGTTTCAAAAAACCTGTCTATACCTGTTTCTAGTTTCAAACCATACCTGTTCTATTTTATAAATTATTGTCTACATTTGTTAATTGCCCTCCAGTGGTCAAGCTAGCATTATGCTGCTTTAAACAAATGCTGTTGCTTAGCACTCTTCAGACCCCCTGGAGTGAAATTTGAAACCAGTGTGAAATGAGCTTGGGAAAAGACAGCAGTCAAACTACTTCAGAGGGGAGGAGTAAATTGGGCCTTAGTCTGGGAGAAAGTGACCGGACTAAGCTCAACCAACAAACCTCCTGGGTCTCTCAGATCCTGATCTGGCCCTGTTTCCACTACACCACACTGGCAGAGTGTTAAAAACTTTCAAATATTTCCAATTGATCAGGAAAACAAAACCGTGTACACATACCGTTTGCTGAATTATTCCAGAAGGAAAGGTTTCTTTTTCCTAGATGGGATTCAACCGACAAACCTTTTATACGTAAGGAGGTTCCAGCGTCACATCAAAAGAGCTCTGGTGTTTTCAGAGATGTCAGTGGCTATTTAACACGCTGGCAATTTAATTAATAGTTGCAGTAATTGATCTGACATGCTAATAGTTGGAAACAGTCAACAGCCCTTCATGACAAAGTAGTAAATTAGATGCTGAGGTTATTTGCCTTGCACAATCCGGGAAACATCAAGGCTTGGTCCTTCAGTCACCTCCAGATTACACACTCCTCCGGAGTTATGTGTTTCTATATTTGGAAAGGCGTAATTTGTGTGTCTGCTGCCTGGAGAAATCACATTTGCAATGCTGCTCTAAACGTGATAAATGGAAAATGAAAAGAAAGCAAATGCAACTGATTCATTTTAAGGTTTCATTTAGGGGAGGAAAACCAAATTGTGCAAGGTTGGATCCTGTCGATCTCTTCTGGAGGATCCAACCCGGTAGCTCAGATTGCCCTCCACAAAAAAGAAGAAAAAAGAAGAAATGAAAGCCTAAAGAAAAAAAAATTCAAATGGAAGGATAAAGAGTCCCAATAGGTAGTCTGTATGGATAACAATAATACTGAACCCTTTATATCAGGGGTGGCCAAACTGCGGCTTGGAAGCCACATGTGGCTCTTTCATACATATTGTGCGGCTCCCAGGAGGGCAGCTGGGGAAGTGAAGGGGAGGCATACTTTTTCTCCCTCCCTCCCTCCTATCTATTTGCTTTCTTTGTTTCTTTCTCGCTTTCTCTTTCTTTCCACCTCTTTCATTATTTCTTTCCACCTCTCTCTTTTTCTCTCCCTCTCTTAGACAAATAAATATCATTCACAAATAAATATCATTGGACAAGTAAATATCATTATCAGTATCTGTTTTTACCCCTTTTGTTTTTATTTCTGGCAGTCTCATTTAATGTTAATAAAAAGCAGATTTGCATATTTTTAAAATAAAAACGTGTGTGTAATATCTGTTCATGTCTTGCAGCTCTCAAACATCTGACGTTTATTCTGTGTGGCTCTTATGTTAAGCAAGTTTGGCCACCCCTGCTGTATGTACTGCTCTTTGTAACTGAAAATTTTATTATGTAGAAACACAGGATTGAGAAGAAGAAATATGAGAGATATCTTCCAGTGAGGAGAGCTTTTTCAATATTCACTTTGTCAAAATAGCAGAATAGCAAATAAAAGAAAATAAATCTGTAAACATGTTGCATTTTTTATGTTTTTGCCATCAAGTCACAGCTGACTTGTGTTTTTAAGGCAAGAGACGTTCAGACGTGGTTTGCCATTGCCTGCCTCTGCGTCACAACCCTGGTATTCCTTGGAGGTCTCCCATCCAGGTACCATCCAGGGCCAACTCTGCTTAGCTTCTGAGATCTTTGTTTTAATTTTTTTTATTTCATACATATAAGACAAACAAGACAAACAATAAACAAACTGACAGAAATACAGATCTGGGGAAGATTCACTGTATCATTTTTTTTACATAGTCATTTGACCTCATACTGTGATCAAAAAGTATGTTTCTTTTTTCCACCTTATAGTTTTTATATATATGTTTTTCACAGAGACAGTTTTTATTTCTTTTTACTTCGATTGTAAGTCTAGGAATTTTATGTATTATGTTCTTTTATCCATTTATAAAACCTTGACCATATGTTCTCAAAATCTTCTGTGTTATTTCTGCTCAAGGTTGAAGTTAAGTTGTCATCTCTGCTGTTTCCAATATTTTAGTTACAACTTCTTCCTTAAGGAGCTTCACTTCTCCTCCAGTGTTTAGCATATATTCTTGCCGCTGTCACAATATGTATAATAAAATAAAAATCTTGTTTATTATATTTCTCTGGTGATATAGTCAGTAAAAACTATTCTGGTGTATAAGGCGCAATAGTTTTTAACACTTTTTACAAAAGTTCATGTATCTAACGCCAATGCTTTGGACATAATGTGAATACCTGCAAGCACCATTGTGTGAGTGAAGAATGTAATTATCTTTCCTCTGCTTGCATTGGTGGGTGGTACAAAAATGTAACATAAAGAGGCTGAAAAGAGGACCAAGAATCAATTAACTAATAATAATGTCCCTGCAGAAGGACACTTGAAACATGGGAGATCTTTTCTTGTTTGTGAAACTATTTACACTCAGAAGTTAAGGACCGCTGCTTGTTAAAAATCATCTGTTGCGAGGCTAATTCTTATTTTGGTGAGTGATTTTTTCCCCATCAATAAAATCCTTTGAATCTTTCAATGACACTGATTGCTTTTTAATAGGGGAGTGGAAGTAAGGAACCAGTTGTGTTGCTATTTCCATTCTCCCAGCCAGCATAAGAGAATCAACACTGTCCTGATTTTATTTATTTATTTTATGAGATTTATATCCCGCCCTCCTCGCCATATGGCAGGCTCAGGGCGGCTAACAGCATATTCAGACACTAAAATATACAGTATCTTAAAAACATTAAAATACATAAAACAGCATAATAACATAACACAGATGGCATATCCTCATTTGGTATATCAGGGCAGCGTCTAGATGTTAACCAATATGAGCGGTCACACAAACTGGCGGATAGAATTGGGCCAGGGCCAAAGATTTCGATATTAGGCGGCCCCTACTTAAAAGCCTGGTGGAAGAGTTCCATCTTGCAGGCCCTGCGGAACTGTAAAAAGTTATCCGGGAGCTCATTCCACCAGTGTGAGGCCGCCACTGAAAAGGCCCTGGCCCTCGTAACCACCAACTGAGCCCTGGTAGGCCCTGGTAGGACCAGGCGATTTTGGGATCTGGACCAAAGTGCTCGCTGGGGAACATATGGAGAGAGGTGATCCTTCAAGTAGATAGGTCCCAGGCCATATAGGGCTTTATAGGTAAGCACCAGCACCTTGAACCTTATCCGGTATGCTATAGGCAACCAGTGCAGTGCTTTTAAGGCGGGCTGGATGTGCTCCCGTTACAATACTGGGAATCTCAAGTTATCTCCCCTCTGTAGATCTCTGGGTCAATGATATGCTGGACCTTTGTACAAAAGAGAGAACAGCATATGACAGGCGAGAAGCTCCCAGAAACTTCACCTCCATTTTGCATGAATTTGTGTACCTATCCGAGCAATGATATCTCCTCCCCTTTATTCCCCGTTTCATTGAATCCATAATGTTCCACCTGACTTTCCTAACCTACACTCCTGCCCTACTTCTCTCTCGCTCTCTCTTTCCATCTCTGCTAATGGGACACATAATAAAGGAAGAGGGAGGCGGGTGGGCTATATGGGGCTTGTTTGAAATGAAATGAAATGAAAACAATAAAAAATCTCAATAAAAACAAAACACTGCCCTGCTGCAACATGGTTTGCCCTCCCCCTAGACATAATGCCTTCATACTCCCAAGTCCCATACACATGATGGCAGACAAGCCGGCCATTTGTGGCAGGGAAAGTACTCTTTAGGTTAGGCTTTTTTCTCTTCCTTTGACTGCAACCTGAATGTGAACTGGATCTACTAGAATAAATGTAAGTTTACCTTTTTTTTTGCAGTATACATTTTGTGACTGGGCAAAACTTTGCTATATTAACCAAATATCCCAATGAGTTCTTGGATGGGAGACCACCAAGGAAGTCCAGGGTTGCTATGCAGAGGCAGGCATGGCAAGCCACCTGTGAATGTCTCTTGCCTTGATAAGTCAGCTGTGACTTGACGGCACTTTCCTCCACCACCAACTAATTCTACAGACCTCTCTCAGGATGCAGCGAAAACTGTGCCAGCACACTGGTTATTTTTTCCCTTCACAGTTTGGCTACACGAAGACCTGCTGTTGTACAAACGGGGGAAGATATTATCAGTACTGAAATGAGTCGTACCTGGGACCTTGTCTTTTTTGTACAGCATTGATACATCTATATTCTTTTTGTTGTTCTCAGTTATCCTGTATATATATGTAATTCCCTTATGTATTGACCATTTCCAGCTTCCCCATTGGCTGTGCAGTGTGCTCCATCAGCCATCGGTTCATCAACTGCTACTCACGAGTACTCGCGTGCCATTGGCTGGGTGCTGGGTCCACTCCTCTCCCCCACCCACTGCCAGCCTGGATCCTCAGAATGACCTGCCAAACCAGCTGTCTCTCCTGACAAAGACAATTCTCCTGTGGCTGGACAATTTGCTTCAACCTCCTGCTGCGTGGCTGACTTTCCCCTAGGGTTCTCAATCTCCAGGTGGGACCTGGAGATCTCCTCTGTTACAATTGATCTCCAAATGACAGAGATCAGTTCCCCTGGAGACAATGGCTGCTTTAGAGGGTAGACCCTATGGCATTACACCCTGCTGAGTCCTTTCCCTCCCCAAATGCTGCCTTCCACAGGCAACAAGCACCTTCCTTGATGGAAAAAAAAAGATCTGTATACGGAATGGATTGCCCTACACAGCTTGGGATAAAGGGCTCCAGATCACCTTTCTCTGTACTGGTTAATCCAAAATGCTCTGCAGGAGAGGAATGTTGCCTAATGGCCATCCCAAAGAACAGCCTACCACAGTTTAGAACAATAACTGCACAAGGGCTGTTTTTGTAAATGGGAGGAAGTGGTATTTGACGCAGGAAGCCAAGTGAAGGGGAACGGGAAGCGTGTTTCTCACTTTTGCTTGGTGCAACTGAGCACCTAAAAAAAAACCCTAAAAAGTTAGCCACAGCGACAAAGACCTCACCCCTCCAAAAAAAAACCCACCCTAAAAAAAAAAAGTTAGCGAGAGTGTTATGTCCTAATGGCAACCGCGCATGCCGTCAGAGAAACGCATGTGGCTGGGCTGGCTACTGGAGCTTTGCTTTGGGAGGCCATAGCCCGAACGGATTGTAAATTAGACCAAGCGGCCACCCAGGCTCCACCAGGGGACCTATGGTTTAAGGTAACTCATGATTAATCCCAGCAGGGAGTTTGGGCGTAATCTTATCAGGGTAATCCTATCAGGGAGTCATCCTATCAGGGAGTTTGGGCAAGGTCGGGGGTGCGGTTTAGACGTGTATTTAAGCAGACCGCAGAGCCCCGTTCAGTAGCCAGGAATTGTACCATCAATAAACTTATGAGCTGATTTCACTGCAATGCGTCTCCGGACTCAGCACTTTATACACAGTTACAAAGGTCTGACCAGGAATTCATAGTTGTTTTCTGCAGCATCTTTTTAACGTGAATTCCCCAGTGGATTTGGACACATTAAACTTTTTCTCTGAGTGGCTACAAAAATTGCTACAATTATCCAAATGCCCATGCAAAGGTTTTTTTAAACCCTCTGTGTGTGCGTGCATGCACGGGCATGTATCAAGTGCCGTCAAGTCACAGCTGACTTATGGCAACCCCATAAGGTTTCCAGGGCAAGTGATTAAGCAGAGGTGGTTCGCCGTTGCCTTCCTCTGCAGTCTTCCTTGGTTGTCTCCCATCCAAGTACTGACCCTGCTTAGTTTCCAAGATCTAAGGGGACTGGACTATACTTGACCATTCCACGTGCCCTTCTCCAAAGAGATGCAGATTTTCTAACTTCCTCAGGAAGGGCATTCCAGAGTGTGGAAGCCTTGTCTTCCCCCTATACTTACCTGATCGATGGACACGGTAGCAAGAACGGGCTATACAAATTATAACCAAGCCTCAGGCTGCTGTTTCGTGCTGGTTCACACATTCGTTCTCCCAGTGTACGACAGAAGTGACACGGATCCAGACTCTCTTTAAAAGCAAATGTTTTGACCTGGCAAAGGAAAACGGTGAGGGAAGTGCCCTTGCGCTTGTGCAGCCAATGGGTCTGGAGACATGACCTCAGGAAGGTTTCACTGAACTGGTTGTCTAAGTCTTTTGAACAGACGGAAACCTTTATCCTAGAACTGGACTCCATTGTGTCATTTCCTTTAATGCTTACTTCACACTTGAGATCTGTTTCAAAATCCTGGTCAGGAGAACAATCCTAACATTTGGAAAAGGCACAGCGACCCAAGCGTCTGACACTATTATGAGAAATTAAAGACATGATTTGGTTTAGTAGGTTTTAACAAATCCGATCGCATTTGAGTGCAAATAATTAAATTGACTTTGGAGATGACTGAACCAAAAGGACGGTCTCCAGAAAGCACATTTCCTTAGAAGAAAAGGAGATCACCCTTCATTACCCAAAGGAGTCTCAGAACGGCTTACAATCCCCTTTCCCCTTCCCACAACAGACACCCTGTGAGGAAGGTGGGTCTGAGAGCTCTTTTGAGAACTGTTCGTGAGAGAACAGCACTGAAAGAGCTTGTAACTGACCCAATGTCACCCCAGCAACTGCATGTGGAGGAGTGGGGAATCAAATCCAGTTCCCTCAGATTAGAATCTGCGCTCCTAACCACTACACCAAACTAACTCAAGTTGGGTAGCAGGCCCATACCCACAGTGGGGAATTTAGGGATGGTGCCCCCTCACTCGTGGCCCATGGCCCACAACTCCCGCTGCCCCTGCCTGCCGGCCACACTCATTCACCTCGGCCACTACAGAAGGAGAACTGGCCGGTGCGATTAATAATTGTTGAGTATGTGCTCTCTGCTACTGGAGTGTGTGGTTGAGGCCTGCTGCTACTGTAGCACAGAGTGCCTAATCCCTGAGTATTAATCACACTGGCCCGCCAGCTCTCCCTCTCCTGTAGTGGCCAAGGAGAACAAGTGCAGCCAGCAAGTAAGACCCTTCTCTTCTCGCCTGCCAATGGTATCTCTCCCCCACTTCCCCCCCCCCGCATTTCCCAACCCCCCCCCATCTCCCCAAATATTCTGGCTATACCCGTTGGGTAGCTGTGTTAGTCTGTAGCAGTAGAAAAGAGCAAGAGTCCAGTAGCACCTTAACGACCAACAAAATTTGTGGCAGGGCAGGAACTTTTGCGA
Source organism: Lepidodactylus listeri (assembly GCA_029233225.1). Lineage (NCBI taxonomy): Eukaryota > Metazoa > Chordata > Lepidosauria > Squamata > Gekkonidae > Lepidodactylus > Lepidodactylus listeri. The sequence goes on from JARCFY010000009.1 coordinate 16,879,125, forward strand.
GTCACCGCTCACTTCGTAGCTCACAAAAGCTCCTACCCTGCCACAAATTTTGTTAAATCTTTAAGGTGCCTTTGAAAGCCGACACCAATTTTCCTACACTATTTTCGTGTGACTGATGTGAAACCGGTGTGGGCCTCCTCCCTGGTTTTTGGTGTTATGTATGCTTATGTGTTCTTATTGAATCATTGTATACATACTTTATTTTACATGTTTTTGAGGTTGAGATGTTTGATGTTTGCTGACGGGGACTCTATCTGGGTGGAAAGGCAACACGGAAATGTTAATAAACCCAAAAGGAATGTACTGTGAAAGGCAGCGAAATTATCCCCATTTACAGACATGGGGCAGACTTGCTATTTTGAGAATCAGCAATCTGATTTAGTTACACACCTCCCGACAAATATTCTAGAGACCACATACATCAAGGGTTGGCGTGCACAAATCCCTGGAATAAAGGAACCTGACAGAAGAGCCATTTCACACCCTTAAACTATTGGTTGAACCACCTCCCACGAAACCCACGTTCACATCAAGGTGAACACCACGTGACTCTCTTTTATGAAGCAGCACACCTGCTCCTATTCAGACTCGGGGGGGGGGAACTCGTCACTCACATCTCAGCAAGACACTGTACACACCCAGTCAAATCAAATGCCACAGAAGTGACCTTGTCGCTATTCTTTGAATGGCATACAGACCACACCTTCTACGGAAATTGCTTCCAAGAACGATTGTGCAAGGTGTTCTTGCAGCGCTACATAGCTTCCTTAATACAGGGAAGGGCACTTAGCACGGGGGGGGGGGGGGGGGGGGGAATAAAAAGTCACTCACCACTAAAGAACTCATAAACCCCGTGAACCTGATCTCTGCAGGCCCAGCATCTTCGCCCAACAGGCACATTCGCGTTTCAGACGATTGCTGGAAGCTCGGCCAGACCGGCTGAAGAATGCACTTTCCCGCCCGTTGCTAGAGGACTCTGCAGTTTCTTGGATGTCATTAATCCTTTTTATCTGACAATCCAGCTCTGCGGGATGTCAGATTAAAGGTGTGTGTGGCCCGTGGGCGATTTAAATTGTTTTCCGGATAATCCCGAACAGGAGTCAATCTACTTGAAAAGAACTGGGAGCAACTTTAAAAAGCTGCAATCAGTTAATTGACAAATTAGTTTGCACAAGCCACGGGGTTTCAGTTCTTTAAATGGGAACTTTCACCTATGGCAGTCGGTTCGCAGACAGCATTGGGACGCCTCAGCGATGGATTCATTTCTTTTATTTACAAAAGGCATATCCCACCTTTCTGCTCTTGCAAGAGCCACCAAGAAGGCTATTAAAAATATATAATAAAATCAGATTTTAAAACAATTAAAATCAACCCTCTCCAAACACCCATCATTAAATTAAAAAAAAGAGGTAAAATACACACAAAAGATAAAAACATGGGTTAGGAAGGAGGCATCATTCAGGGACTGCCAAATGAAACAAAACAGTCTTCACCTGCTGGTGGAAGACAACAACAGAAGGGGTCAGGCAAATCTCCCTGGGGAGAGAGTTCAAGAGTTTTGGTGCCATGACTGAGAAGGCCCTGTCCCGGGTTGCCACCTGCCTAATCTCGGGGAAGGGGGACACCCTGAAGCAGAGCCCCCAAAGATGATCGTAGTGGTTGGGCAGGCTCATAAGTATGGTTGCCAGCCTCCAGATGGTTTAGGTACAAAAACACAACACTGAGTCTGTAGCATTGTGTAAAGAAATACAAATGGATCTGTAAAGTTCTAAAGATAGTCTTATTGAAAATTTGTAGTATAAACAACTAGCATCTCCGCTAACATCTAATACATTCATATAAATTCAATATGGTCTACACAGGACTCCTTAGATAAATTCCAACTTCCAAAAATTTCAAATTCAATTCAGTATATAGAACACAGCCAAGCTTTTTTCTAAACTTCAAATACAATCCAGTACATTAGAATCCCGCCACATTCTTTTCCTGTACAGCCCAAGTCTTCTCTAGAGTGGTCAGTGGCGACGAATGCCTAGGTTCTCTGTTTGTTTTCTTTTCTTCAAGCCACTTTTGACTGATGCATAGAGACTTCGGCTAGAAGTTTTGTAGGCTTTGGCTGTACAGGAAAAGAACTTGGCTGGATTCTGATGTACTGAGTTGTATCTGAAGTTTGGAAAAGAGCTTGGCTGGATTCTATGTACTGAACTGTATTTGATATTGTTGGAAGTTGGAACTTATCTAAGGAGTTCTGTGTGTGGACCATATTGAATTTGTATGAATGTATTAGATGTTAGCGGAGATGTTAGCTGTTCATACCACACATTTTCAATAAGACTATCTTTAGGACTTTACAGGTCCATTTGTATTTCTTTACACAGTGCTACAGCCTCAGTGTTGTGTTTTTATACTAAAACTTACTTTCACTGTGTTGCCATTATATTTATACAACCTCCAGATGGTGGCTGTAGATCTCCCGTTACTACAACTGATCTCCAGGTGACAGATACCAGTTCAGGTGGACTCTAGGGCACTGTGCCCCTGCTCCTGTGCCGAAATCAGAACACCTATGTGCTCTAAGGCACTGCGGCGAGACAAATAAAATCTAGAGTTCCAGTACTAGTACTTAAGCCCAGAGTTATTATTTATAACTTTATTGCCTGCCTGATTCTAAGAGCATGGAAAATAACCTCTGCCATAGCCAGAGTTACACACCTGTCGTTGCCAGCCAAAAGATAGGTCGGATGGAAATCATGTGAGCAGCAGGGAAACCTGCTCAAGAAAGGCAGTATGAACTTGGCTCTTATAGAAGACTACGGATGGCAACTAAATAAGAAATGGAATAAAGTTTCAGTCACTGCTCCCCTACAAGGGCAGAGTTTTTGGGGGCAGCTAATATCCTCACAGCAAACTGACAATTCTACAAGCAGTAAAAGCCTTTGTTCTTGCCAGAACGAATAGTCCCTCTCCCTCCCAACCCCCACCCTCCTCAAGCTCCACCCCCAAAATGTCCAGGTGTTTTCCAACCCGGAGGTGGCAACCCTATTCATAAGCGATTAGGTGGTCCTTTGGTTATGCTGGTACCAAACCACATAGGGCTATGGTGCTGCAGGCATTCACAACTTCAGACTAAGGAAAGTTTATTTTCTCATTATGAAAATATGCCCCTATAGGATTGATTCCCCCACCCCACCCCACCCCACTGCTGTCTGAGTCACTGTCAAGGAAAAAAGTTAAAGCCAGATGCAACTAGTAGCACTCTTTCTATAAACTAGCAGCAGATCGAAAGAATAGAGAAGACGACAATGGAAGTTGATTCCACTCAGAATGTAGGATCTGGGAGACCAGGATCTGGGAGACCCAGGTTTGAATCCCCACTCTGCCTTGGAAGCTCGCTGGGTGACCTTGGGCCAGTCACTCACTCTCAGCCTAACCTACCTCACAGGGTTGTTGTGAGAACAAAGCGCAACAGGAGGGAACAATCTCAGCCAATTTGCGTCCCCTTTGCGGAGAAAGGCACAGTATAAACAAAGTTAAAAAAATAAATATGTAATTGTTTGTCCAAGAACAAGAGCCCCACAAAAAGGAAGTTGTTAGGGATGCCAGCCTCCAGGTGGGATGTGAGAATCCCCAGGAGTTACAGCTCATCTCCAGATGAGAGATCAGTTCCCCTGGATAAAAGGGATACTTGGGGGGGGGGGTGGACTTGATGGCATTGTACCCCACTGAAGTTCCCCCTCCCCAAATTTTAATCCTCAAACCTCCACAAATTTCCCAGCCTAGATCCGGCAACTCTCTGCCCCCCCCCCCCCCAGTGGCTGGGGGGACAACGACCTGTCAACCCTGTTACTTTGTGTTAAATAAAAGTAGACTTGGCACCTGGAGGCACAATTATGACCTGTGTGAGTCAAAGAAAGTAAAGGAAGAGCTACGCTAGCAACCTCCGGTACACCTGTTTGGTATGTTGTAAACCCAGATTGAGACTATGATCCAGGGCTCCAGTGAATGCATGGAGACGTGTGCCTGCCAGATCATCCTGAGACAGACTAACCTAACCAAAGGGACTGCCCAGGCACAGCCTGCAGTTTTTAAATTTACTTTACTTACACCTGCGACGGAGATCCAGAGAGGCTTACCTCTTCCTCCTCTGCTCTGTTCTATCCCCGCAACCACCCTTTCACAGAGTGTGTGTGTGACCGGCCCAAGGTTATCCAGCAAGCTTCCAAGACACAGTGGGGAACTGAACCTGGGTCTCCCAAGTACTAGTCTGACACTTGACTGTTACACCTCACTGACTGGCAGCTACCCCCAATGTGACACTGTTGAGCAGGAACCCGCCGTGTGGTTCTGGAACACTTAAAATGGTGCGAGGACACGGCAAAACCAAATGTCATCTCGACAAAAGTCACGGTATACTTTATGCTTCATCGTTCCAGGATGCATCACAATAGAACTGTTTACGCCAACCAAGTATTTAATAAGTTTAACTATTTGAAACCGTGTTTGCATCTTGCAAAATAATGGGTTGTATTTACAGTGTAATTCCGGAACACCTACTGTAATTTTACAATGCTCAGATGTGGGTGTAGACCTATAAGCATTTTCCCAGAACTTCAGCAGGAAGGTCTCACGTATTTTATTATCTGGACCACATCTTGACAGACGTTAGATGTAAAGAAGATGCATCGTCTTCTTAACAAAGGACCACTGCCACAAAGCATTGCAAGTGCAAAGAAAGAATTGGCTAAAATTCTGTAGAACTTCTTTTTTTAAATCTCCTTGAAATAATTTCCTTGGCCATAAAACAGAGTTCATTATGTTCGCACTAAGCACTGTCTACAGGTTTCCTTGTTTCTTCCGTATTTTTCTTTTTCTGTAAATTCCCCAGAACAATCCCTATGAAAAGCAAGAGTCCTACTGTGCGATTAGCAGAAAACTTCTTCCAGCAGTCTTCAGGACTGTGTATGTCCAAAGTGTATATCTGAGGAAAGAGACAATGTGTTAATATTAAAAGTTATCTACTTTCATTATTTATTGAGTCTGTGCCTTGTTAAAGCCCTCCTCAGATCTCCTCTTCTTCAGAGTCTTTCCCCACGTTGCCAGTAGTTTACTGTTTATATTATGAGCTGCAACAAACTCTTCCGCCCGCCTATTTTTGCAACTCTTTGCCAACTGTCTTTTTCCCCTGCCTCTCTTCTGCCTTCCTTCTCACCGCTGACAGATGGCAAACCATTCAAAGAGGGACCTTTTTTCTTTTGTTACACTCTACAGATATACAGGGATGGCACCAATGCCCCCTCTAAGGTGTGGAGTCTTATGAGCAAAAATTCTACTTTGTGAGCTACTGGCATTAAAGTGGTGAGCAAGCGATTTGGCTACATAATTGCATAAATAAGTTTGCTCTGGAGCCATCCTTCCTGAGCTAAGACAAAAAATGTGTGAGCCACAGGCTAAAAAACTGTCAGCTAGCTCACACAAACTCATCTTAGAGGGAACACTGGATGGCACTAGATAAAATCACCCTTACTACTATAAATTCTATCAATATTTAGAAGGTTAGCACAACAAAATGGGGATGGGGGAGACATCAGGTTGCTCTGGAGAAATAAGTTTGCTCTGGAGCCATCCTTCCTGAGCTAAGACAAAAAAATGTGTGAGCCAGAGGCTAAAAAACTGTCAGCTAGCTCACACAAACTCAGCTTAGAGGGAACACTGGATGGCACTAGATAAAATCACCCTTACTACTATCAATTCTATCAATATTTAGAAGGTTAGCACAACAAAATGGGGATGGGGGAGAAATCTGTAGAATCATTCCAGTAATTAGTACAACACACCCCTTAAGCTCTGGCTTTGCAATGACAATACAAACAGAGATGGCTATCAACCACATGGTGTGCATGTAAAAGGCCATCAAGTCACAACTGAATTATGGCGACCTCAAGAGGGTTTTCAAGAGATGAACAGAGGTGGTTTGCCATTGCCTGCCTCTGCGTCACAACCCTGGACTTCCTGGTGGTTCTCCAATCCAAATACTAATCAGGGCCAACCCTGCGGAGCTTTAGAGCTCTGGTGAGACTGGACTAGCCTGTGCCATCCAAGTCAGAGAATTACCTGGTAGCTTACTGGTTGTAATACATGCAAGGGGGGGGACTGAGGATTTTATAGATTTTACAGATCTGGAGTGGGTGGGCAGGAAGGAGAACGCAGTCAAAGGCCCATCTGCAGATTCCACCACTCCTAACGATCACCTGCTCATGTTACCCGTAAGCACGATGAAGACAAGTTTGTATCACTAAAGGGTGATTAAAGGGAAAGATCAAAAGCCGGCCCTCTCAGCATTTTGAAAGATGGTGACAGGAGATGTGCCAAGGCCCAATGACTAGCCACCAGAGGGGTTGATGGGAAAGAGACCGCCTGCCTATTATCTTTAGGTTCCCCGTTTTACAGCTAGCAAAGCTCCCTCTCACTCCGTCCAGCAGAATTTGAAAATCAACTAATGTAGCCTCACACGAGCCTGCGACACACAGGGATGGTGAAGAATGCAAGGCCCAGTTTGTACATTCAGCAGAATCGAGTTCAAGATTGGGGGACGCGTCTCCTCTTTGTGTATAGCCACTACCTGAACCTACGATGCTAGCTACCGGAATGAGGAGTTTGAATCTTAGTGTGAGTGGTGTCACTCACATCACACACCCAAGGACCTCTCTGTGCTCCTGAACTTGAGCTCCTGCTAGTCAGGAACCCCCCCCCACACACACACACACCTGGAACAGTGGGAGAGGCAAAGCAGAGGTTTGCAGTGGGAGGGGAGGATTCAGGGGAAATTGTCCTCTCTTCTGCTGGTGGAACTTCTGCTCTGCCAACAGAACAGTGAATTATGATCCACCCCGAGGCTTTGCCGACCACGGCCACAGAATTGCCCACTGAAGTAGATCAGTCATAGCTAGATGACAGATGTTTTTATAAGGGTGGTGCAAACATTTTGTTTCTACAAGCCGCTGAGCTTCAGGGTTCTGTGAATCAAAAAGTCTTTAAAGTTTGGGCTTCCTGTCCTACGGTCACGTCTTGTATCAACTGCAACTATGCATTTTGGAGGTTTGTTTTTGGAACCCTTATGTTGCCGTAAGCTGCTCTGAGGGTGTTTTGAAATAAAGTAAAATAACCATTTAGGGGATTGTAGTACGTGAGGCTGCAGGTAGGATTAACTGCATTTTTTAAAATATACCTGCAAGCAAACAACTCCCTGACTGAACCAGTATCGTCATGTGATAACTAAAGGACTCAAGCTCGTAAAGTGACTGCTCAGGGTCATGAAGAATACCCGGGGTGGAGCAGAAGGCTGAGTTTAGAACTCCTTGGTGTTAGCCCACACCCTGTAGCCGGCTCTCCCCACACACCTAAGTCACTGTAATTTCTCAACAGTATGACTTTATTGCATTGAAACATCATAAAGAGATGAGCAGTGTGTTGATTTTGCCATTTTCTTTCCTCCTTCCTGTCAGCATCATGCTTGGGAACTAACAAGGGGGAAAACCGAATACAGAATTGGGGGGGTGACACACCATCGGCAGTGTTCCCTCTAAGCTGAGTTAGTGTGAGCTAGCTCACAGTTTTTTAGCCTCCGGCTGACACATTTTCGTCTTCACTCAGGAAGGATGGCTCAAGAGCAAACTAAGTTATGCAGCAGGCAAATGGCTCGCTCACAACTTTACTGCCATTCGCTCACAAAGTAGAATTTTTGCTCACAAACCTGCATAGCTTAGAGGGAGCACTGACCATCGGCTACGGAAAAAGCATCCGCCCCACTCCATTTTCAGTGCTGATGCCACTGGACAGAGAAATTTGTAAGGGAAACAAGAGAAACTAAGAACCGGAACACGCGTCAAGCCGAATAAGAAACATGATTGGGAAACACAGTAATTACACCCTCATAGGGACAGAAGGCAGAATAAAGTACTATACGATGTGTGAGATGTGTGTAATTGTGCTGAGAACACCCATATGGGCTTCTTCTCTTCTCCAGTTCAAACTGTGAAATAAATTCTCTTTCACTGAAGTCTGCTGTTTTTATTGAAACCCTTGATGGAACCCTGATAAATTCCTCTGTCACAGTCCGTAGCCCGTAATGGGCTACACAGTGCATGTACAAGGCTCAAAAGTCAGGGGCAAGGATTCATTCTTTCTCTGCTATGGTTTTTCTTCCGTGTGGTGGGAGTTCCCTGCTCTACACACGGGGTGGTGGAAAGTGCCGTCAAGTCACAGCTGACTTATGGCGACCCCATGGGGTTTCCAAGGCAAGGGACGTTCAGAGGTGGTTCGCCATTGCCTGCCTCTGCATCATGACCCTGGTATTCCTTGGTGGTCCCCCATCCAAATACTAGCCAAAACCAACCCTGCTTACCTTCTCAGATCTGATGAGATCGGGCTAGCCTGGGCTATCCAAGTCAGGGTGCCATACACACACAGGAGAGATCAAAAACAGATGCACACACATCGGTGGGAAGAGCTTCCCCACTGGATTCTGCTGAGTGCATAAATTGGCCCACAAGCCACACTGTAGGCAGTAAGATCTCACCTCCCCACCCCCAGAAATCTCCAAGACTGAGACAAGAAATCAAGGTCAGAAGGACTTCCTTCTCTTTCCCTTGTAGGATCCCCATCATCTGCTGCCAGGGAAGACAGGAGGTCAGCTGATGTGTTTGTAGTCTACCTGGTATGCACTGGAACTCACCTTTCAGAAAAGTTAATAAAAACAAATTGCACAGGGAAAAAAACCCATACTATTCTTAGGAAAGCTAGAAGATATAAAACACAGCAGGAGTTTTATCTGGCTGCTACAGTGAAGATAACTTAAGAATGTACATCAGATAGACAGCATGGAACAACATCAAACAACAGCATAACATTGGGAGTCTAACCTGCTGTGCCAAGTGGACACCTACAGCTGCCACAGCTGCATAGTACGGGAAAGTCTGATCGCAGTTCACTCCTGTCACAGTCAGTCCCAAAAGCATCAGGGCACTGAAGCCACTGAGCCACTGTTTTGTGTTTTCACTGAATCGGAGTGCTGTCGATTTCAAGCCAATGGCAATGTCGTCTTTTTTATCCTACAATGGAAGTCGGTACAGATATGGAAGTCAAACCTCAGTAGCATTAAGAAGACTGATACAGAGACAAAAATGGTTCTTTTGTACTCTTTGTGCCCAGGAACTGTGCGCTGTAGCTGAAAATTGTATCAGGAAGACCTCCCAGGCATTTTTGTCCCCGCTTGAAGCTTAAACCAGCAATGAAAAGCACAACAGTGGTTGAAGGAAAAAGCTGCCAAATTATGAGGAACCCATTATCAAAAATACATATTACCTAAATAGGGTTGCCAAGTCCTATCTGGCAATCGGTGGGGGACTCCTGTCCCCAGTCTGGGACTTCAGCGTGCACACACCGCGATGACGTCACCCAGAAGTGACGTCATAACGCTGGGCATGTTGCCAGGGCGACGCTCTGGCATATCACCCAAAAACTCTATGGTACCATAGAGTTTTTGGGGCGATTGCTAGAGTGTCACCCCGGCAATGTGCCCAGCATGATGACGTCACCACGCTGGGGCAGTCGTCCTGATCGGACGACTTCGGGGGTGGGGTTCCCCTGCCGGCCGAATCTGGGCCGGCGGATTGGGGACCCCTGTAGCGGGGGATTCCCCGCCCCCCCGGCGCGACTTGGCAGCCCTAGACCTAAACTATTTGCATTCAAATACACTTCTGATGTGTGATGACATTTCCTCTAACAGACAGCATCTAAGGTGGAAAAAAGCAAGCAAAGATGACTGACAACCACGTTGAGCATCAGTTAAGAGCATGACCTATATAGCAAGAAGCTGCTGACCACCAACCTCCCCATAAAAAATACTAGCCAGTTGAGCACTGGATACATTTTGGGAGGCACAGAATGTTGGGGCATCCAAGGATCAGTTGAAAGGGAATAAGATTAATTATTATTCATTTATAGTCCACCTTTCTCACTGAGACTCAAGGCAGCTTATAAAATATGATAAGTCCAGGGCTCTTTTTTTTTTTTTGGAAAAAGAGGTTCCAGAACTCCGTTCTGGTGTGTTCCCCCAGAGAAAAATCCCACCATTCAGATGAACAACACAAATCTCTAATGAACAAAACAATGTAGTGGGGCTCAGACAGAAGAACTGAAAAACAATGCAACCAAACAAAATGGTCAATGGAGGCAGAGAACTGTCTAGAGAAAAGGAGGGGAGGAGAAATTAGCACCTATGAAATTAGAGAATGATGGAGAGGAATTTTAAGGGGTGAGGCAGATTTTCATGTATCCCCCCCCCCCGTTTTTTTTTGTAGAAAAAGCCCAGCAGGAACTCATTAGCATAATAGGCCACACCCCTGACAGTGCAGCTCATTAGCATATTAGGCAGGGCTGGGAAAGCACAGGGCAGGCATGGAAGCTTGCCTCTTCCCCCCCTGAGCTTCTCCGCCCCACTTCAGCATCACCTTTCTAGTCTAACCCCCCCCCCCCCCAGCCAGAGGTCCAGGGAAAGGTGCTGCTGAAGTGCCTGGGATCTGAAAGCATCACCTTTTTAGTCCCCCCCCCCCAGATTTTCGGAAAGGGACTGCTGAACTGTCAATTTCACTCTCAGCTGACTGGCCAGGAGTGAAATTGACAAGGAAATCCCATGGGGCTCCCCAGAGGGAAAGACCTTTTCCTCCTGTGTGTAACATGGGGAGGGCAGTGTGCTCTGTAGCCATGCATGTCAGAGGTTTTGGTTGTAGGCGTGGCCAACTCAGGAGCCAGCCGGAACTCCGTTCCTGTGCGTTCCTGGCCAAAAACAGCCCTGCCCCCCCCCCAATTCCTTGTTTATTTAGGGACAGCCAGAGGCTCTATGATTAAGGTGCTCCCAATTAATCATTCCCAGCTGTGGATAACATCAGGCATGTCATCATTCCAAAGCCTCGCATCATCATCAAGACTAAGGAGAGCAGCTGATAAGGGCAGACTACAAGCCTCCGTGGCGTCAGCTGTTTTATTTTTGTAATTTTATCCTGCCCTTTTGCCCCAAGGCTGCTCTTGATCACCAGCATAAAAACATCAAGGGCACAGACAAAAGAAAATCACGACAGGTAAAGCAGCCCAAGGAATTAAAAGCAAACGTTTTTAAAATCTGCTTTTCCATTCTACAAAAACAGGTCACCCCACAGCAATGCAGTCCGAAGTTATTCAGCTTCAGACGGGGGCCTTCTCACACTTGAACCTTGGGCACTTGTGTGACACAGCTTATACAAGCAGTTATCTGTGGTATATTTAATACCCTAGGTCAAGTTCCATTGTATCTCTGAGTAATAAAATGCCTGGCCCTCCCCACCCCATTTTGGTTCTGGTGGCAGAGGTCAGGGTGTTCCACAACGCCCAGCCTTAATACCTGCTTTCACATGTTATTTCCCACCACCCATTTTGCATATTTAATAACCTTTCTGGGAAAAGTGGGAAAGGCTGTATCTTGCCAGAGCACTTAATACTCCCCTAGATCACTGTTTTCTTGAAGAACAAATTCTGTTTGGACATTTTAATCCAGATGACCTCATTCATTCTTGTGGTTTTTTTTAATGGCTTGTGTTTTAGACTGTGGTTTTTAACTGTACGCTGACCAAAGCAGGACTCTGAAGAAGGGGGCTCAGATATATTCTAAATAAATAAATAATTCTGCTTTTGGGGAGAAGAAAAAGCAGCCTAAGATGCAAATTCAGTTGACTTTTGGGGGTTCTTCTGTACATTTTTGCTTAGAGAAAGGAAACTGTAATGAGTAAGTATGAGTAAGAGGTTGTACGTTAGAAAAGAGCAAGAGTCCAGTAGCACCTTAAAGACGAACGAAAATTTGTGGCAAGGGATGAGGCTTTTGTGAGTCACTGCCAAAAATGTTGTTAGTCCTTAAGGAGCTACTGGACAGTCGCTCTTTTCTACCACTACAGATAGACTAACATGGCTACCCTTCTGGGCTGTACATTGTCTACTAATGTGTAGGTGAAAATTTCCTAAAAGGAAAAAAAGTTGTAGAGCTGAATTCTATCAAAAAGTGCAGCCAGGGAAGAAATTCATCCTAGAACACAGGTTTGAAAGCAAACCAGGAAGTAAAAAAGTTATGTACCTGATGAGCATAAATGGTGTCATATATCAGCGTCCACAGCACCCCTGAAAAATACAGGGGCAAGCAAACCGACCAGTCACAAGAGCCTCTGATGGCTGACCACCCGAGTAACGCACCCCAGTTGAAGGTAAGACCTAAGGGAGATGACAAAGAAAAACACGTAGTTATCTACTACATTTTTATCTGCCTTTCCTCCAGGGAGCTCAGGAAAAGTATAAATGGGTCTCCATTCCCCATTATCTACTCACAACTACCTCGTGAGGTAGGTTAGGCTGAAAGAAAGTGACTGGGGTACAGTGTTACCCAACAAGCTTCATGGTAGTGTGGGGATTTGAATTCAGGTCTGCCAGAACCTAGTCTAACTGGGGAGGGGGTGGGTGGCACTGGCAACCCCTGGTTAAGCGTGAAATTATTGCAAGGGGTCTGCAAATCTATTTACGCACTAAGCATTGCCGTTTCGATCTTTTTGTTGTGATGTATTTTCTCAGTCAACGGGCACTTCTAGTACTACTATCACATGTGGTCCAAGATTTTTTTTTCATGGTAAAAAGGAGTCCTGATATTCAAAACGTTCAGGAAGCACTACTCTAACCACTACACTGCATTGCACTGCCTCTCTGTACCTACTGTGTCCCTCCGGAACAGCCTCCTGGAAATAGTCAGGGCGCTCCTGTCCTCCTGCTTTTCTGGTGACACTACAAAACAAAGCTGTTCCGGAATACTTTGGGGGCAGCCTGAGCCTGAAAAATACCCACTGGAGGGATGAGGGCATAAGGTGTTTTCCCACTTGTCTTCATGTTTTTATACCTATTGTTTTAACCTTTTTTCCAAAGTTGTATTTACCTTATTGTTACCCACCTTGGGTTCTGAGATGCCCAAGAGAAAGATGGGCATATAAATATTTTAAAAAATAATTTGAGAAGACTGTGCATGGAATCAGATGCAAAATAACCTGTGAGGCATAGGCGTAGACTACGGGGGGGCTCGAGCCTCCCCCGAAATTTCCCGGGGGGGACTAAGCCCCCCCCCGGGAAAACATAGCGCCTGCCACCACGCCTCCCGGGGCCCTTCCCCCCCCCCCCCGGCCACTCTTCCATCCTTCCCTCTCCCTCCCTCTTTTCCCGGCGAAGGCAGCAGCGGCTGGCGGGCCTTGGAAGGGCCTGGGGAGGCGCAGAGGTTTTCCGGCCGGGGGGGAAATCGCCCCAGTGAGTGCGCACGTGAAGCACGCACGCTAAAGAGCCCCCCCCCCCTCCGGAATTTACAAAACTCTACGCCCCTGCTGTGAGGCAGGCAGATGTGAGACCCTTTTTATGAAAACTTCAGAAGAGCTGCAGCATTAGTTAGGAGCAATAATCAATCAATTGACCTTTATTGGCATAACATACAGAACATACGGCTCAGTTTGCAAGGAATACTGGACGCCTTCTTGAAGCTTCATACAGAAATTCTGCAACAGTTTCAGTTATTACATGATTCTGGGTTGTCAGCAAGAAGTAAAATTAGGAGCAATAAGAAGTTCCATGGCTGCTTAGAGAATCTAGTGCACTGAGATCAGAGTTTTGTTTGCAAAATACTGTGTCTTTGCCCGTCAGCATATCAGCCTCAGCTCTTTTCATCCTCTGTGGCTTCTGGGCAAAAAGGATCACATGCCACAAGTAATACACTAGTAATGCAAGGTGCAGGAAGTGTGCACAATGGCCTCACCCACAGCGCGGCCCAGAATAGGCACCTCGCTCTGCCTCAAGAAATGCAACGTTACTGCAGCACTGAGCCCCAGCAGGAGAAGGACTTCTTTCACTCAGCTCTATGGAAGTGAGTCAGAGCTACGCAAGGACGGAAGCAAATCCCACCTGAGAAAGAGATTGCTCAAGCCCTGCCCCTCCCATTTCTGAGCCTTACCTGTATTTAACGCACAGGGCACATGCCTTTAATTCCATCCTGTGATCTGGCCAGATGTAAAAGGAGGTCAGAGCTCTTGCTTCTTTAGTGGTTATGCAGATAAGCTTTCCTCACCTCCAGGTTCTGGGATGCAATAAGTGGCACTGGCCCAGGATTTCTACATAGCTCTCAAAAGGGACAGGAATCACATCTCTATGGAATATGATTACCCTATTGGTAGAAGGGGTATTACACAGGATAATATATGCTATAAATAGGAATATGGGGCAATGGCAGAGGTAGGGATCGCAGAAGAGCGGAAGGATTTTAATTTCCCCATTCTACCTTTGCCAGTACCAGGGCTCATTTTGTAGCAGGAACTCCTTTGCATATTACGCGACACGCCCCTAATGTAGCCAATCCTCTAAGAGCTTACAGAGCTCTTCTTGTAGGGGCTACTGTAAGCTCTTGGAGGATTGGCTACTTCAGGGGTGTGTGGCCTAATATGCAAAAGGAGCTCCTGCTACGAAATGAGCCCTGGCCAGTACCAGGGCTCATTCTTGATTCTTTCTTTTAAAACTTCTTTATTCGTTCTTTTAAAAAATGCACTAAATGCCACAGGACTGATCCTTCATAAAGGTGGCAAGCACCACAATATTTCTCAGCCAAGTAATTGCTCTGCTAGTTGTGCGTCCCCAAGGGGCATCAATCCTACACGGCAACCTGAGAATTCCCCGAGGCCTCAGGAGAGGCAGCACATAAACTCCATAAATAAACGCAACTGAATTCTTACAAAACATAACAGAGGCGGAAGGAACAAGCCATTTGCAAGAAACGGAAATTGTGAAGCTCACCCAAGACCAGCTGAGGCCAGTATGTTATTCTCTTCATAAGAGGATAGGTCACCACGAGAGAGAGAGAGGCTGCTCCTAGCACAATACTATATGTGGAGGGAGAAAAGCATTCAACACAAGTGTTTTTTTAAAATGCAAGTAATTATTATTGTGCGTATTTTTTTCCCTTCGCTTTGAGAACAGCTATTGATTGCATTTGCGGTCCCATTTGCCAAGGCGATTCAGAGTAGATAATGACATGTTTTACAGCAAAAGGAGAGTTAGATCCCACAGGTCTGTTCTTCTAACAGTAGCACCTTCCTCCAATCCAAGGCACAAGAGGACGGTACATGAGCTGGCGGAACAGGTACATGGGAATCAACCCACAGAACACACTGTGCTCACTCACAACCAGTGCCAGATAGTGAGGAGCAGAGACCTGGGTTTAAACTCCTGTTCAGTAATGAAGCTCACGGGGGGGGCACGAGGGACAGTCACACCCAACCTAACCTCTTTCACAGGGGTTGGTTCAAGGCTTTTTTTTAAGAAAAGAAAAGAAAAAGGAACACACGACTTCCTGGATGCCTCGTAGGAAGGACACAAAATGTGCGGCTTCTAAAAAGCAATCCCGTTAAAAATAATTTACTACACATATACTTTCACAGTATGACATTTTAAAATAATTTAGTAAGTAATTGTTTAATAATAATTTACTACCCATACATGCCCTGACGTGGACGGCCCAGGCTGGCTTGATCTCATCAGAACTTGGAAGTTAAGTAGGGTTGGTCCTGGTTAGTACTTGGATGGGAGACCATCAAGGAAGGCCAGGATCATTACGCAGAGGCAGGCAACGGCAAACCACCTCTGATCGTCTTTAACCTTGAAAAGCCTCCAAAGTTGCCATAAGTCAGCTGTGACATGATGGCACTTTCCACCATTACATATATACTGCCTCACTGGCAGTCTTTAAGCAGTGGCTGAACAACTCTTGTCAGGGATGCTCTAGGCCAGGGGTGTCAAACATGCAGCCTGCGGGCCGGATCAGGCCCCCGGAGGGTTTCTCTCAGGCCCTCACTGGAACTGGACATCTCCTGCTTCCAGTTCTGTTACTGCTGCTGCATCATAGCTTGCTTCACCAGACTCTCTCAATCGCTCAGCCATTTCATGTTTCCCCCTGGGTCCTAGACTCCGAACTCTGAGCATGAGATTTCTGTGGTGAATGTCAATAAATCAAAAGTAGGTTTGCAGCTTACAGATACACACCTGAATAGCATACTCAAGCACAGACATTTTGATGCAGTAATTCAGAGCAAGAGGAGTCACTTATCAGATACTGTTAAATAAACAAAATATTGCAAGAGTGCTAATGTTTTAAGCATGCTTTTATTTAAAAAATCTTTGTGTCTGTGTCTTTTATAAAAGTTTATCTC
This sequence comes from Lepidodactylus listeri, assembly GCA_029233225.1. Lineage (NCBI taxonomy): Eukaryota > Metazoa > Chordata > Lepidosauria > Squamata > Gekkonidae > Lepidodactylus > Lepidodactylus listeri. The sequence goes on from JARCFY010000009.1 coordinate 16,895,426, forward strand.
TCTGCTACCTGGCATTACATTTTATGACACACATGGTCCAACCCAACAAGGTCTCATTTACATCAGATCCAGCCCTCGTAACAAATGAGTTCGACACCCCTGCTCTAGGCTGATCCTGTATAGAGCAGGGGGTTGGACTAGATGGCCTGCATGGCCCCTTCCAACTCTGTGGTTCTATGATTTTATATCCTATGTCCAACCTACGTTTACTACTGCAACACACATATTATTGCACTAAGGGTCTAATGAAGACTCAGGCCAACCCCCTCCACCCCAACAAAACAATTCTGGATGGAACTTTTCAATTTCAATAACAAAAGGCTGCTCCCCCTGCAAGGTTTAGTTCAACACAGGGCCCAAGCAAGATGTTCCATCAGAAAGGGTTAACCACGCAGATTTCCCAGAGCCATCCACGAAGCGGCTGCCCTCTTGCTCACACACATTTCCTAAAAACACCACTGGATTCTAATACAGCATTTCCCACATTCATGCCTATGCAAGGATTTCAAGGGGCTCAAGTCCTGTGATGGAATGGCCAAAGCATTCTACTCACCTGTAATAATTTAAACATAAAAGGACACATAAGGCCAAGCTCAGCTGTCCTCCAAGGAAAACAAGAGACTGAAAAGTTGAAATCTTTCCAGCAGCCAGTGGCCTACACGCCGTTCTTGCAACCTGAAGGTAGAGAAGTATTTCAGTCATTCTGTTATTTCATTAGTAATGCATATATACACATACGCTGTACACAAGCTTTGTCACTTTAGGTTTCATTCACACATCAAATAATTCTCCCTCATAGATGAGCCTCAGTAAAGTTCCAGCTGGACGTCTCAGGTTAGCCTGATCTTGTCAAAAGCTAAATAGGGTCAGTCCTGGTTAGTACTTGGATGGGAGACCACCAAGGAAGTTCAGGGTTGATAGTTGGAGGCAGGCAGTGGCAAAGAACCTCTGGTCATCTCTTGCCTTGAAAACCCCACAGGGTCACCATGAGTCAGCTGCAACCTGATGGCCCACCACCAAAGTAACAACAGGGGAGCACTTATATTTTCCTCAGACATTCAACAACTGACTAACTGTACTTCAGCAGAAAAGTTTCCATGGGAGACTTCAGGAAGAAGCTGCTGAGTTGCAACGCATATGCAGATCTGACACTACTTGACGCTTGGAATCAATGGGGACTTGGGTCCCTAGGGCTTACTAGAAAAAACATTTCCCCCCTCCTTAAGAGGTTTATGTTCATTATTCAGATTCATCCTACTTTGCCAGTCCAACAACAGTTGAGAAGATCAGAAGTCCACTTTTATCATTATTAGGTTCCAAATCCTCGTTCCTACAACACTTTGCCAATTTATTAAGTGCCTGTTAGAGACCCAATCTAGTTTTAGAAAGCATTGCTGCATCATCAACATACCATAAGGCACTGACCTCAGCTTTGGCCAATTTTGGAGGATAGGAATAGACTTTTTAAGGACTGGAGATCAGATCACTTAAACACAGGCTAAACAAAAACAGGAACAAATACCCAGCCTTGCCATACGCAGCCAGCGATGGGGATGGACTTAGTAAGGTGACCTTTATTGGAACAGCAAGCCTGAGTAAAGGCACCTTATTGGGTGTAACAATCTAATGCAAACGGTTTAAACATCGTAACTGTACCAAAATATGGGCGAGCTTTTAAATTAAGAGGCTGTAATGTTTTGCCATAAGTTATCCTTGAAGATCGTTATAAGCAAATTCCTTCAAATGACCCTTTTTGTCCTTGTGGCGGAGGAGTTGTAGAGACTTCAGACCTCATCCTGTTATTTTGTGATAACTGGGCTATAAAGAGAGAGAACATAATTGCTCAACTTTTGGCTACGGTACCAGGCTGTTCAGCAGAAGATCTAGTTACCCCTTTTTTCTTTTCCGGAGACAAGGTACGTATTACTGAAACAGCAGCTATTTTTTTATGTAGCCGTTGAGACTACAGCCTGAATGATGAAAGCATTTTGTAAAACCCAATTTGCCTTAATTACTGTTGTGCCTTTTGAAAGAGGACAATTGACCATTTAATAATGGAGAGAATTAGTAATGCATCAACAGCTGGGAATGGTCCACACCCACTCTGCAGATCATTTATTCCTTTGATTACAGCTTGTTTTCGTGCATGCTCTGCAGTGTGATGTAACACACCATGCCCTGGGAAACTGAGACTGCTGGCTTTTTAAAAATAATACCTCCCCAACACCCCCAACTCTGGCTTGGGAAATTTCCAGAGATTTGGGGGCAGTGCCTGGAGAGGGTGAGTTTGGAGAGGGGAGGGAACTCAGCAGGGATGCGGTGCCATACAGTCCATTCTCTGAAGCTGCCATTTCCTCCAAGTGAAGTTTGGAGACCAGCTGTAATTCCAGGAGAACTCCAGGCTCCACCTTGGAGTTGGCAAACCCTACAGTGGAGGCAAGATGGCGCTCTGAGCCGAGCCATCAGAAACAGCCCTTAACAAGGGAAGACTAAAGTGTGGCTGCTGCATGCCTCCTCCTCTGTTCTGTATTGATGGGCACATCACTCATCATCTTTAGGGGAAGCATCACATGTTTTAAATAATATTATGTAAAGTGGTTGTGGAAACGGAGAATCTTAAATGAAGGCTCCATTTTACCCGTGGTGATAGCCCTGAACAGTTTATTCTGGAGTAGCCTTTTGAGCAGTCTGGCTAATTTCCAAATATTTGGAAACAATGTAAACTTTTCATTTTAAACCTAGAATCAGGTACGTAAGTCAAAGTTCCACTGCATCCCTAAACTGAGTAGCACTTTCTAATCTTTAGGTATCTGCTCTGGATTTATTTATGGCTTGTACTGAAAGATGCTGATGACACACCTATCAGTTTAAGAGGCTGCATCAGCAATTCGAGACCCAAGTGCTGCATAACGGAGTGAGCTCCTGTCTCTGGCCCCAGCTCCTGCCAATTTAGCAGTTCGAAAGCAAGAAATTGCAATAGGGCTGCCAGCCTGCAGGTGAGGCCTGGGGATCTCCCGCTTTTACAACTGATTTCCAGCTGACAGATATCAGCTCCCCTGGAGAAAATGGCTGCTTTGAAGGGGAGACCCTGTGACATTGCACCATGCTGAGGCCTCTCCCCTCCCCAAACCCCGCCCTCTCCTGGATCCACCCCCAAAGTCTCCAGGTATTTTCCAAACCAGACTTGGCAACCCTAAATTGCAAGTAGATAAATAGGTACCACTTCGGTGGAAAGGTAACAGTGTTCCGTGCGCCTCAGCGTTTAGTCATGCTGGCCACATGACCATGGAGAAGTCCTCAAACAGCGCTGGCTCTTTGGCTTGGAAATGGAGATGAGCACCATCCCCTAGAGTTGGGTTCAACTGGCTTTCGAGCATGGGAAACCTTTACCTTTAACCTTTATCAGGAAGGCCAGCCTGCATTTCTGATGTCATCAGCACAACATCTGACGGGGAACCTATAGAGGACAGAGGCCTATAAATTAAGCTGTTTGCAAATTATGTTTTGTTCAGAAATGCAGATATTCCATTCTCAAAAATAACCATCTACATGAATACGATGAGAATTCCAAACACGTTATAATTAGTAAAGTTAACAAAAAGCTAATGATTTGGACTTGCTTCAGTCAGGAAGGGCAATGGGAACCAGTTTGCTCTGAAATTCAGGTTTTACTTTGGCTTTCTCTGTCCACAACTTCCAGCACAACTCAGCAACCTGCTTTTAAATTTGGGAAGCAGGGATGGGAGAAAGATGTTTGGCTGTTTAGTATTGGGAGTAATGGAGGAAGCCTGAAGCGTGTCCACAGATCTCTTGCTGTGGAGTGCAGAGGGTGCTGACGCTGTTGCCTTCATTCAGCTTTTTCCTGAGAAGAAAACTTGCTTTACAAAAAGGCTAGTTTACTTACTTAGCAAAATACTATGAGCCTGCCTGTTCTTTTCAAGTCCATGGTCCTCTCTACCTTTTTGTCATAGTCCTGATCCCACATGTCATTAATTGTACAGCCTGCTCCCCGCATCAGGACTGCTCCAGTGCCAAAGAGTAACAGTGTGTAAATGGAGGGCAGACAGCCCGGTTCTGCTGCAAGGCCTATACTCCAGGTGCAAGGCAGATACAGCAGCCATGTCCCTAAAACAGAAATGATAAATGAGATTAAGGGTGGAGAAATGTAGGGGAAATCAATATTAGATCAATACGTTATCTCCATAATTAAATTCCACCTCTCAGTTTTGCTTTCTTCTTTACTGGAATTTCCTTTGTTGAAGAGAGAAGAGAGCGGAAAACTGAACAGTTAAAGGGTAGATCTTGGATTTGAGAACTTAGACATAAATCCACCGCCATGAGACCGTACATACATGCACAGAATGCACAGCAGCAGAGGAACTGGGGCAAGAGAAAATTAAATAGGAGGGGGTGGGAGTAGATGTTAACAGTAACCTTTCCAAGGAAAAAGCAGGTGATTCATTATGCAACTCTATTTTCAAGGGAACACTTCCTAATTAGGTATTTCCCACCTCTTGGTGAAAGAGAATGAGAGAAACGACATAGGAGCGATTCCTCCCCACCACGTGGACAGTTATTTCCTCAACGACTTTACAAACTGTTAGCAATGTACAAAAGCGGTAGTATACAAAATACACTGAACTGGGTAAAAAAGCAACAGTGCTCCAACTTATTAACAAGCTTCTGTTTTTGTTTTTTGCTGGTAATGGAATACATTCTGCTAACAGCACCCTCCTGAGGAACTCTGCGAACTGGACCACAGTGGCTGCCAGTGATGCTAGCTAGGGTCACATATTGGCACTGCATTCTAAACACACTACACTACAGTACCTGGAGGTTAAGTTTCACTGAATGAGACTCAAATACCCCAGTCCACAGCAGCATAAACACTACATTTTGATACAGCTGTTAATGCCAGTGGGCTTCCCCCCATTTATTTTAGTCAAGAAGCAGCGTCTTGCAGAGATGCCACCTTTTGTTGAGATAATGGAGAAAAATAATTTCGTCTTTGCACTCAAAGGGACCCTTCCCCCCTTGAAATAAACAGCTTTGAGGATAAGCATTTTAGGCAGCAGCACCAGCTGCCTTCTGTGCAACATCTGGGGGTGCTAAAACATGGGTCAGCAGCAACCAGCAGGTCCTGACCTAACCCAAACCCTCCCCTTAATGTTACTCATCCGCCCTCCAACTGCCAATTCAGTATAGATTGCTTTATTCCTCGTCCTATTTCATTGCTCATCAGATATCTCATGCTATTGATTGCACTGATCTATACTGTTTACTCTGCCTTGAGTCTCAGTGAGAAAGGTGGGCAATAAATAAAGTATGGACAAGTACCAACTGCAACCACAGGCCTTGGCAGCAGGGTATTTGGTAGAATTGGCATGGAGTTCTTGCTCACCTGACACCATCCAGTCCCCTGTGAAAACATTCCTAACTGCTTGTTTGGTTGGTAAACCACAGTAATAACACACAGAGCCATTTTGAATCCTAGAAGGTTCAGTCTCCTGTTTGCAGGGTGGAGATCTAACAAACAGAAGTAGGGAAACTCCCATCTAGTGCTGCATGACCAGCATTATAATGCAAGAGGAAATGAGTTAGACACAGAAAACATATGGTATACTGCGGCTCCTGCTTGTAAGGGAGGAGACTGGCTGTCCTGCAAGTTTCCTCTTGCTATTCACAAGAGTCAATTTTCCCATAAGAACACAGGAAGTTACAGAATAAAATTTGAGTCCAGTAGCACCTTTAAGATCAACAAAATTTTATTCAAGGTATAAGCTTTCGTGTGCAAGCACACTTCTTCAGATACAAGACCTGGCTTGTTTTTGAGCACATAGCTTGATGAGCAGATGTCTACAGGAGCTTTCCACAGCACAGAGATGCATATCTGCATGCCAGCGCATCTACATTAAGCTAGTGTTGGAGACGCAGGAACGAGGGCCAGTTGAAAAGTTGGCAACATTCATGTATAGATTTTGAAGTGGGAGGCATCTTGATATACCTCCAAAGAAAATTAGATACTATTTATTTATTTACTTACTTAGTTCATTTTTACCCTGCCTTGTTCCTCAATGGGGAGATAAAGACCCTTACGTCGTTCTCCACTCTTCCACTTTATTATCACAACAACCCTGTGAGGTAGATCAGGCTGAGAGTGTGAGACAAGGAGGCAGGAACCAAAAGACCATGTCTAAAGACTAGAAAACCACTTCTCCCGTAGAAGTCTGCCAGAGCAGCCAACTATCAAGATTCTTCTATAATGTTCAGTGTGTTCTAAAAGGCAGGGATCACAATTTCCCCTGATACTGATATTTTCCCAAAAATCTTGTTACAAAGCCATAGCTTAAGAGGAAATCCAAAGAAGGGTACAACATACCTGCAGTCAAAAGCAGCAGGCTCCCTGAGCCAACTAGGGCTTTGAGGAATAACACAAAGATTTGTGTTAAATATTTTACAGGCAAGCGCAGTGCATATTTAATCACACACACATTATTTTTATTCAGGTGGGTGACTGTGTTGGTCTGAAGCAACAGAACAAAGTTTGAGTCCAGTGGCACCTTTAAGACGCAACTGGCTCAAACTTTGTTACATTATTTTGACAGCATCCTTTCTCTGTGACACTCAGGGCTGTTCTTCTCACCTCACCCACTGCATTCTCACAACAGCTCTTGAAGGTATGTCAAGGTGAAGGTGACTAACCTAGGGTAGGGTTACCAGATGTTCTCTTTTAGAGGACATGTTCTCTTTTTGGGGGGTCCGGCCTCTTTTGGGATCTTTAAAAAAAAAAAAAACTGATGAAAATGTCCTTTTGGGGTTGAAAGGTTAGGAATATTCCTAGTTAGTAGCAATTATCACAGCTTACATGGTATTTAAAATGAGATTTGTCATAGAGATCACTTGTCTGAAGCATTAGAACCAATTTAGAATCCAGTGGCACCTTTAAGAAGAGAAGAAGAAGAGATTGGATTTATACCCCGCCCTTCACTTGGAGTCTCAGAGTGGCTTACAACCTTCTTTCCCTTCCCACAACAGATGCCCTGTGAGGTAGGTGGGGCTGAGAGAGCTCTTTCCAGAATTGTTCCTTGAGAACAGCTCTGAAAGAACTGTGACTGGCCCAAGGTCACCCAGCAGGTACAAGTGGAGGAGTGGGGAATCAAACTGGGTTCTCCCAGGTTAGAGTCCGCACACTTAACCACTACACCAAACTGGCTCTCCAGACCAACAAAGGTTTATTCAAGGTATGAGCTTTTGTCCGCACATTTATCAAATACATTAGAATGGCAGGGAAGGTTCAAACTTATAGCCAGAGAATGAACAGCAAATTAACACGTAACATGATGATGTTCAAGATATGCAAACTGACACTAAATAACAAGGTTAAGGCTATAAAGTCAACTGTTGTAAAGCGATAAATGTCAAACTAGCAGATGAATGTCTAAAGGTGTCTTTTCTAATTGTGGGAAGTGACTGGGAAGCAGTTTGAAGCAGGCAGGCAGTAAGTAAATATGTTCTCTTTTTTGCTTTTCAAAATATGGTAACCGGAGCCTAGGGTCAACCAGTGAATTTTATGCCTAAGAGGAAATTTGACGCTGGCTAGTTTTAAACCAATCGCTAGTTTTAAACCAATGCTGTCTTAACCAATTCACCACACTGGCACCTGAGCAAGTCCCATAAGGACAGACGGCATTTACCACGCAAAGTTACAGACAGAGACTCCAGTGCTAAGCATACTTGGAAGTAAATTCAAGGAATCGGTTTTACTTTTGAGAAAATATTCCAGGATAAGGTTAAAAGGCTTACTCTCATTCCCCCCACTCTCTATCGAGCTACACACCTAAATATACAGAGGCTGGTACACTCCCCGTTCCTGCCCGTTGAGTGACAACTAGACTCGCCAATGGGATTGCCGAGCCTTCCGCAGTCCCAAGAAAAGAAACCAATCACAGGGCGGAAACTCTACTGGGTGGGCGGAGATTATAAAGAACTTCCCTGCCCCTTGAGTGACAAATAAACTCACCAATGGGCTTGTCCAGCCTCATAAGGCGTAGGTAGGGCTGAAGAGAGGCAGGAGCCGCACGTACCAGGCCATCCGCGGAGATTGTGCTGAGAGGCCTCCGCGCGCCTTGGAGCGACGGGTACGGAGGCTCGCGGCGGTTGGACAGGGCGCAGGGCGCGGCCTCGGGGACGCGCGCCGCGCTTGCTTTAGCGAGGAGACAGCACCTGAGATGAGGCGGCTTCGTTAGACAGGAGAGCAGCCGCAGAGCCGCCATGCCTGCCGGCTTTTCCCTGACGTCGCCACGACGTCGACTGCCGTCGCCATAGAGATGGCGCAGGCTTGTTGTCTGCAGAGGCACTTCCGCAGTCGGATTTGAACCTTTAATGTCACCACAGAGGTGTCAAGGGCTAGAGCGGCCCCACTCCACACCCGGAGGGGGATCATGGCTGACACCGGTGATCCGCTTTTACGGGAAGTTCAGGTGGCGCCTTCGTTCCCTTTTTGTCGGGCGGAGAAATCGGAAGTGCCAGAGACCAACGTGGGGCCTGGGGGGGGGGGGGGGGTAGACTCTTAGAAGGGCGCTTTGACTCAGTAAAAGCTGATACGGGAATAGATTTTGGTGGTGGCCTTGTGAAGACAGAAAGGTAAAGGAAAATAATAAATAAATTAGTCTTCCAGGGGATACGTCAGTTCTCCATCGTACTGCGCGTGCGCAGTAGCATTCCCGCCTTTTTTTTGAGGCGCGTAATGGCTGACGGGAAATGCAGCCGTTAACCGTTGGTCGGTCCAGTCAGTCAAGGCACAGTTCGCAGTCGGTGTTTGGTGCTGTGTCAGTCCCCCCCCCCTTCCGCGCGCCTTTTGCTTTGTATGGCCACGCCACCCTGTAGTAAGGTTGCCAACTTCCAAGTGGGACCTGGAGATTTCCTGGATTTACGATAGATCTCCATTAAACACTCTTTAACGGTTTATTCCCCAAAGTATCTCCCCAAGTTTCCTCAAAAGGCAAAATGAGAACTGTTGACAGGGGCCGCTGCTGGAAAATATGGACTGCTGGGGTATACATAATCATCATCATCATTATTAATTATATATATAAAATAAAGTCCCCTCACCATAAAATCAATGCCTAGGCCAAACCGCTGGACCTAGAAATGCCAAATTCATGGAGAGAGTGCCTACTATGGCGTAGGTGCTTGCTAAGAAGGGATTTTTAGAAATTCGACCCCTAAACGGGTCAAAAGTGGGAAAATGTACTCCCCCCCCCCCCCTTGATTCCTATGCGGCTGCCAGGCTGCTGCCTACTTGCAGCTGATTGGTCAGCTGCAGAGCTCAGCGTTCTGAGGTAAAAAAAACCAGTTACAGGAGACTACAGAGAGCTAACGCAGTTGAGGAAATCAGCCCTGCTGCTGGCCCAGCCTCCCAGATGCCTTTAAGCCATGAGGGAGCCCGCCCCAGCAGTGACGCCTTGGTGATCCTGCCAACCCTGCCTCCACAGTGGCTTTTAATACTCCTCCCCCCTCCCCCTCCTACACTGGACAGGCTGCCTGTCAGGTGTAGGAGAGGAGGTGGGATGCTTACAGCAAAACAATCCAGGAACACAAGTAGAGAGGCCACCACTTTCGTAGAATGTGGCAGGAGTTGACTTAACAGACGGCTGCTTCTTAAATGGACAGTTCTATGTTGCCTACTCCAGAGTGGGCTCACCAAGCAGCCTGGTGATCATTGCACCTGAGGGCAGAACCACCAGTGTGGTCTACAAAGAGGTCCTTCAGTGGGGGAAAAAAGTACACATGTCTTACTTCATTTTTTACCCCACAGTCTTCTCTATTAGAATTCCTACAAAAAATCTTACATTTCAAAGTTCGCATTATCCGTATTATAAGTGGATTTATGGAACTTAAATACCATAGCAAAGCACAGGTATCAGGCCAGTTATTATTATATTTCTGGATAAGCCAGTCCCTGAGTACACAAGACTCTGGGCGATTTACAACAGGTTAAAAATGGTATTAAATTACATATTAAAATCAATAATCAATTAATCCTAATTTAATAGTCTTCAGGTGGTGTCTGTTATCTAAAGCCTGCTCTGGACTGTTCTGTCTCGTGTTCTTACTCAATTAAGCTCCAAGAAAGTAATCTTAAGGTTGTATCTGAAGCAGTGTGCATGCACATGAAAGCTTATGCCAGTAATAAAACTCTGTTGGCCTTAAAGGTGCCACTAGATTCAAACTTTGTTCTTAAGATTGCACTGTGAGTCTAGCTGTGCCTGCTAGCTCTGGCAGTTTAGTGGTTCAGAGAGAGGAAGTGTACCCCTGAATACCCATTGCTGGAGGAGGTAACAGAAGAGGAGAGCTAATGCTTTCATGCCCTGTCTGTGGCCTTTCCAGAGGCCACTGTGAAAAAGATGTGCTGAACTAGACAGACTAGTGATCTGAATCTGTTATTTTCATGACAGACACCACACTAAAACACAGCATACCGATTTATTTGTCAAAACTTATATTATTCAAAATATGTTAACCTACTCTATTAAAAAGTTCTTAAGGTAGTACTATGTAGATAGAGTTGCCAACAGACGCCGCCATGGAGACTTGGGGGTGCAGCCTGGGGAGGATCTCAGCAGGGTAGAGAGTCAGTTTGGTGTGGTGGTTAAGATCTAGAGAACCGGGTTTGATTCGCCACTCCATATGCAGCGAGCTGGGTGATCTTGGGTCAATCACAGTTTCCTCAGAGCTGTTCTCTCAAGAACAGTTCTCTCAGAGCTCTCTCAGCCCCACCTCACGGGCAGTGTTCCCTCTAAGCTGAGTGTGAGCTAGCTCACAGTTTTTTAGCCTCTGATTCACACATTTTTGTCTTAGCTCAGGAAGGATGGCTCCAGAGCAAACTAATTTATGCAGTAGCCAAATTGCTTGCTCACAACTTTAATTCCAGTAGCTCACAAAGTAGAATTGTTGCTCAAAAGACTCTACAGCTTAGAGAGAGCATTACTCACAGGGTGTCTGGTGTGGAGAGAGGAAGGGAAGGCAATTGTAAGGTACTCTGAGACTCTGGGTGAAGGGCGGGGTATAAATCTAACTCTTCTTCTTCTATGGTACAATTGAGTCTGCCGTCCAAAGCAGCCATTTTCTCCAAGGGAACTGATCTCTGCAGCCTGGAGATCAGTTGTAATTCCAGACCTCCAGGCCTTAAAAAAACAGCAGGCCTTAAAAAAAACCAAACTCCTAGTCTATTATTATTTTTAATCAAGCTGGTTTTGCTGAGGTTTATTATTTCTTCAAGCGGTACCCTGGCATTTCCCCTCCACAGGTTGTTCTCTAATTGCTTGTTATGTCAGCAACACAAAATTATCATGGCTCCTGAGGGATTTATTTATTCATTTATTTACATTATTTCTAGAGGGATTCAGGAAGATCAACACTCCCCTGTCCTCCAGCGAAGATCATCCACCAACACACCAAAGGCAATTTCTGTTCCATAACCAGTTAAGATCAGTTCTGGGCCTGTTTCATGCTAAGCCCCAAACCTCGGGGAAAGTACCTCTTGGTAGGAACAAAAGTAAAGACATTCATGTATAAATTTTTACACCAGAGGGAGCTCTGCAGCTAGAAGACGGAATTATGTCAATGAAACAAAGTCTGAGTCTGGTAGCACCTTTAAGACCAGCACCTTTAAGACCTTTAAGACCAGCAAATGTTCATGTTCATGCACATTTCCACAGATACATCGAAATGGAAGTTAACAGTGCATACATATAGACAGAGCGTGAACAGTAAATTAGCATACAACATAATGAAGATGTTTTATTTATTTATCATATGGCAGGAGGGTTGTCAACCTCCAGGTGGTGGCTGGAGATCTGGGATTACAGAAATCAGTTCCCCTGGAGAAAATGGCTGCTTTGGAAGGTGGACTCCATGACACTATACACCACTGAAGTATCTCCCCTTCCCAAACTCCACCCTCCTCAGGCTCCACCCCACCCCCTAATCCCCAGGTATTTCCCTATATGGCAGAGTTATGCACAGGAAGTATGTAATACTATAAAACGGGTCATTTCGAGCAGGAGCTCAGGGGAGCTCAGCTCTGGGAGTTGGTGCCAGCCCCCCCCCCCCCCCCCCGTGGGGGAATGCCTGCTTGTGTCCTGGCTGCAGCAAAATGACCCCATCCCCTGGAAAGGTCCTTGTTCCTCCGACCAGCCTTCTAAAGGCTTCAGCCACCACTAATGCTATCCTCCCAGAATAGTGGTATTTCTGAGGCTTGGATTAGTAGCTGTCCCCTCTCTGCCAGCTCTTCCCTCCTTCCTTTCCTTTCCTTTCCTTTCCTTTCCTTTCCTTTCCTTTCCTTTCCTTTCCTTTCCTTTCCTTTCTCTCTCTCTCTCCTTTCTTTCTTGCCTTCTGACATACTTCTGGTGATATGTAAATAAGTTACATAGGTTATGCTAATGTTATGCTATTGAGCTCCTGCACCTCTTTTTCTATGAAATGACCTGCTATAAAATATGTAACCAAGTTGATACGATGGGTATGCAGTCCGATTGGATAATCCCCCTAAACACTAATATCTGGATTTTCAGTCCACTTAGTTACAGCTGGGGAGAGTTAAAACAACTCCGTCACATCTCCCTGGAAAGCACGATGCTTACATTCCTGTGACAGATGGGAAATAGTTTGGCAGGCTTCACCCCAATCACATTTGGGTCCTGGTGTTTTACCCCATGTGCAGAACTGCCAAAGCCTGTTCGTATTCTGTTAGCCATCTTCCACATTTTACATGGTAAGTCAAATCCTGTGAGCCTCTAGTTGGTTGGTGTTTATCAAGTTATGGATATCGGGTGGAACTGATGTTCGCAACCATTCATTCCCTAGAACAAAATTTTGTGATTGCAGGATTTGTGCAGATCTTATTGCTGGGTGTCTGGATCTTAGTCTGGATAGGCCTGTATCGGCCATGTCTTTGTGGATAGGCAACTCTGTTTTTGATGGTCTTTCTATATTAATGAAGAATATCTTGTCTTTGGAAATGTGGGGGAGCGATGTGGCACAACATGGGTAGCCAGTAGGTCAGAGTGGGTTTAATACACCTGCTGATGGTTCTCATTGTTGTGCTGAGTTGGACATCAGGTTTGTGGACATGGGGGCTGTTGAGCCACACTGAAGCACCATATTCCACAAAAGCCGAGCATCTAAGCGTTGTAGCAGAGGCACCCCGAGCTGTATCACATATGTGTTAGAGAATGTTATGTGCATATTTTCAACTGGTAACTTCCATTTCAATGTATCTGAAGAAGTGTGCATGCACATGAAAGCTGATACCTTGAATAACACTTTGTTGGTCGCCTCTATTAAAATCACTGAATTAGTAGCTGTGTGGGAAAATGCAAAAGCAGGGTACAAAAACCCTATAGCCTGATCACAGGGTTGCCGTAAGTCATTAGCAACTTGACAGCACTTACCACACACGCAGCTTGATCTTAAGGGAATTTTTGCACAAGGTGTTAGAGGTGCTAGTCCTGTTCACAGTTACTTGGGAGCAAATCTCATTGAATTACAGTGCAATCTTATGCAGAGTTATTCAGTCAACTCGAGATGAAGTAACTCTAGCAACAGCGGGAGGGTTTCTGGAGTTCTGGTCCCGCTGGTGGACCTCCTGATGGCACCTGGGTTTTGGCCACTGTGTGACAGACACAGTGTTGGACTGGATGGGCCATTGGCTTGATCCAACATGGCTTCTCTTATGTTTTCACTGAGGATTAAATACCATCTAGGATAATGGTATTTTTTTTCACATGCCTTGGGCTGCAGGCCTTTCCACATTTACAGAGCCTTCCCCCATCTAAAATACCAAGCACAGACTATTCAGCAGAGATAACAAACCCACAAACTAGACCCTGCAACAAACCTAGAACAAATGGACACAAATCTAGCCTTAAAAATTGTCTTGGTCTCTATGCCTTGTCCGTTGGCCCTCCCGGGCAACTAGTTTATGACTACATGAAACAATATGGCTGTACTAGATGGGTCTCTGGTCTGATCCAGCAGGGCTGTTATATTCTTAATATTCAGAAACCAGCAGGGAGACATTTTAATCCAGGACATACTCCCGCTGATCTATTATTCTTCTACAAAAGAAGTCTGAGAGAATCTAACACAAAAGTGCTAAATTAGGATTCATCAAGAGATTCAATAATATCTCTCCCCCAGGCTTAGACAAAGGTGGGTTTCCTCACTCACTATAGTTGCTAATAGCTCAGCATGACTTACAGTTTGCAGTTATTAATTAATTCTGCTTCTCATGTTTTACACTAATTAGATCTGATTTTATGTTAATCCTACTTTGCCCAACTTCAACATTTAGGAGTAGTCTTTGCCCATTCTGAAGGGATTGGTTTCTGTTTGATTATTTTCAAACTGGCCGCTCTTTGTAACATCTTCTCACTCCCACCCTTCTGTTCCTTGTAACTTTATTTGCTGTGGATGTACAAATAACATGAGCAAGGCTGAAAAGTGCTTCAAGTGTTATGAGTGAAAATGGTCTATGGCATTAAAACGATCGAGATCCTAAGGAGACTCATGTGATAGCCAACCAGCAGAACAGTCACAGTGACAGAGATAATGATATAAATTAGTTTATTTCAAATGTGCAAATATCAAAAGTCACATACAAACGTCGAAGCAAGATAAAATAGGGGTAGTCGTAATCTGTAGGATTGCATTTGGTGGCCTCATATCAAAGTCCTTTCTTTCCTGAAGAGCTGTGTTTCTGCTGAATTGTTTGACATTGCACAGGTTTAAGGACGGTTTGCATTCTCTTAGGCAGTTAGGTGTTTAGGAATAGTCTGTTAAAATTTCATATTTTCTAAAAAAGTAAAATAGCTGATACCTGAAAAGCATCCAGATATACGCAGTTGGAAACCAAGGTGGTTCCTGCCCTTGTATTCAGGTGCAGACTGTATCCAGATATATCCAAGAAGCCAAAACTGGTATAACTGTTATTTACAGCCACTGTCTGCTAAGCCTGAACTGCAGTCCTCAGGACAGCTGACCTTTGCACATTGACTTAGTTTTTGAAACTACTGTGTTGGATCCCACCAGGTTTTTCACTCAGTCTCCCTTAATTCCCACTGCTACTACAGCCCCCAGGGCTTCTGTACATGCCAGATCCTATGGTCCCTAGGAAAGCCTTTTTGGCAGGCAAAGGGGAGTGTGCCAGAAAAACTGTTTGGATCCAGTCATAAATACTAAATCACAGAACAGCAATAGTAAAATTTAAAGTATCATTAATAAATTGAATAAACCAAATGGCTACAACCAAAACTAAGACCTCAACCGGAAAATGAGAATTTAAAAATACCAGTGACAAAGAATTCCCTATTATATTTAAGAAAACCCAGCAGTACAAAAAAGATGACAAAACCACAAAAGCCTGCCATACAAACTATTCACTTGGGGCTAGAAGGTTAGCTTTCTATAAGGGCCCTCAAGAAACTAACACTTAGTGGGTTTCTGGAAGCCCAGTAATGAGAGGGTTAATTGGGTTTCTAGGGGGAGGGAGTTCAATAGCCTAGGGGGAGACATCAGAGAAGGCCCTCTCTCTTATGCTCATGTAATATCAACACATAGAGAAGTCCATTCCTGCATGATCCTCAGGTGAACATAGGTTCACATACCCTGGTCTGCTCAGGACGCCCCTTTACCAAACACATGCACAAAGCTCCTGACACTGTGACCTGGCCAACCTCCAGTGAAAGGAAAGAAACTGCAGTTGGGGAAAAGAACGTAGGGAAATCCCAGAAGTTTCACAGAAGCTCTGGTACTACTAACTGGAAAATGAACAAGGTGTAATTATTGCCACTGGGATATGGAGTTACTGTTCATTATGAGTGATGCTCTCTTCTCTTACTGTCCTGGTCATCCTTAATATGTTTGAACTGGCATCAATCAGCATGGGTACTGGCACGACTGATGTCTACCTTGCAGATGCCCAACAGGTCAGTGTGCTAGGTACACACAAAAGCCAATGTCTGGGATAATGATAAAGTTATTGTCAAGTTGCAGCTGACTAATGGCGATGGGTTATGGGGTTTTCAAGGCAAGAAATAAGCAGAGGTGGTTTGCCATTGCCTACCTCTGCAACCGTGAACTTCCCATTTGGGCTGCTATTACCTGGAAGAACTTATCACTAAGTTTCTTGGCCCTTTCCTGCCTTGGAATGCAGATTCCCCTGAGAAGAATGGGTTCTTTAGCTCTGGCCTACTAGCAGCTCCTGTAAAAGGAAGCAGAAAGAGCCTACTGGCCTGCAGGTCAACAGCTCCCATTTCATGATTCTGGTCTACGGCATTTACCTGCTTGCTCGTTCCTCTGCTGCCTTTGCCTTGCCATGCCTTCATGGTCCTTGCCGACCTGGTCTGTTTTCCCTTAGCAAGGTCCTGATTATGCTAATCTATCTTGCCCTATCCCATCCTTCTTCCAAGGAGTTTGGGGTGGCATACGTGGCTCTCCTGTCTCCCTTTTCTCCTCAAAAACAACCCTGTGAGGTAGGTGAGGCTGAGAGAAAGTGACTGGCCTAAGATCACTCAGTGGACCAAGTAGGGATCTCAACCCGGTCTCTCAGATCCTAGTCTGACACTCAGACTCCCACAACACTCTGGGACTCAATGGGAATGACTCCAATCCCTGCAGACAATGGTGGGGACGATAAAATGCTGCCAAGTGAACCATTAAAAAAACCTGGAGAGATGAAAGAACACCGAACCTCAGTCAGATCCCAAGCGATCAGGTTCATGATAAGCACTTGGTTTCTGCAAATTTGGAGCAGGACTGACCGGGAGACATTCTTACAAAAACATGACCTTCAATGGGGTTCTTGGGATTTGCTTCCACTGGCTAAATGCAAGCTATAGCTTTGGCATTTTGGATAACAAAAAAGCCATAAGAAAAAGCTGGAAGTCCAAGACTGGTTCCTGGGCTAAGAGGCTTCTCCCTGAGTGTTGGCAACGTTTCGTCATCCAGCATTTTCAGGACGTGACCATTCAGTTGAACAGACCTACAAGAGGAAACAATTAGTGTTTTAGATGAAACTCGTCCAGAATGTTTTTAGTGCAGAAGTATAAACCATACTGAAGTATAACTCGTCTCCAGAACATGAAATTTTGAACATGTTTCAGGATTCCATTTGAACAAAGTAAGCAATTGCATAATCCCCTATTGTTTGCATGATGCTTAATTTTTCTCTGACCTGTCTAGCTATTTATCTGAACATCATCTGTACAGAAGAGGAATTTGTTATGCAAATGGGCATCCTGGCCAGCAGGCAGGCTTTTACCTTCACACTATAAGCCCACTGAAGGAAGAATGGCTGTCAGTTGCATTTGTAAAACAACCAATCAAAAAACACTCCCTCTTTTTAAGCTGAATACTCCTATCAACACAGAAAATAATCCAGGAGTTTCCAGAAAATTGAATTTGGATGGTAACATTTGATGGACACTATGCATTCACTGTGGTTACTATTCCAGATGGCCAGTGGAAAGGTGGAACCGATTAAGCAAAATCAGGAAGCACATGGTAACGGAGCAGTCACTTGCAGGTCACATGGGAAGGGTGAGCAGAAATAGGGAAGGATGGAGTCTGGAGAAGCAATTCTAAAAATCCCGCAGTTCTGGAAATTCAGCTTTACCAAGTCATGAGACGGTATGATATTGGGCAAATTGTTCAGCTTCCTTCCTCTCTGCACTTTCCACCCAAGCTGAACAGAAGTCCCTAAAAACTTTGCCTTAGCCAGACAAAACTGCAAGAGCCAGAAGATTTCAACTCCCAAGAATTCTTACTTGCATCAGAGCACTGATAGGGACAATTTATAGTCTTCAACTAAGACACTTTTTCAGAAAACGGAACCAACCCCCCCCCCCCACTACTCTAGAGATAACAGCTGTGAACATACCAGCAATAGGAAGTAGGGGAACAGTATCAGTTTGTTGCATGTTTTTCATATGGGATGATAAAACCCCTAGGGTCAAGTAGTATAACAAGGCACTTTGCCTGGGAGCTTGGCAGCTCCTTGTATTTTGAAATATTATCATGCAGTGTGACTGTGGATAGAGAAATAATTGGATATAGAGCACATTGTCCATTTGCTGCACGGTTATGGGGTTTTCAAACAACCGATTACCAATGCAATCTGAAACAGCTATGCCCTTGTAAGTCCCCTGAAATTAGTTAAAACTGTATAATTGTAAATTATAGAGGGCAAAGAAGCACACAATACCATCATAAGATACGACATAAATACAGGAAACAAAGTGGATGCATCAACTCCTACTGACCTCAGTTTTGAATCATGTGGAAATTCAATCAACTAGGTCAAAAAGTTACTTTATTTATTTGGATTTTTTTTTTATCCCACCCTTCCCTGCATGCAGGACTTAGGGAGGCTCGCAATTTTAATAGCTGGGAAAACTTGAGGTGCTTAAATGTATACACTCCACTGAAGATGGCAGAATAAACTTTTGCAGTGATCTATGATAAACCTTTCCTAATCAAGCACTTCCTTATGCTAATTAATCCATACTCACCTTTGAATGATTCCAGTAAATTCAACTATTTTCAACAATTCCATCACTTGCTTTCAAGTCGGGCATTGTGCCTCACAGCTTTCCAGCTATATACTTACAGCACATTTTTTTTTGTTACGTGATGTTGTTAAAATACTGTTGGTGGAAAGTGCCATCAAGTAGGAGCTGACTTATAGTGACCCCATAGGGTTTTCAAGGAAAGAGACGAACAGAGGTGATTTGCCATTGCCTGCCTCTGACAGCAACCCTGGACTCCCGTTCAAGTACAAGAGCCAGTTTGGTGTAGTGGTTAAGTGCGCGGACTCTAATCTGGGAGAATCGGGTTTGATTCCCCACTCCTCCACTTGCACTTGCTGGATAACCTTGGGCAAGCCATAGCTCTGTACCAGCTGTTCTCTCAAGGACAGCTGTCTCAGCCCCACCTACCTCACAGAGTGTCTGTTGTGCGATGGGGAAGGGAAAGGAGTTTGTAAGCCACTCTGAGACTCCAAGTGAGTGAAGGGCGGGATATAAATCCAATCTCTCTTCTCTTCTTCTTCTACAAACCGGGACCTACCCTGCTTAGCTTGTGAGATCTGATAAGAGCAGAATAGCCTAGGACATCCAGGTCAAGGCAATTGCACCTGAATCCAATAATTCTTCAGCCCATCTACAAGATATATTTGGGGATCTATGATCAGTTCTTTCCATGTGTAAAAAATTAAGCTTGAAAAACATTGGGTCCACACTTGTGGGGCAGGCGGGTGTTCAGTCTTTCCCCTCCGACCCCATTTCCTCCCAAGAATTATTATTAGAACAGTTAGGCAAAAAAAGACAATTACAATGAGTGTCTTTCCCACTTGCTTTATCTAATAGCAACTTGAGGGGATTTTTCCTGGGGAAACAATATGGGAGAAGGGATTACTCCCCACTGCCCTAGTGCAGTGACCCTGATCCAGACAGCTGCTTTATAAAGTTAAATTACATTTCTCTATGTCATATGCCATATTCATACATGGAAAAGGATTTTTAAGCCACGTTTGGGGCTAGAAAGCATCCCTGTTTCCTGTGAAAGAGCACCAGATCCTAAATAGTCGTCACAGCAGGCACCTTTGGAATTCTGACACAGTGTAGTTGGGGCAGGCACAAAATGGCTGCCAGAGGAGGGAGAACTAGCCACAAAATTGCTGCCACAGCTTATCTTCTCTCACACAGTAAAGGTCCTTGTGCTTTGACGGGCATCTGCTGCCAAAGCAACATTTTTAAAAATCTGCACAGCTAATTAGAAGCCTCCCTGGAGAAAAGCTCCACCTGCCCACACCCACTTTCCAGAAACACTTGGTAGGTCCCAGGAAAAGCGTTGGTGGGCGTGCACAGGCCCCATGCTGGGAGAAATCTGATTTAGAAGGACAGGAAATGATGGCTTGCTTACCTGGAAAGGATGTTTTCTTTTCCATAAGGCAGTAAAAGGTATTCATCAACTGTCTTCTTGGAGAGGTAAGAGGGGAGCTGCAAGTATTTTGTGCTATTGTAGAGGTTTAAGGCAAACAGGGTGATGTCACCATCTCTGTATTTTGGACTAGAAGGGGAAAAAATTAGCACCTTGAGAATGAATTATGTAAAGCAAGTGAACTACAAAACACAGGTGTTTATTCACACTTACAACAGTCTGAATTGCTCAGCTTAGTCGGGGTTCATCAGAGCCTGGGAGCTAAATAGGATTGGCCACGGCCAGTACTTGGATGGGAGGCCACAAAGGAAGATGTGTGTGTGTTATTTATTAATTAATCAAAACGTTTATACCCCACCTTTCCTCATGGTTCTGGGAGGCTTACGATAACAGCAAAGACCAAAAAAACCAATTTCTAGTTAAAACCAGAATAAAATAATAAAACCCAAATATCTTCCTCCTTCCCCAGATTACTAAGCAGAGGAAGGCAATGGCATACCACTTCTGCTCACCTTTTGCCTCGAATGCCCTGTAGAAGGGGTCGCTATGAGTCTGTTGTGACTTGATGGCGCATTTTTCTTATTCACACTAGACGAAAACTGTGCTGTCTATCAATACATACATAATGGCAGTTTCCATCACACCGCGGTGTTGTATCATGAAATGGAACTCAACTCAGGGCAGGGAAACACAGGTAGGGAGCTGACTAAATTCTCAGTGGCTCCCAGTGAGATCTACAGGGCAACGTAAATAGTTTGCCACTGGGGGAAAATCCTGATCCTCATTCCACATGGCCTGGGGGCCTCCTACAGAAGGGAATGGTATACTTAAGGACAAAGGGATTCCCCCCCCCCCACCTGCATTGGTGACATTGGTTGGTTTAGCCTGTGTTGCCAGATGAGACCCATGGGAGGCACAATACGTAGCCCAGTACTCCACACGCTCTCCATCAGTATGATGGGCCATAGGCATAGTGTCAATAGTAAACAGAAGTGCCCTTGTATCACCAACCATGGGTGGCTCCAGCCACTTTCTTTTTTTCTTCAGAGATCAGTGGATTTCCTACATTAAACCGGAAACCAGGTTGTGTGTTACTCCCTAGTATTACTGCCTCTGCCCCCTGCCACAATCTCTGCATTTAAACTTGCTCTGAATTTTGAAGTAATCTCTTACTGGTGGTAGCCAACTCATTAGGCATGGAACCCAGGACTTCCTTCTAAAGATCTAGACATCCCATGTTTTTAAGGTCTCTATAAGTCAGGAAGAAATTTATTGGAGCTGTGCCAATTTAGGCAGTCATCCTATACCCAAATGATGGATGCATCACTAACCCTAACATCTATAGCACCCTGACCTGGATGGCGCAGGCTAGTCTGATCTCATCAGATCTCAGAAGCTAAGTAGGGTCAGCCCTGGTGAGTACTTGGATGGGAGACCACCAAGGAAGTCCAAGGTCACTACACAGAGGCAGGCAATGGCAAACCACCTCTGGACATCTGTTGCCTTGTAAACCTAAGGGGGTTACTACAAGTTGGCTGTGACTTGAAGGCACTTTGAATGTAGACAACGTCATTGGCAGCTCCATCCATGATAAACTAAAGTGACCAGTCTCCTGGCCCAGGCTGGTGTCTGCCAAAAGGAGGATTCCCAAACTCATTTTGCACATAACAGTGGCAAATTTTCAAACACAGAAGTCAAAGCGTGACTCTGGTTTCCCTTGATTTAATTGCTCTTCCTTCATTGCAGCCATAAAGTACCCCGTGAGTCACATACAAGCCTTCCTGAGTTGCTCCACGAGATCAGTGGCAGAGCCCTTCTCCCAGCCACTTCCCACTCTGGATAACAAGCCCACACGATGGAGCTGTCTCTATTCTTAACAATGCCCATTGGACTGAATGCTTACTGGTGTTCATTTGTGCAGTGAAGATACACTCGAAGCCGCCTGTGGTCTTCACCCGTCAGGCTGATATCCAGAACTCTGGTGCCCACCAGTTTCTTGTACAGCAAAGAGAGCCAATAATCCTGTATTGCATTAAAAAAGATGGCTTTTGTGCGTGACAAAGAAACACAATATATATAAACATATTCCAAGAACTGCTGCCCTAAAAAAGTAACCCCTTGATGTCTGCTGTGCAAAGAGTTATCCTTCTGGTAAATGGCATGCTGCATAAACAGGAGGAGAGAGAACAGCTTCCGTTAAACTGTTGCTGGAAACCAGGAGAATGTTGGTCAAGGAAAAATGCTTCCCTGGGGAAGTCATATTTTGCCAGCACTTACAAACGGGACATGCTGTTTTGATGTCTAAATTCTGGAAGAGTGAATGGCTTGCCATTGGTTGACAGACAACCCAGGATCACAGTGTAAAGGAACAGAAAACTAAAACACTGTGAACAATGGCTGCTATAGGTCATAATGAAATTACATTATATATGGTCCTTACATATTAAGTAGGTAACAAAGATATCACAACAAATAACGTGATCCTGTGATGTAACTTAAGAAAAGTCCCACCCTTGTAATGCTGCAGAACAGCTTCTGTAATGAGTCGACGGGCATCTAGATGTTAGCTTGTTTCATGATTAACCTTCCTCAGAAGTGGCCTTTACGTGGTAATGTTCATGGTTAACTCTAGGGAAATAACCACAGAGGAAGACTTACTAAGAATATCCTTCTGAGGAAGATTAACCATGAAACGAGCTTACATCTGGATGCTCATCGACTCATTACAGAAGCTGGGACTTTTCTTAATCTGCATCACAGGATCATGTTATTTGTTGTGATTTGTTTTCTACTTATGCTTGCTGGGAGGGCGGAATATAAATCGCAAAATAAATAAATAAATAAAATTAATAGATAAGGACCATATGTAAAGCAATTTCATTATAAACGACACTAGCCATTATTCACAGTGTCTGTTTGGTTTCTGTAGCCATTGGTTGATACATGGCTACCTAAGGCGTTGAGGAAAGAAGATGAAAAAGGAATTTGTGAACAATGTTAGCCATCAATACAATGCTGGAGCACAACAAAAGCACTAGACAAGGGGTTTTACGGCTGATTTAAACTTGAAAAGTGTAGGTTTCTGCTTGGAGGCAGCAGTAATGCACAGTATGCTTTTGATTGACTGAATCTATGTAATTTATCATTCTGAAATAATGGTACATGTTATAAGGACTGGGAAACACAGTCTGTTCCCTTAGTGAGCACATCTATTGTCTGAGAAGTTTGATTGCCAGAATGTGATGGGCACGTATTGGCTAGTGCCCATGCCCTACTGGCAATGAGCGATGCTATTCCTGCCCACGCCCTGCACGTCCATTCCATTTTGCAATCTATATAATGATATAAATAATATTTATTATTTAGCCTTTTTGTAATCTTAGTTACTGAGTCCTTCCTTGCTGTATTAAGAAAGCCTGGGGGTGCTCACAAAATGGTGAAAAAAATTAAAAGTGCTGCATATCAGTAAGGTACTCCACACCCTGGAGAGCAAAACCTTACCCAATTTATTTTCTAGCTCCCCCCACCCCCATTTCCTTGTTTAGGTTTCATGGTTGCAACTTCAGAAGCGCCAGGAAATAGATAAGCTGTGTTACTGTGGAGTCATTCCTTGGCTCCATGGCCATTTTAAGGACCTTGGCAAAGTTCACTGATAAGTGATTAAGCTGGTCAGAGGTGGTCTATCTACTAGGCAGCCCTGGGCGGCTGCCTAGGGTTCCAGAGGGCAGAGGAGTGCCACAGGCAACTCACAGCATCCCAGCCCAAGCCCCTAGGCTGCCAGGCTGGCCGGAAGCTCCGGGTACTCTTGGGCTGCCCAGCTGGTAGGGGGCATGTGCCCAAGCCATCTAGCCTAGGGTGCAAAAAGGCTGGGGCCAGTTCTAAATTGCTGTACCTGGAGGCAGATCATGCATAGTTTGTGCCTTGGCACGATAAAATACAGAAAGCATCTACAGGAAAACATACAAGAAGATAATTTTTAAGGACATTATCGTATACATACTGGCAGAGGTTCGAAGCTGGCATCCACCAGATGGTATGTCCCTGCTCCGAAGAAAACCTGTCTCATCACCACATCGATACCCAGCTTAGCAGACAGTCCTAGTTTGTCCAGCCACCTGGCAAACAGAATTGGAAGACAAACCTCAATGCAACCCCCCCCCCCCCAAAAAAAAAACCCTTAAAGGAATTAGAAGGTGGGAGGGAATGTATTCTAAGCAAAGTTGGGTGGTTTTTCCCTCCAATGCATGTGGCAGAAATGCTGGCCAGTGTAAATATCCACAAGTGCTATCTCTGAATAATTCCACAAGATTGGAGAAATACATACGAAAGGCTGTTACTCAGAGGAGGGCAGGGAGCTGTTCCTGTTGGCAGCAAAGGACAGGAGTCGCAAAAATGGGTTTGGGCGGCTGGAGGGGCTATGGCTCAGTGGCAGAACATCCGCTTTGCTTGCAGAGGGTCCCAGGTTCAATTCCCAGCATCCCCAGTTAAAAAAAACAGCAGGTGATATGAAAGACCTCTGCCTGAGACTCTGGAGAGCCGCTGCCGGTCTGAGTAGACAATACTGACCTTGATGGACCAAAGGTCTGTTTCAGTATAAGGCAGCTTTGTGTGTTCATGTATATTGGGGGAGGGGGATTACAGTAAGAGTTGTGCAAAAGTGGAATCAGCTACCTAGGGAGGTGATGAGCTCCCCCTCACCGGCAATCTTCAAGCGGCAGCTGGATGAACACCTGTCAGGTATGCTTTAGGCTGATCCTGCACAGAGCAGGAGGTTGGACTAGATAGTCTGTATGGCCCCTTCCAACTCTGTGATTCTACATATTCTACACAGGGCTACTCAGAAGTAAACCCACTTAATTCAATAGGCCTTGCTTCCAGGAAACTATGCGTTGGATTGGAGCCATGGTGTTTTAACTTTGGCTCAGTAACTGTAGCTGAGAGGAGTGGTGGACACCGAGGGAGGACTTCTTCAGGCCTCAGTAGAGAAGAGAATAAGCCCTTTATAAAGAATCCTGGAGCTCCACAGCAATCCATACGCATGACTTCTTTTTGTTTAAACAGAAAGTGCAAGAACATGCAAATTTCTGAGTTGCATAGAACTCTTGGACAGGTGTCGACCAAAAGGCGAGTTCTGTGTGACTCGGAAGGTTGCCTGCTCATGCATTACAGCATCAGGCTAATAAAAGAAATAATTATATCTATTTTGTTTCCTTTAGGGCTTGCCATATGGATCACCGACACGATAGGGGTGAGTTTCCAAGACTGTCATAATCCTAGCAGCTTTGGGTTGGATGGATGTTCTCAGGCTTCAGTGAACACAAGAACGGCTCCTGTTTGGCCCAAGGAAAAGTTGTTGGTGTGTTGGCTGCGGACAGATGAGATCTCTCAATAAATGGGATGTTCAGGTTTGTTTCAAATAGGTACCGTTGTCCTTACATAAAACCAGCAAGGTATGTATTGGACAGTCGAGGAGCGCCCCCTCCATAGGCTGAACTTGTCTCTCCCAGCCATACTTTCTTCCCTGGCACTGTAGCATCGACAATCTAGAGAAGACACAGAAGGGGAAATCAGTATAGGATCCTGGCCCTGGGAGACACTAGAGGGCCGTGGAGCTGAAGGCTCATGCCAACCACAGAATAAGCATTTGAACTGCCCATTTAAGTTGGCTTTGTTGACTTTATTGCGTGCACCTACTAGCTGGTACAGGATTCAGTCTTTGCTATGCCACCAGAAATGCTTTACCTTGCTGTATCAATTCAAATCCTGCCATAGAAACTTGCTGCCAGTCTGCCATAGAAACTTGCTGGATGGCTTTGGGCCAGTCACACATACATTTGGCCTAACCTACCTCACAGGGTTGTTGTGAGGATAAAATGTGGAAAGGAGAACTATGCATGCCACCCTGAGCTCCTCGGAGGAAGGACAGAATAAAAAGTACTAGATGGGACAGAGGTACACAAGCTATTTAGAGACGACTTTTGCAGACTTGTTCTGTAGCTACTGTGTACCCACAGGGTTTTATGCAGCAAAATTATCATTTGTAATGTGCCGCAAATGCAGAACTAATAACCGCATGGATCCAACCAGGCAGTTCCTCCTATAAAAAAGAGACCATTCTGTTTGCAGGAAGGAGGGAGGGAGGGTGGCGATTTCTGCTGATTCCCCCCTTTCCTGTTCTGTGGAGTCTGCAGACCTCCGGGAACAAAATGGCAGCCGGGATGTGTGTGTGTGTGTGTGTGTGTGTGTGTGTGCGCGTGCGTGCGTGCTGCATCAAAAAGGAGACGCTAGAAAGTTCTGCTCTGTAAAGTCCATGGATGGTTGGCTACATGCCAATAAATAATAACAACAATCATAAAAACTATTGTGCCAGTAGTGTACATGATGATTAAAAAGTAAAAAGAAAAGAAAAATGAAGCAGAAGTGCACAGGCACCTTAAAGTCCGTTGGCAGTGGTGAAAAGTGCTGTCAAGCGGCAGCTAGATTACGGCAAGAGGCGTTCAGAGGTGGTTTGCCATTACCTGCCTCTGCATCCTGATGACCCTGGACTTCCTTGGTGGTCTCCCACCCAAATGCTAGCCAGGGCCGGCCCTGCTTAGGTTCCGAGATCTGACAAGATCGGGCTAGCCTGAGCTACCCATGTCAGGGCGTGTGTGTTCTCAGACAGGGTTGTCATCCTCCAGGTGGGGCCTGGAGATCTCCCTCCTGAATCCAGAAGGCGAACAGTATCCGATCTGCACATGCATCGCAACTCAGCACCGTCTTGCCAAAGTCTCCCTTGGAAACTTTGCTGCTGAAGTACAGCAAGCTCATCAGTTGTCGAATGTCTGGGGAAATTGTAAGAGCTCCCCTGCTGGTACTTTGGTGGTGGAAAGGGCCACCAAGTTGCAGCCGACTTATGGCGACCCTCTAGGGTTCCCAAGCCAAGAGATGACCAGAGGAGGTTTGCCATTGCTGGCCTCTGTGCAGTGACCCTGGACTTCCGCAGTGGTCTCCCATCCAAACACTAACCCTTTGTAGCTTCCGAGATCTGACGAGACTGGGCTAACTTGGGCTATCCAGGTCAGGGCCCTTAAGGACTAACAACGCTTGTTCGGCATCAGTTTCATGAGGTAGTGCTCAACCCCTCAGAGCTGTATATGACATGGATGCACACTGCTCGCATCTGATGACGGGAGCTCTGACTAAAGCAAACATTTGCTGAAATAAATGATCAATGTGCCCCTGGACTTCCACTTGATTTTGATGGAGCAGACTAACCCATGGAATTAAAAAAGGAGTCCACTTGGAAGAGTCAGAAAGGGTGATATTAAAAAAAATAAATGGAGGAAAGGCAGAGGTAAGGATAATGAGAGCCAGTGTGGCGTAATGGTGAAGAGTGTTCGACTAGTATCCAGGAGACCCGGGTTCTAATCCCCACTCGTGCAACAGAAGCTTGGGCCAGTCACACTCTGTCAGTCTAACCCACCCCCAGGGTTGTGGTGAGGATAAAATGGAGGAGAGGAGAACAATGTACACTTCTCTGGGTCCTCATTGGGAAGAAAGGCAGGGTACAAATGAATTAAATAGGGAAGACTGAGCACCGATGTGGGAAGAATAAGCACAAGGAAGAATAAGCACAGATGTGGTGACTTGTACTTGGGGGTTAAGTTCCAGGGGATGAGCAACGGGTTCAGCCGAAAACTTTATGGAAAATGTGGCCTTTGAGAGCAAATTGGAAGGAAAAGAGGGAGGTGACACTACACAGGAAGCTTGAAGCCACCAGGCCTTCCCCCAGACTGTGTTTATTAGACTATATTTTGTGCACCACCCAAAATCCAGCCATCCACAGAGATGCTTTGTACCTGCTGAACAGCCTGTACGTCTGCAATGAAGGTATCCAGCACATCCGGACTGAGGAAATCCTCTCGGGTGGCATTCCGTCCATTTACATAGTAACTGCAAAAACCAAGAGACATAGACATGAGGCTCACAGCCTGCTGTTTCTATTCAACCTGGTTCTCCATTCTGAAGTCAAGTCTAGTTCATCTTTATTATGACCCACAAGCCGTACAGAAGCAGAGCAACCAGCGTTAATGGATCACCTGAAATCATACTATTGTATCACTCCTCCTAGTACATTGGACAATGAAAAGGGTTAGAGGTTTTATTAGACTATATTTTGCGCACCACCCAAAATCCAGCCATTCACAGAGATGCCTTGTACCTGCTGAACAGCCTGTACGGCTGCAATGAAGGTACTTTTCAGAGTGGTTAGGAGTGCGGACTCTAATCTGGGAGAACCGGGTTCGATTCCCCACTTCTCCACATGCAGCTGTTGGTGCGACCTTGGGTCAATTACAAGTTCTTTCAGAGCTGTTCTCTCACAAGCCATTCTCAAAAGAGCTCTCTCAGCCTCACGTACCTCACAGACAAGGTGCCTGTTGTGGGGAGGGGAGCAGAAGGGAAAGAAGATGGTAAGCTGCTCTTAGACTCCTTCAGGTAGTGAAGGGCGGAGTATAAATCTATTCTCCCACACACCTCTTCTCAGCCCATGGAGGAAAAGCAGTCATGGAAGGACAAAAAGCACCCCTTAGAGGTTTTGGAAACAGCCTGTCCCTCAGGCCTTCCCCTCATCCCCACCGCTTCAGTGGGAATTGCAGGAGGGATGAGAACTGGGGATGGGGGAGATCTGGAAGAGCCGGTTCAGAAACCCCTCCTCCTCCTGAGCCAGGACCCTGTCACCTGGGTCACCCGGGGCTGGCTGCTCAGCCTGGACCCCCTCACAGGGTGGTTGTTGTTGGTGGAAATGGGGCGGTGGAAAGGGGAGTTCAGTGTGCTTCCTTTGAGATCCTCAGAGGTAGGATGGGGGAAGAGAGGACACAAAGAGAAAGAGGCAGATCGTAGCCGTGCTTTGGGCATATGGGGAGGGGTTTGCTGAAAGACTTCCTTATTTACTTGCAAGGAGGATGATTCGTCTCCTAAAAGTGCTACATATACAAAAGGAGCTAAATTGTATGAAAATCTCAGATCCCCCCCCCCCCGCATGGTATACCTTAAAAAAAACCTAGTTCTAGAAAAAAACCAGTAAACTAATTGCTTTCACTCCTAGGAATCAATTGTTTTGTTTGTATTTTGAGTTTAAAATTATATTGTTAATTGGGTTTGTCATTTATGAAGTTTATATCTCCGGTACCTGGCATTACATTTTATGGCACCCGTGGCCCGGCCCGACAAAGTGACATTTATGTCAGATCTGGCCCTCGTAACAAATGTGTTCAACACTGCTGGTTTAGACTTCCCCTGATGCAGTCCAGCATAAGATATTCTCATGTGGTATACTCTGAGGAACTGGCTAGATAACAAAGCGGCTGGATGGAAATGGAATACTTACTGGTGCCACGTGACAGAATCAATTACTTTCCCTCCCGATTTCAGGAAGCTGCAAAGGAAGCGACAGGGATGATTTCATTGCTCGCTTTCTCTTTTTTCCTCAGAGTCTAAATTTGTGGGAAGTGTGACAAGCAGGCAAGACAAAATGCTCTCAACTAATAGCACACCCAGGAGCCAAATCAGGGGCTGCAAGCCAGTCAGTCACTGCTCACTGGGCATTTCAATGGCTGAATGATTTGTGAGGAGACTGGCATGTGAGGGAAGGGATCACATCAGGGATGCCAACCTCCAGGTGGGGCCTGGAGTTTCCCCAGAATTACAACTGATCTCCAGACTACAGAGGTCAGTTTCCCTGGAGAAAATGGCAGCTTTGGAGGGTTGATTCTATGGCGCTGTGCCATGTTGTGATCCCTCCCTTCCCCAGATTCTGCCCTCCCTAGCCTCTGCCCGCAAGTCTCCAGGAATTTCCCAACCCAGAGTTGGCAACCCCAGGCCAGGTACCTGATGCACAAATAAACCCTCATTACCAGGTGATCTCATAACTGCCTCACCAAGTGCTTAATTTTACACTCACCCACTCACTCTGTATCCTCCCTGTACTGAACAGGTCGTGACTTGGCCCTCACTAAAGGCCAAACCACCCATTACGATGGAAAACCCTGAAGAGAATGCCTGGCTTATTTTTTTAAACAGTAAAACAGCAGGCATGGTGTGCTTTGTGTGTGTGGACTCTGTGTGCAATAGGGATTGGGGCCTTAGCTCTGAGAAGCTAGGTGGTGGGGGTTAAACCTTTCTCCCATTCCCTGACCCCATTTCCCCCCCCAAAAACCACAACTTGTTCTGGAATAAAGAGAAGCCCTGCTGGGGGATCTTGCGGTGGGACACCTGGGTTGGTGAAGTCACTTCCTCATTCCCCGTGGCAAAAAAATGGGCTCTTGCGAGTTCTGTCTTACAGTTGCCCGATGCAGACAGCTTGTCTGTGTGTGGACTTACCATGCATGGAGGAAAAGTGGGCATGAGCACACAGCCTCCACCTCTTGCCTCCACCGAGTTGCCTGCTTGGTGCAAAAGTGTGGAGGAAGTGCCTGCATGTACACCCTCGTTCCATGATCACCAACTTCCTTTGTGTGTTTGCACCATACAAAGGACTTGTGTGGAGGTGGTGGGGCAGGCTCGTGCCCAGTTTAGAACCCCACGTGGTGGGTCAAAGAGCAGATGGGTCAGACCACTGGTCTATAACATTCAATACTGTCCACTTTGACTGGCAGCAGCTCTCCAGTATTTTGGACAGAGGTCTTTCAGATCCCCTGGT